>JBAMCF010000955.1:1200000-1800000 GCA_037075285.1 Drosophila lutescens | reverse complement strand
ATGACCTACAGCACTTATTTCATATTGTCAGATAATTATATTTTTGGACAGCAAATCGTCTGGTGCATTATCAACTTTGACTAACAAAAGACTACGGTTGAAAATGGTTAAAGAAGTCAAAAACTTACTTTTAAATATTTTATGATTTTTACAAATGCATTAATTAAATTAGAATAAAATTATTTAAAAACATTATTTAGATATTTCATATTTTAAACATTTTATTTATGGATTTTTAAAAGTCTTTTAACACCCTTAACTAAGTTCAACTGATAATCTCAGTTTTCCCGGAGCCTGGGTAAATAGGTCAAAGTTCTTCAAATGGGTCAGTTTGTTCTGCAGATGTTCGACTGTACATAATGATGATTTACGTCATCGGCTGAGGGGTACTTATTTAATTGTGCAATATTGGCACAGCTGTAGAGATCAGTCTTTGGACTTTGAGCTGCACTGGGGAAGTGCGATGAAGGCAATTTCTCCTGTTGGTTACGGATACAAGTCTAGACACTATCCAAGGAGTGTAAACAAAACAAGTGGCAGTGGAAAACAACAATCTTTGGCTGAAAGTGCGTCGCATTTCGCATTGCATGCAGTTGCATGGCCTGCAAATAATGGCCTGGTCGTAAGCTAATCAATTAGCAACCCTTTTGAGCCACACCTGATAAGCCCCAACTACTTGGAAGGAAGATAATGACCATACATACGCCAGTATAAAAGTGCTGATAAGGCATCGCTATAAATACTGGATGCGGAGCAAAGTGGAGCCACAGAAACGAATCGAGCGCGCCAATGATCGGACGGATCCATTAAAAAACCCAAATATAGAGCCCACTCTATAGCCGAAAGCAACCCAACTGTGATACCAAACGAACACACAACACACACAGCCCAAAGATGTCTGCTTCCAATAAGGTGAACCACTTGATCGGAGCGACTACGCGCTATATCGCCGGACGGAATGCCATGCAGACGGTATACTGGCGAACCTCCGCCGGACCCAATCCCCGGATGTTGAAGACCAACAAGCTGCAGAACTTCGATCGCACCCAAAGGGCGCCCCAGAGTGTCCGGCAGCAGAACTACGACCGCACCTACACCCGGGATTAGTGGAGAAGCTAGTGAACTAGTTTTAGTTCCGACCTTGACATGTTCCTAGTGTCGCGATAGACATCATTTTTGTTGGGCACTTTGTATTTATTATATGAAGTATTTTCTAAGGCGATAATCGTTATCGTACGAATTAGAGTTAATCGAATCCAAACCAGTCCGGCGCTACGACTTTTCATGTACCTTGGCATTATATAAAAAACACACAAACCAAAGATTAAATAAATGCATTCTAGCGCATAGATAAGAGAATAATATTTGTCGTTTTCCTCGATCGAAGTCTGGCAGGGGTCTGCCAAATGCGTCATCACCTCCAAAGGCAATGACATAATTGTAAATCGGATGACTATAGTAAAAAGTCCACACATTACTTCGGTTTATTCCTTTTTTAAGATTTTATTTATTTAGTTTTATATTTATTACATACATTGAGTTCTCGTATATATATTTTTTTTGGATTTTATGTTTATGCTTTAGTTTCTTTGTTGTATGTAATTATTTCATATAATTTTTCATTTAGCTTTATAATTTCGTTTTTAGATATCGTTCTTACTTATTTTTTATAGTATATTCTCGGGTTTCTTTTTCTTTTGGTTTTAGTTAATTTAATTTGCTTTGTGGGTGAAATATGTTGACGTTAAATTTTTGGTTTGGTTTTCGTTTTTTTTTTGGTTTAATTTTTGCGTCTTGATCTTTTTACTTAAAATTACAGCCTTTATAAATAATTAATTTTTATGCTATTCATTTTTTTTTAAATTTTCCTTTCCTCAAATTTTGTGTTCTCTTATATGTTTTGCTTTATACTTTTTATTTCGCTTGCCGTTGTACTACGTATTCATTTTTCTTTCGTTATAATTTTACTAAATATATATAGAGACTTTTTCCTTTCCGCATCGTATTTTGATGGATCTGAATAATTTGCACACATGTATGTATATATATATATATATATGTATATATATAATATAATTGTTATCTAAATATATACTCATATAGACCTCATATATATTAATTCATATTTGACAATTTCAGTTGGGCTTAGTGTCTGGCTTTGCTTTTGTAGTGTAGTGTAGTTCTGGTATTCCTCATTTCTTTTTTTTGCACACGGAAGATTTACACACATGAATAAAAACCGAAAAAATACACACAAAACTTTGTGCATTTCCTTAACTAGCTTTGGTTTCCGTTTTGATACTTTTCTTGGAATATGTTATGTTATTTTATGACCTCGTTTATTTGTTGCCTAACTCAATTCACATCAAAACAGTTTTCGTTTGGTTTATCTCAAAAGAGAAAAATATATATTAATTATTATCTTTGCATTTTATTTTTATTAAATCCATTTTCCATTTGGTTTTTGATTAAAAAATATTGCAGCTCAAAATTGTAATACTTTGGATTTTCAACTTTAATTAATTTACTTTTACTTTACGTTACTTATGTATGTCCCCTCTAAAGCATAGAACACAGTAGAGATCAGTTGGGTTATTTCTCTATAATCGTCCCCTCTGCTATCGCTAATCCTACTCTCCATACTCCTTCCATGCCCTCTCGAATCTCCCTTCTCCATGCTCCATGCTGATATCGTTTCCATAGTGGGCTGCAATTGCTTGATCTGTAATTTCTTTGGATTTCGGGCGTGACTATATGTGTTTCGTCTGATTTACGTATTTCCTTGACTCTACTTTTTATGCTGCTCAGTATAGTATGTGTATATTAGACTCTTATGTATGGTAAATTGTTTGCTAGAAATGTGTTTTCTTTACGGAAGAATTTGGATACATTTTCTTAGTTCCACTTGATTTTAGCTAAAAGTATAATTTGTCTAGTATTCTATTACTCTTCAGCTAATCTTTGCTATGTATTTTTCCGGTAATCCTATCTCTCGGTTTATAGCACATCCATTGGGCGCTTTAATTGGCTTAACATAGGTGTATCGGTATCTGTATCGCGGCGTCTGTATCCTTCTCTACAAGTGTATTTATTTATCCTGCATCGGCTTCAGCACAGATTCTCACAATGTGCAACATGCACTTCGATTTAGTTTTAATATTTCTATATATTTTGCAACAGAATTTCGGCTTTTCGGCTGGGGGAAGGCTAGGGCCAGGATAATGGGGTAAATCAAATGAGTGGACAGTTTTGTCAGCAGAAGGCAATAACTGAAATTCTGTGCAAATATTTGTGGAAACGAGGTCGACTAATAAATCTACCAAAAAGGAAATCCAAGAGAACTGCATAAAAATTGCAAATGTTTTGTAAATTCTTCATTTTGTCTGTATGTTTTTTTGGGTGTGTCTGTCTGTTTACTTCGATTCTCTCTCGTGACTAAAAATACTCAACAATTTCGTTTACATGAAACCATTTTAGCTACAATTTATATTTGTTGTATATATGGTTAAATATTTCCTACACATTCGCTTTCAACATTGATAGAAAAACCGCTTTGTTTTGTTCTTGTTGTCGTTTTGCTTTTCACCATTTGCCATGTTTTGCCTCTACATCGAGATCTCGCTCTAGAAATTGCTCTGTATATGTTAGAAATCGTAATTACTCAAAAAGATTCTTTTGCTGACAACAATGATCCAAAACAGATTTTATAATGCGGATGTAATGGTGGCTAAGGACCCAGCGGATCACTAAATACAACAATAATCCAAACACATCTGGGCGCTTTTTGCTATTTGCTATCTGCACCTCGGTTCGAAAACTACGTAATGCACCTATGTGTGGTTAAGGTTAATCCTCGATAAATCTAAAAAGACTTCGTTGCACGTTTATTGTATTTTTAGGCTCGTCCGATCCAGGGAGATCTCGTCTAGCGGTTCTATTACTCTGCCAAATAATGATCTACCGAAACTCAGTTTGTCGTGTCTTCCGGATAATGGGACTTTTCAATTATTTTTATACAATATTCATCACATTTTCTTGTGGGGTTTTTGCCTAGTTCTGGTTGCTAATTAATTTATTTATTATTGCTGCGCCGTTACTTTGTTAGTTACTAATGTAAGTACAATATCATAAAAATAAAAATAACACTGTATATTTTGTTATTTACCATTAATTTCATTTCGCTTCTTTTAATTGTTCATAAATTATGCCTTTGTATTTTTGGTTTTAGTTTTACGCTTGGTTTTTCTTTATTGTAAATATAAATATATATAATATATATCTCAGGTTTTCCGTTTATTAAGTACAATATAATATAACCATATACAAAGCGGCGCCCCCAGCGAGCTCTCCACTCTGCATCCTCCGTGAGCCTCTTGACCTCTGACCTCCACCTACTCCGTGTGTGGCATTTGAAAAATTCGTAAACGGTTAGTACACTTTTAATATTCTTAGTTATTTTTAGCGTCAGTCTTGTGTAAATTAAATTTTACTTCAAAAAACGTTTTAACACGCACACACGGAGCACAGTGAAGCCTCGAGGCACGAACGCCCACTGGGCAGGGTGTTTCTGCTGCTTTCTTGAATCCGTCTTCTCGCTTTCCTCGGGCCGCTTCTTGTTATAAAAAATTGCTGCTCGACTTTACATATACATATATATATATATTTAATAAAATGTATATAATATATGCGTGTATACACATATAAGGTTTATTCAATTCACACGTAGACGTTTGTTAAAAAATGCATTTTTCTTATGTAAAAATGTTCGGCTTTTCCATTTCTCATCTGCCCCCTTCGTAAATATTATAATTTGGTATCCGATTACCGCGTATTTTTACTTTTATTTATATTTCTGTTTTTAGACGCCATTTAGATATTGTTCTTGTACATTTCTATATATGTATATATTTTCGCATATACTAACCATCGCCTAAAGTGTATTTGTTTGGATGCCTCGTATAGATTATAATTACTTTGGTTGATCGCATTCGGGAAGATTAAAGTTTACACACGATAGTGAGAGATAGGAGTTAAAGACGAGCGAGCTTAGCAAACCAATCGTAATTGAACTACATTTAGAGTTTAGACAAGTTTAGTCCTAATAAATTGCCTCCTAATTCCTTCGCTTTTTTTTTGTTACTTGGTTTTCCACTTTGAGATTAGAGCTAATTTGACACAACCGTTTAATTCAACTATGTTATCATATCGTTTGCCTAACGATTTGCTTTTCGACTGTCGTGCTACTGAAAGATTCGTTGCTTTTCGTATTTCGCAGACCTGGAAAGTATGCTACATTTGATCTTGATCAGGAGGAACTGAAAAGGAAAAATAAAAAACCAAACACGATAAGAAAATAAACAAGGGTTTGTTTTTGTTTCGGGCTCTCTTTTTTTTATTAGCTTTAATAAATGACATTCGATAATCTGAATCTAAATCTGAATATGAACACTTCAATCATAATTTTGAATCAAACCTATACACACAGAAATTAAACGAATTTTGGATAACACATCAGGTCCGAAAAATCTCCAAAAAAAATCACAAATATTAAAAATAAATTTTGAAAAGTAAACTCGGTTAAAGGGCTCAAAAGAACACAGGGATCCAAGATGACTTGATCGTAAGATCCCGAAAATGTAACTGAGCCCGAAACTTTTTTTCAGATTGCTATGCTTATGAAGCGCGGGTCCCATAGTCAAAAGGATTGCTCGGGGGTCAAGAGCTCAGATCGGGTGATATAGCCTTCGGGTTTTGCAGTTGGTCATGGTATAGGGCTGATGTAAAGCCACTGGGGTTTTCCAATATTGAAGAAGTTTGGAATATGGTTTGGTATTTGCTTCGTTTTTGACTGTGTTGTTATTGGGAAAACGACGTTGATTATGTTACCCCGCTATTGCTAAATATTGGCCATTTCCTATACTCTTCCCTCTCTTTTTGCTTACTCGCTCACTCACCCTTCGCTGCCCGAAAACAGTAATCATCAAACAAAACGTAACGAAAAACAAAAAGAACAATCTGAACTTAGGAACAAGTAACGAGGTACCCGATGGGGTGGTAAGCGTGAAGGTTTTTGGGGTGGTGGGGTAAGATTCGAAATTAAAAAAGAAAACAAAAATAACTAGAAACCAAGGGGTTTTTTGAGGCGCCGCCATCATCATCGCCAGGATCCCTGTTCCTATCGCTGTGGCTTCGATTCGCATTTGCTTCGAGACGATTCCTTCTCTCAGGTCCTCTACCCTAGGACACCACATTCTCTTTCCGGTTCTCCAGTCCCCCTCCTTGATATTTTCTAATTTTGATCTCTTCCGGAGAATCCGGTCTTCTGTTCTGGGTTCTACTTGGTGTCGCCTCCTTCGCCGTAGCCCCTCTGCTAGTGCTGCCCCCCTCTGCTAGTGCGGTCGACAGTCCAGACACCGGAAGCTATACCCTGGGCATTGTATCTCTCAGATCCTCGATACTCCAGCACGGCGTTTGTGGATGCGAGTGGGGATGCGTTTGATGTGGGTTCGTTGAGGGCGGGTGCATCATTGGTGAATGGTTTTCTGTATAAAATATATATTATATGGTGCCCTGAATTACAAATCTGAGAAGGGAAGGGGAAGGGCGAGGAGTAGTGCGGTGTTTCCAAAAAACGCACTCGAAACTCAATGTAATAACCAAACGAAAAGCGAAGAGGGGAAAAAATCAAATAAACGCAAATCAAATACTTTGCTATTCATTTTTTTCATCTCGTTTTTTTGTGTTTTGCATTTTGCTAAAATTATTAAGTAGCTGTTGCTTTATTGTTATTGCTATTTATGCGTTCTTTTCTTCTTTCTCATTTCTATATTTATAGGTAGTATAGTGTGTGTGGGTGTGTATGTGGTTAAATATGTTTCGTTTTTGCTTTATTCTCTGTGATGATCATGGGGCATTATCCTCGTAGTATGCACGTATATATAATTATACAAATTAGACTCCATAGAAGTAGAAACTGATCTGCCTTCTGGGCCTGCGTTCTGCGTTCTGCATTCTGCATTCTCAGCGTTCTCGCCTATCTCTTGTATATTATGTAATTGCTGAATTCTTTTAGGTAGGTAGGTACTTAGTCTAAAAACATTTTGTGCTCTTAGTTGAGCTGCACTTAATCAGTTGATGTTCCTTCATTAAAATATATATTATTCTTTGCGCTATGATATATATGTATTGTATATATATAATTTTTCACTTTCCTTTTACGTTCGTCTAATTGCTATTTCTTTTTTGTTGGTTTGTTTGTTACTTGCCATTTGTTCATTTAATATATGTATATATAATATAAATATTCACTATATATAAACTAAATAGATTTTTACGATGGGACAATCTGCTCTCTGCTCTTTGCTGCTGTTCAGTAAAAACTTAAGAACTTCTTTTCGCTCTCCTTCATTCAAGTCGTACAATAAATTGAGTTTACAAACATTTTACTCGTCTCTTTTTCGTTTTCGTTTTGGTTTTTGTTTTTCTTTTGTTTGTTTTGTCAGCAAAAATGTTCATTCATTATTTAATTAATTAATCGTTATGGTTTTAATTATGCCTCGGCATTATCTTTATAATGTATATATGTATGTATATATCTGTATAATATATTTAATATTGTTTTAAACCTAAACAATTTATTTATGAATTTTCGCTTTCAAAATATCACGTATATACTTAAGTTATGCCTTGGATTTATTAGTTATGATCTGATCTTTATCTGATTAGTCTGCGGAAGATAAAATTGCTGGGATGGCTGGATAAAAAGAGTGAATTGAACTCATTTCGAAATCAGGCCATGTCCCATAAATTTGTCACTCCACCTCACTTTCCTCCCAGCAATTTGGATCCCCTGGGACTCGGGATCCCAGGATTCGAACCCGTGCCTTCGAACTAAATAAAATCCCTATTGACTGACATACATGTAAGTACTCTTGGTTGGTGGTTTCTATGTTGCTTCTTCGACTTGATTTCAGTTTTAGTTTTTAACTAGAGCATGCCTAAGTGAATTATTGCTTTCCATTTCATTACATTTTGTGTTGCTTCGTTTCAACAAAGAGTGATTTCTAATTATTGTTACAATTCGATTTAAAAATGTTTTGTATTTAACTATTTAACAATTTAGTAAAAATTTGTCAACAACTTCGCAGCGAAGTCCATTTGCGGCGGCAGCGACATAGTCTCGAATTCAGATGGTCGATGGGCGACCTCGGCGACATCTGTTTTAGCAGGTATTTTTGAAACCTCTGGGTTGGTTTATTACGTTCGTCACAATACGATAACAGTATTTAGTGGGCAAATAATTTAGTTTCGTTCAATAAGGCATATACGTATATGTAAATATTTATTTCGAATTTTCCGTTTGGGGATTCTTCACTTCAGCCAAATTATGCACCAATTTTGAATGAAATTCTTCGCTCCCAGGTCGCCGGCTGCCCCCGCAAATGTTTGGCCAACGCGTTCTCTATTACTTTAAATAATTTCGGTTAACACATCTTGCTTTTCCCGTTCGTGTTTTTGATTAGTTTGATGCCATGTCATCATAACAATAGATACAACAGAATCTTAAGTGAGTGTAGAAAAACAGAAATGATAAATCAACGATTTCGCAGAGTTTTGCTTGTTTTGCTTGGTTTTTCTTGTACATTAGTTTATTAAATTATTATATTATTTTACTTTTACGTTTGCTTGCTTTTGCTTTTGCTTTTGCTTTTGCTTTTCGTATATATTTAACTATATTCTTGTGTAACACACACCTATGAGTGTCTATGTATTGCTTGAGTTTTATCTATTTACCTTGTCGCTAGAGCTTTGAGTTTAGCTTTCCTTTAATAGTCTCTCTAATATATGCCTCCCGTTTATACTGGCCGGGAGTTATGTGTATGTTTTTCGCATTTTTTAGCTAGCATATTTTGAATATCTTTATTGTAGTTTTTGTTTTTTTTTGTATTTAGTTCACTTTTTGCTTGGCTTATGTGGCTAGATTTTATGATTTTTACTTTTCCTCCTTTTAGTATTTCCGTTTAGACTAAAATTTCGTTCAGTTTTCTTTTGCTTGGCTTACAAGTTAGGTTTTTTCCCTCTCAACGATTTCTGATCGGAGAGTTAGGGGCAATCTTTATGGATTATCCTTTACTCTCCGTCCAGGATTCGTGGGTGTGCGTGTGTTTGTGTGTGTTTAGTGTGTGTGTGTGCTTGCTTTGCTGCTTGACTTTGTCGTCTCCTTTGCTTATTCATCTTTTTGCTTTGTATTGCTGTATGTGTCTGTGTAGGACAGTTACAGTTACGAGTTACAATTACTTTACGCTTTATATGTATTGTATATATGTATATAAATTAATTTATGCATAATATTATGTCTTTAATCTTCGATCGCTGCCCCGCTTTCTTAGCTACCATATATAGTATATGTGTGTGTTATGCAATTTACTCAGTTAATTCCCTATATAGTATATATATAAGTGTGTTTGTCCTGCACGTTTGTGAGAGAGTGTGTGTGTGTGTGTGTATTGGTTTTAGTGAGTGCTCTCCACATTTGCTGCCTCTGTATAATCCAGTTGTGTGTATTTAGCTTGATGTTTCCTATATAGTATAGTTTAAATATGGTTTTAAGTTCTCCCCCTTCTCGGCTGCCTCTACATGTATTTTTCTGTCTTTCACTTGCTGACTTACCACACACACACACTGCAGTTTTGTCAACGTTCCCTATTATAGCCCCTCTTTTCCCTTTCCCTTTCCCCTGCCCTGCTCCACCGCTAATTGCACATCATAAATGTTTCCTCTGCCAAAATGTTATCCCCCATCACTCATCACTCACACCCCAAACATCTCTAATAACATAAGCAGCTTACTTTACAGCATTTTGCAATGGTTTTTGTGTGTAGGTGTGCCGGTGTGCTTGTGTGGGTGAGTGTCCTTCCAGAGCTTCAACCTTCTGCCTTCAATATATGATGATTTCCTTTGACTAAACATTTCCGAAATTTCAGCTGTGGTGCGTATTTCTGTGTGTGTGAGTTTATATAAATTCTATTTATGCTTTATAGTTTACTTTTGTTGTTGTGGATTTTTGTTGTTGCTGTTTGTTGTTGTTGTAGTAGTAGTAGTAGCATCACTATGGTTGCTGTTGCTGCATCCTCAAAGTTAACATGGATAAATTCCTACAAAATAATTGAAAAAAAATTGGCAAAAACTTCATATTTCTAGGAATTCATATGGTTTATATCGGTATTTTCATATAATATATATTGAATATATTTTTATAGAAGCAAAGTGATTGTGCCGACTACTACTATTTACATTCATTCTCTGCTATTTACAGCAAGCAAAACCGAAAAAAAGGAAACCAATCGAAAGAAATCGAAGATATAAAAAGATATATAGATGTAGCTAGTATTTCCCTTGCTATGGCATTCAACTAATTTACATTACATGTACATATTTTTAGTGTGTGTGGCCAAAACTAAAGCTTCGAACTTAGCATAAATTAAATTAAATCATAGGCATTATTAACATAATCGTAATCAACTAAAATTATAAACTAAGAGTGCGGCTGCTGCTGCAGTTCGATCAGAGTTGAGGGGCATATATTGCATATAGCATGGTATTGTTGTTGTTGTTCTGGTTGTTGTTGTTGTCGCAGATTGTTGTAGTTGTAGTTGTCGTTGCAGTTGTAGTTTTAGTTGTTGGTATGGTTTTATTATTCAGGGCAGCTCTCAACGAAAAATTGGCGACTACGAAAATTTGTTTACTTTATGTTTTCTTTTTTTTCTTTTTTGGATTTAACCTATTTTGTGGTGGTTGATTTTTGGTGGTTGTTGTTGTTGTAGTTGGTGGTGGTGGTGCGCCAAGAAAAAATGAAAGAAAAGAAAGCAAATACCGATATGTGTAGGCTACGATAAACGACAAAACGACCAGCGAGCGATACTAAATACTGTGAAGCTGGCTCAGTTGGGACTCACCTTGGTAATTCTGAGGCCAAATGGTGGGTACATTCTGCAAGGGGAAATTTAAGAATAATTATACGAATATTTTTCGCATAACACAGTTGTGGCCAGAAAATTAGCACTAAGAATTGTTATTTAAATCGGCTTAAACGGGCACATTATTTCTCATTAATTTTCCATTTGCCATAAAACGAATGTTAGGTATACCTTTTACTATAAAAAAATATTTAAAAATAAATTATTTAAAAAAGTTATTTAAAAAGTGATATAAATCAGACCGATATACAATAATTATCTCCAGTGCTATTACTCTGACCTTATCTGCATCTGCTTCAATCGCAAATCGCACTCACCATTGGCACACTGTAGTACTGATAGAATGGCTGATATTGCATGGCTGAAGGTGGGTAGATGGCTGGCACTCCAGCGGCTGTAAAGTCAGTAACTAGGTTTGGTTAATTGTTTCCCAATTGATGGTGGTGGTGGTGTTTTTGGTTGTAGTTGTTGTGTTGATGAAGTGTATTCGAATAGAGAGAGAGTTATGAAATATAAAGAAAAGAAAAACAAATGTCAATCAAAACCAAGTGAAACTCAGAGAACTTAGAGATGAGGACCCATCAACGCGGAGAATATTCATATTAATATTAGCATCGGAGGAGCTGAACGACCATGTCTCACCTGGCGGATATACAGCGGCTGCGAACTGATCCATGGGTATATTGCTCATCGGTGCCGGCGGCGTGGTGGTATAGTAGACGGCTCCGTTCGTGGCCACAATCGACTGCAGAGGATTGGGCTGGGATATAGGAAATATATGCATCAGAAGATATACAATGTGATATGGTTAACTAGAACTCACCTGCTTCTTGATGGCCGGTGCAATGTTCAGTTTGCGATCACGTAGTACCACGCACTCACCCTGTTTTTTTGGTTTTTGGGCCAGGCAGAGATGGAAGAGAGAGACAGAGGAAGAAAGCATAAATGGAGGAGCATTAATATCGATATATTGCATTATCAACACACAAGCCGAACGAAGAAATTCAAATTCAAATCGAACGCAGCAGCATCAAAAGTTCTCAAAAAATAGTTAAAAATTAATGCGCAACGCTTTTGGTTTTATTTTGTGTCTTTTTTTTTTTGTTTTTTGGTTTTTAATCTTCTGTTCATTTTTTGCTTTTTATGGCACGGCCATGGCTAAGAGAGAGAGAAACACGTGCCAAGGCAAAATACCATTACCAAAGTTATGTATATATATAAAATATATTGGTTTAAATGTTTATATTGTGGGGTGTGGTGTGTGGTGTGAGAGTGTGTGTGTTTAAATTAAGTAAGGTTTATTACAAAATGTCATGTACATATGTTGCATAAATAGATTTGCGCTGTTTTTTGCTGTGTTTTAATTTGGCTTCAAAAGCAAATCCAATCGCCAACTTATTGTTCTCTTTGTTTCGTAATTTTCATTTTCAATTTTCGCGGCACAAAATTCAACAACATGTTTATTTTAATCAACAAACATAAACACAAAAATTAATTAACCAGAATAATAAACTCATTTAAAAAAGTATAAAAACTGAAAAGGCACAAAAGCATTTAAAGAACAAAATTCAATTTGGAAAACAAAGCTTGCTTTTTGTTTGGTTTCTTCTCTCGTCTCGTGTTTGCCGCTACTGGATAACAATTATAATAATTAAATCAATTTTTAATACAGAAAACAAACAATTATAGAACTGTAAAACCAATTGTAACACCAACACCGAGTTAAAAATGTAAATATATTTAAATATATATAGAGTCAGAGTCGGAGAAAGGGGCAGTTTTAAATCTTGTGTATATAAACCTCTTTCAGTAAGCCTTTGCTGAGAACTTCTCAACAAGTTCCTTTTTACCCGACGTAATCCCTTTTTAAAAATGCATTTAGCATCTCTCTTCGACCCAATAAATCAGCCAATTTACATTTAATACCTTTTCCTCGGGAAAAGGCACACTACCAACGCAGATAGGCAGCCTCCGCCAGTACGGCCAGTTCATCTTTAATTGCCAATTAGTCCCGGCTGATACCCTTGTGATTTGCGCATGAAATGCATGAAAAGGACACCGCTCCACAAAGAGATAAGCCCAGACTCCTTGGCAGTTGAGTGGTCACCCCTCTTGGCAGCGGTAATAACCATTAACCTAAGCAAATGTTTGCGGGCCAAGGAGATGCTACTTTGTCGTTAAAAAAAAAAAACAGAAAAAAAAATGTGGAAAATGAAATGAAAAGAAAAGCGAGGCGCGGCACGGCACGGCACGGCACGGAAAACCTGAGCCGCCACTGCCGCCACCGCGTATCCTTTTCTGACCGCCTCTGGGCAAACATTCTTTTCATTTATGTTCGAGTTGGCCGCCCTCGAGCCATCGTCCTCGGCCAGCGACATAAGGATAAGGGCCATAACAAAGGGCCAACAGTTGAGAAAGTAAACTAAAGATGAAACGTATGGCAAGGAGCCGCTGGAAGGGCCTGAAACCCTGATACACCCCTCCCCCACCAACCACCCTTCTTAACCACTCTTCTTGTCTTGGCTGAATTTAATTAAGAATCCTTTTGGTGGCTGGCTTTTACGGTGGTGCCCTTTTGTTTCAGCTCACAAAAAGGACAACAAAAAGCCCTGCTCCACTCTAAAATGATTTAAAATTGAAGAGTCGTCGTCGTCTACTCCTCCGCTGAAGGAGTAGGTAAATCTCATACATTCGAAATGTGCGTTTCGAGTTTATTTTACGGACCCAAATTTGCTCTAATCTATATGTATTTGTGTGTGTTGCGTAATTATGCATGTATGAGGTGACAATGGAGGCTGGGAGGAGGGATTAGTTTGCCATCAAATAGAACATATACACAAAAATTAGTATACGCAGTGGGAGAGCTTTGGATTTGGTGGACTGATATGATATATACTCTCTCTGGTATACGGTGGTTTTGGGATTGTGGTCACCCCGAACACTACAAGAGGCGAGCGCCCCCCATTTTGTGGCTCTTGATGAGATCGTGGTCGAAAAAACTCGAACTAAATGCTAAACTTTTCTAAATGAAATTTAATTAGTGTAATGTGTGTTGTCTCCTCTGTTTGGGTGGCGTGTGTAAATTATAAAACTTGGTTAAACGTTGCCAGGACTTGTTTTTATTGTTGTTGACTGTTCTGTTCAGTTCTGTTGTGTTGTGTTGTTGCTGTGTGTGCCCGTTTTCAGCTTTTGCCTTTTGCATAGAGTGTGGTCGTTGTTATCCTTGTTCTGCCGGCGGGCATTATGCTTTCTGCTCTCCCTTTGCTTTCACAAGGACACTCGTGTCCCAGACTCGGGCCACAGAATCACCAGCAGCAGCAGCAACAACAAGAGGTGGAACAACAACCAAACCAGAACGACAACAATGCATATTAATGACGAGCGGCAAAAGTTTTTCACTTAATATGCCACAGAGCACGGCGGAAGCTTCGGAGCCTCCGAGCCTCCGAGCAGCAGCATCATCATCGTCAGTATAGAGAGGGTAAAAAGTAAATGGGAATTTTCCCAGAAATGGGTAAAAGTTGCATCACTCGGGCAGGCCAGTGGCAGTGCCAGTGATTATGCAATAATTATAATCAATTAGTATGCCAAAACAAAATATGGCAGACAAGTTCATTTTGTAATGAGCCACCTGGAGGCTGAACTTTTTATGGACCGAACAGAACCTAGCCCAGATCTTGACTCTATATAGTCAAGAAACAAGTAGCAGCAGCTACACGGGAAAAAATCAAATATGTTTTAGAATAGTTCTGGATTTAAGTTAATAAAAATCTAGTATATCTAGTATATTTTGAAACATTATATAAGGTAATGCTCTCTTAAGTAAAAAATTCGATTGCGCTAATTGTAGTTTTCCCAGTGTAGCTTGAATCAGATGGCAGAGAACGTGGGTTGCCCTGGAGAGCAGGTGATTGGACTGCTAACTTTGGGTTCGAGATTGATATATATATATAATATTCCCTAGGAACTTTTACGGCGCGCACTTACTTGCTGGGGGTTGGAATTGAAATTGGATTATTATTATTGTTACTGCCGCTGTTGGTTCTTTAATTATTCCGCAATTGGAAAACTGTGCAATACACAATCGATTTGTAATCAGCAAATTAGGCAAAAACGGAAAAGATGTGCCAACAATGCAACTTTACACGAAAGAATAACTCAAAACGGAACTCAAGACTGGATCAAACGAATCAAAGGCAACAAGGCAACGCACTAAGGTATTGTCTATATAGTCTAGTCTATAAAGTCTATGGAGACCGCTCTTTCGATTTCGAATAGCGGAGCCAAAAGAGCAAAATTCGCTAATTGTTTAATTGATTGCATAAAATGAGCATTAAAAACGGTGCAACGAACTCAACATTGTTTTGCATTTGCATTTGATTTTGGTTTTTGTTTTGTTTTTAGCTTAACGGGCAAACTTCGATATATCAATAGGTTGGATACGTGTGGGTGTGGGATCAAAGAAATATTGAAGGAAAAGTAAGGCTGCCTACACTTGGGGGAGGTAGTAATAATGTGGGTTATATAACTGGGTGAGTGGTGTGTGTGTGGTAAAGATGTGTGTTTTTTTGTTTCTGGCAATGAAACGATATAAGGAACGCAACGGAATCGAATGTAACGTAACGGAATGGCAACGCAACGGAAATGTAACGTAACTCGGAAACGTAAACTCAACAAAAACGCAATAAGAAGAAATTTATAAAAGAACAAAGTGCCGTCCGTACCTAAGGCGGTACATCTGATCATCATATATCATATATCGCACAATGGCGACAATCATATGAGGTATTTCTTATGTGGGACCCCCCCGCGGGGAGTGTTGGTGGTAGTAGTAGTAGTAGTAGTATCAGTAGTAGGAGGAACCGACGTCTCATAGTAGTAGTACTTGTGTGTGATGGGTCAGGTAATGCCCTAAAAGATCGGAGCACAATTTTAAGTTGTGTTGGAGTGTGATTTGTATATATCTTCTCGTAACGCGATTGTAACAATTGGAAAAGCTCTATAAGAGGTGGTAAGGTTCGTTCGTTCAATCGTTGTAGGTTGTTGGTGATGTTTACGATCGCTTCTCATCGGTATCAAAATTATAATACTGGCAGTTTTTCATTTGGTAAACGTTTAACAGGCGACATTAGCAACAGGTCAAAGGAGTGTTACTTACATCCGCTTGCAGTCTTTGCGCCTCCTGCTCCGTTTCGAAGGTGACAAATCCGTAGCCCTTGCTGACGCCTGCCCGATCCACGATGATCTTGGTGCTCTTTACCGTTCCGTAGGCGCTGAAGACGCGGGTCAGATCGGCCTCGGTGGTATCGCCGCTAGGAATTGGAAGATATAGATTAATTAGATTAACTTTTTAACAATATTTGGAATCTAAATGCTTTATCGTTTAAGTACTTTAATATGAATTATATGTATATTTCTCACAGTAATACAACAACTATATTCCTTATCTATTATTTAATTATGGTCTGTTTTTAAACGTTTTTAAATACAAAAACGCTTAATATTGCAGAAATACATTATTACCCAACAAATATTTGTAATTACTTTATTGAATTTATGAAGCTCGACGTTAAATATCAGTTGATAAAGGTCTGATAATTATTTGATTGGCATTCCAAGAAATATTTTCAAAGGAATACATTTCTGAAAGAACGGTTCTTTTATGACGTCTAATTCTACAGAATTCAAGGATGCCTTTTGCATCATAAGGCGATTTCTAAAGATTCATTCTAAATGACCAACCAACCACACTTGAAAGGACCATCTCACCTGATGCCGCCCACAAAGATGCGGTTGGGTATTAATGTGCCGTATTTGGGCGCCGCCAGGGGCGTTTCCAGTCCTCCGCCGGGCGCTGCCGTTGGAGGCGGCGCTGCCGCGATTTTGTGCATCTCTGCGGGTGTCGTCTCCAGACGAAAGTTGGGGGCTCCGAAGGGCAGAATCTTGAGGCTGTGGCTGGAGTTTGGGGGTGCGCGCTGGCCAAAGAGTTCTTCTCGCTGCCGTTCGTTGGATCGAGCGGCTTGGCTGTTGGACTATATCGAATTCGAGTCGAATCGGATCGGATCGGATTGGATGGCGATTATGCAGCAGCTGGGACTATCGAGATGGTTTCCACTGGTTTAGTTGTAGCACGCATGTATACAGTTTGATGTGCTCCTTTTATGCTGACTGGCGGATTCTCGAAATCTGGAATATAATTAAACACAAAATTAGTTGAGCTCATTAATAAGCCATTAAAATAATCAGCCACATGGGCAGCCAAACAAAGGAGACGAACCGAGAGAGAGACGAGAGAACATTTGAATCTCGGGGAACGAAAAAAAAACTAAAGAATTGCCCCCTACATTTCGAAACGAATCTATTTCTGGCACAGCCGACATATGTCACACGAGGAAAACTCAGCGCAGGCAGGCTCACAGATACGCACCCATACACAGGCAGGGAAAACTAGAGGTAGTCGTCGGGCACCATGTGTGCACCATAAATTCACCTTCAGAAGCGGCGGCGAGACAACTAAATAGCACAGAGAGTTTAATTTTAACAGCAGCAACGGAATAGCAGCGGCAGCAGCAGCAGCAGCAACATCACAGCCGCAGCAGCAACAATAAACTTGCCTTGTCAACAACACGGTTTGAAAAAGTTTTTGGGCCACACGAGAGGCGAAATGCACACAGGAAAATATGATAATAGTTCCTTATAGATGCTATAACTATGCTTTTTAATAAAATAAAAGTAATAAACCTTTAGCCATAATCAAAAGGCATTATAAAGACCTAAAGAAATTTATAAAGAAAAAAATAAACAGCAAAATTCTCTTATAAGCTCAAAAATTATTATACATATTTATGAAAAAATCAAGACTTTGAACCCGTCCAAAATTAGACTAAGTATTTATTGTCTTTCAACAAAAGTGATAAACAAGGAATGATATTTACAATTTAGTACTTTGGAATATATTCAAAAGTTGTACAGTTGATATCGTATTGGGTGACCAAAGTTGTTACCAAATTGTTCTCTGTGGATCTAGAAATCATACGTGTTGCTATGAGCTGCAGATGCCCATTATAATTCCGATCGAGGAAACTTCAACATGCACTAATTTGAGTTCGAGTAGAAATAAATTCGCAGCCTTCGTCAAACATTTCATGTTGATATGTGTGTAGATGGCTTTGTAGATGATGTTTGCATGTTCTGGGCGTCGCATGTTTGCTGGCCCCCGCCAGCTCTTAATGATCCATATATATTTTCCTATGCAAGCAGTGAGTAGTGAGTAGCATGTAGGTATCCCTGGCCTTATCGGCATTTGTATCTCAATCCGTATCCGTGGCATCCGTATCATTTGGCTCATCGATGATGGGCGACGCGCTGCCGCTGCTGGTCGGTCGCTTATCGCTGGGCATTTATCTCGGGACAACTGACAACTGTCCGGCGGTAACAAAAATTCCGAATGTACGGGCGGATTCGATTGGCGCACACACGCAGCAATGAAAACATAATTAAATTTTCATTAACAATGAAAATGTCAAAATTGTTTGCGTTCCCGCTGAAGTTGCGCTATGCCAGGCATTTCAATTGTACAGCGGAAGACCCGATCGATTTAAAGATATATGTGTAGGTATATACACATATGTATATAGACTGACTGAAAGTCGGATGCACGTATGAGATATCAATTTAATGGACTGTGTGGGAAAGCTGTTGGCAACACGTGATTATATGGCTCTATTTCGACCCATTTTCCGTATCTCAAACAAATAAATTAACGAAATATAAGTGCTTGTATAAATCAAGGCAATAAATTCTCTTAGGCGCAATTAAAACTAAATCAGTAAATATGCATAAATGCAAAGCCAAATAACAGATATATCTTCCGCTCATTAAAACGCGTCAGAATTCCAAAAAAAAGAAGGGGAAAAATATCATTGAAATATTTTTAGAAATGAGAAAAACAAATCAAGTGACGTTGGTCGAGGGAATATAGAAGAATATATATATATATTCGGTCTGCCGAATATACATACCTTTTGCTATATTCCTATATTGGCTTGGGCCAACTGAAAATTGTGAAAAACTAAAAGCTTCGCCAAAGATTTTCTAGGCTTCTCGAGCGGATGTGGCCAGCAGCATAAAGTGGGTGAGGCGAAAGCTGATTTGCCGATGGCTAAGTGCCCCTGACATGATTCATGATGAGCAGCTAGGATGGGCACAGGGCACGGTGCTCATGATTTATGTGCGGCTCTTAATTATTTACAATATTATGAAATTATTTTTGAGAACTTTATTCCTGGGCATTAGCAGAATTGATGATGGGAGGATAGTAAAATGGCGACAAAGACAGAATACGGAGTGGAGCAGGGCCAGCAGCTGAATTATTAAAATGTTCATTACTCCATGGCCATGGCAACTACGGAATACGGAAAAGCGACAGCAGCAACTACTGAGGTCAGCCGGAAAATCACGGAGTCAGGTCCGGAGTGGAGCTACTGTTGTTGCTCGCAGCATGACAACGGCATCGCTATCAATGGAATTTAATCAACACAACAGCAGCCAGCTCAAAACTCTCACACAATCCCCACCCACATCCCATCCCATTCGAGCCATCCACCTATCCGCCCATCCATCCGTCCAACCGTCCAACCGTCCACCCACATAGCTGTCAGTTAGTCAGTCACTCATTCAGCTGAGGTGCTCGTTCTCGTGCTCAACAATATTGCGAAATTCCACGTGCGAAAATTGCGCGAGTAATGCCAATGGAAACGGGAACTGTCAGGGAATTTTATATTGCCGAAAGAGGGAAAGAGTTCGTGCCACAGATACGTCTGTCGAATGCTCGCGAATATGGCGAGATATGATCTGAACAATAGAAAAAAGCAGTAAGCAGTATGAAAAAAAACCGGAGAATTTTTTATCCCGCAGCGCCGAAATACGCGTATAATTACGAAATTTTGTAAAAACCACAGCCTTGGCAAATAGTTGGCAGAAAATAAACCACAAATATGACGGCGGCACGGCTGGAGAATTTTGATATAATGAAGTGAAAAACTAGGGGATAATGTTGACAAAGGGAATAATATAAACCGAATGGGGGGTCCATCATAAAAAGTAGAATATTGTTTACCAAACAGAATTTAATATCTCTATAATGAATGTGTAACTTACAGTTATGAAATCGGAAAAATGTGCGGGAAAATAAATTAAAAGCAATTTTTTTTTTAAATTAAATGAAAAGCTGAGTTTGTAATATTGTTAAAACAGTATTCGGTTTAAGGAAGAGTAAAACTCATATAAAAGGATGATTCATTCCCCGAATTCTTTCAACGCAGCAAATGGAGAATTAATCCCCAATTCGTTAACAATTTACAGTTCTATTTTCTATGATATCGCTGGGATTAAAAAAACATTTTGCCAGCGGGTTGGATTTTTTCGCCTTTATGTCCATTTTTGGCACATTTCAAGCGTAACTTGGGCAATTAGGGCAATGCAATTAGTGAGAGCCAAACTATTGAATAACCAGACTGCGTAGCCCAGTGGCAGTTGGCTGGGGAAAAAAGAGGGAAAAAGGGGCTAAAGGGGGCGGCGGGAGAGAGTGAAAAAGTGGGCGGGGCAGTGGGAAAGTCGACGTAGAGTAGTTGCTGAAGAGAGTGCAAGTTTGACCTATAAAATGGCAACGTGGGCGCGCGCTTCACTTAGCACAGATACGAAGTAGTAGCAAGAAAAAAAAAGGGAAATGAAGCCAACTTACAGCTGTGGCCAAGGCAATGGGAAAAGGGAAGGAAAAGGGAAGGAAAACGGAGGGATAACCTGAGGAAAAGGCAAGGAAATTAAAGGGAGAAGGTAAGGAGAGTGGTAGAAACCGAAGAAGGAAGCGAAACCGGAAGGAAAAAAACACCAAAGGCGTAAGCACTATTTTAAAACTAAACTGCCCACACGAGACAGACATCCGAGGAGCAAAAAACCCCACAGATAAGAAAGAACCGAGTTCTCCTAGCGGGCCTTCACTGTATCGCTTTATAGCGCTGCATATGCACACCTGCATCCTTGTGATTGCGAGTGTGCGTCCTTGCCAAAAACAATAAAGAGCAGACCCCAAGGCGAGCGATAAACGCTGACACAGAGAAAGCGCAGAGGAAACCTCGGCTAAACAGGACCAAATGCCCCAAGCAGTATGCTACACAAAATATGGAGTATACACAGAAAAAACGAAAGGATATCGATTGCAAAATGGCAAAGCTAGTTACCCAGTAGATTCATAGATCACAGGATATGGACTGTTCACTAATAAATCTTAAACCACAATAATCTGATTATTTTTATTTGTTTAAAGATATCTTAACTATGTATCATTTATCATTAAAACTTGTTATGCGAATATACCAAAGCCATTTAGCCAGTAGATTCTTAAATCACTGGATACGTCAAGTTTATTTATTTATTTATATATCGCCAACGGATAAATCCTTATCTAGCTACAATTGATTAATTAACAGAAATAAAAACTCATTATGATAAATAACTTTTTAAACGATATCCTAAACTATGTATCGTTATATTTTATTTTAGATTTTTTTTTATCATTTTCTAAATTTCATGTCCTACATGATTTATAAATTTAGAACATAAATCTAAAACAATGTAGCCATGTTATTTCATATTTTTTCCAGTACAACAAGAGTAAAAAGGTAAAAAGGGATGCTGGATAAATCCTTTAGCTCGCCAGGTACGGACGACTAGGGCAAACGGCAGACGACCGACGACCGACGACCGACGACCGACTCCCGTATCCTCAGTTGGCCAGATAAGCGTATACAAGTCACATAAGGACAATTAGCCAGCCCAGGCTCAAAGAGTTTAAGAGGGCATAACTGTCGACGTGACGGGGGGGGGGGAAGTGGGGGATAAAGTGACGGGCGACGGGTGGGTGGGGGAAATTAGGAGCGGGCGGGGAAAAGCGAGAGGCGAGCGAGGAAATCATGTTGATGGCTGAGGCATGACGATGACGTTAAAGCGTACGTGTCGGTGAATAACTTAAAACGAAAGAAAGTCAGTGGGTGAAGATGAACTGAAGTGGAGGGAAGAGGAAGGAAGAGATGGGTGGCGAGTGGGTGAGTGGGTGGTGGGGTCTAAAGCAAAGGTCAATTGAAGTTGCGGTGCTAAAACTTTGAGAAGGCGTCGAAAGAGCAAGAGTCAGAGGAGCCAAGTCAAGTGGAAAGTGGGAAAGCGCAAAACAGGCTCAAATTCATACACACACACACACAACGGACAGCCAAGGATGCACTGACTGACTGACAGTGCGCCGGAAGTGGAAGTGCACCCCCCTCCGCGCCCATTCCCTCCCTCACCTGAGGAGAATAAAACAAGAAGAAAAAATAGAAGGAAAAGCTGCTGGCTGCCTTTCGCCTACATGTTATACAATCCTTGAGTGCGGCGAGCGAGGACGAAGCTTTTGGGTGTCAGTCAAGTGAAAGGAAATTGTAGCACACCAGTGGGGGTGGGGTATGGAAAATGGCCAAAGGAGCGGAGGAGCGGAGGATGGGCCAGACAAACCAACAGACAAACATCATCATCATCATCATTGCAGGCTCGGCGGCCTCAGCAGCTAAATTGATGGCCTGCCATCGGGGTATCCATCCCACATCAACGTTTTCCCCACCCAAAACCCACCAACCACCACCCACACCCCCATTCGTATGTATATGTGGCACAGAAAAATCCATAATCCTCGGCAGAAGCTGAAGGAGCAGCAGCAAAAGGGAAACGCCAAACTACAAAAGCGCGAGCACAAATTGCCACTGTGTCAGTAAATCGACTCACACATATGTTCTTCCTAACATATATCCCCCAAATATATATATATGTGCGCTATATATATTTGCTAAGCCAAAAACTTGTTTGAAACAATGAAACTTTTCTGCTTGTGCTGCCAGTAGTGTCCAACTTCTTGTATTTGTGTTAGTTTTATTTCTGGCCCTTGTCCAATATTTGCCCCCGAGTCGCAGTAACTTTAAGTCTGTTGGAATTAATTTCAAGCAAATATATACACAAAATCCATCTAACTCATCCCCCCCATATATGTCCTTTGCTGTATGCGTGTGTGTGTGTGCGAGTGTGGTGTGGAAAAAGTTTCGGTCGGATGATTTATTGCCACTTCAGCTGCGGGCGACCGACAACGTTGCGTATGAGCGATGGCTGATGCCCTACCAGTGCGGATTATTGTCTATGCTGACAAAGGATTTAAGCGGAATTTGATACAGCCACAGGACAAGGACGAAGGGCGAAAGCTGAAACGAAGCCATCCATTAAATGCTACGGCAAATTAAGTCATTAAAAAACAATTTTTGAACCAGCCGAAGGGGCGTATACGCAATCTGCCAGAGAGAAGAAGCAGGTGGAACTGCCAAAAAATAAATATGCAAATTCGGCATTTTCCAAGTGGAGACAGCCATAAAAATGCAATCACACAAAAAGCCAAAGAAGAGCCAAAGGAAATGTAAAAGCCAAAGGCGCCCAGGCCAGCAAATAAGAAAAAGTGAAAAGAAATGACGTAAAAGTGTGACTCAAAAGACGGGGGCTTACGAGGGGGTGGCTTTTCAAAAGGGGAACTTTGCCTGAGAGTGTGGTGGGGGCGTGAAGAGGTTGCCAACTATTTCTGTAGACGCAGCTGAATGTGCCGCTGCTGCTGCTGCCTCCTTTGTTGCCATCTTTTGCCTAGGCCAAAAGCATAAAATTAAAATGCGAAAATGCAGACAATAGGTCGATCAAAAGGGATGGAGCTACTAAAAAAAATGGGAATTTAAAAAATTAATATTCAACTCGAAAGGTTACTTAGTTATTTATTCCTTTTTTATGTTTCTTATTGAAACAAAAATTAGAACATATATTCTAAATATATCTTAATATAATATATTTATAATATTTTGCGATTTTATTTTGATGAAAGGCGTCATTAGTAACTAACCATCGGATTATATGCACAAAAGTATTCTTAATAGAAGTGCAAAAACATCGATATTTTTCGATGTTATATCGATGTTTGCCTGGTAAGGGCAAGCGATACTCTCTGCCCCTCTAATTCTTAAAATTTGAATTCCACCAGACTTAGTTAGGATAACATTATTTTTCAAAAAATCAAAATTTGTTTAAGCTTAAATTATATTTTAAATTTTTGAGAAAAATCTATCATTAATCAAAGATTGCTAGGAATCGAATGATACGAATACAAAATAATTTAATTTTTATCAAAAATAGCGAATTTAATGAATTATTAAAGTAATACATCGATTTTCCCCCTGTGCATACGCGAATGCCAGCGAGTGTATTTGTGTGTAAAAGTGAAAAAGCGCAGCTGAGCACGTCATCCTCAAAGGCGGTCCTCCTCCAGGCTTCTGCTTTTTTATGGTTTTGCCTCACTTCAATCATTTCGTTTGAGAACATCCATTCATATGCATATGCATGCGAGTACTATGTACCTGCATCTGCATCTGAAACTACCCGAATGTATCTGCATCTGCATCTGCAGCTGTCTCTCAGCTCGGAAAACGCGCGACCAACGTTTTTCGCTTTTGTTTTAGCAGCGCCTTTATGCTGTTCTTTCTCTTAATTTTCTTTTTTTGGCAACGCTTTTGGCCCGAATTGCGCCTTAAATTCGCTGCAGTTAAGCTACGTCTGGCGACCCAGTTAAGGGATAGAGATCTCTAAATCAGATGAAAAATTTTAATTTATATAGAGAGTTACGCAAACGAGATTCGCACACGAAAGGCAGCTTAGATAGGAGAATTCCTAAATATCCGAGAGATGCACAACATACTGGCAACCATTGGCATTTTAGCCCACACAAATGTAAATGTGTGCATTTCCTCTCAAGTTAATGAAATATTTCAAGTTGCCAACTCGCATAAAACCGATGTTGTCGGTGCGCTTTGGTATCTATCTGCTGTAAAAGTATCTGTATCTGTATCTGCATTTACACATTTGCATTTATATCTCGGCGTTCGTGAGTGTGTGCCATTGTAGTTGCTACGCTTATTAAGATATTTTTGGCTCAAATACTTGGCCTAGCCAAGAATTTCTAACGAGGCGGCGACAAAGCAATGAAAGTTTCACCCGGGGAATAACAATCATCATTTCGAACAGCGTGAAATTCACTCGATTAGCAGCTGCCTAATATCATCAAGTTGTAAACAAAATAAACGAAACACCCAATTAGCCTTTTGAGAGCAGGCAGGAAAACCCATTCAATGAATGAACGGCTGAAATGGTGAGTAAACAAATCTTTCCTAATCACTTTTCCCCCACTTAAAATTCCCAAGTGCTACCCAAAATTATTGTTTATTTATTTATTTATTGTTATTTTATGGTTTAGTGGAATAATCGATAAATAAATGTTTTAAATTAAGGCTAAAGAGACATTCACAGGAGAATGGTTATCGTTAAAAACCCATTAATAAAAATTAAGTTTCTTTAAATTTTATTTATTGTAATAACAAAAAGGTTTATAACTTTACTACCACTTAAAATTTCGAGTGCTACCAAAATTATTGTTATTTGCTTGCTGTACAATCGATAAATAAATGTTTTAAATTAATGCCAAAGGAGAATGGTTATCGTTAAAAAAAATCGAGTTTCTTTAAATTTAATTTATTGTAAAATACCAATTTAATACCAATAGTTCCAATAGCTGTTAAAAACCGAAACTTTGTCTATGGAATCGTTGGCAAATTGCTCTGGAGCCCCCAAAGTTCTCACATTAGCCAAGTGGAAACTTTTGTCAGGTGGCGCAAACTCAATTTCCATATGCATTATATGCATCGGTATCTGTATCTGAATCTGAATCTCGCTATCTATCAGTGGTGTGTGTGTGCATCCGCTGGTGGGCAGCGCAAACGATTTGAGAACCGTGAAAATATGCAGATAACTAATATTAACTTTTTGTTCGAATGCATGAATGAAGCGTGGAAACGGAATAGTTCTAAAAAAAAAAGAAGGCAGCTCGTTAGATGAATGAATGAATGAATGGGGAGAGAACTCGAACTCAAACTCGACTGGCTTTGGCCCACGACGACGACGACTCGCTTCAATGCAGCTCCAGTGAGCTAGAGTTCGAACCCCGAGGCATATGCAAAAAGCTAAAATAATTGCTCTGTTAGAGAGAACGAAACGAGAAAATTGGGAGCAGTGCGTGCAGCAGTCTGGTTCTATTTATGGCCACACTTTTCAAATCCCCCGACGAATGGCGGCCATAAAAGCCGCACGCAGTTGACCCACACATGCTGACGGGTTGCCTCGGCCCTCTTAGCATATAGATTATTCAGGTGGGTGTGTCCGTAGCTGTATCTCAGCCCCCCTATACCATTGTATCTGCATCTGTATCTGTAACTGAAATCCGTAGCATCTGTATTTGTATCTGTATCTGCGGCCGCACACTCTCTACAGTCTGTATTCTGATTTTGTGGCCGTGCCTCTGCCGCTGCGTTGCGGTCCAAATGGTCAGCGCCACGCTAGAGTGCAAGTTCGGTTACCGTTTGGTGACCATTTTGCATGTGGGCTAACGCATCGAACCCAAAACCTGAACCCTAAAATACACTTATTACAGAGAAAAAATAAACTGTGATATTAAACCATTTTCTGACAAAGGAAATGGGAAAATTGTATGCTCAACAATCAAAATGATTCAAAACTATTTTATTTTTTTTTATAATTCATTAAAAAAGTATTTTATTCCATTCTAATATGATTCTTTAATTTGTATTTATTTTATTACATTAGGAATGTTTTAGGTAATGTATCAGTAAACTTCCAACTTTGCAATATGCTTGATGTTAGGATCTCTGAAAAATATATATATAAAATACATATCTTTATCATCTCGAATAGCTCCATGACGAAAATCCTATGATGGTTTTCCCATTGTGTGGGCAAGTTCGCTTCACGCATAGCGGGGGATTAGTTTGATTCGTGAAAAGTCAAAGCTTAAAGGCATTTCCTCGCCTTGTTTCCTTTTGACACAGATTTTCTTTATGGCCTTAACCCACCACCACCCCGAAGAAAAGCCACACACACACACACGCCTCCCATCCCGATGGTGGCCCCTTTTTTTAGTCTTGAACTTTGATGTCGTTTACGAGTTTCTCGACAGGCTGCCAGCCAAGCTAGCTGGCTAGATCCAGCGAATCGTTCCGATAACAGAGCCTGGCGGGCATATTATATATTTTTATTGCCAACGGCAGCCGCCTTTATAAAAGGGGCGTGTCGCAGCCCCCTTCTTTCAGTCTCCTTCGAACAGCTGTCGCCAATGATGGCGGAATAGCAGAGACTTTTCGCCATTTTTGTGTCTTTAGCGAGAAAATTAAATGAAAACATATAGTATATAGGCAAAAGTACTTTAGCTCTTTTGGCATGCGTGTGTTGTCGCTTATAAAGAAAAATCTCTTGAGTAACAAGAAGAGGATTCACTTGTAGCCTAGGCGACAGACCAAAAAAAAAGCGAAGAAAAACCAAAAAGCGAAAAAGCGGCGACGGGGGTCGGGTGAAAATGAATATTGAAGAGCGGAGCGCATTATAATTTTAGATTTATGTACAGGGTGTCCCAGCGATGGGAACTCGGAGCAGGGAGGATGATGTGCGAGTAGTCGGCGTGCCAGCCGGAGGGAATACTTATTTATATTTATGTAAGCCGAAAAGGCAGGCGGACTGCCAAAATAAGAATTACGGCATTGAAAGCTTAAAGCAGTGCTCGAGGGCTGGAAGCTGGGATCAGGGAATGAAGCTCCCCTAAGACCTCCGACGGTTTGATATTCGAAAAATGTCGCCTAGCTGAAATATCTTATTTAATATATGCACAGGGAAAAACGATAGTACTTAACATGATAACAATCTATGAATGTCCAGGGACACAGAAATATCTTATTATTTATCTCCAGGGTTTTAGTTTTGATTACAAGGTTTTCTAGATTTTCACAGCATTTTGAGCTAAGTATTCTATACCCATACATTCTATTTAAATTGATTTAATATTTTATTAAATAAATACTATCTTTATTTTCAAGCAGGCATTACTAAATAAAAGTTGAATTATAGAATATTATTTGATTCTTTCCTTATTTCTTAATTTTGGTTGAAAATATTTAACCCAGATTTTTTTGAAAGAATTCCTTTAGCATTCGCGATTGAAATGTGTTTCCGTTCACAAATCAATCGGGATGGGATGGCATGGCACCCTCTAAGGCGAAATGTGTGAGGAAAAGTCTCTATCCCCAGGCGACACTTCCCATTGGTTCTGTTTTTCTTTTCTTTGTCGCTTTCCCCAGTTTCCCCGTTTTCCCCGCTCTCAACAACTTATTAGATTTTGCCTAAACATGCTCACGAGTAAGATCCGCGGCGTGGGTTATTTCGAATCGGTTGGCGTTTTTCACAGTTCTTTATGCGACTTTTTGATTCCCGAGCATTTCATCACAGAATGCAACTAAAAATACTTTACACATATTACTATATAGCATACACTGTATTTTACCTTTTTCCTTTGTTTTCCTTGTTCCTCGTTTGCAGCAGCCAGAAAAATCAAGTTTAAAACTTTCCGCTCGATGTGATTTTTCACTCTTTTGGACTTTGATTCACTTATTGGCTGGTTTGCTCTTGCTTTTTGTTGTTCAAACTTAACAATTGGATCTTTAAAGATATAAATTAGCACCTGTTTTGTTGTGGAACGTTTGCGCTCTAGTATTTCAACAATTATTTTGCATAATAATTAGGTTTTTATCACTTTTCGATGATTTCGACTCCTCTCGTTTTTCAGATGGGCGACTGCTGCAAGGCAAATAAAATGGTGGGATTTAGGTTTGGGTTTCCTGGTATTTCTTTTTTTATTTTTCAGTTGGTAGATGTTGTTTGGACCATCGTTTAGCCACTCATCAAATGGCAGTCAAAAAGGCCAGCCAGGAAAAATTTGAATAAACAAATTCTCCAGCTTTCTCTGCCGCACATGCACGTGAATGGGGAAAATGTGGGTGGAGAAGTGTAGGGGTTGGGGGTAGGGGTTGGGAAATGTGGGCGAAGGGCTGTAACTATGCGAGTTTTCTGCTAGTGCGGCTGCTGCTGCCGTTTCTGTTGTTGTTTATGGCCATTACGTATACGCAACGTGTGCGAAAAAGGCAACACACGAGGTTCGGGGGCGGAAAAAGCGTGGGGGATGGTTTTTAGGTGGGGGTAGAAAACGAGCGAGAGAGCTTCGCCGATACGGTTGTGACTACTACAACTTTTTTTGAAGGTGGTGAAAGGGAAAAGGGCCGCAAAGGAGGAGATTATAAAGGGTCAGGAGGCAGAAACCAAGAAGAAAGGGCATAGAAACACCGAGGAGAAAGCGGAAGTGGGCGGATTTTGCCAATGCTTTGGTATACACAAAAATGCTGGCCAAAAACAACCAGTAACAACATAACAACAATAAACAACAGGAACAACAACCCGAGTATGTCACGCATAAAAAACACATTCTCCCTTCTGGCCAACAACCGACTCTCCTCCTTCTGGCCATAATAATTTGTTTTTCTGGCGAAAAATCCAATCCGCCGCCTGTGAGCCCAAAATCAAGTACGTTCTCACACGATTTTCCACACACATATATAGAGTCGGTACATATGTACAGTATATATATCTTTTATTGTGGCTCACACATTAACTTTTTGCCTTGTTTCGGGCTTAAATAGTAGTCGTTGACTTTTGTCCGCGGCCAGCACTTAAAAATCTGACTTTTTATATTTTTTCCCTCTTGTTTTGGTTTTATATTTTTTATGGGTTTTTTGGCGAAAAAAACGCAGTTTAAAAAACGTTTGAGAGTGAGCGAGAGGGAGAAGGAAGGCGATGTGGTAACTGTTTGTTGTCGTTATTGTTGTTAATTGTTGTTGCAGCGGCGGAAAACGCATGAAAACTGGCACACAGCACAAACACACTGAAACGGCGTTATAAAATGTAGAACTCTTATTTTTTTCTCCTTTTTTTACTTTACGTGCGACGCGAGAGTTTTATATTTTGGCCGAAAAGAAGCGGAGAGCGGCGGTGACGACGGTTTTCTGTTATTTTGTGAGTTCCGAAAACCCGAAATCGAAAAGTGTTGCAATCTCAACGACGGCAGAACAACGACTCAGAGACGAACGACGAACGAATATAGTTTCCCCATTTGGGGGCCCCCAGCTGCGCAGTCGACGTCGACCGAGGCGCAGGCAGCGGCAGAGGCAGCAGCTGCGGCAGCAAAGAGAGCCAGCCGCCGCTCTCCCACACTCTCTTTGTTGCCGCGCTTGCTCTCTTTGAGCGAAATTCGAGGGATGCAATGATGCACGTGCGTTGTTCTAAGTGTGTGGGTGTGGGTGTGTGTGTGAAAAAGATTACAATAAACACATTTTAGCAATATTACATATTTGGCCTATTTATTAAACACACCTCCCACTGCCCACCGCCGCCCACCACCCACCACAACCCGCTCTCTCAATCACACAATCTCCCGTTCCGATTAGAGTCGTGTTGTTGTCGCCCGAGAAAGAGAAAGAGACAGCGACTGCGACGCAGCTGTACAGTGATCTAATAACGGTTAAGGTCGCGATTATCTGATTGGGACTGTGCGCTTTCATCGGCAATTGCCAATTGGCAATGCAGGGAGGCTCACAAGTCCAACTGGAAACAAAGCCACACATTCTATTTCTATTGATTTCGGATTGTAATTTATAAAGAACCTTAAGAACTAGTCCCTACTACTATTTTTGTATTACTATTTCCAGGTTAATTTGATGAGATTGTTTAAGGTAATTTGTAAAAAAAATATATTGTATTAAATAAATGGAAAATAAATCGTATTTCGTTAGAAAATAACAATAAAACTTCGATTTGGGAGCGACTACTGTGGGCTAATCCCGCGTTTATTCAAATTCCAGACCACTGAGGCGTGGTCAGCGACACCTCGTTTTTTGGGGCTCCAGCTCTGGACTAATTAACCGTATTCGGTGGGCTCTGTTCTGTTCTGTTCTGTTCTGGCCGACCAAATAGGCCCCATTGTTATTCATATGAGCCGAAAGCAGTGTGCAGCGCCGGCAGCGACGCCGGCAGAGACGTCAACGGTTTTGGCTGGGCGGGCAAACACAGTTATGTTTCGAGTTTTTTGATTCTTTACTTATTGTGCAATGATCCGAGGCAACTTAATTGCTTTTCGTTTGGGTTTTTGGCTGCGACGTGAACAGCAGTCGGCAGTCGGCCGCCTTTTCCCAGTATATTTTCCACTTTTGAGTTCTCTTTGCGCTACGCTGCACTTCAAATGCTCGATTGTTGTCTATCAAAAAACGCTCCCCCACCCCACGAAACTTTGTCATTGTGGGAGGACGCATAAATAACGCCGCTGATAAAAAATGGGCGAAGGGCGAGCGAATCTAAAGCTCGTAATTATGGCCAGCCAGCTAGCTAGCTTTATATTTATTTTTTCATTTAATTTTTTTTGTTTTATCAGCTCTCAGCGTTTCACTTACATAAGCTGAAAAAGCGGAAAACACGTTTGAAAATTGCTCTGTGAATGCGAATGCGAGAGCGTCTGCTTGTGAAGTTGGAAAATTTGAATTTCATCAACGGCAACGGCAGAGCAAAGCGAAAGCAAAGACAGCGGGCGAAACAATCATGATAATTAAATTGAGTTCACTGATGCGTATACTTAACATTAAATTCAAAGCCAGAAGCAAAGCAAAAAGCTGCTGCGCTGCCCTGCCTCTCAGTCAACGTCGCAATCGGGGAAAAAGCATATAAAAATCAGCGACTGCTTTAAAATTATAAAAAAAAGAGCAGAGAAATATAAAGAACCTTCAACTGCCAGAGGTTTTGATTTCCTTCCTCTTTTCGGTTTGAAGAGGATGTGCTTGTTGTTAGAAACGGAACAAAAAAATTATATAGGTTAGCACTAGCCTTCGCATCCCTATCCCACTTGGAACTCGGGCTATATACTTGGCGTCCAGAGAGAGAGAGAGGGATTGCCAAATAGAGAGAGACGCGCGAGAAGCGCAGAGAACTGGGAAAATGTGTGCCGCGTTGGGGGCATGCAAATGTGGGACGACTGCCCACGCAACACCCACTTTTCCACCCACCGCCAACAACAACAATGTTGCCAAAAGAAAAGGAAATATTTTTGAGTGGATACTCTCTGGGAAAAATATATGCACTAAAAAAAAAGAACGCAATTGGTTATACTTAAAATTTGTATAATGCTCTATTTCACTTATCATTGTAAATATTTTATAAATATTACCCAAAGAATTCAATGCATAATTGGTCCATCTTATAAAGATTAGACGGGTTAAAAAAAAGATTACCTCATAAAATATTTTAAAATAATTTAAAAATTTCTAATGTTAGTTAATAATTAATTATTTATGATTATTTAAAAAAATTCTATAATGGTAAACATTTTTGGAGCATACTTCATATAAGTAGTGAAATGATAAATTATAAAAAAAGTACACATTAACAAACTATATTCAAAAGTCTTCCAGGTAAACCCATTATTCATAAAAAAAACTACTTCTATTAATATTTCTGTATCAGTAATAACGCATTCAGTTGTTTGTGTCCGACGAAAATCAAATTAAATTACGAATACTTAACGTTATCAATTTAATGAGGCGAGTTGGGAATTCCCTTCAGGGGGTTGGTTGGTCAAGTCGGCCGTCAAAGTTGGCATGCCCCAAACTCCGCCAGAATGGCAGGCGGAATAATCAAAGCCACTTTTTGCGCTCTTAAGTGCAAAAATCAAACACAAGCCACCCCCCGAAGCGGCGAAGCTGCTCTCTCTCTCTAGTAATTTCTCTCTCGGATCTCTCCCCCGATATCTCGCCATATCTTTGGCTCTCATCACTGGCTCTTCGTGTGCATTATTTATTGCTCTTATACAGGCCGAATGCTTGACGATGACGAAGGTGCGCTCCACTGTCAGTGTCACCACCCCCTCCTCCCTGTCATTTCCCTCTGTCTCTCCATCTCTCTCTCTTTCGCCACCTTTCCCTTTCTCTCCCTCGGCTGGGGCCCAGTTAACTAGTAAACCAGCAACCTATAATGGAGCCTCTTCCGCGTTGTTATCCCTATCCTATCCCCCACGTATTCCCCACAGAGAGAAAAATGATCAGCCATTAGTCATGAATTCGCAATGCTTATGATGTAACGATGGATTGTCTAGGGAGCTGTTTTCGGATATCTATTTTACCTTTCGTGGAAAAATGTGTATAGAGGATAAGATATCTCTAAATGTTTTCCACTTAATATATTTTATATTACTTTAATTTTTGTATTACTTTAATAAAAACGATTTTTACAAGAAATTAAATTTATTATTCATATACAATTAGGATAAGATTATATCAAATAGATATATAAAGATTATTTTAAGTATAGAACTAGCAAAATTTTCCTAATATTTTATTTACCATCCCTTTCTTGATATTTTCTTGTTGTGCAGTTCCCAATGCTATCCCTTTTTTCGCCTCCCGGAAAATGAGCACCAGCTGTCTGCCATTGTCTTTTCGATTTCCCCTTTCATGTTGTTTGTTTTGTTTTGCGCCTGGTTGTATAATAAATAACTTTGAAATAAATCAAATCGGATCCTGGCGCAATGGACACATGTTAAATGGACCAAGAAATGTTAGCGAGGGGCGGGGGGCATCATCATATTTTTATTGGGTCAAAATCAACAAGAGCAGCGGCGGCGGCGGCGACCTTAAAACGCATTAGCAGCCGCGGTCGGCCAAGTCGTAATAATTTTATTAGCAAACATCAGAAATATAAAAAATGCCGCTGCCCAGAGGCAAAAGAAATAACAGAAATAAAAGCGGCTATAATTTCGAAAGGTGTTGGCTTTTTCAGAAGTTCAAATCCAAACGGCGAGTGGGGAGGTGGGCGGTAGGCGGCAGGGGGAGGGGCTGCGACAAGTGCAGGCCTGCTCAAGGTAAAAGCGTCGCAGTCGCAGTCGACGTCGACGCCAGCAGCGCTGTCAACTGCACTTCGGTCGAAATCCGAGTGCAAGATCAAGTGAAGCGAGTGGCCGAAAAAAACTAGAGAGCGGCAACTACGAAGCCAGTGAGCGGGCCATTTATCATTTTACACTAAACAAGATAAGCTATCGACTCTGAGATACTTGGTGGAAGTTACCTTAACTAAGCTAAAGCGTCATAAAAGTACTTCAATTCTATAGATGCATTCCAAATTAGCCAAATTCAAATATACAAAGCTTGAAATTTAAAGACGTTTTTATTTCCAATGAACGCTACCTATGTATGGTTATACAATAGTTGATTCGTAATTATTTTAGCTCTTTCCCTAAAACTGTCGTATTAAAAAAAGGAAAATCTATAACTATTACTAAACTATTTACTGAATGCAGATGGTATGAGTTATAAAAGTTAGGAACTCTTCCATCTATAGAATTACAGTATGCTTCAATATTAATTGTCATAATATCATCAAAACAAATGGTTCTAGCCCTAGACCTATTCCATCATATCCCGCTTTAGGACAGGGTACTTAAGTTAGCCGCACGGGTGACAATCAGACACTCGGTCTCTGTCTCTGTCTCCCTCCCACCTTCCGCCGCCCTCTCGCTCGCACACGTGCATTTCGGCAGTAGTGGTAGTAGTAGAGGTTTGTTTTTAGGCATTCTGGAGGCGATGCTGTTTAGGCCTCTTTAGTCAAGTGGCCGAGCAGCGACGTCGACTGAAGCAGCGGCAGCGACTGCGACTGCAGCAGAGGCAGAGGCAGAGGCAGCTGCGACTAGATAAAAAGAACAAATTGACTAAGCACGAAACACGTTTTAGCCAGAGTTTTTAGCCAGACTAGCAGCTCGAATCGGAATCGGAATTGGAATCGGTGCGAGCGGGACGGCGAATGACACACTGACCCAATTCCGGGTATTCGATTTTCTGGTTTTCCTCAAGAATACACGTTTTCCGCTGCATAAACACACACACTTAAGCACAAGAGCGCGAAAGAGGGAGAGCGGCAAAACGAGTTGCATGGCCAAGAATTTTCGCCTGGCATTTTTCATTTTCCCTGCGAGTGACATTCCCCAATCGAACCACTCCCCCTCCTCTCAGTCCCAATCCCTCTTTTTTCTTTGGGAAAAACTCACCGTTAGATTTCCGATTGGTTGCCAATACGTCGTTACGTTTCGTCTTACGTGAGGGGACACCGTTTACAGTTACAGTTGCAAGTGCTTTTCCCGAACGCTGCTGCTGCTGCTGCTGATTATCATCTATATCTCTGGTACACGTTTGTCATAGATATATGTATATATCTCGATATATATTATTCAATCCTGATGCGTGGTTTTTAACGGACGTTGAGAACAAGAAGAAGAAGACCAAAAGACGATGGGACGACGAGTTTAAGATGGATTCTTGTTTTTTTCTATTTCTTCTCGATATTTGGTGGTGTTTGCTTGTATTTATTGTTGTGTTCCGATTTATAACTATTTTATTTGAACATATATTTTGCACTAGAGAACTTACTTCCTACGAATCACAATTAGAAATGAGTGTGAGGCGACAACCGAAAGGAAAACTCCCGTCAAAGTGAAAAACTACGCGCCGTCTACTTGGGCAGCCGAAAAAACCAAAACACAGGGAGAGAGACACATGTGTTTTTTCCTAATTTTATGGGTGCCAAGGAAAATTCAGCGCGGGTGGTGTGTGTGTGAGCCGCTTCAAAGGAAAACCCACGACAAGCCAAGAAAACTCCCTTCAATATTTACCGTTTGGCGATATACAATTCTACAACTGCTATCGTGACGTAACGCGACGGCGACTGGTGGGACTGAGTGAAAAACACAGCTACGGCGCGTAACTCTGGTCTGGTGGAAATGCGGCGCACGAATTTCACGCATTTCCCTTTTCAAAAAAGAGCAGCGAGCAGCGCGAGAGTGAGATGGGTGATGAACAGCTGTTGGATACCGAAAAGAAATACCAAAATAACGCGTTTTCTTCGCAGTGTGACCTTGCTGTGCGGTTTTTGGCCATTTATTGATTTTCCACTTGTTGCTGCTGCCGATTTTCCCCGGAGCGAATAAAAAGCTATAGCCTCCGAAGCTTAAACCCGACTTGAAATTTATTCTTCCCATTACTACCGGTAGAACTGGTCTCGCGGTTAAAAACCCCAGCTGCGTTCAAAGCTCCCGCCCGATCTCGACTCACTGAAGTCGGAATTCTCGTGTTTCTTCGCATTTAGTTGAATCCAAGCTTCAAAACTGGCAGCACGCATCATGTCCGCAGGTCGAGTGGTTATTTACGGCGGCAAGGGAGCCTTGGGCTCGGCCTGTGTCGATCACTTCAAAGCCAACAATTATGTGAGTTACCTTTCACTTGCAAATAATTATAAAAAGATTTCTCATTACCTATTGTTTTCCCTCCCGTTGGCGACCTTCACCTGGTTAATCCCGTCCAGTGGGTGGGCAGCATCGATCTGACGGAGAACGAGAAGGCCGACCTTAGCATCGTGGTGCCACGCGATGCCGCTTGGTCGGAACATGAGGATGCAGTGGTCTCAAAGGTTGGCGAATCCCTGGCCGGCGAGAAACTGGATGCCGTGATCTGTGTGGCTGGCGGCTGGGCAGGTGGCAATGCCAAAAAGGATCTGGCCAAGAATGCCGATCTCATGTGGAAGCAGAGCGTCTGGACCTCGGCCATTTCCGCGGCTGTGGCGGCTCAGCACCTGAAGGAAGGTGGCCTGCTGGCTCTCACTGGCGCCAAACCCGCTTTGGAGGGCACTCCCGGCATGATCGGCTATGGAATGGCCAAGGCAGCTGTCCACCAGCTCACCCGATCTCTGGGAGCTGAGAAATCCGGTCTTCCAACTGGCTCCCTGGCTGTGTCTATCCTACCCGTTACCCTAGACACGCCCATGAACCGCAAGTGGATGCCGGACGCAGACTTCGGCACCTGGACTTCTCTAACAGAGGTGGCCGGACTCTTCCTCAAGTGGACTCAGGCTCAGGAGAGGCCCAAAACTGGATCCCTGCTGCAGCTGATCACTAAGAATGGCGTAACAGAGCTCATAGCCGCCGAATAGGTATAAAGCTAAAGATACGGATCCAAAAATACACACTTGAAGAACATAAATGCTCAATAACCATAATCTAAATGCTTTCGCTTGTACATAAACTATTCATAAATAAATCGCTGGGCGGCTTTCGATCGTTTAATGTGGGTCTGTTTACACGATTTGGGGGCTATGGGGATAACCTTTTGAACTCGAGCGCGGAACCAGCGGTTAGAGCTTACTTAGAGTACAATCTTAAGTTAGTTCCTACGTCTTCTTTTTCTTCATAATCTTCATGAACAACACCATACCTGGAAATAAAAGGCGAATAAACTCATTAGTATGATAAAGCAATACTGACTATATCGCAATAAATCGAACCAATTAAAAAAAAATGTATTACAAACTGAGTCATGGAAAACTTGTTTACTTGTATACAGTTAAATGACCTGATATATGGAACTTTTCCACTCAGTTTTTCGTTCTTTTCAAAAAGCCCGAATTCGGTTTAAGATATCGGAAAAACGTGATTTTAAAACGGAGTCAGGTGTAAGATTTTATTGTAGAAAACTGAAAACTAATAAATTATTTAATTATTTTAAGATATTTAATTAAAGTAGTAAATTAATAAAATGATACCCAAAGTTAGTTGGTTTTTCCAAATGTGAAACTAGGGGAATTTTTTTTCGGGAACTTGGACTGATTTCTTACTAAACAGCATGACTCACCTATGAAAGTGACAATTACAAAGACAATCATTAGCCACAGCCAGCACTTGTAGGCTTTTTTCGAATGCTGCTCCAGTTTCTCAGCCTCTTTCCCAAGGGAATTGATATTGCGATCCGCCATTCCGGTGGATCGGGATACAACTTCCGTATCTCTCCTGATAATCCTGTTAGCAGTCTCCGTCTGTTCCTTTAAATTCCGGGTCAGAGAGAGCATGTGCTCGGTGATCTTTTCCTGGGCGTTCGTATAATACTTGGCAGCCTCGTTCATATTTTCTCCAGAAGTTCCCTGTACGGTGGCACCACTGGGACTAGAAGACGATTCCTCCACTCCCCGACGTCTTCGCAGGGCATCTCCATCTAAAATGAATTATTATTGTTTAAATAATGAGTTTATTATTGATCAGGGACCAACCACTTAAAATGGTTTTTAAAAATAATTTATAGAAAAATATAAGAAATTCTTTAAAATTTGAGTTTTACATTGGTCTTTAAAAAAAACATCGTTTAAAAATTTAAGATCGAAGAGGAAAGGATTTTTTTAGTTACATATACTTCCGAAAAATGGGAAACATATGGAATTGAAATATATGAAATATTAAATTTAAATGAATGCATCTTAGGTTAATCATTAATCTTAAAATTATTAACATTTTTCCTAACGCCCTTCTGAACCCTTAATTACCCTGCAGCAGCTCCTTTCGCAGTTCGTTGTGATGTTTGGTGTTCTGCAGCTGCCTCATTTCTTTCAGTGCATTCTCCCCGGCTTCGCTGACGGAAGAGGATTGCGAGGGAGTATTTGTTGTGGAGTTGGGGACTTCCGTGAATCCCGTTGATAGTTTCAGAGCCTTCAGGCGCTCCGTGTAGCCCGGAATTCGTGTGGCACTCTGTGGATCGTCCATCTCCACCAACTCGGCGAGCATTGTGTCCAGGGACTTGATGAACTTCTGCAGCCGCCAGAAGTTCTGCTCGCTTTTGGCCAGGTCCTCGCAGTTGGTCAGCAGGGTCCGGATATTTACATTTAGCTTCGTGGCCATTTCAGAGGGGAAAACATGAAAACAACAAAGTACAAATTCCTAAGTGTATTTAAAATACCAAAAACAACACCATTAGATAGTCATTATCTGGTCATACTATATACTAAATTCTGACGGGCTATCGATAGATAGTAGCTAGCAGTGATGTCATAATTTCTAGATCTTCATAAAAATAATAAAATATAAAAATTAAAGAATTTGGTTTAACTTTTTAAAATCCAGTGAAAATTAAAGTCTACTTTTCAATTATAACAAAATTTCTTATAAAATGTCTATGAAATAATGGTTTTGGCATTGTTAAAGTATATTTTGTATTTTTTTAACAAAGATTTATGTAAAAATTCTGTGTATATAAAACTAAAAATAAAAGAAAACTGTTTGACTTTAATTTTGTAGTTAGTTAGTTTCCTTTTATTAGCTAAAAAATGGCCGGAAACGATTTTAGCTAGCCAAGTTGGCAGATCTGCTAAATATTAACCTTATGCTATTTTGGTGCATACTTTTGGGCGCGACTCAAAAAAAAAGTCTTATCAGAAGTTATCAACTAAACCTTTTTTGATAGCCCCAGCATACATATGTGTATTACCATGCGAGCGCATACTTTTGGAAACAGTCGTCGTACGCCAGGTGTCAAGATCATATTGGAATCGATTCCAAGGTAGTATTTCGTTAGTTTCCTCATAATTCCCCTGAAGTGCCGTTACACTCGAAGTGTTATCAAGCAGCTGACGGGGCAAAAACAAAAAGACCAACCCCTCATGGCACCTGACGCCATGAATGAAAAGCGGCTGCTCTCTCTCCTCTCTCTTTCCACCGACTTTCTCTCTACTTTCTCTCGCCGCTCTCCTCGGCGCTCTCTTCTTGCGCAGCAGCAGCGCAGCAGCAGTTAACGGTGCATGTGAAAAAAGTCTCCTCACAAACGTCGTGAAAATCGAAATCGATAAGTAAGCAACGGATTTTAGCTGCCCAGAAAAGTCCAATAATTTCAGTGGAAAACCCAGCGATAAGACCCCAAAAAGTACTAATCCAGCTGAAAACCAAAAGTCCAACCCGGTCATGTCCAAAAAAAGTGTTAGCCAAGTGTTTTCAATACCGTAGTTAGATATAAGAAAATAAGCTAGTCTGGGGGCCAAGAAATCGATACGATACCCGAAAACGGGGGCTGCTGCGTGGGTTACACCAGTGAAAATGTCCAGCTAAAAATAGTACACATTTTGGATTAGAGAAAAACTTTCGTTATCCTTTAGTTTTCGATGCCAGTTTTCATTGCATTTTCGTTACATAAGTTTTGAGAACCTTTGCTGCGTAGCGAATCCATAAACGGCTTAAGAACCATTCAACCACCCACATTTGCCACCCAGTTACACAGACAAAAATAAAATGAAAATAAAGCCAATTTATCTAATCTAATCTGGCAATGATAAAATTAATTTCCCACATTTTTCAACATTTAAATATTAAATACTATTAAATCAATTTAATATGAGTAGATTTTTACCCATTCCCAATCTCATAGTATCATCCTAATTTTTACAGTTGCTAGAGGTAATGTAACGCCATTTTTTCGGAGCTCGAACAGAAAAACCAAATCGTAGAGTGACCCGATTGCAGTAGACAAAGCCCCAAGATGCAGCCGCCGCCGCGTAAGGTAAAGCTTGAAACAAAAATCCTAGTGATAGAATATAGTTCCCAAATAATTTTATCCCCCCGTAAACCCGCAGGGAAACTATGTGAAATTCCTCAAGAATTTGCACACGGAGCAGGTGGCCAAGCTGCAGCTGAAGAACCAGCATGAGTGCGACCTGCTGGAGGACATCCGCCAGTTTACCATCAAGCGATCGGCTGTCGAGAAGTCGTACAGTGAGTCGCTGCTCAAGATCTCATCGCAGTATCTCAATAAGAAGATACCTAATATACCAGATATAAAGATGGATGGCATGGAGGAGCGCTGGTGGGTTTTTCTTTCTGAACTTTCCTTTTTGGATATTTTAAATCGCTAATATTTGATTCTTAAAACTAAAATATTTTTGTTTTTCAGGAACATGTGGAGTGTTTGGCGCACGGTTCTCGAGGAGAACGAAAAGTTGGCCCGTGCCCGATTGGCCGCTATTGAGGTGTTCCAACAACAGATCGCAGACGAGGCCAAAGTCCTGCGGGACTACAAGTTGGCCATAGCAAAGCGCTCGCTTTCCGGAATTGTCAACGTTCAGAAGGAACTCCACCTGAGTGTGGGTGATGTGGACAAGACCAAGAAATCATACTTTGACGAGGAGCACTGTGCCCATGATGTGCGGGATAAAGCCCGCGATATCGAGGAGAAGCTAAAGAAGAAGAAGGGCTCCTTCTTCCAATCAATCACTTCGCTGCAGAAGAACAGCGCCCGGGTCACGTCTCGCAAGGAGTTGCTCGAGGAGAAGTCATCCGGCGCTCGGAATGACTACGTACTCAGCTTGGCAGCGGCCAACGCCCATCAGAATCGGTACTTCACTGTCGATTTGCAGACTACGATGACCACCATGGAGAACTATGTGTTTGAGCGGGTCGCCGAGTACCTGATGCTAATGGGGTAAGCCTATATTTGTAGCTATGCAAAAACATTTTTAGAAAGAATTTAAGAATCATAATGCCTTGAAAAATTAAGGCTTAAACCAAATACATTATACATTTCGTTATCAACGTTTGGTCATGTCGGCACTTACATGCTGATAATATTTGGCGCCGCTGATATCGTTAGCTTTTTCAGAAAACTTCAACATTTGTGTACAAAAGCTTAACTGGTTTAATGTTAGGTAGAGTTGTACGATATGAGGAAAGTTAAGTGAGATAATTTTACAATTGCTCATTAGAACTAAAAATTCCTTTGGCATAGTGTTTATAATATTTAACTGTTTTTAGTTGTAATCAAGGTAATATGCCTAATTATTAAATATTTTAGATATAATGTTTAGAATCCTAGGGATTTATCCCAATTTCTTATTACTTATTATAACATTTTTCTTTTTCTTTCCAGTCGCACCGAGCTGCTGACTTGCTCGGCTACTCAGAATAGCTTCGGGAAGATCCGTGACCAGGCGCAGCAGTTGACCCGGGAGTACAACCTGCAGTGCTGCTACCTGTTCTATCCGGTGCTCAAGCAGCACATCCAGTACGACTTCGAGGCGTGCGACAATGATCCGGTGCGCAAGGTGACCGCAGAGCACGAATCCGCGGCCGAGACGCTGACCAAGGAGGCCAAGAATCTGGCTGGCCGGGTGGTCAAGGAGAACGCCTCGATCAGGGAGAATGCCAAGAAGTTGGCTCTGTGCCAGTCGCTGCGGGATTCCGGGCAGCGCTCCGATCCCAACGATCCGAATGGACCGGATCTCGATACAAAGATCGAGGAGTTCCGCGATCAAATCCGTCGCTCGGAGACGGAGAAGACCAAGGCGGAGGCATGTTTGCAGTGTCTGCGGGACGGTGGCATCAATGTGGACGAGTGGGTGCAGGAGGCCGAGATTATGGGCGTACAGGAGCTGACGCGTTCGGCCAGTTCCATTTCGATGCGCACGGATGCCTCCGGCCAGGGAGAGAACCCCAGCTCGGATTCCTTCTACGACAGCGACAAGGAGGAGACCCAGGCCCAGGCCGTTGCCCAGACGAAGCCCAAAACGGAGCAACAACTGTCCAGGGATCGCACCTTCAGCGACAGTGACGATGAGCCCGAGGTGCGTCCCTCGGCGGCGGCAGCTTCCTCTTCAGCAGCAGCTGCATCCTCATCCTTGATGGCCAGCGGTGGAGCCGGTGCCTGGGATGATCCCACTGAGGTCAACTGGGGAGCTGGCGAGGAGGAGGAGGACAAGGACGAACCGATTGTTCCGGAGCCCAAGGAGGCTATCTTTAAGTGCACTGCGCTCTACAGTTATACGGTAAGGGAGATTTTATTGGTGTTACCACAGAAAACTTTTAAAGATGTGAAACCCTATAAAAACAAGTTGAAAATTCCCTTAAAATTTAAATTTGGGCGCCCAAAAGTTTACTGATAATTTCACGTCCTTAGAGATCTCTGAGACACCTCCACTTATAATTTCCATATACTACCTCTCTCCCCACAGGCCCAGAATCCCGATGAGCTCAGTATCGTCGAGAACGAACAACTCGAGGTGGTTGGCGAGGGCGACGGCGATGGGTGGCTGAGGGCCCGCAACTATCGCGGCGAGGAGGGCTATGTGCCACACAACTATCTGGACATCGACCAGGAGACAGCGGGCGGCGCCTTTAATGGTACATCCGGCAATCAATTGCGCTCTCAAATCTCATTCTCATCTGTCGATTATACCGTTGACAATGAAGATCAGACGGTGGACTCGATGCAATCGCCCGACCAGGTGTCGGTCATCATGGCGCCCCAGAAGCGGGTCAAATCGGACGTGGAGTGGTGCATCGCGCTGTACGACTACGACGCCACCGCCGAGGACGAGCTGACCTTCGAGGAGGGCGACAAGATCAAGATAATCACCAAAACCGCCCACGGGGTGGACGACGGTTGGTGGGAGGGCGAGCTGGACGGCAAGTTTGGCAACTTCCCCTCGCTGGTCGTCGAGGAGTGCGACGAGTTGGGCGAACCGCTCAGCGAGGGCGGCGACGAATCACCACCACCCACCGCCGCGCCCAGCTTTGCTCTGCCCCCCGCACCGGCCCTACCCCCAGAGTACGCCCACGAGCTGGAACTGGAGCTCACCGAGGACATGTTCGGCTCCCAGGACACGGCAGGTGAGCAATCAAAAGTTACCCTACTTTCAAAATTTTGTTTGAATAACAAATATTTTAAGGGGGCTTTTGAATAATATTTAATTCTATATGCAAATTGATGAGTTTTATTATTTCTTAGTTGGTTAAAATGATTTTATTTGGGAAAATTTTTACATATAGGTTACATAGGTTAGGCTGGAATCTTTATTATTTTGTTTTTCGGGTCAGAGATAGGAAACAATTTATTAATTTTCAAAGATTCATCTTCTTTTTGAGTTTTAAAACTCTATAATGAATTACTCAATATATAGTATAAATAAATGAATACAAATTACATAAATTTCTTTATAAAAACCTTAAAAATTTGAATACCTGTTGTGAAATATTTAAATTTTTTTCCGAATATTAATAATTCTGCCTTCATTAACAGACGAGGATAGCGGCTACATACCCAACGGCGCTGCTGCCCCGAGTATGCCTCCGCCAGGTAAATGCCACGCCCCTCACTACCACCTGGTCTATTGTTTCCCCTCTATCTATCTTTATACTATACAATATATGTCACTCGATATCGATTCCTCTAGTACCGAACATTTGTATATTTTTTAACTTTCCACTATCAAAAACAAAAAAGAGAAAACATTTCCGATCAAAAGTACTGTTATACCTGCTTCTATATTCTCTAGAGGTAAACCTATTCTCCAAAGTGCAGCTCGTCTAACTACTAACCACTTGTACCACTACTACCAATTCACCACCAATCCACCACTAAACCACCACAAAATTAACAACAATTACCACCATTTATCACTGTAACTACTCTTCACAACTCTCCGTTAATGTGCTATTTTGTCTCTCGTCTCCAAAAGTCTCCGCAAGTCTCCGCAGGCGAGACGAAATCCAGCGATGAAATGCCCTACGATTTTTTACAGTGTTATTCTTAGGCTGCTTGTCAGAAAATGTCGTGCCGTGTTATCGTTATTTCACCATCTTCGATTTATTTCTTTTTGCAGCTTCTCTTTATCTCTCTATATATAAAAAGATATATCTGTGATTTGTGTGTGGCACTGATATTTAAATTGAATTGCATTTAATGCTTTGATTGGTTATTAATTTGTCTAAATACCACGTTTTTCTTTTATTGCCGTTTTGCATTGATTGTTTTTCACTCGATGTAATTGTGTCTTTGTGTCATTTAAGGCCAGAACCAAAGCCAAACCACTGCCAAGAAGGGTAATTTAATAAATATGCTCTTTTACCTAAACTATCTTATCCCCGAAACTTTTCTTGATTCAGTAATAATTAGTGTAGGAAAATCTTTTTCAACTCCACTGTTCGAGAGCATGTCCTAAAACCCTTTCGACTTGTGTTAAATCTATTAACTGAGCCTTCTTCTTGGTATATAGCAACTACATATATGTTCAGTACGAGGTTATTCTCTTAACTATTTATTATTCAATATTACCCAACATTCTGAAAATAAAAAATATATACTTTTAAATAAAGAAAAGGTCCATTCTTTGTATATATTTAAGTATAACCATATCGGTTTCCATTTGTAGTTCAGTCTGAATTGGGTAACCAAAGATGTTCAAACAAAATCCCCTAGTTTTCTACCAATCTCCCGCATGATTGTCAGCCTCGGATCTGAATAAATGTATCTTATGAGTTCACTTTTGCTATATATTTATTTATTTTTTCGTTCCCCTTGCCAAACCTAATCGTGTACTTAGATAGTTTTTGTTCCAAGGCTGCCTTGACTTGATCCTTAGTTTCTTCCTCACCGCTCTATAACATTTCGATCAATAAATTGTAATAATAAAATATATTTATTATCGAAAATATGATTGTTGACTAAGCCAATGAATATTTTCTCATTTATTTTTAACGCATACTCAGTACTCATCCAAGAGCCTGGCATGGAGGTAAAATATTCACAAATGTTAAAAAGTCTTTGATTTTAAAATTTTTTGAATTAAATTATTAAAAGAAGAAACAGCTTAAAAATTTAAGTATTTGAAATTAGTAATTGAAATATCTGTATTCAAACCAAATTCAATTTTATAAAGTTTGCCCAATATAAGGTAAAGGGATTAAAATTAAAATTCTGTAAATAAATACAATTTTTAAGCGCTTTCTTACTTTTTAACACATTTTAATACATTTTCTAATGATTATTTGTTTGAAAATACAGATTTAAAAATTTGTGCAATATAATAATGCATTAGCTAATGGTTTTTTGCCTTTCCAGGACGATTTCAGTGACGATGGGCAGCCGCCGCCGTCGTTGCCGCCGCCCCAGCTAGCGAAACCGGGCGGATCCGCTCCTGGATCTGGGAATAAGGCCGAAAAGGGGGCGGCGGCTGGCGGCGCCAACACGCTGAACTTAGGTATGGCACAAATAATTGTTACCGCTGCAACCCCCATGGTTGAAGACGGTGCCGATAAATCTTTCCCACCAGTAGGCGAGGGCGATGCGAAGGAGCCGAAGGAGCAGGCGTCCAAGGAGCAGCAGCCGGCGGAGCCGGTGGCCAAGAAGCCAGATATTGCACCCAAGCCGCTGGCCAAGGTGGCGCCTCAGACCGCGGCGGCGGCCAAAGAAGGTAATCCTGGTGGAGCAGTGAGGCCCGTGGTGAGCATTACACTGACCGAGTATCCATCCTGTGATGCAGAGGACCAGCAGTCCTTCTCGGAGAAGGACTCGGACTCGGCTTCGGTGGCCGATGTGCCGGCCCTGCAGGATGCGGAGGATCCGTTCAACGAGAAGGCCAAGGGCGAGTCGGCTGGCGAATCGGGATTCGAGGCGAACTTTGAGGCGAACTTCGATGCCAACTTTGATGACGCCTTCGCCGGAAGCGGAGGATCCGGCGGCGGTGGTGGAGGTGGGGGCGGTGGGGAGCAGGCCAACGAGTTGGACATCAATGGAGAGGCAGCAGGAGAATCAGCAGGATCGGCGGCCGGCGAGGAGGATATTGAGGCACCCAAACAGGTGGTCGGTGGGCGAGCTAGCATACCCGAGGAATTGGACTCAAATCAATTGGCACGTTTGCAAAATCTGAAGGAGTCGAACGCTTAGATTCGCCGCTCCGGTCTCTTCCTCTTGGTCGGCACTTCAATGTTGTTTCTTTTGTTCTTTTAGGCACACGACCATGAGCATGATATATACTATAAAGACTATAGCCACGGACAGTTATAGAGCGGATCAGCGGAACACCACACCAACCCCCACAACACTTGAAAGCATTCTGATCTCACACCCATCCCACAACCTATCCAACAAATCCAAACACACAGATGATACAGCCTGACTCAGACGGACTAGCCACTTATCGATCGATCGGGTGGCGGAAATAGATTGTAGAAAGCTCTATTAATTGGATTTTCCCCCACATAAGTAAATAGTTTATTTTGGCTGCCCGATTCCACATACAACGACACAATAGCAGGATATAGAATATACGTACTTATATCTGAGGTCGGGTTCCCTGTACCTCTCAACCTCCCACTTCACTTATAGCGCTCAAATTGTGTACATCCATTTGAATACTTCTTCTGACTGCCTCTGGGGTTATAGTTAGACATCAACTGGGCCTTCATAAACAAAACCACCATACGAAATATTACTATATATAAATATATACATAATTATGTTAGTTTGTAATGTGTTAAACCCTCAGAAACGTCTGAACAACATTGATATATTATAAATGGAATATTGTAATGTTTTGAAAGACAATTACTTATGTAGCACTCAGACACGGGTCTTCGAATATCGAATATCAGCATCCACAAAACTAATCGAGCAATAATATGTATATATATCTAAGTGAATTAGAGAATCCGGTTTAGCAGCCTTAAGTTAGCCATTTGCTTAAATATGTCGCCAACAAAAGCCAATCAACTTTAAAGTCAATTCAGTTGGTTTTGTTTTTCGCTTCTGTTCGCTCCACTTAGACCTAGGATCTCTGCACATTATAGTGAATTAACCGAAGCCGATGAGGAATGTATTGTACTCGAATCGTATGAGCGGATCCGGCAGATATATATTGTTGTAATTGTATGCAAAACACTAGCCTAATTAGTTAAATGTTTTCCGTGTCTAGTTAAATGGTCTAAGTTAATGTTGGATGCCAGAAAGAAGATATTTGCAATTAGTAAAAAGTAAAAAGCCTACTCAATGCGAGACTTTGTTTGCGATACTCGAATATTAAAGTTCATAACTCACCAATTGGATAACTTCATAATCACGTAACCGATATTACCGAACATAGATAACAATGATAAAACGATAAAAAGCAAGTCGCAAACTGAATTGTATGTACTTTTGAACCCCGCCCAGTGAGTTAATCAAAGTTTTATGTCATAGTTTTGAAAACCTTCTGTTCGAACAACTTACAAATAAAATTTCCACTTTAAAGCAAGAAAAAACTAAATTGAATACTATTTTGGGGGATATATTAAAACACATCTGATTGTAATTTTTTTACATATCTTTATTTATATTCACTTCATTGCAATATTATAATATTCCTTCTTGGTTTGCATTTTCCCTTTGGATGTTTTTAGTTTTAGTATTTAACTTAATAATATAGGTTCCTTCTTGGGTTTTATCATTTACTTTCTTGTAACATTCATCTCTTATTATTTTCCCTTTTAATTATTTTGTTATGTGTGTGTTTATTTTTTATATGCTATAGATAATTATTCTCATTTCAGTTGTTTTTTTTTGTATTTTTAATTTGGTTTTTCATTTTATATAACGAAATTAACACAGTCAAAATTTGTGATCAGTGATCAATCATTACATACGCATTACGTTTTAAATTATTTCTCTTGGTTTCGCCTCCGCATCCCGAGGCTCCTCAAACATATGCTTGCTTATATACTTATGTGGGTGTTTTTTCTTGGATCTCTGAGGCTGATGGGTTGAGCAACCGAAATTGGGGGGCTGGGGGTCGGAAATAATCGTCTGAGGGGCTGTGGAACCAATAATTGACAGCAGACCAATGTGAACTTGGGTGGGGGAGCTAACAGAGCTAACAGGGCTAACAGATTGCAGGCCGGCTGGCTGGTAATCATAAAACATGTTCATTTATTGCATTTAGGAACTCTTTTTGATGGACGGATAAAACCAAAAATTATATAGACACACTCCTCCTCGATGAGCTCTCAATAGCTGTTGCTGTTGTGACGATGGTATGAGACTTGAACCTGGTAAGTTGATGGCTGACAAATCATACACACATATGTATTTCAAAAGCCAGGGCCTGCGGTAAAGCTGGATTTGTTGGGAAACTGAGGGTGCTGGGGTCCCTAATCTTAAAATGTAATAACAAATTTTTCGCATTTGTATTTGTTTTTTTAATTTGCTTGAGCAAAGGGTTCAACGAATAATGATTCCGGGGGCGGGTTTCAAAACTAATGCTCCGTAATAACAAACTAAGGGTATGCAACGTACAACCGTAAGTGTGTGTGTGGTGTGTGAATAGTGTGTGTTTTATCATTCTAACAATTCATGGTTCAATCAATATCTCGTCTTGCTGCCTAGGGTTATAGACTATTTCTCAATAATAATATTCACTTGCATTAACTTTGAATTCATTTTAAAAATGTTTTTAATTACGTTTTCGGTGCAATCGGTATGAACTGGGATCCGGTTTTTATTGGTGTAGCTGTATCTGATTCAGTATCAGTATCTGTACCTGTGTCAGTTTCCGTTTCCGTATCTGTATCTGTGTGTTGTGTGGTTCAACTTAATCGCTAGGGCTCTCAACTTGTTGGTTTGCTTATCTAAATACTTTAGAATTTCATTTTTGGTTTTGCTTGCTTTTTGAGACCACCATACATATACATATAATATATAATTAAATATACATCATATACATACATACGTAATTATTACATCGCTTAACGTATGTATCATCGACCCTCATATAATTTACTTATTTATTTCTCCCTTTCGGTTGCTTTATAAAACGTTGGTGTTGGTGTCGCCGTCTAAACAGCGACACCAAAAATGCTTCAAACATTTCATTGTGTGTATAATTTAACATTTTACATATTTTCATCGTTTTATCGTCCTTATAATGCTTCATCCTCATTGTTTTTGTTGTTGTCCTAAATGCTCTCGCATACGCAGCACGTGCATATGCATTTTCATCGTCTTGCATCGTCGTTAATTGGTTTTTATAAAAAAGTCCTCGCTATGGGCAACTAAATTTTTTGGTTTTTCTCTTCCACAAATTTTAAATTATATCGTAAACTAGGTTGTAGAGTAAAAAATTCCATATGAAAAATTAAACGCATCAATTTGCCATTAAGTGTTTTTTGTTCTCTTAAAATGTTTGTCAACTATTTCGCCTTTGCATTGTTTACAACTAAAATGGTTTTTCTCCTTTTTTTTTTTTTTTATTAATTTACGTTCTTTGGAAATACGCTCCGAAACCGTTGAGCAGCTATTTGTTGTTGTTGTCGCATCAAAAATGTATTTGACCTCATTTAGGGGATATCTTTTATTATATAGCATTTTTACGAATGAACCTCAGCCATCTGTAAACATTTTGATTTCTGTCTTCGGTAACATAATTGATTTCTGACACTTGTATAGCTACAAAATATATCTATATATGTGTGTGTGTTTTGGTTTTATATATAAGCAGATATATATTATTTATGTTCTTTATCACCGATTTCACTATTCTGTTGCCGAGTCTCGGGTTATAACTATTTTCTTAGGGGAATGTTCTGTATGGCTGGTAGATCAATTGCAGTTTGCTTCAAATCCTTTTCACTTGGCTCAGTAAATCATATATCAATCAGTAAATCAATTATTATTCTGGTAAACCTTATATTGCTTTCGCTCAGAATCCTTGTTATGATTTGGGATACTCCTTAGCCATCGGATGGTACAAAATGGGGTGTGGACTTTAAGGGGGACTTTCCATAGAGCAGACAGACAATGGGTTGGATGGCTAAAGGGTATCAAATAGTCGAACCTCTCGACTCTGTGCTATCAATTATTTCAACTTGTTGCTTGTGTGTAAGTGTGTGTGTTGTGTGTCTGTCTAGATCGTTAATAAAGTAATTTTCCTTGGGGTCTCTTCGGTAGTCGTTCTGCTGAATTGGTTAGGTAGTCCTTAGAAGAAGGGTTAAAGGTTTTCGTCTTAAGTATATCTAGGGTTCCATAGCTGATCCATTTTGGGTCACGTCACCACCAACGTCCTCCTCCTCCTCTTTCGCCTACACTGTCAGTGTTCCATTCATAAGTACTTTTCGTATATACAGTTAATTGTTTTTGTGTCTTTTTCGATTTTGTTTTTCGGATTAGGGTTCAATTTTGGTTTGGTTTACATATAAAAAACTCGTGCTACATATACGTAGGTGCCTAAATACGTTATATGAATATATATCTCATATACTTGTGTCGCCTTAAGCCATACTCTATGTACATATACGTGTGTGGTGTGGTTGTGTGTGTTTGGGCCATATTATGGCGCTTAACTAAATCCTAGCTTTAACTTTAGCTAACTGTACAAAATTCTTTAGCCTTACGATCTGCCCTTGCACTAATCATAAATAAATCACTAAATTAAAATTCATTGATGATATTTTTGTATGGCTTGCTTAGTTATCTCCATTGTGCTAAATTGTATTTTAATTTCTTTATTTTACGTTTAAAGTTAAACTCACTTGCCTTTAATTATGTGTTTTATAATTAACTTAACTCTTTTGTTTCTTTCTCTTTGTGTCTGTGATTCATCGAGGAACTTGAGCGAAAATTCAAATATATATGTATATATACGTCGAGTATCTGTGTCTCATTGTCTGCCTGTCTGTGTAAGTGTTGGTGTGTATCTGTGTGTCATTAGGCTAACTTAAGACGGTGCATCGTAAGTATCTTTTGCTTGTTTATCGCTTTATTGACTGCTTGAACGCATCCGAGTTAATCGCTTAACCAGATTCGATTACATTAACTAAGTTTAATTGCGAAGTTTTGCTCCTACTTTGCTTTGAGAATGTTCCGAGTGTCTTCTGTTTGTATTTACAAATTGAAAATCAATTGTCTTTGTTTAACTCTTTTTTGGATTTTTCGTTTTGTTTTTTCTTTTTTTAGCAACTATTTGTTAGACTTATACGCTATTTTTCTTAGGCAGTTTCATTCATACTTGTGTACTTTATGATCTATGTTCTATTTGTATTCGTTTTTAATTTACTGGTATTTATTGGGCTTACTTGCGTTTGAAAATTTCACTTAGACTTTAGATTGTTTTCTTACGGTGCCGCAAAGTTGTCTTCGAAAAGTTTTTGTTTTTATCTTTCAGTTTGATTTCTGTGTTCGTGAGTGAGTGAGTGCAGTTTGAATAATTTGTTGTTAGTTTAAAGTTGATATAAAAATTGGTGTAACTAAAATGAATCGTTATCGTTCATATTATTATTTCGCTATGTCAATTGCACTAACTATTTGTATGACTTATCTCCGATGCTTTCTTATAAAAGGTGCGCTCCAAAGTAATTCATAATATCCGTGTCGCGTTTGTTGTGTGTGTGTCTTCTGTGTCCGTTTGTGTGTGTGTGTGTGCAAATGATTAAAAACCTCTCGATCTTACGTGACTGTCTCGTGTTCGAATTACATTTAAATTTAACTTAACGAAATCATTCGCCAAACTGATTCGCAATTCTCGAAATTGTTACTTGCACTACGTTTTGATTTCTAATAAATTTGGCCATTTCACTTGGAAGCGCTAAGTCAGTTCTGAATAAACAAATCAACCAACTGAATGGGCAATCAATGGATCAACATAGTAAGTTCTGGTTAAGTTCTGGCTAAGATCTGGTTCGGTTTCTGGGAGCGTGCAGCTGAAGAAGGGGGAACGCACTTAAATTAGAGGAAGACTCTCCGGGTGTTTTGCTTTTGAAGTGGGAAGCAAGGTCTTTCGTTTCTTAAACTTAAACTCAGAACGCCGCAAAGATAATGGAAATTATTTAACCATCTATTTTATTTGGTGTGTTGAAATCAACTTTTCGACTGCGCTATTTCGAGGGTTTCTCATAGTCATCCTTCGTTTTCGTTTAATGCCTATGTTGCGTATGATTTTTGATCGTTATATTTGTGGTTTTAATGGCTTCTTGTTACCGGTTCATATTTCTCCTAAACACTTTCACTTATGCCTTTCGTTATATAATTTTCACTACAATTTGCTAATCTGTTGCTTTTGATTATTCTTCATTCATTTATACTCATTTGGTTGTTAATTCTAAAGTTGTTTTTATCTTTTTTGTTATTCTGTGTAAATCTATTTAACAATATTCTTTGCTTTCGACCTTGTAATATGTGTGTGTCCTCTCCTCCTTGGTATTAAACAATAAACTGTTGCCACTGCATCTTCATATCGCTAGTTAAAATTAGTTTTGTTTCCGCTTCCATTTTTTGTGTCTATTTTTCAGTATTTTTTTTGGGGTTTTTTGTTTCTCCGTTTTTTGGTTTTTGTGTGGTTTTTCAGCGCCCTGCACAGTTTGACTCTCTCGTGCGCTGTTCACTCCTGTGTCCTTGGGCCACGCCCTCGAATCCTTGCTTCGTCGCCGTCGTCGCTGGAGGACGACGCCCTACTCCTCGCCCAGGAGCACCAGATCATCGGCGACCACGTCGCTGACATGCAGGTAGATGATCCAGTACATCAGGTTGAAGCAGACGAAGCACACGGGGAATACGATGCGCGAGTACTTGTCGATGTCGGAGGGCGTGATGCCCAGCAGCTTGTTGATGTCCTATTTTGGGGATAAGGATCAAGGATGAAGGAGCAGGATGGTGGGTTAAAAAATAAAATAGATTAGTAACTTTGTTCTGGGTCAACGAAACCTTTTTTAATCGCCGCATCATGTACGATCTTTACCTTTACCTTTTTTACTTTTCCCGGATGCAGTAGATGGGCTGGGACCGCTGCCTCCGGATCGCCGCCGCCCTCGGGCGGTCCGCCCCCTCCGCCACCGCCTCCTCCGCCGCCAGGCGGTCCGCCACCCTGTCCCGGACCCGGTCCATGCGATTGCGGACCACCGCGTCCGCCATTCACCGTGTTCTCCAGGGTTCCGCCCTTGGAGTGGGCCTTCGGGTCGTGGACCTTGAATCTCACCTCCTGGAACAAGGGTCCCACTATCGAGCAACCGCGCGTACCAACGTTTTGTTGGATATTGGAAAAGCCGATTGGGCGGTTACTCACTGTTTGCTTGGGCGCATGCGGATGACCATGGCTGTGGGCGTGGTGTCCATGCCCGTGGCCATGCTCCGGTCCCATGCCCATGCCCACGCCCACATTGACCCCGCCGCCGCCGGGTCCGCCGGGTCCACCGGGTCCAACTCCGCCGGGTCCTACGCCTCCCACGCCCACATTCGCATTGGGATTCGGATTCGACTGCTGCTGGTTCGCTCCATCGAGCTGTTGCTTTTTCTGCTCGGCTATCTTTTGGATCGCCATAAATCTTTGTTTTCGCATTTGAATTCGTTTTGCCATGTAGCCGACCGTGGCGTATTCTATTGATTGCGATATTGATACGATACGATAACGATTTTGGTTTTGATAATCGATTTCAATTTGGATTTTTGATTTTTGATTGAACAGATTGCAATTCGAATTTTCGCATGGATTTGGAATTTAGTCGATGGATTGTAGTTGATGGACGGTTTGGCATACGGTTTGGTTTTTTTTTGGGGAGGGATTTTGATTTTGATTTGTTTGTTTGATATGCGGATGCAGTTCAAGAATTCAAGAATTTTTTGATGGTCGTGGTCGGTTGCCGCATGAAGTTCGGATGATATTTTTGTTGTTGTAGTAGTAGTAGTCAGATATATATAGTTGGATATATTGTAGCATTGTATATAGTTTGGTAATTTGGTGCGGGTGGGTTTCGGTTTCGATATAATTTTGGATACAAGGAAAGACAAATAGAAAAACAAAAGAAATTTAATTTCCATTAAGAATTTTGTTATCAATTTCAGTTCATTTTTGCACAACGTCTATAAGAGGTCAGCGGGGGGGTTAAATAGAGAGAGGGGGGATTGAGGAAAAGGGGTTTTTTCGGGGGCTATATAGAATATAAGAAACATTTAGAGTCGTTTGGGGGCAAATATTGCAGTGTTTCTGGGTTTTTGGGGTAAGTGAAATCAAAAATTAAGGTGAATTTATTTTCGTATCTCCATTTTAGCCAGGCAAAGGAAAATTCGAATAAAGCAAGTCTTGTGTGTGTGAGTGAGTTAGCAATATTCTAGAGAGACAGAGGAGGAGACAGAGCAATTGAAGTGTGTGTGGGTGTGTGTGTTTGAATGGCTCTGAATGTGTGTGTGTCTACATGAGAGTGAATGTGAGTGTGGGTGTGAGTGTCCGTGTTTAAGGTTCTTGTTCCTGTTGTATTTGTTTTGTTGTTTTTGTGAAATGAGTGGAAAAAGTCATTTGTAAGCCAAACGATTTATGTACACATTTATTCCTGCAGTTGAGACCATCATTCAAGGAAAATGTTCATGTGCGTGCCTTAAATGCAAATTCATTGAACAGGGTCGCCCGTTATAAAGGACACGAAAATTTCCAGCGTTTTATTTCTTTTCCAGCTGCTTTGTTCCAGCATTTCAGCCTCTAGAGTTGTCATATTATCCTTGGGTATGTTACGGGTTCAGATTTCAATTGAGCGGTGTTTTGTGGGTAGGGAGTTTTGTAAGAGGGAGTGGGTCTTTGAAATCGCATACTCGCCAATGGAGGTTAATAGAACAGGGGCGGAACAGATGTAACGAGTAACGAATAACTAGTAACGAGAGTACTTACCAGGGACAAACAAGGTAACCAATCGCTGCAAATAGCCAATAGAACAAAACAGAAAGCAGACTACGAATGATATCTTACCTAACCTCTGATGGGTTACTATCTGGTGCGATTTATATATCTTTTTTCGTTTTCCAACTTGGCAGCCTTCATGTCTGGGTCACCCGTTTAAATGACCCAAACTTGAGGGCTCCAAGTCGCCGAGACTGTGTCTCAAATATTTTTTTTGTTTTTTAGTCGCACTTATTTTGGTTCTCTTTTTTTTCTATCGGGGGCTCTGCTGTCTTGTAGAGAGTCTTCGTGGAGGGGGCTGCGTCTTCTGGCTGTTGATCGACGACTTGTTGAACCATATTTACAGTGTTTTGTGTCTGTTCTTATTTTTTCGTACTTGTTTTTTGATTCAATTCAATCGCGAGTCAAGCCAGGTGTGGCGCAGGGCATGCTGGTTTCGTTTTTTGATTGTTTTTGATGCGCTCCCTCATTTTTTTGCTTTTTATTTGGTAATGGCAATATAGATTTTTATGTTTTTTGATCGTTCTACTCGTACCCTGGTTTGATTTTGATTTGATTTAGGTGCGTTGTTTTTTTGTTTGTACATTTTTTTCGGTTTGCGATTTTTGCAGCTTGCATTTTTGCATTTTGGCGGAAGCTGGGCGTATATTGATATCTGGGTACCATTTCAGGTTGAAGTGTGTTCGATTTGCTCGTCTCGGGTGCTCGAACACAAACTCAACCTGAGTCGGCTATTATAATATAGATGGGCATGGCATATGGTCGAGATACGAGAGCTCGTACATATGAAGAGGCTTTTGGAGGATGGTATTTGGTATTTGGTATTGGTATTCTTTTTGTCATTTTTGGCTGAAGCATGCTTCGATTCTAGGTGCGAGGTGCAAAACAGTAGGGACAGGTGGGACGTTGGGGTAAATTTTCGTGCCTTTACGCTCGATTCACAGGCGCGTATCTATGAATTTGCATACATTTTCTTTGGATGACAGTTTTTCTTTGTATTGAAAAATTAACAAGAACATACAAATACGAAAAAAGAGATTTGTTTCTTTTGGGTTTCTTTGCAGTTTCTTTTCTTTTCTTTCTTATTCTTTTCTTTTTTTCTTTTCTTGCTGTTGTTGTTGCTGTTTGTTGGAGTTGTTGTTGTAGTTGTGGGTGTAAGTTGTTGCTTGAGAATTGTTTTATTTGTTAGATAGTTAGAGAGAAAGTTAAAGTTAGCATTACGGCGGGGTCAGCACCGAAGCTTGAGATATATCTGAAGGAAAATTTTGGAAAATTCTGATTATTTCGAAGGGAGATAGCTAGCGAATATAGAACATATATCAAGCTTCTTTTTACTCAGGTGCCCGACCCCTTTTACAGTGCCACTGGTGCAGTGCATTTCAGCATTTCCATATGGATGGACTCTTTCTGGTCCTTTGGCTCCATAAGAAATGAGAAATATTTTTAAGTTTAAGTTTAAATAGATATTAAACTACTGTGGATTGGGCAAAACTCAGCTGCGTTTTCGCTACGCCAATTGGGTAAATATGTATACAAAATTCAGTTAGCAATTTCTCAAGACGCAGATCGTTTTGCCGAGGAAACTAGTGTGTGTTTTTTTCCTTTTTGGATGTATCTGCAAGATTGTTTTGCACAACGCTAAGCGTGGCACGGAAAGCTGGCAAAAGTGTGGGTTAAGTAACGAAAGAACTGAAAGCTGGCACGCAACTTGGCCAGTATTATCGAAATCAAAAGGGTAACGAAATCATAAGTTCGGAATCCATACAGATCCACTGCCTGTGAGTGTGAGATTGTGTGTGTTTTTGGTGTGAGAGATAGAGAGTTATATGGGGAAAATCGTTTTGCTAGTGGTTGGATTTTCGCTTAATGGGTTTTTGGTTGTTTGGAATCGGTATTTCATTTTGGGGGGGTAGTAGTTTGCTAGTTTCGATAGTTGTTTGTTTACCCAGTAGACTGGCAAAGACCATAACGAAGCATGTTCCCAGATAGACGTCAATCGACTTGACGTACGAAATCTTTGGCAGCGCTGCATTTGTTGACGACATCAAAGTGGTCATTGTCAACACGGTTGTCACACCGAGCGCCACACGCGCCGGCGTTGCATTGCGATTGAGCCAAAATGATACCCATGATATAATAACGATCAGTCCAGAGGGTATGTAGATTTGTATAAGGTAGTAGCCCATCGAACGCACGAACTGAATTTCGCAGGCTAAACGCGAATAGTTGCCTGCCCGCCGCGCCAATTGCGATTAATGTTTGATTTTTGATTTTTAGTTGGTTATTTTGGAATTTTGGTTTTTCGTTTCGTTTGTTCAGCGTGTTTTTGAAAAATGGGAGAGAGAGAGAGTAGAGAAAGATGGAAAAATATTATTAGTACTTGGTTCGCTAAAATGAATTTCATTTGCAAATATTTACAAACAATATTGCTGTTAGAGTTGGCAAAACATCAATGGGAGTCTACTTAATTTGCATTTTACCTTTAATCTTTGGATGATTAAATTTCCAATATTAAATAAATCATCGATGCTTGGCCAGCTCTTAGTAATAGGTATTCATCACCAAAAATAAATCCACAAAATTAAACTTTGAACTCGAAAAGTAAAGGTAAATAAAAGTCTAAGAATAGAACAACAAAATTAAGTATGAGCGCATTTTTATGTGAAATTATGATTGGCTGGCACCTTCCTGGAAATATTGTTAGTTTCGAACTATACGACGTTTCGTTATCAGGCAGGCAATACTTCATAAACATATATATTTAGGTACTTAAATATGGGCTATAAACGAAATGGCAAATTTTCAAGACAAAGCTAGGGTCAAGAACCAAACTGGAAAAAATATTCTAGGCATTCCACATTTATCCTTGCAGAAGGATATTCTTAGCTTAATTTTGAATGATTTTGTTTTAAAAATTTTCTAAGCATTCTGCAAGGATGCCTTCGCTTCGATTAAACCGAAGCAAATAATCGTTGTTACTAAAAAATAAATTAATTTCTTATTAGGTGGTTAGTCACAAATACTTTAGGAACAGAAGTGGCTTGCAGTAGAGTAACTAAAACTGACCGCAAATCTCAAGAAAATAGGTAATAATAAAACGATAAGAAATATGAGTAGAGGCAGCTAGTCTAAGACCTAATAAGGATCATTTTATTGCCTGCAGTTTGTGGCTATTTGTCTATTGTTATATTTATTTTTTAAGGATTTTGTAAAAGAAACTTTATAAGATGAGAGCATGCTTGGGAGGGCGTTTTGTATTTTCGATATATATATATTTTTAGTTTTTTTGTTGATATTTTTAACTTGTTATATATAAATATATATATATTCAGTATGTATAAATGGTTTGAGCTTTTCATTGTCTTTCGTTCGTTAATTTTGCAAACGTTTGAATTCTTTTGCGTATGGGAGTTGATTAGGATTTTAATTTATGTTGCATAACTTTTCGATTTTGGATTTTAAAATTAATGCTTTTGTGGTAGTTGTTGTTGTTGATTTACAATACAGAATGTTCGGTGTTGATTGTTTCAGTTGTTGTTTGATTATGCTAATGAGTTTCGATAGCGTTTTAAATTACTGGTAAATACGTTTGTAGATAGCTGATGTTTTTGGTAGTAAAAACTATTATCGGTGACTAGTTAATAAAATTATGTGTTTCGTGTGTGAGTGTGAGTATGAGTGTGGGTGTTTCGCTTAAAAAGCTTAGAAAACTGGTTGATTATGTTGTAATAATGTCAGGCATAAATCAAAAGCATGATTTACTAAGGAAAAGCCATATTCATATTTGCTATATCGATTACTTTAGGTTCCCGCTTTTTGCATAAGATTATTTTCACGTTGCTTATTTGGTTTTATAATACAAAGGTCGCTAAGTGAATTGTTTTTCAATCTCATATTGATTTCTTTTTTGATTTGGTTTGATTTTTGTCGTTTTTTGCTTGGCATTGCCAATGATAAAAATTGGGTTTGTTTTTATTTTGTTTTTGGTTTCTGTTCTTGTCATGGTTCGCTGTAAAGTATGAACTTATGAGCGTTGAAATCAAGGCGGAATCAACTGAGATTTGGAAAATAAAAGTAAGCAGAAAGGAAAATCATTTGATGAACGAACTAAATCGGAAAATTGTTGCTAGCTTGTAACATGCGTTGATTTTGCGTTTAAAGATATACGAAGAGTATCCGGTAGGTACGAGTACGAGTAAAAGTGGGAATCGTATATTTCAGGCTGTCTAGACCGTAGACTATGAAGTGGGCTAATGTTAAATGCTCTTGTTAATATTATGGTAATTTCAATTGTTAACCTTATTGCATTTGGTATTCGGTATGCTATGGATTAGATTAGTTGATGAAACAAACGCTAGCTAAATGGAAAGTAAATTAGGTAAAAATCTTAAGATGCTTAGCATGCATTTTCTCTTCCCCGGTGAATGAGCCTGCTTGAAGCACTATCTCTCTGATTGATCCAATCAGTTGGTGCTTGAAGCAGGCTTCGATTTCACGGAGATAGTTAGCCCAAGTTGTTTTTTGGCAAGCCTGTTTAATTGAATTTGGAGAACTTTGTACAAAATGCTGCTTGAAAATTATTTTGAATTGAGAAACGAATGAAAACGAATCGAAATAATAAGCCTGAAGATTAGAATTGAATCGAAAACGTAAAATCAAAACGATATATTTATATATTTGTAGTTATATATAGATAAGTCATCATCGGTATTATCGTAAATATATAGTAATATGGTAAGTAAAAGTAAAGTTTGAAAGAAAACCGGTAACCGTCTACAGGTACCTGTGGTAAGACTGATTTCCATAGCTCTTTGGCGATGACCCAAGACCTTAAACTGGGGCAGCGAAACCTCACTCGAGACACCGACCGAGTTGGGGCCTTCGTTCCATTTATAGCGGATGTCACGCATCGTGTAGCCGACTATATATGGTGTATATAGTTGGTTGTAGTTGCAGTTGTTGTTGTAGTTGTTGTTGTATTCGTTGTAATTGTTGTTATGTTTGCAAGTTGCAATTTGTACAGTTTGGTGTTTGGTTTTTAGGGTTTTTGCGGGTTTTTGGTTTAGTTTTGTATTTTGTTAGGCGAGTTTATATTACAGTTGTTGTTGTAGTTGTTGTTGTTGTTGGCACAGTTCGGTGGTGAGGTTGTCGTTGTTGTAGACGAAAAATATGCATAAAACAAAAAATACATTTCGTGAGACTATTAATAAGTTCTATTCTATAATAGAAATTTTCATAAACAATTAAATACAATTCATTCGCAGTGTGTCTTCTTTTATTGTTGTTATAATATTTATTTTTTTGTTTTGTTTTTTAAACATTTTTGATTCGGTTGTTGCATTAATAGTCTCATTCAGAACTTGTCGCTTTAAGTGTTGTTCAAAAATATATTTTTTGATTTATTCCATCAAGAAGAAACTCTAAGATTATTAATGGTTGTTCGTATATTACAATTGCGCTAAAAATGCATTATAATTGTTATATTTCCATTGGCAAAGCGTAACTGGGATAAAGATTGAGGAGCTTTCAGTAGGCACGCTCTGGTTGACTTACAGCTACTGTTTGTTCTTATTGGCAGTAGTAGGGTTGCTTAGGACTAGAAAACTTATCATTTAGCATATCTAATTGTTTTGGTGTCAGAAATGGGTGCTCTTGTGTCTTCTGTTTTCAGGGTTTTAAGCCTTTTACATTGTTCTCAGGACTTTACTTAAGTAATTTCTTAGTTTTATTAGCGTTTTAGTCGCTTTTGCCTACCCAAGCAAACGAAACTGGACTCTCTTGCGACTCGAAACGAACTGAAACGGAAACGGAAATGGAGGAACCAGAAATCATAATCGCTGGGCCTAACTAACGCTCACTACGTCACTAACTGCTGCTTTACTGATCGGTTAATCAAACCAAAAAGGAACGTATAAGCAAAGGAATAGAAGAGTAGAGAATAAAGAACAAATCAACGAGTAGTCACAACAGAGGTTAGTAGAGGACACTTCAAACACAATATATATATTCGTTTATATGTGGTTAAGATGGGGAGGTTGATTGAGGTTCGATTGTTTCTGGTTAGTAGCACAGGTTACGGTTAGCACTCGATAAAAAGAGTTGTAGGCAAATATATATGTATACATTGGTGAAGGAGAAGTAGTAGAAGTAGACGGAAAAGAACGAAAAACTTTGGTTGGTTAGAGGTGCGTGTTTCGGTACTTGGATATGCGCTAACCCTTTTTGGAAACACAAAATCAAAATACGATTACGAAAATCCATTACGACAAACGCAAAACGGATAAAAGTTCATTGAAAAATGCTTGTCAAAATCAAAGGAAATGGTAATGTGATTATATTGATGTTTTTTTTTTTGCATATATATATATTTTTTTAGTTGTTTGTTATGATTTTTTAATGTATGGGGGTACCTGTGGTTAGGTTTATTTCGGTCGCCCTCTGCCTGTGTCCCAAAACTCGGAACTGCGGTAGTTCGACCTCACTGCTCATGCCAACACTACTCAGTCCATCTCTCCAGAAATATCGGATATCTCGCATCGTGTAACCGACTTCATGTTGTTGAAGATCATTGTTGTAGATTGGATTGTTGAGTAGTAGTAGTAGTGGTTGTTGTTGTTGTTGCAAAAAGGGGGTTCAGTAGTTAATTAATTGATGTTATTGTTTGTTTGTTCTGTTTTGGGTTTGGTGTTGGATGTTGGTTGTTGGTTTCTGGGACTTATTCACAGAATACTTGACTCACACACTCGAAGTTTGGTTCGGTATAAAGTATAAAGAGTCTTATAAACATAGGGTGAGTGTGGCATTTCTTGGAACCGATTTCTGTGACGAGTCTTGACAAAGAAACTCTAGACGTAAATGATAGTCGTATCGAACGTATATACAATATATAGATCTTAAGCAAAAGCGTGCTGTGTATGGGTTTTGACTTACAGTACTTGTAGTATAATATAATAATAATAAACTTAGGCTAACAGGGAATTGAGGGGAATAATTCGAGTTAAAGACAGAGGCGGTTTCACAAGGATAATCATCATTTTTATTACTCATGGGTTGTGGAGCCTTCTGCGGTTGCTGAAATTGAGAAGGCGACCGAAAACCAACCAATCTTCTGCATGATTTCAGCGCCATGATATTGTGAACTGTTGATAGTGATATTTTTTAGTTACTGATACTGGTTGATAGCTGTTGGGTAGAACATTCGGGTGGATGCAGATAATAATGCACATGATCTGGGTTTACATGTGGCACTTGAACTTTTATTTCGGGTGGTTTCAAAAAACAAAACGTAAACGACCAAAAATATCTGAGGTGGAGGGCTTGAGCTATTTGAGAGTAATTGAATGAGTTGGTGGTTGGTGGGGCGGGGGGACAATTTTGATTGAACAAAATATGCACAACGAACTTAAAACGGATATTCGAAATAAAAATTAAATCTATCGAGAGCTGGAATTGAAAATAAACTCCTTGTCGCCTAACCTCTGCCTGAAGACAATTTAATTGACGTAAATTCAATTCGATTTCCTGCTATTTGTGGCAACATAATTGCTCTGTTCACATTTGTTCATATCAAAGGCGACTTAATTGCTTTTTCCTCAATCGAATTTGTGTGTGTGTTCGTGTGTTTTGTATCTGTGGCACTTAAAATTTACTTGCTTGCATTTTAATTGTTTCGGTTTGGTTTGGTTTCTTTCACATAAGCTTGTTTTCGATTTTCTGCCCACACCGAACAAACAGCGCACGGCCTTTGCTTGAGAGTTGAGAGCTCGGCATTTTGGAGTGGCCAAAACGGTGTGCAGATGGTGGCTAAAAGGTGCAGGCTACTGTAACAGGCTAAAATAACAGGTAATTGCAAAGCTTTTGACAACACTGGATAATTGACCAATTTTCTGGGCCAGAACACACTTCATTTTGGCCACTCCCCTGCCGACATTCTGAATGAGTTGATTTCTTGTTTCACATTTTGCATTTATCACATGGTTCATTGACAATTTTCACAAATTTCATCATCATCATTTGGTATTGTTATAATTATTTGGCTAAATTTCAGTGGTTAGTCAGTTCAATGTACTTACAGCTTTCGATTTCAATGTGGCACAGCTGGCGATCCATGGGGAAATATTGTAGATTCATCGGACACGATGCGGTAATAGTCAATCTAAATGGATTATTTCACATTTTTTTGGGCATTGGGGAAAGAGAGATTATACGATTAGTAGCGAATTCAAGGGTAGCCAGGTGAACATCAACAAACAAACGAGCAGAGGGTTCAAAAAATGACATTCTATTTTATATACACACAACATTTACGAGGTTTAAGGGGGTTCAGGTGGGTTTTCAAGTCATTACATACAGAGCGAGTTCAATTGGATATGAGCTATTTGTTATATATATTTTTGCTGCTGTTTTTTGGTAAGTGAGAGATACTTTGAGTGGCAGTTTGGTTGTAGATTGTGAGGCGATTGGCTCTTACGCAGGGTTTAACATTATTTATTGGCTTACTTAGTTGTCGTTGGTTTAATTGTTTGATTGCTGCTTACGGCTACGAAAACTAAACGCTACTCATACTTATTTTCTTTGTGGCTGCTGGGGTTTTGTGGCGATTTTGGACAGATTCTTGTTTAAAGGTAGTAGAAAAAGAGCGCCCAGTAGCCGAGCTACTGCGGCCAGTCAAACCTTTTTGCGGTGTCAAAAACACGTGAGACAGAAGGTACCTTCGATAGTCATGCAGTCCCTGCTTTTCGATGGTTTTTGGTTCCTGATCTTAACTCTTGTGGTTGTTGTGGGGGGAAATGCGTTTGTATCTTTCATGAGCCACACAATTGGGATGTCGAAGTGATGGATAGTATAGTTCCATCCTATCGATGGTATGAAATGAAGTATGTTTTCACCAGCCAATCGGGTCAGATATGTTGTTCACCATCAGAAAATAAAACGTATAATACAATTTCATAACGATTTTCAGCTAATTGTCGATACAATCGATAGGCACCGATAGTACAATCGCACAGTTTGCACCTCTAACCGATGACTTTCATGAAATGTACAAATCATTTGAAGCTGCATCGCCGAAATTTGCCAACTTTCTTTCACTTTCACTTGCCAATTGAACTCACTTGAATAGTTTTAATCTCATTGAAGAAAACTGTTTTTCGTTCTGTAGAAATTTTCCATTTTCAATTCGATTTAGTAAATTACAACATCGATTTATACACACACAGAAAAAAAGTTAGTTGCAAAAAGGGCCAAAAACGATAAGTTTAACGATAGAGTAGAATGTTTGAAGTATATTTTTTTTTTGGTTGGTTTGGTTGTAGGTTGTTTTTTTCGGGTTGGTTTTGGTTTTGTTTTGGTTGTAGGGTTAGTTTGTAAAATAGTTAAATACACATACACATATACAGACAATTAAAAATGTTAATGTTCGCTTTCATTGAGAGCGTAGAGTTTTGGGAGTTGCAGTAGTTGAGTTGGTTTTTACCTAATACTTCTTGTTATCGATCCAGAATGATGCACACGTATGAATTCATTACTGGTTGTTGCAATGTGAAAATATGATTGTTTTTCATTTACAAAAAAGGTGTCAGGTACCCAAATATTCTTAATGAACTCTGATCCAACCGATAGTGTTTCTACACCAGGTCGTTTTCTATACGCTAAACGAGGATCGGTCCAAAATTGACGAAAGTAAAAATCCAATGTGAAGTCCTATTCAATTCACAATTCGATTCGATACGGTTTTCATTTTTCGGTTTTCGGTAAAAGGGGGTAAAGGTAGCAGAAAGAGATTGAGAGGTTATTCATATTAGTAAACATCGGCAGTGAGCACTTACGGATCTAGAGTAACTAAACGACTAGTAACTAAAAGTTTTGTGTGTTTTTCAAAATTGATTTTGTTCAACTAAAAAAAATTCATAGAGAAATCGATAGAGAGAATTTGTGAAAACTAGGAGGAAAGTTTTTCTTTTTGGGCACAACAGATACACTCAATAAACACACAAAGAAAGAAACTTGCGGCAAATGTTAACCAAGGAAAATTAATAACGTGCAACAATTTCTCTTTATTATCAATTTATACAAGAAGAAGGGACATAGACGTAGGGGGTCTTCAGACAACATGCAAAAACATCGAATTGAAACTTTATACAGCGTTTTTTGGGGGGCGGTAATGAGATCTTGAAAATAACCAAAAAATAACCGAATCAAATGAAAGTAATAAGCTTATTTACATTAGCAATAGAAGGGGGTCTCGGGATCGGGTAAGCGTTTAATTAGTACAGAAACCTCTCACAAATATTCGTATGGATTCGTTGCTGTGATTGTGAAGTAGCTTGGCTTTTCTCTGGCTACTAACAGGGGTTGTTGGGCTTATTATTACTAGACTACTACGGCATCTATGGCAACAGGCTGGCAGGTTGTTATTTTTGTACGCTTTATACAGTATACAGTATCGTTGGCTTTTTGGCTTTTTAGCTATTAGCATGGCTCTTTTGTTTCAGCTGTTCTTGTTCTGCTTTTTGTGCCTCGAAGCTAAGCGTTTTGGGCTACGATTGGATTGTTTAGAATCGGAGTCGATTGGGGGATTGGATTGGATTGTAAAACGACAAACAATTTGGTTGTGTTTGCTCTGTATCTGTATACTGTAGCTTGTATCTGTGTGGTCGGTGTGCGTGTGTATGGGTATTGTTTTTCGGGTGGGTGGGTTTTAAGGGGCGGATAAGGACAACTACTCGAGTTGTTTCTCTCAGTCTTGCATATCATTATCTTCAAGCGCGTCACGTGGCCGACAAGGAACCAAAAATTAAACGGAAAAGCATGTAAATGTAAATGTAAATGTTAAAGGTAAATGCAAATGCAAATGTAATAATAATAGTAGTTGTTATTGTTGTAGTTGTAGTAGTAGCAGGTAATAACATTTGTAAGTACCCAGCGGGAACATTCCTCTGGAAAATAACATATTTTCATCAGGTTTCTCCATACAAGCGGAAGGGACTAAACCTCATTCACCCCTTACATTTCTTCCGTCTCTGGTTTCGAAATACACGGGGGTGACACAAAAAGTAAGGGGGAAATGAGGTTTCTATGTGGTTTTCCAAAGGAATTTCAAATTCCCTACACCGTCGCCTGCTAAAAGATACAGGATTTCCAACATTTTTTGCTAAAAGGAAGAGGATTTCCAACACACAAAGAACCACCTTCTCACTTTCCCGGTGGGTAGTTATAAATATTTATAGGGCTCACACTGCTTGCTTTTTGGGTACTTTGCCAGTACTTTAACGCTCGCTGAGAGGTGCTAGCTGGCATGTGTGGCTACATGGCGTATACGTATTTTGTATTTTGTATTTTGTATTTTCTATATGGCTATGTGTTTTATTTATGCTGTGAAAATTGCACACGGTTCTCGTGGGTTGCCTGCAATCTTCCCCTGGCTTTTTATTTAGCAGATTTGGTTTCCACTCGGCTTCAGGCACGCCCAAAACAAAAACTCAAACACAAATTTAACTCGAAAACGAATCAGAACTCAAACGTAATCGAAAACGGAAATAAAATTCTGTGTGGATTATGCAATTTCCATAACTCTGTTTCTTTTTTTTTTGGGTTAGTGGGGTTGTTGGCTTTGCAAAAAGGGTTCTGGGGGTCAACCTGGATTTTCGTATTTTTATATTCTTGGCACACACACAAAATCAACTCTAAATACGAATACTTATGTGCATGACGGTATTTATAGATGGTTCGCAATTAACCCCAAACGTGAGAGGGTCTATCGAGTTGATTGTTTCATTTTTATATATCTCTTTATAGCATACCATTTACAATTTACATATGTATATACATGTGTGTGGTGTTTTTCGCTGTTTTTTATTTGTAACCTCATGTCATGTTGATTTTAACTGCCTCGCTGCTCGCCTGAGTTTGGATTGGATTGGACGGGTTGTCTTATGTAAAATTGTCAGGGCTTACACAGAGAAAGCAGTTATAGTGTTTTGATCTTAGATTGTTCCTATGAAAAATATTAAGCATGATCGACTTCAAAATGGTTTAAAAATCTCTCCTACTTGTTTATATTTTGCTCTGCATAAATTAAAATGACCTATGATTCTTAAGTGCTATCCCATATTTGAAATAAATTTTAAGTTATTCTGCTTAACTTTCTTTTAAAATTCAATAAAGTTTAATAACAAATTATTTATTAATTATTTATTCCTGGACTATGGTTTTTCTCAGTGTAGTGGCAACTGTTACTGTGTCTATGTGTGTGTACGCGTGTCGTTCTTCTTGTTTCGGTTTGGCATTGGCTCAGTTTATTTTGGAATTATTTTTATTAGCAGCGTAGCATTTCTGTTATTTTACCGGAATGTCGCGAAATGTGGAAATGAAAAATTGTTATGTAAGAAATGATCGGGCTGAAAATGAACATGTTGATGTTGTTGTTGTTCTTGTGGTTCTTGTTGCTGTTATCCTTGTTAACGTGTTTTCTTTGCTAGATTGTTTTTCGGCAGTATGTTCGTGTTTACGTTCGTGTTGGGCATGTTATTTTCGCATAAATTGATTGCCAAAGCCAAAACGGTGCGATTGTGTTGGTTGTATCGTGTCATACGAATATTTCCTTAAGGTAGAAACGGTGAGAGTGTGTTCATATGTGTATGCAGCAAGAGTGCAGCAAAATCTGTGTGTTTGTGTAGGTGAATTCCTATTAAGTGCAACGTTTTTGCCACTTTTTCAACGAAATCTTTAGAGTACTGGCGAATTTTCGTGTGTGCCAATTGAGGTGATTTTTTTTCCATCTGTCAGATGCTCTCTTTTTGTCACACTCAACGATATAACAGTTATATGAAAGTCAGACGATAAGAACGTATAATTTGTGAAAAAATGGTAAAGATAAAATCAAAGAAATGAGTTTCCTGAGTTTTATTAATCCCCCGGAGGCTTTAGGTTTATTAAATGATTTAGAAAAGCTCTTTAAAAAACAATCAAATCACTCAACCAATAAGAACGTGCGACGTACAGAATATGGATAATTTTATAGAATATAAGTTAAAATCCAATTTTATTTTTGATTAGAAATTTTAGAATATACATAATTGAAATTAATTGATTAAGACTTTCTGATTTTCTTCCTGTAAGAGTAAAATGAAGGAAAACGAAAACACAGAAACAGGCATAAATGAGAAGTCCCTTCGTACAATTAGGCTAAGTCCATATATCGTTTGACGAACACATCGACACCGAGCTTGAGTATATTTTTATGCTATATATGCTGTGTGGATTATGATATTCATTCATATTCATCTTGTTAACAAATACGCATGCGCGCAGCCTTTGTCAATGCGGCCGCTGTGATTAATTTGATTTTAACATTTTAATATTTTGCATTTGACCAGATCACAACAAACAGAATGACGGTTATATGAGAGAGTATAGGTATAAGGTGGATATATGAATATGGCATAAATATCTCTCGTTTCTCTGGGCTGGGTAAGGGGTTTGTCCCATCATAGTGTCACTGTGTATGTGGGCGTGGTGGAATGGATGAACTTTGGCCATGTACTCGATGGGGCGATAAATAAAGATTTATACAGCAATTAGATTGATTGACTTTATCGCAGTTACTGCTTTCCTCGAAAATTCCGAGATGGAGGGATGCGATGGCGAGAAAAGAAAGCAAAAGGCAAAAAACTGAAGCTGAACAAATGGCAAATGGCATTTCAAAGCGTCAAAGTTGAGAAAAATATAGAGATAGCGAGAGTGTGGGCGAAAGAGAGAGCAGCACTTGGTCTGGGCCCAAAGAGTAGCATCGGAATGTGTAAAATTTGGGGTAATTTCAATGTAGTACGTATATTTCGGTTTGCATTGTTCTGGCCGAGAAGCTTTGAAATGGAACAACAAACATTATGGCCTATGGCTAACACTGAAACGATAAACACAAAACGAGTATGCAACATTTGAGTTTAATAGTTGGCAATTGCATTGCAATAACGATTCGTTTCACACAACACTTAATTGGCAGAACTTTGTATATTTATATTGGTATATGTATAACAGATATTGGTTTGCAGTTGGCTTTGAATGGTCGAAACGAACACAATCTTAAGTGAATCAAAGTAATTGTAATGGATTTGTATGTCTGTTGCCAATTAGCGAAATTAAAAGGATAACAGATGCTAAGACACAAAATGAAGCTTTAAGCAACAGAGACAGACATAGAGAGAGAGGGAAACATATAGTAAAAGAGACAGAGATATTTATAGAGAGAGAGAGCGAGAGATAGTTACAGGTAAGAGGTAGAGACTGAGAGAAATTAAGAAGTATACGAGTAGATTTATGAATTTTTTTTGTTTGCTTTACCAAAAAAAAATAGAAGGAACATTTGTTTTGTATCTGTGGTAAATTGTATTTATTTTTTTTTCTTATTTTTATTTTTGGCATATATTTTAACGTATGTACCATGAGAACTTCCGAAACCGAACTGATACTGAGGACATACATTGTGACGCCAACCTCCACAGGGGGACCTGCAACATATACACACACACGGATTGATGGAATTTTCATTTTGCGTTTGGTATGGTTATACTGTAGTTGTAGTTGTTGTTATTGTAGTTGTACTGGTTCATGTTAGATGTGGCTAAAACCCAAAAGATATTGTATGAGAACTGAAACACACACACAGCGGTACGAGAACGTTGACATATTGTTTGGTTGCTTTTCGCTGCCTACTTTCGGGGGCCCTTCCTTGGGCTCGTCGGGTGCTGTTTAATTTCCATTAGCAAAATTAAATAAATAAGGTACGGTTAACACTTAAATTGGCAAGCGGTGTGCATTGCTTTGCTGTTGTACTTTTGGCTGACTATTTGCATGTTTTTGGTGGCTAACTAAATTTGTGTTCGATGCTTTTGCTTCTGTTTTGTTGCACGCGCCGAATGAAAACCAAATCAGTTGACTACTCGAGGTTGTATTTTTGTATCATGTATTTTCAGCTATGCCAAAAAGAGTTGCATTAGCTCAAACAAAAAAAACAGAGGCGCCTATTAAATAAATATCTATGTAAACTAGTGGACTATTTGGTTTTGAATAGCGGATTCACACACCATTTTTCGTTTGCATTTAGAAAGAGATTTTTAGTTTGTGGGTATTGCGATTTGGCAGCATTTATGTAGGTTGTGAAATTTATCTTGAAGCTTGTTATGAGTTTTATGTGGGCCTACAAAAAAGAAGAAGACGAAACAATACGCATGAAGTGAGAGGCAAGAGTTTTGCTTGGAATGTGAGGGGTTCAAGATCCGGAAGGGTTGAAATGTTGATGGATTGTTTGTTACTGTGGCTGTTGTTTGTGTGTGTGTGAGGTTTTCTTTTCTTTTTCGGGTAATTTCGATGTGCTTGGCCAATTAGACATACACAAACACACACAGAGGTTAAAGTGACGGTGAGCACAGAAGAAAGTCATTTTGTAGAGCTTAAGGAACATAAAAAGCTTTTGCCAATCGTTGGTTTTGATGGGTTCGAGAGTTGACATTTAGTTTACAATGTGTTGGCGACGTGAGAAAAATATCGTGGCAAGTACTGAATAACTCTGGGCCCTATAAATTCTGGCTTCAGGGTTCGTATGGCTCGTCAGCTCCTAACACAGACCTTTTCGCTGAAGTATTCATTTCGGGGAAATGAATGCGAAGTTATTGGAAAAAACACTAAAACACAGCGGCTATAAAACGAACTAAACATTCGGAAGAGTTAGAGCTTGAGAGATTTAGTACCAAAAGGGGAACTGATAAGGAAATAATACGATACAAGTATAAATAGAAGGAAACACAATAGGTACGGGTGTGGATAAGATTCGCAAATAACGCTTTCAACTGGTGTACTTTGGTCAACGGTTAGAAATAATAGATCGTTCTATCTATATGAAAGAGTGTTCGGAGAGACAGTTCATACAAAGCAAAACAGTTGAAAGAAACAGTTGGTAGTACCACGGAAATCAGGAAATCAGAAATCAAGACATTTTTGTGTGTGTGTGGGAGTGTGAGAGAGCAACAAACTAATGCGTTTAGTGGTACGGAAACAAATGAAAACTCGAAAGAAAACTCCAACAACAAAGACCAAAGACAGAGAGATAGAGTTAGGAGTAGATAGATAAGTAGAGATAGAATGCGAGAGAGCGCTTAACGGTAATAGAAAGGTACAAGGTTCAATTAGTTTGTACCATTTTCACTTCTGAGAGCGAGCTGATCGATAGCACATACATGGTGACTCCGACTTCGACAGGAGGTCCTGCAAACACGTATGTTATAGTAGGTGTTAAAGTACATATCTAAGTTCGGGTAGGTATAAAGGGTTAGTCTAGTGTTGTAATACTCGGATCCCAGATCCTAGATCCCACTGCGGTCCTAGAACATCCCTATACATTGGATACATTTTGGATACCGGGCTGTGCCCCCATTTGCATTTCGTTCAAGTCGCGTTGCGTTTTGGGTTTGCTTTTAATTTTTTTAGCTTGTAGCTGGGTAAGTGTAGCTAGATAAATGGGGTGTCCGGATATTGGTCTACTTACCACCATAATTGGGTCTTACTCTTTTGTCGTAACTAACACTAAAGGAGTCGAGTATAGCGGATATGTTTACGTCACCCAGCATGCTGCCACCGCCAGTTCTGCAAAAGAGAATGTGGGGATTTCATTTTATTAGTTTGATTTATAGATAAATAAATTTCACCAACAAAACTAATACATGGCTAGAAAGAACTCTTCAATTGAATTATACTATACCATTATTAGGTATTTGTTTATAACTTTTAGTACAAAATAATTATTTAATTATTGAATTAAATAAATTCAATAAGTTAGCTAAAAACTTCTCTTTAAGGAATAAATTTACCTTGAAAGCTTAAAGATAAAAAAGTAGTATTATTTTAAAAATATTTTTATTGTTTCAAATAAAGGTAAAATTCCAATTAAAATGTTAATTAAATAAGAGCATAGTTTTCTTGAATAATTCCTAAAAAATCTTAGGCATTCCAAACATTTGTCGCATCTCTAATTTAAATAAGTTTTTGATAAACTAAATTCAAGCGTAATGTGGGCGAGTGCCTATTTGTTCGGGGCATTTGTTGCTGTGCATAATTTCCATATGGGACGTTCAACATTTCCTGGAAAAGCGACTGTCAGTCGACACAGACATTGCGCTCGGCGGTCGTTGCAGGTTAAGTGTTCATGTGGCACTCGGCGTGGGTGTGCCACTTTCGCTTTATGCGGCATCAAGTGCGCCCCCAACACGAGCGTTTGTATGTAATATTTATTGCATGTGCCTGGCAATGAAGGCACAGCACAAACATACGCCATACGCCAGTTGCCAGTTGCCAGTCGCCAGGCACTTCAATGCCTGTTTATTTGCGTCTATTCTACGCTAAACTGTGCTATTAAAGCGCGTTTGTTGTTATTCCAACTCTGCGAAAGCCATTGGATACACAGCTCTCGGTTCTCTGGTCCCGGAACTCAGAACTCAGGACCTCAGGTCCCCAGAGCGATGTGCGATGTGGTGTATGTGCGCGCTGGTGAGCAAAATCACAATTTAATAAAAGTTGCGCCTGCAAATAAACAGAAAGCCGACTTTGCCTCCCGATGTGCGCCTGCGCGTTTCCCGGAGCTCAGTGTTGTCTCTTTTGGCTTTCCATACATCCTGTTTGCCATTCATTTGTATCGGAAATATATACGTACAGCCATTTATGTGCGAGTATTTTGCCCAATTTGCACATTCACAAGTCAATTGTTGTGGCTGATTTGCTGATTTGATGCGATTTTAATTTTGCAGCTCACAAAAGTCGGAAATAATTTTTGTAATCAAGCCTGGGCGTGCCGTGGCCCACATTCTCTCGCCGCTCTCTCCTCCCCGGGTTTTCCTCTCCTCTCCAACTTCGCTTGAGCTTTAACCCAAGTCGATGGCGGGGCCATTGTGTATACGCAGCGTGGGCATCAAAGCGAAAGCCGACGGCAAAAATGGCAGCCTATTTATAAATATGTATGAAAATACCGCACTCGCACTTCCCGTTTTCCCGTTCTATGCGGTTTTATTTTTCGGGCCTCTTGTCTGATGTTGATAATGAAAAAGTTTTGATTGCTATTTGATTTGAGTTTTTGATTGGGTTTGTGTGTGCGTGTGGGCTTGCCAGTACAATGCTGCGTATGCGCAATGTTTTACGGGTTTCGGGTTACGGGTTACGGTTACTGGCTTCCAACACTTTCCGCCTCCTGCCGCGCGCTAGCCATTAAAGTTTAATTTATGCACTGCTGCTACTTTTGCTGGCAGGTGCTGTCAATAAGTTTTTGACAGCCTGCAATAAAAATTACTTGAAGGACGCGCCAAAAACTTTCCGATTGCTTCGCCCATGCCGCTCCACTCCCAAGGCGGAACGTGGCGTATACGTAATATGCAAATGTGCTCCAGCCACGGCTAAGTGAAACTAATATTATGCCCGACGTATTGTCAAATAATTTATGCAGCCTCAGTTGGTGAGTGTGTGTGTGTGTGCTTTTGTATATGTGTGCGGCATGCTTGTCGTTAAGTGCACTAGAAAATGTCAATAGGTCGTACTTGAGGCGTCAAATATTTGCCTATTGATCGAGGGCAACTAAAGAGCACAAAAATACGAGAGGAACCCCGTCTCGAGCTGGCAGTCGCCAGAAGTGCTGCCGCACAAACGGATACACAGGAAGATAAACTATTGTAGTTTGGAAGAAGAACGTCTACCACGTTTTGAAAAGAGTATTGTATTACCTTTGGGTATGTTATCCATTGATTTGTAATGTGAAGTACATATTTCAACTATCTTTAAAAGTCCAAGCCTACATTAAACCTCTTTAGAAATATGTAGGCTCTGAAATCATTTAAAAAAGACGCCCAAAAGTAGGCAGCAATATATTTCGATACCTTATTTCACACGGATAAATGCCAAATCTAATATGGATAGTATACTTTTAGACACCTTAATAAATTTCCAATTCCTGTAACTTTTATTGCCTCCCCATCTTTGTAGTGCAGTTACTTAATGGTTTTCACACGTAACTAATGGAATTCCAAACTTTAAAAATGCCAATATATTTGCACTGTGTAAGTGCACAATTGTGCAGCTTGCAATTAGCTGCTCGCACGTAAGTGGGTAACAATTTCTGTTTTTCCAGCCAGCTCTCAAGACGGCCGAGTGACTTGGGCAACGAAAACAGCAATAAAGGAGCAACAACTGGGGCTGCTGAAGGAACAGGACCAGAAACAGCACCAGAAACAGGACCAAAACCAAAACCAGAACCGTAACTGTAACAAAACCAAAATGCAAAGTCATGCGCACGACAGCCAAGCCCAAAACGTGTCGCCTCAAGTGCCACGCCATCTTATCGCTGGCCACAGTTTGTTGCCTTATCTTGAGGCACTGCACGTTTGCCATATATATGTGTGTATATGTGTAGGTGTATATGGTGTATATATATGTATGTATGTAACGTGGGTGGGTGTGGCTGGTCAGTGTGCCAGTGTGTGTGAGTGTGCAAGTGGAAAGCTGTGGGAAATATTGTCGTTATTGTTTGTTGTCGTTCTCGCTGTCGCTGTCGTTTTTAGTGGCACTTTGAGTGCCAGCCATTACGTATACGCTGCGTTGGACACGCGCCATTGCATAAATTCAAGTGAAACGTTAAAACAAAGCGGAAATGCGAAAACTACTAGCAAATATTATCTTTCTTTTAGCGTTTTCGTAGTCTTTGTCTTCATCTCGCTGTCTCCGTTCCCCGTTTTCCCGTTTCCCTGCCTTCCACCCAGGACTTCGCCCTGACAGCTACAGGGACTGAGGCAAACGCCTACGCCGAGATAAGCAAAAGTTGGTTTAGGCCTTTCAGCTGCGCAGTAAAACACTTGGGCCAAAGTCTATGGGTCGCCCAGCCCCCAGCCTCCAGCCCCCAGCATCCAGCCCCCAGATTTTAGCCTCCTTTTCTCGGGGCCGAGTGTGAGTAAGCGTTTTTTAATAAAGTGATAACTTGATGCCTGACAGCAGCCTGACAGTCGCTAAAAATAAACACATCCGCTTAATAAGCCAGCTGGCAGCAGCCAGTGAGCAGCCAACTCCCGGGACACACAGGAAAGCCGCTCGGACATGGAAACATTAACTATTATGAGCTAGCACAGCAGTTGGGCCACGCCCCACTTTATGGACTTGTTAAAGCCAATTTCAGACACACTGGGAATGGCTAAAGCATACCCACAATGGGTCATAGTTGGGGATTGGCCCACATATTTTATATGTTATGATCAGAGGTATTTCGTAAGTCACCCAGCACTCAAAGGTCGATTTTATTTACCCACTAGCATGATTTATTTAGTCTTTAATATCTCAGAAGTGGAACTCTGAATATCAATCTGATAAATATTATTAATATTTTATTTATTTGGAGCCATAATCCTTTATTATGGCAACCATATGACGGGAAGTTAGTAAAACTATAAGATTAAAATATAAGCATAAAATAAGTAAATAATTGAGATGTACAAATTGCAGCTTAAACTGTACTCCTTAGATATATAATTATCTTTAAGTTGGTTATGGGATGGACAATCTCAGATAGTTGACTTTGTCATCCAAAATCGTTATAAAAAATTTTAAATAATTAAAAATCATACTTCTTGGATTACAAAAAATGTAAGAAAATATTTTTTACGTGTTAGGTTGTTCAATTCCCGAGATAAAATAATTTTAATTTTCTGAACAATAAACTTTAACTTTAATAAATATTAAATATTCAAAAAATTGAAAAAATGTATTATTAAGACCAAGGAAATCTCTTTAAGAAACTCTTTTTTACTGCTTTCAGCAATGAATCTTAAAATTGTAATGAGTGATCATTGTTTATATAATTTAATTTTAAAACCTCTCCCAAAAAACGAGTATAATGATTTAAGCCTTTCGGTTTTGAAATATCGAAAATGACCTAATAACATGTTGACTTGAAAAACAAAAGCTTTTTCATTCCGCTTAGATGCAAATAAAACAAGAGAGAACGCTATAGTCGGGTGCCCCGACAATCAGATACCCGTTACTCAGGTAAAGGGAGTGCGAGGGAGATCGAGATAGAAGCTTTGAACACGCATAACTTTTTAACGAATGGTCCGATTTGAAAAATTTCTTCTACATTTCGATAGGTATTGATAAACACAATAAAACTGCATTTTTACTTTTCCGAAATATTGAAATTTTTAAAATCGTATATAAGCGATTGTGGGCGTTAGAGGGGGCGTGGCACCTTTTTGAAACAAACTTGCGCTGCGTAGGAACTCCTAGAATCTGTATGCAAAATGCCAATCTTCTAGCTTTTATAGTTTCCGAGATCTCAGCGTTCATACGGACAGACGGACAGACAGACAGACAGACAGACAGACAGACAGACGGACAGACGGACAGACGGACATGGCTAGATCGACTCGGCTAGTGATCCTGATCAAGAATATATATACTTTATGGGGTCGGAAACGCTTCCTTCTAGCTGTTACATACTTTTGCACGAATACAATATACCCTTTTACTCTACGAGTAACGGGTATAAAAAGGTTTTTTCTATTGCATTTTTCTTTCGATTTGCACTCGGCTTGCTTGGTGAGATGGCTTGGCCTTTTGATTAAATTAAACTCAATCCCCATACCCAATACCCGATTCGAACTCATCCGCTGAGCCAGCTGGTCGGACGAGGTGAGGTAAATGCATAAAAAATTGAATTGCATTGGCGAGTCCTTGACATTTTGCAAAATGAACAGCAGGCTGGCAGGCGATGGCGAATGCGATGGCGATGGCGATGTCGATGGCTAAGGAGCGGATATCTCTCGCCTCCAGGCGGGCCAATGAAAATAGTTGCCCGCTCGAATTGTATTTGCCGGGGCAAATGTGAAAAAAATTAGACCTGCCTTGTCGGGGCTTTATTAAATATTTGAAAAGCAGATGGAGGCAGAAGTGGAATGACGATTGGCAAAACACAAGCTGGCAAGAGCACACAGAGGAAAGAAAAGAGGAGAGAAGAGAAAGGAGGCTGGCCTGCCGTTTGTAGATATTTTCAATCATACTCAAAATGTGAAGGAACAACAATTTACGCTCAATGACACTCGACGGCGAGCTGTTGACGCTGCCTGCCCCCGAGTGATGCAGCTGGCAAACTCGAATAGTGGGGCAGGATAGAGAGAAAGGACGCGAACCGAACGAGCCCGGGTGGTCTTGCCTTTGTCGCTGCCACTTTGGCATTATCTGCTATCAATAAATTCCCAGTGAAGTGGGCACTTGTGTGGCAAGTGGAGCACAACGGGAGGCCCAACGGGGGGCAGCCCAGCGAACCCAGCAGCCCATGTCGCACAGGAAGTGGCAGCGTGTAAAGTGAGCAAACTGTGTCGCTCTGGCCTTTAACCTTTTGCCAGCGACCCGGCTTGGATGGGGGATTGAGGCTAGGAGGCTAGGAGGATTGGAGGCTAGGAGGCCCTGGGACTTTGACTCGGCAAGGCTGTCATTCTGTATTGCATACTTTGTGGCGGCGCCTGTGCAATGTTGCATGAAAAAGTAGCGTAAACTTTGCTCCGTTGAATGTGCCTTTTCCTTTGCCGCTGCCTCTGCCTCTGCCTTTTTGGCCCAAATAAAAGGACACAGCTGTGCCTGTGTGTGCCGCTTGGAGTCGCTTGACTTTTGCCGTCTCTCTTAGCGCCACGACATTTTCGATTTTGGACTTCTTGTTACGCTATACGCTATGCGCTAAGTAAGCCAGTGTAAGTATAAGCCACATCACATGCCACGTCGCGTGTATCTCCGTGTCCTCGTCTGCGTGCCCAGCACGCGATCGTGTAATCCCATAAACGTGCATTTGTACTCGAGTCGCTCGATGTCGCATTCGGATTTTTCGGATTTTCGGATCCGGGACTCGTATTTGGATACGGATATACAGAGAGTCCTCGTCGTAGCCCCCATTTGATTTGCCTAATTTGCCAGGTTGCCATGTTATGCAAATGTTTGGGGCTCTGTGTAGCGCCTAAATATTTACTAATGAGCGCTAACCCAAAAAAGGAAAAAAGAAGGAAATGGGCGGCAGTCAGTGCCAACCAGAGCTCGGGCTCTGCATAATTTGTGTGATTAAGTTGACAGAACGCCACAGTAGCTGACAACTAATGCCACAATTGCGGCAATTTCTTTGCGTTGTCCGAATGTGTTGTATGCGGTTGCGGTGGGTGGATCTCCCCAGGGTAACGGCGGGTGTATTGGTTCAGCGGCTGCCGCGCTGACAGCTGACAACTGTCAGTTGAGTGTGTGGAGCGGGTGGGGGGCTTTCGAATCCTTGCACAAGGGTTTCCAAAAACAAACACAAACAGAAACGTCGGACCCCGCAAACGCTGACGGGTGAGTAATTACATGACCATCGAGTGGCAGTTGTCATTTTTCAGTCGCTGCCAGCCATTTTAATGACTGCCACATGCAAATGTGACAATGACGATGTAGATACGGAATACGGAGTCGGAGGGCCCTAATAAATGGCCTGCACTTAGTCAAACTGTCGAGCAGCTCAACATTTATTCACTGCCAGGTCAAGCTGGCTGTCATTCAGCCTAATTAGCGACGGGGCCGAAAAGTTTTCGAGCGCATTTTGCAGCAAAATGATTTGAATAATCATAAATTACCATGAATTATGGGCCCCACGTTGGGCGCCACAAAACCGAACAACCAAAAAACTCTCGTATAGCACGCACCTGTCGCCTGGGGGGCTGGTCACTGGCCACTGGCCACTGCAGCAAAGTGTCAGGCCCCGAAAGCAAATTTATTGTTATTATAACTACTGCCCAACTGTAGTTTCTCTTTGTTCCGAAAATGAGGAGGTGCCATGCGGCTAGCGGCCGTGCTAACCATTATTTGGCCATAATTTAATGCGAATTAGAGGCGGGCTCGGCCCTCTATGATGTTATTAGCCTAATTGATAGTTGTAAATGTCACTAATTGAGTAAATGCCATTGAGTACGATGGCGGTACTTTCGGTATTCTGTTACTCCCCTGCCAGCGATGATTTCGCATAATTACAGATACAGACTGAATGAATGATACTTACGCCGCTTGCACTGTGTGGATCCGTTTGTGGCCCGTTTCCTGGGCGATCAGGGCCATGTTGATGGCCAGCCAGATGGTCAGCAGCGGGGTGCGGGGCAGGGGCGCCATCCGGGCCAGCTTGTCCGTTCTTGAATCACTCATGGTGGTGCTGTGTGTGTGTTGTTTGTTTGTTTCGGGTGTTGGAAGTTGAAATTTCGGGAGGGTGCGAAAGTTGCTTATTTAAAATGGCTGTCGTGGCTTTTCGTAGTTTTGCATTAAAAATTGAAGTTTTTGTTTTTTGGTTGCTTGCTTTTGGTTTTTTATCTTTTTGGTTTTTTTTTTTTAGTTGCGTATAAAGTAAGTTGTAGTTGTTTTGTTGTTGTTGTTCTTGTTGTTTGTTGCAGTTATTAGTCAAGGTTGCTCCTTTAGTTTTGTTGCTAGCTGGTTCCCCCTTATATTTTTCTTCTCCACTCGGCTACTTGGGCTTCTCTAGTCAGGGCTTTCTCCGTACTTCTCCGCTTGTTGAAGTCTCTCAGTCAGTGAGTTAGTTGGTTGTTTAGGCAGCGAGGCATTCAGTCAGTACTTCAGTGCATGTGTATGGTTGAGTGGGTGTATTTAGAGCTTATAGAGATAGAGAGAGAGGGAGTGGTTCCCCTTTTGTGACTCCTCCTTTCTCCTGCTCCTCCGTTGCTTTCTCCAATCCTCGAAGTCGGTCCGCGTCCAGATGGGAGATCGAGTCGAGCTCGGGCCGTGGCAGCAGATCCTGATGCGCTTCCTCTGCTGCTTCTGGTTCTGGTTCTGGTTCCTCTCTCCTGCGGCATTAATTGCTGCTGCTGCTCTGCCCGTAATCAGGTTACTTCCTGCCTTCCCAGCTCTTAGGGACTTCTTTTTTCGGTTTTCTCTGGCCTCCTTTATTTACTTTTAATTACTTCTATCCTGACGAGAGAAAGAGTGAGTGAGAGAGAGAGACAGAGGGATGCCCGCTCATGTGTGCCTGTGTGTGTTAGTGGGTTTGGTGTTTCGAGCGCTTTGCAAATTCCTTGAAATTGAGCCTTTCGTTGCCTTTCCTGCCTGCCTGCCGTCGTCGTCGTCGTCCTGTCGTCCTTTCGTCCTGTGGGGAATCCGTCGGGATTGGGGGTCCTGGGTCCTGGGGCCGGGGGGTGAGTGTGTGTCAGTGTGCTAGTCGAGCTCCAGCAGAGTGTACATCGTGATATCCCGCTACGAATCGCTCTGTTCTGCGCTGCTGCTGCTTCACCCCGCTCACTCTGCCCGCTCTATGCGCTCATTAATAATTACAAAATATCCGCACTGTTCATGGCTCTGCCTCTGCCGGTTATTTTTGGATTAGTTTCGGATTTCACTGATTTTCTATTTTCGTCGCCTCTGATTCCGCTGATTCCGAGTTCTGATCCCGAGTTGGTTTAGTTTCAGTTGCAGCTCCCTTACTGAGTTCCTAGGTTCGTCATCCCATCGGACGCTCCATCTCATCGCTCGTTCAGTATCGTTGTGGATGTTCCGATTTGGTTGCTATCTGATGTTAGTCCAGCCGCAATTGTCCTTTGTGTGCCTGCAACCAGCTCGATGTGACCGATGTTGATGTTGTTGGTGTTGCAGGCGACGGGGCTCATTTTATTGGTTTCGATTGCTTGCGATTCCTTTCGCCTTAACTTTGGGCATTGTTTGTTAAGCGGTTACGGCTGTGGCTACGCTTCTCGGGGAACTATGGGACATATTAGCTAGATCCGAAAGTCTTGTCTTAGTTCTTTGACTTTAACACTGCAAAGGTTTCAAATAAAACAATACAAATTAATATAAATGGATTATTTAGTTTAATTTAATTTTAATTTTTTCAGCTGTTAGTTTCACAAATATTTTCCAGATTAATGGTCGAATATAATATGTTATATTGCTTTTAATTTCTTATGTTTTTTGTACTTATTACACTTTGTAGTCATTAGAATATCAAGTTTTTATATCACTTTTGACAGATATTAGTAATGGATTTTAATAATTTTGATTATTTTCACAGTTCATATTAAGATTTTTCATATTTTAAAATTTCTTTCTGGTTAGGTGCAAAAAACAGGAATCGGGGCGCGTCGCTTTTTGCTTGAAAATTTCACGCTATTGCTAAAGAACATCCTCACACGCACACACTAAAACTAATTTGTACACCCATACATAAGCATTCACTCAGAAACACACACACTCATACACAGGCAGACACTTTTGTATAGATTTTGTCGAGTTGCCGTTTCTTGTGGAGTCCTTTTTTCTGGTTCTCTTGTACCGTCTGTGAGTTTTGCCAGCCGCGTTTCGTCCGTTACATTTTCTCAGCTGAGCGTTTGAAAACCGTTTGGCAGGACAGCCAGTTGGCTAGCAGTCAGTTGGCCAGCTAGGAGCCGAACAGGCTTTGCAGGACGAGAGAGAAACGAAGAGAGAGAGAGAGCGCGAGAGAGTTGGCCAAAAATAGCCCGAGCCTGAGCCCGAGAAAGTGTGCTACAATTTCTGCAAAGACAAAGAGGGAGCTCTCTCCTCTCGCTCTCGCTCTCTCAGGACCTCTTATTCCTATCTGTGTGTGTGTCGGCTGGCCTGGCACCTTTTGTGTGCTCTGGTGTTGCCTTGTTGTTATCCTTTTGGGCTTTTTGCAGAAATGTCACCGTGCACTCTCAGCTTTGGCAACCCCGGCAGTTACACTCTGTTTAGCATAAACGCTTGCTACTTGGCTCCAAAGTCGTCCTTTCCCCTCCTTCTTAATACCTCCTTTTCCTCCTCCCCAACCTCGTCTATCATCTAGCTGTCTGTGTGTGTGTTTGTGTGTCGTCGGCCTGCCTTTGTATTGGTTTTTTGTTTTTATAAATTTTTTCGCATGTGCTTTTTCCTAAGCACATTTGATTTGTATGCCACTTTTTGTGGGCTCCCTCTTCGGGGTTTTTGTCCTCTTGCCAAGTTTCTCGCGCTTTCTTGCACATTCGCACATATCTCGTTAATTGGTAAGCATGCGTTTTCCTGGGAATTTTCTTGTGCCTTTGCTTTGATTGTTTTTTGCGGCAAACCGAGGAAAAAGAAAGGATTTGTCAAGGCAACGAGGGGCAAGGGGTGTGGAGGGGGACACCGAGCATTGTTTCCTTCAGCCTGTTCAACTTGACAAAGAAAAGCGAGCTGGTATGTAAATTCCATATGCATATGCGAACCGCTTTCTCTACTCTTCTCTTCGCTCTCCCCTGTGTGTGTGCATATTTTATATTCAATGATAAGAGTTTGACATTAATTAAAATGGCAAGAGTTGCGTGTGTGCGGGGCTCACATTCGACATTTTACATTTCACTTGCAGCTCGGGAAATTTATGCCGTGCCCCTCGATGTTTTTAAAACGGCTTTTGTTTGGCTTGCATAAATACTTTCATATTGTATGCGAGGAACGACGACAGTTATTAATGAGTTTTGCCCCCTGCCCCCGCCGCTGCCCCTTTTTTCCCTGCTACATATTTGATGGCCCACAACAGGGCTTTTAAATATGCAGTCCCTAACTTGAACTTGCATACTTAATGCGTTGGCAACTTTCTAATTACTTAATCCGATTTTACAGGCCACGTTTTCAGGGCCAATCCTTCCCATTCCTTCCTTCCTGCCCATCGCTTTGCGAATACTTTCCTAAAAACTGATTAAGTATCCGCCAATAAAACTAGAGGTCTTCAGTTCGTTAGCCCAAACGGCTCAATAAATGTAAAATTTCGGCTTTCATCAGGAATGAAAATTATGGATCCTTGAGTGCTCCCAAAACTGCGCTCTACTGTTCATAAAACTGAACCAAATTGAGCAGAATATCCACGGTGCAAAAAAATACGGATAAACTAACTTCTTTTGGATCTTTAACTATTATTTAAATATTCATTTATTTTTAATAATTATTTTTTTTAACAGGAAAAGGGGTTTTTGATTATTTTTTGAATACTGAATAGAATTTATATACAATATTTGTAAGTTTGTGAACTATGATATTAAAATTTTTTAATTTATTAAAATTATTAAATTATTAAATTATTTTTTCTGACTTTAGATGTAAAAGTTTTGAATTTGTATTACATTAAATATCTGGCAAAATCATATTTATATCTAAAAGAGATAAGATAATATGAGTCATTCAAAAGTTTCTAGCTTGTACATTTTTTTATAAGTAAAAGAAAGTGCCATGAGAACTTTTTGACATTGAACACGTTTTAAAAAGAGGTCCTAATTTTTTCCCGTGTTTTCAACGGAGACGAGTGGCAGATTTCATAGTCAACTGCCATTCAAATATTCATGTGCAGGGCTGGAATCGGCTAAGACTTTAAGCCATTAACCTCGTGGCCGCTGTCATCATCAGGGGCGTAGAAGGGGGGTGGCAGCAGTAGCAGCAGCCGCCTGTGCCCTCCATCGCTCCCTCTCTGTCGCTCCCTCTGGCGCTGTCTCACTCTGACGCCCTGTTGATGTGTGGCTGGGCACGTTTTTGGCAATTAAAAGCATATGCGGGCTAGGCCGCCTCCTGCTTGGGGCTAATCAACGAGGCCGCCCCAACAATTTGCTTGAAAATTAAACAAAGCAAAGGGCGTGCAAGGGGGGGCGTGGCAGGGAAGGGGGGCGGCTGAGGACGGGAGGAGCAGCTGCCAAGACGATGGAGCTCACGAAGACGAAGAGGCAGAGTGCCTACCACAAGCAAACACCAGCGAATACACACACAGAGACGCGTCTACGAAATTCGCTCACCCACACATGCCCGCACTCACCAATACATACATACCACACGTTGCAGCAGCAGAAGGAACAGACTCCTTTTCGCCGTTGCCTTTTGTATTTATTTACTGCTTTTTTCTTTGACTTTGCGTGTGCCTGGGAGTGTATGTGTAAGCCAAACTCGGCCAAATTTTATACATGTATGTGAGTTTTTGGTATGTGTGAGTAAGTGTGTGTGTTAGTGCGTACGTGCGTGTTGGTGGTTCAAGTTTTGGACTTAAATTTCCCAGCAGACTGATTTGATTCCTGAATTTGCCTTTGCTTTTGCACTACTTGGCTTAATTATAATTTCCATAATTTATCTGCAGAAATCGCAATTGGTGTTTTTAAAAATATATCCAGCAGTTTTCTCTCGCTTTTTCGTGCTTTGATTTTCCATGCACACCAACACTAACACACTCGCGCTCTCCCCACACCAATACTGCAGCAGTTACGCCTTTTTCGCGACAATTGCCAAAAACTTGATTTAATTTTTCGTTTTTATCGAGGTCACTTGATTGTAGAATTGTTAAAGAATTCAATTTAGCGTTTTGTGCTTTGTCGGTTACCAAAAAGAGGTGGAAAATGTATCTATGCCTGGGCTTTTTAACAAAATTTGTATCCGCTCGGCGTTAACGACTCGACTCGACTCGACTCAACTCGCTCACGGACTCAGCTCGGGCGTGTTTCATTTTTTTGCGGAGACCGAGACCGACTGGCACAGTGGCACTTACATCACGAAGCCGCGAAAATTCTGGGTGCGACCGGGCGGCCGAAAAGAGCCGAAAGGACGAACGACGCAAGGATTCTCTCGGCTGGGAGCTGAGTTGAGCTCGGCTTTTGGGTTTCGCATTTCGCGTTTCGAGTGGAGAGCTTTTCGGCATCGCACTGCTGGCACAGTTGTTGTAGGTCTCAGTTGGTTGCCCTGCTCCTGTAGCCATAGCCTATATATGTCTGCATATATATATATATATGTGTATATATACAGATTGTTGTTGGTGCAGGCTTTAAGCACACGCAACTGCTCCGCCTGTATGTATGCGCTTTGTGTACTACCGGGAATCGTTTTGCCTCCCTCTGCCAACTTTCTCGCACACAAATCAACATAAATCAGCTAAATCGTCAGGATACAAGTACACACACACACGTACACACACGCACACTCCCTCGCCGAAGCACTGTATTAGTAGTAACATACGAGGGCTGAGCTGCAAGCACAGGGCTGGTTTGCATAGAGTGCAGTGACTAGTGGCTGGATCTCATGGCGTATGCGTAATGCAGTTGATGGGCAAATCTGTTTACCCATGACTGAGCAAATTTTGACTGGGCAAACTTCATTTTAGCCTGAAATTGAACTTGATGTTTGGCAAGTGTAATCCGGCCTTATTGAAATATTAAATTATAATCTCATCGCGAGCTCAGCGTTAATTAAATCGTCCTGTAATTGCTCATTAGTATAACTCTTTGAATGGCAGTCTGCTGGAATATTTACATTAACCTCTATAGATAATAATATTTCGATTTGCGACACTAAATTATATAATAATAATTATATATTATTATATTATAATTATATAAATTTTTAATTTTTCTATCCAGTTTTTGGTTTTATTATTTACTTTCCAATTTTTTTAATTAATAAAAATAATTTTATATGATGACAGATTGGTCAGTTTTACCAAAATAAGGAAACTATTAAATAAAAGAGAATTTCCCGTAAAGTATTATGTGTATTTTTTTGTTCTTTATTGGTTTATTTCGGTTTAGTTAAAATAATTATTCACTGCAGGGAAAAACTAGGTTAAAGCCACTGTTAATTTATTTTTAAGAGATGTGGTTTTAGCTGAAAAATACGCTTTTTAAAGGTAGGCTTATTGCTTTCATTTCAGAAATATTCGAAAAAAATCACATAAAAACATTGTAACTGGTTATTATAAATCATTATACATTATACATTTTTTAAATTGTTAAACAAAGAATATCTTTAAAGATAGTATATTTATTTAAAGCAGTAATAAAAAAACAATATTTAAAGTTCTGTTTTAGTTATATTTTCTAATAATAAATAATGTAATGGAAAAACAGAGAAATCAAAACTTTTAAAGGGTTAATGCATCCTATTTTTTACCCTCGTTCGCAAGCCAATTAATGATTAAAGCCAGCTCCGAAAGAAAGATTTAAATGTCGCGCCATCCGCAATCCCAATGTATCTCCCGCTGTCATATGCAGTAATGGCTTTTAAAATATATATCGCCGGCCATTAAATACATTTCCGTTCCGTTCCGTTCGGGGCCTCTACGACCTCATACAGGCTATATACACAGAGTTAGCACACAAAACCGGTTGGCAAATGGACATCCAGGCGGCCATTTTGTGGCCACAGGACAACGATGTGGGAGCAGGCTGAGGGAGTCCTTTGCCGGCGATGTCAACCAAGTTGACTTTTCGATGCGCACTGCTGATTTTTTTTAATAAGCATAAATTTTGGCACGTAAAGCAATATGGGTAAGCCGCAGACACACTCACACACACACACACACTGGCAAACCTACTAACCGTACTAACGCCTTCCAACTTGCCACGCCCCCCCGGCCCTCGAAGGGCGCAAATTGATTGAGTCTGCCGTTGTCATTTGTCGCTGTGGCGGTCCCAAAATTTATGAAAATGAAATGCCACACAGCGCTTTTCCGCTCTTCCGCTTTTCCGCATTCGGCACGTGTGTATATGTGGAATCTGGGCTTTATGCCACCGTTTGTGTCTGTGTGTGTGTGTGAGTTTGGTTGTAAGGCTGAGAGGCAGCGTCAAATTAATGAAACACATGCAGAGTCGCGTAATTTGTCATTTCGACAAATTTTTGAATTATTTAATCGGAAATCTTAACGTCAGGCAGCCAAACAAAATGTGCGCGCCGCGATTTATGTCACTTTCGAGGATTCGAATGCGGGTGTAGCTGAGACTGTGACCGCCACTGCGACTCATACTGTGACTGTAGCTGAAGCTGTGACTGTGACAGCGATGGATGGCGTTTTAAAGACGCCGCATGATATTGCCAAGCGAAAAATACCAGCCAAGGCTCACAATTTCCATTTACGCGGCATCATATGTGTGTGTGTTTGTGTAAGTTGGTGTGTTATTCCACTTTCGTCTGGGAGAAGCTGTATGCATTATGCATATCCTAAAAACACCGGGGATATTGGTCAGGGGAAGTCCCTAACAGGAACTTTAGATAGAAAATATATAGGTATTTAAGTCTTGACAACAAATAAATAGAAATATCATAAAATTGGTATAAAACTTATATAATAACTTTTATAATAATCCTTAAAACAATTTTATTATACCCGTTACTCGTAGAGTAAAAGGGTATATTGTATTCGTGCAAAAGTATGTAACAGGGAGAAGGAAGCGTTTCCGACCCCATAAAGTATATATATTCTTGATCAGGATCACTAGCCGAGTCGATCTAGCCATGTCCGTCTGTCCGTCTGTCTGTCCGTCTGTCTGTCTGTCTGTCTGTCTGTCTGTCCGTCTGTCCGTCTGTCCGTCTGTCTGTCTGTATGAACGCTGAGATCTCGGAAACTATAAAAGCTAGAAGGTTGAGATTTCACACAATATTCTTGGGCTTCCTACGCAGCGCAAGTTTGTTTCATCGAGGTGCCACGCCCCCCTAACGCCCACAATCGCCATAAACGATTTTCAAATGTGTCTGGAGGCCACATCTTTTAAGATTTTAAAAATATATAAACGCCATTTTATAGTGTTTATTAATACCTATCGAAATGTAGAAGACATTTTTCAAATCGGACCATTCATTAAAAAGTTATACGCAATCAAAATTGTTTATATATCTATCTCCCTCGCACTCCCTTTAGCCCCAATAGATAGTCGGGACACCAACCCGAGTACAGCGTTCGCACTCCCTTTAGCTGAGTGACGGGTATTAGATAGTCGGGACACCAACCCGACTATAGCGTTCTCTCTTGTTTTTTTTTTAAATTTTGTTTTTTTTTTTGTTTACATCTGTTAAACAGTTATAAAATCAAACTCAAAATCTAGAAAAATATTCATCTTAAAAAGCATAAAGTTGTAACCAAGATCCCAGAGTTCCTCCTCCAACTGAATATCCCTTAAGTTAGGATTTTTGGCAGTTTGGTGGCATTGTTGCTTGTTTCCATTTGCTTTTATGCGCCCGAAAAATGTTGGCTTTTGGACAAGGACGGTGGCAGTGGAGGCGGGGTGGAAAGTGGGATGTGAATGTTGCTTGGCTTAATAGAAACGTAACTGCGTACAATTGCTGGCTGCCGTCTAATGGGGCACGCACACATCGAAAGCCGAGCCAACACACCCACAGGCAAACACACATGAACTCATGCATGATGCTGCCAAAAAATGCTGCCTTATCTCATTTGAATGCGCCTCGAATACTGCGCGTTAGTTGCTCTGCTTTTCTCTTTTTTTGCTCCTTTTTCCCACAGCTCCTTTGGCTGCTGTACGATTTCGCTTCGGCATTTGTTTTCATTCGCAGCGATATTTGGTGCTGCTTTGCATATTTTTGCCATAATCTGTATTATCGACGATTGCGACGCAGCGGCAGCTTCAGACCCGCAGCTGAATTATGGCCAAGTTGGCGGGGAAATTGTTTCGTTTCCTTCTGCCGAGATATTGTTTATGCAAGAGGCTCCGGCGGAAGCCCCCATATGGCATACTAATTGGGCCGGCGAGGAGATAAAGACCTATTGCCGCTAACAAATATTAAATATTTCCTCAGTCGCCGCCTGAAAATGTCACTCTTAATTGGCTGACTTTACATATATTTGTGTATGTCTTTGGGAATACTTTGCGGCAGCCTGAGCCTGAGCCCCTGAAGAAAATTCATTCCGTTTCCACTCCGATTGCGACTTCCACTTCCATTTCCATTTCTTTTTTATATTTTATTTGACTTTCTCCTCTTTTGGGGGCAGTGCGGATTTTCTCTTTGCTCTGGCCGTTCTGTTCTTTTCTGTTCTGCTCTTTTTTCGGGTCACTTATGCAAACAAAGTTATTAATTACACTTGCCGCTAGTTGGGGCGGCTGATGCTGCGACGGCCCAAGGACAAATTAAGTGGTCACCAGTGCAGGGGGCCGTGCCAGGAGGCAAAGTTGAAAAACGGCGAAAAACTGGCCGAAAAATGACCGCGACCGTAGCCATTGGCCATCGACAAATAAAACGTAATGCCAGCTACAAATTTGACCCAAAAAGATAAATACTTTTGCGAAAGTTTTTGGCCAGGCCAGGGCTTTGCCTGTTCATTTTACGTGGCGCGCAGCACACGTTGCGTATACGCCATGGCCGATTGCCTGCGTTCACGTTACGTATACGCCACGCCGCCTAGTTCAGGCAGTTACTGCTACCCTCTGTTAACTTTCTATTGTTGTTGTTGTTTGTCTTTTTTCCTGCCTTTTAAATTTATGTATCTAAATTGCTGTGGAGCAGAGTGGAGCATTTTGCATGGCCATAAATCGTTGGCAAGCCATGGACAACAGCAACAACAAATAAAAAGCAGGGCAGCCGCACCGAGTACGCTAAAAATAAAATGTGAATAAATAATTTGCACTGCGTCATGTCAGAAATTTTAAACACATAATTAACCGCTTATTTAACCCTTCTGTTGGCCCCGTTCCCTCTGCTGCGCCAGATTACTTTGGTTGTGCGAGGTTCGGGCTGGGGCTGTGGGGCTAGGCCTTTCCGAGGTTGGATGCTGCAGGGAGGCCACATGAGAAGCGAAAGCGCTGGAAATTCATTAAAGTTGTCTATGCTCGGGGCGTTCGCAGAACGACAATCGGGGCCAGCCCCGCAACAATGCCTTTTCTGGGACTGGGCCAGTAGGGGCAATGACGACAACGACAACGACAATGTTCGAAACAAAAGCGAAACAAAAACACCAACAGCAACAGTGTTGGTAATGGGCAAAAGGGGCGGGGTCCTGCCATATTTCCATTTGTAAAACAGCAGGAGCAGCGGGCTTCGAGCTGCGACAGGACACAGTTAGCCCCGAAACAGTGGACCTCTGATCGGAATACAAATTTCCACGCCACTATACCATAATGGAGATAATTTATTTAACTCAAAATGTAGCGAGTTGCGAGTTGATTAGGAGAATATTTGGCAAGTGTTGCTGGGATTTCATTTACATCTCATTGAGCCACGAAATGGACTCACTGAAGTCTAAAGAGCCTTGTAAAAATAGTTTTGGGTGGCTTTAAAGGAATGTGGGATTAGTAGAGGTTTTAGAAGTGCCTCAAGAAGGGAGATTTGAAAACATAAACGGATTAATAATAAACTATCATAGTTATACCGTTGTAATACCTATTAATTCATTTATTTAAATGCTTTAAATTTAAACTTAATTTACAGAATTTTTTGTACAAAACTTAACAAATATCTACTTAAAATACAGTTAATTTTTTAAACTTACAGAGTTTTCAATATTGATATTTTCTTTAAGAACCTTAATACTTTTTACCTTTTTTCATCCACTGTGCAGCATAAGCAATAAATGTGTCTCTGTGTCCATGTGAGTGCCAACTCTCTGCATGGGATAGGAAGGCGTTGAGAGGATGTTTTTCCTCTCTTCTTCCATTTCCCATCCCCATCCCCAGAGCCATACCTATTCCCATTCCATTGCCATTCCCACTGCCATTCCCTAACCTCCCCTACCTAGATATCCAACATGTGTTGGCTGCCGGTTCTGTGCCATCTTTTAATGTGCCATACACCTAACTCCGACATGGCCCGTTTCATAGCTATACCATGCCATGCCATACCATGCCGTCCCATGCCATCGCAATCCGATTCTGGGTTCCATTCCCAGCATGGCCATCATGATCATCATCAGCAGCATTGCCAGTGCCAGCTGCCGCCTCTTGATGGGTGGGCGTGGCAAGGACATGAACGCCTTTGCGCGCACTTAGCAGCTGGACATAGTGAAAAATGCATGTGCACAGCACAAAAACAGGGTAAAAAAACGTAGTACAAAAAAAATAGCAGTTGGAGAATAGCACACGAAATGTAGGCGACAACAACATTTTTTAACTTTGTCAATGGAGCAAAAGATGGGCAAAATAAGAGCGAAAAGAGCAAAACAAAACGAAGGAAAAAAATATCATTTTAGCTGGCACATTTTCCCTGATGCTGCTGGCCCGCCCAGCAATATTCGATGCGGCTAAAAAAAAAGAAAAACAGGCAGTTGCCTTACAAAGGAGCAGGAAGTGCAAATGTTTCTTTCGCTTTTCGCATGTTTCGTCCCTTTTTGCCTGTTACTAAATTATTAGTGTGACCCAAGCGCACACACACAGCTACACAACCAAACAGACAAGCTGTTGGGAAAACGTTGTATACAAAATGGCGCCTGAACTTTCCGCTAGTTTCGCTTTCTGCCATTTTGCATTTTAAAAGTGTTGGCGCGACACAGTCAGAGATCTGAGTTCCCAGTTCCCACTGCCCAGATCCCAAAAGCCACTGCCAAGTTCTCCAGATCCCCAAGTCGCGTTATGGGCGCGGCCCTGCTCTTATTTTTGTTGGACAGCTGACGAGCCATTAGCGTGAAAATTGGCTCTAGCCCTCTGCCGAAACCGAAAAACTTTCTGCTTTTAGTGGGCGGCGGTGGCGGCGGTGGCGTCGGTGGGCAAGGGGTCGTATACATAATTTCGTCTGTGCTGCATGAATTTTTAAACCAGCGAGCTGCGAAGCGCCCAAGCGCAGGTAGCGCAAAAAAAGGAAAACAAATATAAAAAAGGAAGGCAGCGTAAAAATCCAAGAGGCAAAAAGTAAAACAGAAATGGCAACACTTATTAATGTTTGAGCAGGCCAAAAGCAACAAGAAAAACAGCGGGAGCTTACAGCGCAAGCGTTTGCCCGGGAATTTCCTGAAAAGCTAAGAGAGAAGACAGACAGAGAGAGAGAGAGAGGATGCTGCAGAGGCAGGAACAGAAGAAGAAGCTGAGTTTTCCCTGCGCTCACTTTCGAGTTTTCCTCTCTTTGTTGTGCGTTTTGGCGCTTTTGTGTCTGCCCGAAATCACTTCGTCACTTCCCCTCGCTTTCTTCTCTGTTTGCTTTGTAGATTTCAATCTCTCTTTGTAGCTTGTTGTTTCTCCTGTTTGTTGTTGTTGTTGTTGTTGTTGCTACTGACTGCTCGCTGGCCGGGCGTACATGTGTTTGTTTGTGTGCATTTTCCTTACACCTTACGACCAAACAATTTCCCACGCACCACGCACTCAACTTAATTTTTGTTGCAACATTATATTTTCGTGTGCCAGCCGTGAAACACACATATACACCCTCCCCCTTCCATTTGCGCTTAATCTGAGGTTAAATACATGTGTTAGTTGGGAAGGCTCTTGTTGTTGTTGTTGTGGTTGCCATTTTTATTTTTACTGTTATTGCACGAGTGTGTATGTGCGTGCGTGTGTGTGTGTATGCGCCATTTTCATTTTATATGCTGCTTAGCTTTCAGTGCGTGACCTTTTCTTTCATTTTTACATTCACTTGCCATCAGCATTGTTGTTTCTCCTGTTTTGTATTCTGTGTTTTTTCCCTGTTTCGGTTTTTTTTCCATTTTTTTTTGTATATTTCTGTGTGTGAGAGCATAATGTTTTCCTTTTTGCGCCTCATTGCAGGCGAGCCACAAAATCTGCTTTTGTATATCTGGCGTCTTTGAAGCAGCAAAAGCAGAAAAAGCACCAGAAGCAGCAGCAGCGGCAAAGATCTTATACAAATTAGCATAATGGATTTTTTTGTCAAAGCGGCGTCGTCGTCTTGGCTTTTGTAAAATCAACACCGGCCGCTCCCTTTCAAAAAGTCCTCTCCTCAATCCACCGCCCCTTTTGCCCCATGTATTTTGCGGTTTTGCGTCCCTAATCACGATATGCATTCACATTTGCCTAATCATTTGGCTTAATTAATTGGCCAGGTGAGTTGGGGCCGCAGGATGTTCCACCGCAAACGGTTTTATTTTCTTTATTCCGGTCTGCCGGGCGAAGGCTTCGGGTCGGGGTAACATTTTAATTTATTAAAATCAAAATGTTTGAGCTTTGATTTGCGATTGAGTCGACCGCAGTTCAATTAGTCTAATGCGGTCTCTTTTGGTCGGAAGCGTCGAGTTGATTTCCGAAATTAAAAAGTGAAATTGAAATGGTTCGGGGGTTTACGGATAAGCTGATGATTTGTTTGAATTACAGATTTCGATATTTACTTACCTCTCACGATTTTTCAGAAATAAAATAAAAAATTTTTTGTCGTAATTGAATTGGGATTGAAGAACATCTTCTTTTTATTACTATAAAAAGAGCGTATATTACGTAATTTGACTTTATTTTATACAACATTTTTGTATTGGTTTCATTTATCAAGACAAAAGTCCTAATTTATTAAACGTACAAAAAAAGGTAAATGCATTTACTTTAAGTTTTTATTATTGTCATTGTATTCAAACTTACCTATTATTCCTGATATTGTAGTGAAATCCATTTTTAACAAGTACACTAATTTATTTATCCATATATAAAAACTTTATTAAATTTCTTAAACAGCTTTTTATTGTATCCACATATTCCTAACAAGCAAACAATGTATATGCTAAATTGGAAACATAAACCCCAATTCACATCCATCTTCGCTAGCCATGGAAACTATAAGCCAGCTCGCCAGACGTAAGCTATATCCAGAACAGCCTCATAATTCTTGCGCCCCGAAATTCATACTATAAATATGCAAAAGCGCTGCTTTCATTAGATGCATCCGACCTTTTCCCGCCTGTCGGCTATAAATTCTCATTAATAAATCAAGTGAAAAATCAAAAGTGTCTCATAATAAAAACTAATATATGGCTGTGTAAACAAACACACGCACACATTTAAACGGGGATTCAGGGATTCAGGGTTTCGGGGGTGATATCAAGCATACGCATTGTTGTACAGGTGCGAAAAGAGAGAGAGCGAGAGAGAGAGAGAGAGATGCTGCTCTCTGTCAGTCTGCACAGCATTCGAGATAATCAGATTGGAGCTTTGTTAAACTGATAGCTGCAAACCAAAGCGAGAGAAAGAGAGAGAGAGGGAGCCAGAAAGAGAGAGAGAGTATGCCTTCTGTTAGCCAGGTTAGCGGCCCTTGCACGCGATGTTGTGTTTGAGTTATGACGTCATTAAAACGCACAGCCTCACCTTGTTCAAATATGAAATAGCAAGCAGCCACGGCCGAAACGGAGACCCTGCCTCTGCCTCCTGGCATCTGCGAGATGTCGCCATACTATACATGTTAGACCCATATATAGGATAGGATAGCAAAGGATAGCACAGGACAGTGTAGGATAGTATAGGGTATACCATACCTGAGCGTGTGTGTGTGAGCTTGAATTATTTGCGCGTTTTTACTCATATTTCCTGGCATTTTATCACTTTGGCAGCAAAAACCTAAGCATGCTTTTTGGGCCATGCGTGCTTGGGACCGTTTGTCATGCATTTTTCATAGCCGAGCACACAAAATGTCAACGTCGCCACTTGAACAACAATAACAGCTCCACCACCATTCAAATGTGTCCCAGCTCCTCTCCTCTCCTATATCTGTATCTGTCTCTGTCCTTGTCTCTGCCTCCATCTCTGTCCCTCGTTTTGACATTTGTTTACATATTTATGTCAGTCAGTTGGTCGCTAGGTTGCCTAGCTTCAGCCTGCATCCCCTCTCGCCCCACGCCCTCGTGATTCCACTTCCCATTTTCATCTCACTTTTCCCCACTGTGGCTTTGGCTTTGGCTTCAGTTCACTTCATTTCACATCTCGCAGTCGCCGCTTTTCCTTTTCTGTGTTTGCCTGCCATTCACTCTCGCCCGCTGGCTGTCTTCACTGGGTCCTGGCGATGGCCCTGCTCCTGCTCCTGCTTCTAGTCCCTTGTCCTACGGCTGGTGTTGGTCCCGGGTCCTTTGTGTTTGCCTTGCCTCACTTCAGGGTGCCTACACGCTGAGAAAATGTCGAACCACATTTGGGCAGTAGTTCAAAATAAAATATTTAAATTTGGAATCATTTGTAAATTTCTAAATATAATTTATTTTTTAAAATTTTAATGGAGCTGCGGTTTTACAAAATTATTTCAATAAATCTTTACTTTTCTGTTCAAAGTCGTATTCTTACAAAAGCATTTTTAAACACATCGTGCATTCAATAAAACATTTTTTTAAATTTAATATGAAAAACCTAAATTTAATTTACTAAAAATAACAACTAGGGAAAACTTATCTCTTCTAATTTTAATCTATTGAGTTATAAACTTTTCACTTTAGAATTTTTACCATGATTTAATACAAATTCATAAAAGTTAAGAGCCCTAAAAACATTATAAATACAAAATTGATATCAAAGGATGCTAAATAAGTGCATGTTTTTTTTGAAGGTGCAAGCATCATCACGATGAACATCTCACACCCGTCTGGCAGCTTTATTTAGCAGCCTGCACTTCAGCCTTCACTCAGGCAGCGTTAGGTGTGGGCGTTGTCTGATCTTTCATCATCGTCAGCGTCAGCGGCAGCTCCATCTCCAGCATCCAGCATATAGCATCAGAATCAGAATCAGCTTTAGCATCAGCTCCAGTCTTTGGTTTAGCGTCCGAGCAATGGACAGTTTTATGGGCGAATCACACAGACAGGCACAGTCACACACGAGAGTGCCCATACATGGAGATGTGACCATTACAAACGTGCATTATATAGGCCCGCATGTGCGCTCTTAAAAGTTTATTATGTACCTGAGTCCTGAACCCGCCTTCCGGCCGCCTCGACCATTTGACTTCTGAGTTTGTCTCTAATAAAACAGATTGCTGCTTCTGCTTCTGCCCGCCGCGCTCTGCTTTATTATACACGAGCGTCACTTCCGGCTTCATTACGCCACACGGAGCAGTTGCCAGTTGTCAAAACTCATTTCCAGCTGGATCCAGCGAGTGAAGGCCCCAAAAATAGTTTCGCCAAAGGGGCGGGGGCGGGGGCTTTGCATAGCTCAACGACCAGCAGCAGCTATTAATAAACCTGTGTCAAACTTTTATGAACTCAGCTCAAAAACGCAACTTTTGTGGGCTCTCCCCTGCTGGTAAGCGTTCTTTCACTTTGCATTAAAAATCAAGTAGCCGCACTGTGGTGGCTCTCAGCTTGTCGTCCATTAACCCCTCCTTGACCAAAGCGGCAAATTAAATGAAAATAAAACTGAATGAATCGTTTTAAAAAATGCCTGGCCAAGAGTTAACATTTCTGTGGCTTTTACAAAAATGCTTGGAGTTTTTATATTGGGGCGCAACAATAAATACACCCATAGCTTTGATGGGTTAATTTACAGAGTGCCACTTCCTCGCCGCTCGTTTTTCTCTGACTTTGATTAACCCTTTTCCCAAAGCTGCTTAAAACTGCAACAAAAGCAACAACGAATCCCCAAAGCAAGAGCAGTAACAAGATTGTACTCCAAAAGCCGAGCAAAGTTATGTGCTTAAAATAAATAAAATTCATAAACGCCAGCATCGAGTGATGGGGTCGCCACAGGGGCGGGGGGCAGGCAGTGGCAGAGGGGTTAGAAGGGCGTCGAATCGAGGGCCGCATGCGTTAACCTTTGGCATTTTTAATTAAACGAACAGGGCATAAAATATCGACACTTAATTTGCAAAAAAAAAATAAGAAAAAAAGATGGCAGGCAGAAAATTAAGCAGCCAGTAGCAAAAACAAAGCATAGGCGTAGTGGGGGATTTTATAAAATCTTTTATCATTTTCTGATGAGTTATTAAATACTTTTATATTTATTTTAATATTATAACGCAATGACAACTTCAAAAAAAAAATGTAAATTCTGAAAAAAAATAAATTAAATTAAAAAGGAATAAAATTACATGAAATACTGTATAAGAATTATTAATCCAAAGATTTGAAATAACATTTTTTTAGGAAAATTCCAAGAAATATATAAATTTAAGAGAATTTTAAAATACTTTTTTTAGCTCATAGTTTTATTTTCGTTTGCTGTTTGTTGATTCAAACTAAAACTATGTTTCAAACTTTTTTCTGGGATTATTAATAATAATAATTATAATTATAATATCGGATTTCTATTTTGTGATTAAGGAAACTCTAACCGAAAACCCTTTTACCTGACTACGCTCATGTTCGGCAACAACAAGAACAACACTGGTCATAAAGCAGCTGGCAGGAGCAACGGCAACAACAACAGCAACAGCAACATCAGCCGAGGCGATTTAACGAACCGCACCGAGCGCAGCCGAGTGTGTTGTATTGCATTAAAGGTGAGGTGAGGTAGGGCGAGGTACTGGCCAAAACGAGGATATACGGGGCCATCAGGGGGCGAGGCGGCAAATGAACGAGCCTATTAACGGCAACAAGGACGACAGCAAATGATTACAGCAAAAGCAACAACCACAACAGCAGCAGCAACATCAGGTAATGGGCGGGAAGTGGGGAGTGGGGTTGCGGGGGCCCAAAGCTGCGTCGAGCTCTTAATTAAGAACTCATGTTAATTGTAATTATTTGGCACATGAAATTTTTATTAATTTATGCCGCTGGCAGCGGCAATGGCAGCGGCAACAAAGGTGTAAGGTGTAAGCCAGCTACATAGTTGGCCGATGTCGCCGCGTCGCTGGCGTAGTGTTAATGATGATGCGGCTGCTTAGTATGCCGGTGGAGGCGTGTGTGTAACGCCGTAATGCCATAATGGGCCAGGTCCGGGTTCGGGTCTGGGTCTGGGTCTGGGTACCCGGGTCCGGGTCCTGGAAAAGTCCCGACCTGGCGTTGAAATATAAAACGAGCAAATGATGAGGCCGCCGCCGGCGCCGCAGCCACTGGCTTCAGCCTCACATCATGAGTGTGCCCCGCTAAAACACACGGCAGTACACACGTGCTATATAGTGCGGATCTCTGCAGATTATGGGCGTTGACAGCGTTGCCAGATGCCGGTCTAGAAAGTCCTTAAAGTTTTCCCCTAGGAGTTCCGCAACCTAAATCAACCTTGAAAGCGGGTTAGAACATTATATACTTTTTTTTTAGTGATAAACATGTTCTCACCATTTTAAAGTGCATATTTTTCTTTTTCCCTTTTTCAGTTTTCAATGGAAAATTAAAACCAGCATTTGTTATGTTAAGCCTTTATTTCCATTTTGTCATTTTAAGGCTTAAATTGTTTCACTTGGCTTGACAAAGTCACTTTAAAAGCAGGCTTAAATGCTATGTAACAATCAGTTAATCGTTGTGGTTGTAAGTCATTCTTTATCATTCAAAGTCTCTGAGAATATTTAAATATAATAAAGTATGTGAATAATGTATAGATATACGCCTTTCAATGATTTTCTCATATTCCCAAACAAATCCATCACATAAACAAGTTCAATATTGCACTCTGGAGGCGGAAACTGTTTTCCCCCCGATCACTCTGATTTAAATCGACATAGAAAATGCTTTTCAAATCACCGAGAGAGGTGGAGTACAATTTTAAAAACAATTTCCCCTAATGCACAGCCGCCTTAATGTATCCATTTGCGTTTAATCACTTTCAATTAAGTGGAGACTAACGTTGGTTCGGATCCCCAGGTTCCCCGGGTTCCCTGGCAAACTGACACATTGCTGGAATATTAAAAATAGACGAGAACCGACACCCGATATCGGCGGACACCTAAGCACCCGCCAACAACAAAGGCGGGCTTAATAACAAGAAGCGGCGGTCAAACAAAAACAAAATGTGGGAAAAAGGAGGAAAATCGGGAAAAGAGGAAAAGCGAGAGGCAAAAAAAAAGAAAGGAAAAAAGAACAGGACCCAACCCAGCTCAACCCCTAGTGAGTTGTTATATCGTGGGCTACGTTTGAAGAATTTATAAATATTTTATTAAACTGTGCGCTGCTTTGGCAAGTTTTTGCGAGCGTGCGGGGATTTGCCTATGCGGGATGATGATGAGACTCGGGTTAGGGTCTCAGATACTCCCGGGCCCCTACCAGGAGCCACCAGGACCTCCCTCCGAACCCCACCTAAGCCCCGCCCCAACCCACTGATGATAATAAAAGCAAGCTGCGAAGCAAGGCGCGCGCTTTGATTGATTGATGGCTGAATGAGTTTCTGGTTGGCCTCATTTCATTGCGTAGTCATCATAAACTCACGAGGCCACATCCTCTCCGTGGGCCAGCGTATATTTGCGATTGTTATTGTTATTTTTTAGCGCAGCTTAGCTTTGTTAATTGCGGACTGGGGCGAAAGGATGTTAAAGTGTGCGTGTGTGTGTGCGATGGGGCGACCGGAAATGGAATTTTGCAGTCACACGCACACGTTTCCGCTGGCTGTCTATGCTCATTTTCACTGATTAAACCAGGCAGCCGAGGGGCCAGAATGCCCCTAACTGGATTAGTATTTCACAAGCAAATTGAGTGACAAAGGTTGACAGTTGCTGCAAACACAGATACTCAGGCAGAGCCATTGGTGAATGGAGAAAGGCAGCCATAGCCAACACACAGTCAGCCATCTGCCTTTTTCCATTTAAACTTCATGCTCCTTGCATTCGCACAGGATATTGCTCAAGCATATACAAATATTTGACGATTATAATGATAGCACTCACACGGGTTGGCCCAGAGTGCGGTGCCAGTGATAATGATGATGTGTAATGCTGGTGTCAGATAATTTATGACATTTTTGCTAGGGCTAAAAATAAAATAAATGTATTTGCACAGCCACACAGAGATTCCACTTGGATGTAACATCGATATCTCCATTAAAATGGAAATGAAATGGAAATTTTTCGCAACCATACCAACATACACCAAACACCGCAAATTGCGACTGCATTTCGGTGTCATTTTCTGATTGAGAGCGATACAAATGCCGAGATACTGGGGATCCGAATGCGGATTGTTGATGCGTATGGAAAAATCAAGGCTACACAAAATATCGCATGCATATGCGGGCAGGGGCAGAGAAGCCCCCTGACAATTTTGCTTTTCACTCGCTTAAATTTTAGATGACATTTCTATGCGAGCCCTGTCATCCATTCACCCATTCATCCATTATTTCTCCGGTTTTCGTCGCTGTTTGCTGTTGCAGTTTCGAATTTCATTACAATTTTTCTTTTGTCTCGTGGGCCGAGAGGAAATTGCGAAGCGCCCCTCGCGCCCCCGCCATTGAAAAACAAAAAGCGAGCAAATAGTAAATGAAACTGCTAACTGCTAAACGAGATGGGGAGTTGGTTCCTGCTCCTGCTTCTGCTTTTTGAGCGACTGGCGGCTGACTGGCAGATGCAGCAGACGGCACTGCAGCACTGCGGCTTTTGCTGTGGCATCAATGGCAGCTTGATAAATGAAGCATTTCAATTAGTGGCAAAAACAACACCGAGCAGCGGCAAAACGGAAAAACCAAATGGCTGCCGCGTCTAATGATTTTCCAGTGCGGTTCCCCGCATAGAAAGTCTCGCCTTGAGCAGTCTGTCATTTTTGCTCCTGGAGTGGATACAAAATGCCCTGGAATTTTTCTTTTTCTTAAGTTTTAACTTAACATGTAGTTCTTTAGATTGTGTGGAAGTTACTGTACTTTGAGGATCGCTAAATAATTTATTTTATTTCAGTAACCCGACATTCTACATAGATTTTACATCTATATACATGTGACGAATACTTAAAAACATTTGTAGAATAGTACCATACAGACCTTAAACACTTTTTATTATTTTAAGATCTAAGCGTAAACTTTTTTACCTTGAATATACAACCCATATTTGGTTTCAACAGTATAATAGACATTTCCTTGACAAGGATAAGCATATCTAAAATATTTTACTTTGCACCATATTTTACAACCCGCGTTACGTAAAATATTTTCATTTTCTACAGCATGTAAAATAATAAGAAAATCATTTGAAATGCTGGGAAATTTTACAGGACATTTCATTCAGGGGAAACTTGGGAAGAGCTTTTAAAAGAAACTTGAAACTTTGGATACAAGCTAACTATTGTGATAAAGCTTTAAGGATAATAAGAACTTTCAAGGACATTCTGTTGTGAAATTCTCTATTGGTTTATTTCTATGCTTTCAAGGCTTTTTTAAATGTTAAAATGAAATACAACAATATCCAAAATCCAACTTTTTAATATTTTAATAGGTACAATATAAAAGAAAATTATTCTAAAAAACCAATTATTTAAAAAAATAATACTTATAAAAAAAGAAACAAATAGGTTGATTGTATTATTTATTTTTTATAAGTAACTTATAAATTAATAATTTTAACTATTTGACTTACTTTAAAAAAATCAGGTGTAGATGTATAATAACTTACAGAAATGATAGTTAAGTTGCTAGATAATTATTGCAGGTTAAGTGAATATACACTGCTACTCAAGGCGCCCACCCTTTTCCCTTTATCTCTCTGAGCGGTACATCATTATAATCTTTGCTTTACAGACCCACCCTTTAAGCTGTCCCGAACCAACCTTTGCTCCCCGTTCGAGTTCGACTGCAGTTTGTTTTTATAAAATTAAAAGTTCTACAGCTAAAATCTTCGACCACGCAGCCCGGCTGGAGAGCTGAAGGAACGTGTTTTATCTGCAACAATTGCTTGTTGATTTGACCCGAGCCCGCACTCCGCTCCCCGCATTCGGCCAACGTCCGATGGCCCTAAAACTTTTGGCATAGACTGAGACTGACCCCGGCCAAGGGAAAACCAGACAGCCCGCCTGCCAAAGACAATTTACGGCCACGACGACAGTCTTCTACAAATTATCGTGTGACAAAAAAGGAAAAGAACGTGGCCAAGAAGCTGCAGATGGATGGGAGGAGGGAGATGCGGAGGGGAGATGCTGCAGACCGACCGGGTGGACAAAAAACTTTTGCGGCCAGTTCGGTTTGATAAGAAATAATTTATTTGCGGTCAGTGCTACATAGGTGAGCTGGCAGGTGAGCATCGGATTTAAAAATGATCGGGAGCGAACACGAAATTGAATGCTGTGAACTTTCGTTACTAGCTTAATTAGGGTCTGTCCGATTAAATTTTCCTTAAATTTTAATTGGCAAATGGAACCAGAAGAAAGTGCTTTAAATGCATGCACTTCGCTGTGGCCACCATACATATTATTTTAATTTTTATATAACTGCCTCGTGTTGCCCGGCAGCAAGTTTAAATTACATTTCTGATTTAAAAAGCGTAAAGAGCATTTGCATGACGGGATGGTGAGGCAGGGGGAATAGTCTAAGGGCAAGCACATTTCGCATTGCAATTCACATTTCAACTTTTTCATTTATCAGCCTTTTGGCTTTTAAATGTCCCCAACGTAGCTGTCACTGACTGACTTTTGACTGTCCAGTTTCCGTTTTCGTTTTCAGCTTGGCTTTATTTCTTTTCTATATGTGTATACTTTTTTCCGTCGGATTTGGGGCACGCCCCCCTCGTGTACTTAGTAGACAGAGCAGAGCACGGAGAGAGCAACAGGCGGAGAATCGGAGCTAGAACTGGACTTACTTTTTCAGAGCCCAGAAACCACTCCTCTGCCGCCCCGGCGTGTGTGCCATGTCATATGAAAGCCACAAGGTTGTATGCCAGTCGACAGTCGCCATGACATTTCAAATTTACGGGCTATGACAAAGTGAGTTAAATGCATTTTGAGAAGTACTCTCTTGGCCCAGGCAAGCACACAACCCCTAGAACTGAAAAGAAAATCCCAAAAAATAAGAAAAAAACAAAAAAGGAGGGGAGACCAAAAGCAGCTGCAGATGCAGCGGCAATCTGCCCTTTTGATGTTGCCGCAGACCCAACTTTTACATATATTTAAAGATCATGTACTTACTAAAATTACAACGCATACACACCAACACCCCTAGCAGACTCACACACACACACAAACACCCACCAGCAAGTGTTTATGCACTTCGATGTGTGGCTCCAATAACCGACTTTCCATCCTCCGACTTTCTACGCCTGCTGCTGCAGCCGCTCCTGGTGTTGTTGTTATTTGCAAAAGTTATTCATACGCCACGTTGACAATAGTATAAAATGCAATTTATGTTGGAAAAACATTGCGTAAGTGCATCTGAGGCGAAATTCAAGTAGCTGCTGCTAGCACCCCCATCCGAGCAACGAAGACAACGGCAGACACAGCAGCAGGCAGGGGTGGGTGCGAGGGGGGTTTTCGGGGGGTTAGGAATGTCATTTAAAAAATATTTCACAAAGAATATTGAGCACTAAATTTGTAATGAAAAAGTACTTTAAAGTATTTTAAATACATTTTAAAAATACTTAAAAACAAACTAAGAAATAACTATTCAATTAAACCATAAATATTTGACTTCAACTACATTTTCTTTGGAAATTGTAAAACTTTACAATTATTTTTTGTTATTTTTTAAACCCCCTTTTTAAAGTTTTGCCCACACCTCTCCAGTAGACACATGCACATGCAGAGGCTCAGGCTCAGGCGGTGGCAGGCAGTCATGTAAAAGCGTTGCCATATAAAACATCTAGAAATTCCAATAAAATTTTCATGCAATTTTCCTCGCACCGCTTCCACATGCAGAGTGAGCTGTTCCACCCCCTCGTTTTCCTGGGCTTCTCCTTTTGGCCAGCTCATGGCTTATGCCGCCTCCTCAACTTTCAGCCATGGACTATGTGTGTGTGTGTGTGTGTGTGTTTGTGGCAAATGCATATCTAAGACACTCAATAAGTAAAATAAACAATGCCAAGAAAGTGCCAAAATCAATTGGCTTTCTAAATGTCAGCCAATGCGGAAGTGCACTCATCTCTTGGAGATGGTCCTCTTCCCTTGGACACCAACTGGGCCAAGGCCGCAAGCAAATAGAGAACTCTCTTTGGTGTGAACAACAAATTAATTGTGGCTCACCTAACCTTTGGGCCCCAAATCGATGCACAAACTTTGGGTCCTTTGAAATTTTCGAATAAAGTTTATGCAGATTGGTGGCAACAACGAATAAATTTTAATTTTGGTTCGAAAACATTTTAATTTATTCCCCTATTTGTGTGATGTTATTTTTTTCGCCCCACGAACATGTAGTAAAATTTAACCTTTTGATGTTGCTGCTATGGTATGTTTAAGATTTTGGGTATAAAGTTGATTGAAGCGGGTGGTGTATTTTTCGTATTTTTCGGTGGGCGGCAGTCAGTGGTGGTCAGGCCAATTTAGCAGCGCTTAGCCACAGGACATCGGGGTGAGTTGGACAAATTTCATTGGACGTGGCGAAAAATTTCATTTAAAATATATTTTGCACACATCACAAGTGCGGCCGGCTGCAAGTGTAATTTATGCGTCTTCACACTCGCACACACGCCGAGTGAGAATGTGTAATTTTGACCCGATGCCAGGGATGTCCTGGCTGGAGTTGCTAGCTGCTGGATGCTGGATGTCCTGCCAGCCATGGCTCGACGCTTTTCATTTTTCTGTTTTGGGGCTAAAATACCAAATTACGACATAAATAATGCATAGATAACGAAATTTATTACATTTCATGTATCAGGCCAGCTGGCAGGCAGTCGGGGCGAAAGTCCTGGTCCTCGTTCTGGTCCTGGAACGAGTCCTGGTCCTGGTTTGGGCCACGTCCGGCCTTTGGGTCGGCAAAAGTTTCACATCAACTGCTGGAAATGTTTGAACGGGCGACACTGTCGCCTTCTTAATTTATGGCTCGTGTTAGTTTCTCTGATTTGCCAGGCAAAAGTTTATCGAAGCATTATACTCTGCTCCTGCAGCTTGCAATTTAAAAATGTAATTGTTGCAAGGATTAATCGACAACCACACCCTCAAACCAAACATTCATGACAATGCAAATTCATATATTCAAATTCCAATCAAATTACTCTCAAACAGTTTTTGTATCCCGCTTGTTTATGCTGTGGAAATTAAGTTAGCTGAAAGTGCGCCAAACAAAAAATGCAAAACTTTTTGCGGTTTTTTGTGCTTGGCAGGCGACGTCGCATCCGCATCCGCGTCAGCTTCACTTGACGGCTATGCGGATGCGGATGTCTTGCTCATATCGCAGCCAGTTGCTTATAATTGCATTTGCATATTATTTCGCTTTTATTGCACATGTCGCCCGGCTTGACATGCCATCACTTTGGGAATGGGGGTGGGGAAACCCTTAAACCATTTATTTTTTGCACCCTTCTCTGGTATTTTTTATTTTGCCCAGCTTCTCCTTCAGCTTGGACTGCCATTTTTATTTCGCTGAAATGTTTATAAAATGGCGGCACGCTTCCGGCAACAGCAATACCCACACAAAAACGAATGAAAGAAGGGCATCGCCAAAAGAGTTAAAAGTTAAGCGTCTCTGGTGGGAAAAAATTATAGCGAAATGATTTGCATATAAATTATGATTGAAGGCGCCGGGGCCAAAGGTGTCAAGCGTGTTGACTGAAGCCCCACGGAAGCGGTCTTAACGCTTCCCCGATCCCAATAAATAGTGATAGCTGCCCATCTGGATGTTGGTGAGTCGCTGATCCACCGCTGTTTGAGCAAAGCAATAAATATCTCAACAGCTTCCCGGTCAGAATCCACAGAAAATAATTTGGTGTAAAAAGGAAGACATTCTTCATTAAAATTAAATTTCTTATAAATAAAAAAAATTCGGAAATAAGTCTAATAATAAGTGTAATATTTTATATAGATATTTAAAATATATTCTCTTTAGAATACCAATAAACCCAGAAAAATGATGTATCTAAAACATATATAATTTTGTATGGTATTTAAGATTTTTTTAAATATTTAGTAATGCTTTAAATGTGAAATGTTAATTTTTCCAAATTCCAGTGTTTATATTTCGTTGAGTATTAGACTTGGTTAGTGCCGCAGAAATATCCTGCACACTTGTCAGCGGCAGAGCCTCCCATTTCATCGGCAATCCTCGTCGGCAGGTAAACAATGCTAATGCATATGGTTTGGCCTGGCACTTTTCAAGGGGTTTTCGGGTTGGATTGTTTTCTGAAGGGAGGGAGGCTGCACTTCCGGCACGCATGAGTTGGCGGTCTTACGTCACAGATCGTCAGCGTCAAGGAGCCAGAGATTTCGGAGGATTGGAGCGGGTGAGTAAATGGTGCACGTGTTTTCCTTTTTCTGGGGCTTCCAAATCAAATCTGAAATGAATTTACCTTTGTTGATTTGCGACGGCTTTTGCATTTTGGCTTATTACATGCAGACATACAGACATACAGACACAAAACGAAGCGGGACGAAGACTCACTAACGTGGCTTATTGATTTGCTGGCAAACCCCTAGCGATTGCTCGCTCGGATTTCGAAATGAGCTCAAGACAAATGTAAATATTTTTTAGTGCTCGCTGGGAAAAGGGACGAGGATGAGGACGAGAGGCTGTCGGGCTGAGAAGGATGGCCCTGGGTTGGGTCTTATGATGGATGATTGTGTGCTTCCTGTAGATTTGTAGCCGCCGATAAACTCAATTTGTTTGCTCTTAAGTGCGGGAGGACTAAAGGGGGATAAGCCGGTGGATGGGGCGTGCTCACAGGATCTCACATTACGCATACGCCGTGTTGTGACTCCCGATTTGCCATCCGAAGACGCTGCTGATTGTCAAAGTTTTTAAGGCCGATACTTACGCGCTAGTGCGACTCTCGACTTGTCGTGAGGAGTTTATTTTCAATTTGATGAGAACTTCGCTTTTTGTCGCCCATTTGGGCTTTTCATGTCTTTTCTATTGCGATTGTTTGTGCATGTGTGCGGCTTTCGCCTGAGTTTCCTTTAGTTTTATTACGACAGCTGCCTTTATACGACCCGCCCCATAACTTATGCTCCCTGGCAGGCAATGAGCCATATACTTTTTACTTATTCCTCAATTATTGTTTATGTTTTCATAACCTTTTTCTTTACTTCTCCACCGAATACGAAATGTGCGCAGCCAAGAAAGGAGAATTTAATTGCTTTATTCGACGTGGAACCTGAACTGTGCGCACGGAAAATTATTAAATGCTATTTATCACTCAGGCGACAACGGAAATGTGTCTCTGACACTTACAAGAACGCCCAAGGAGGGCGGCGAGTGGCATGTGCAGCTGCCAAGGAAATTGGCAGCATCTGGGAAAAAATTGCACTTGAGGAAATTAAAAGTTGCATTTGAATGCCACGCACGAGCGTAAAAACTAATATCCGCCCTTCTGTTCATTGTTTTTGTTCTAAAAGAAATGATTTTTCTTTGGTCGAGGAGGGGTCACTTAAGTAGTGGGTAGAAGTTATAAAAAATACATTTTAAATTCATATATTTCATACATGCAGCTTACAAAAAAAAGGTGTTTTAAATGATTACAAGTACACTAAACGCATCTTCCTTAAAGTATGCCACAACATTGTGAGTGCAGACACTGCCAGAAAGTAGGCGAAGATACTCAGCCAGCTACGTTTACGCTATGTAAAATTCATGTAAAATATCGGGACATCAGCTCCCTAAATTCCTAGACATATAACACAAACAGGGCGGCGATGGCCGCCAAAAAGGACAGGAACGTCGAGGCATACAGCACGGCACAGGTAGTGTTCATCCAGGATACCAGAGGACCCACGGATAAGGAGACAATCAACTGGGCAATGAAGACCATGCTGCTTATGATGGCCACATCGGTGCCCAAGCCGCGAGCCTGTTTCAGCGGCACAGTCTCGCCGTTTTTAATGCAGAACTGAAATGAAGGCGAAATATGTAAATAAATATAAAGGTTTCAAAATTAGTAACCCATTTTACTTACACAATTTTTGGCGTGATATCTAGCCACCAATATAAAAGGCACTGTGAAGATTGTTCCATAGAGAATACCTGCAGAAGTGCTGAACACCAGGACTCCCCATTTAGTGGGCCACAAGCCGAGCACCAGCATTCCAATACCATAGTAAATCATTCCACTAATGTAGACAGCCTTTGTTCTAAAATTGTATTAAGAAAAAAGCACATTTAGATTTACCACCCTTCTGACTCGTATGTGAAAAATTATCATGACAATTCAAAAGTAATCAAATATGATTTCTTATCATTATTTAATGTTGATAAGTCATTGAATGCAGCTGATGTGACATAGATTTAAGAAATCATTGTAGTAAATTTTGATTGCATAGCCTTGCCGAGAGCATTATAAATTCAGTGAGAAGTTTACAAGCCACAAAGCAGAGATTTGCAGCCCTATAAAGTATTTATACTCTTGATTATAATCATTAGTCGGGAGACAGGGCTCTAGCATTTACTAAGATTGCCAAAGAAACGATCGCAAATTAAAAAGAAAATAATAGGAAAATACTCATTATAATATTTTTCCGGAATTAAAAAAAATGTATAAATAAAAACTTATATTGAATGACTCTACTTTTAATAGGAAGACTATGGATTTCATCGTCAGTCCCATTGGTCTCGACGAAAGTTTAAGAAATTTAATTTATCTCTACGAGAATGGCACTTGAAAACTTTCGCATTCTGTGTGATAAACTGATATATTCAGATTTTGGTTAACAATTAATAGTTATTTGTATTGCAGATTTGCAATGAACGTAAGGTTCTTCGATTGGGTTTGTTATATGAGGTTTTAGTGACCATTAATCATATTATTCGAATTTATTTGCTGCAAGTGTAAATTATATATTTATATTCACGAACCTTAAGTTTAAGTTCACTTAAACCACTTTAACTTAAGTAAATGATGAATTATAATATGTAGTTTGATATCCTTTTTGAGACCTAATGTTTTTAGAATAGACAATTGAAATTGTTCTCTAAATAAGATTCAGTTTGCAGACTTACCCGAACCACTTCATCAGCTTGGTCACAGACAGCGAGTAGATGGAACAGGAAAAGGCGTATATGGACATTCCCCAGCAGCCAAAACGGACTCCGGCCTCGTAGTTCAGGGCGGCCTCCGTGCCGGGAGCAGCGGTGGGATCCCCGTGGAACACCGCCTCACCCACAAAGTCGGTGAAGTAGAGGCAGTAGGTGACGTGGCCCATCCAGCAGAAGAGATTGGTGAGGGCCAGCATGCGCATCGAGTAGGGCATGATGAAGATGCTCTTGAGATATGCCTTCAGCGAAACGGGAGCATCGTAGTCCGACTGGGTCTCCAAGTCCTGGCTCTTGCTCTGCTTCTCCAACGCGGGTGAATAGCCATTTTGGTAGCTGCCCTGTAAGGCCTCCTCCCTCTTCGGATCATCGCTGGCCATCTGCAGCTCCAACTGTGTGGTCTCCTGGATATAGTAAATGGTGTTGTTCTTCTTCTTCAGCTCCTTCTTGATGGCCTGCTCGGAAAGAGGGCGCAGTAGCTCATCCTGCTCTATCAGAGTCAGGGGAATCTCCCGGAACGTCGTCACCGTGATCAGGTAGCACACCGCGAATATAATGGTGACCAGGGTGAAGACAGTGGGTATGTTTCCGCCCATAAAGCTGCCAATGTGCGTGGTCTCCCAATCGACTCCTCCGATGGCATATCCTATGGTTCCTCCGAATCCTGCGAACAGAGCAAACATGGTCATCGCCTTTGGCTGCTCTTCCGGCACACACATATCCAGCAAATAGGTGCGGGCAGGTGTCTGACAGGTATCCGCATCGAAATCCAGCAGAACCATGCCCAAGATCGTTAGGATCACGGCGAATTTATAGTCGGATGCAGAGGGTCCAGTTGTGGCCTCACTCGAAACCAAGGCGGCCACTGATCCTACCGCGGAGGAGGTAAAGTTCAGGGCTTGCTCTGCGTGATCATATCCCACATCGCCAAGAAGCTTGCCCAGATCTTTGCCATAGGGCACTAGGATCAGGCCGCACATTATGCCGAAGGATAGAATCGTAATAATCGGACGTCGGCGACCCCAACGAAGCTTGCAGCGATCGCTAATACTGCCCAGTAGCGGGGACATAAAGAATCCAATCAACGGCGACAGGCCCCAGGTCATGGACATGTGCTTGTGGTCCACACCGATCTGCAGGAGGATCGGGGATACGAAACTCGTCTCCGCCGCGTAGGCAAACTCAATGGCCATGGCGATGGCGGACAAGCGGAACATCTCGAACCTTGTCTTCCGGCGGAAGACATGCGAGTAGTCGCGATCCTGTTCACGGGCATGGTTCTCGCGGGTCTTCAGCATGTACTTGATCATCGGGTTCTTGGCCGAGGACAGCTGATCCGCCTGCGAGGCGTCGGCAGTAACTCCAACCATTTTGATCCGGATTAACTAAAACTGGAGGGGGGAGGAAAAATGTAAGGTAAATTTATGGAAATATCAGGATATTATTCTATTTTTTTAAAAAAATATTGTCTTTCACTTGTAGTAAGAGATATATAAGATAATTTGTCACGTGAACCTAAGAATTAATAAAAACTACGAAAGGCTTTTAAGAATATTCGGTCTGAAAAAGTATTTCACTCTTAATCCGATTCTCAGCTTAAGATGTGGCCGAATTCCCAAAAACTTTCCACTGCTGGGGTGCAGCTTACAAAATCTATTAGGTCACATCTGGGCTTAATTTCCCCTATCGCAATCTTTAATTGCCAAACGGCGGTCGTGCTGTTTCCCATCTCACCCAAAGCCCATAACCAAGAACCCAGAGACATTGAACCGATTAAACTAGAAACATCTGGTGCGGCACGTCGAAGAAGCGTCAAAGATCTCTGATTAATTGAGCTGCGCGGCCACGGTGCAGTGGCGAAATATAAGTATTACAAAAAATGAATTCATTTCAATTTCAATTCAATTGCAGTGAGCCCCGCAATTTGTGTCACTGCCTATAGAATATAGAGTTCGAACCCTGAACGGCGTTATTTGTTTACAAACAAATTCAATCACAGCGAAAGACAAACGAGAGTGAATTGTGCCTCGAAGGCTTATCGGGGTAGCGAAATTGAAATCGAAACTGATTGTAAGCCCCAAAATGAGTTCAAAAACCCAGTCGCAATCGGAATACGCAAATAATAGAGAATTTCTGGGAATGACTGTAAGGTGAACTTTGTTGGAAATTGAAGTAATAAAAAAAAGTTTAGTTGGAAAAAATATTTTACGGTTTCTGTACGAAAAATTCCTAATTCTCAGTTACCTGATAAAAGTTGAGACTTTTGAATTAAATTACACTTGAAACTTACTTGTTTTCTTAGTTAGCTAATATCACTATTTTTCTTAAACTATTTAATCACTCTTCTTCGATTTGTATTTAGCTAATATCACACTTTGTCAATGTTTAAACACTAGTCTTCGTTCGCTCAGTTTCTCTTTTGCTTGAACTTGACAATCAGCCACATTTTCGAATTATTGCTAGCGAACACTTTTGCAAATTGACGGATCAGCGGTTTATATTGGGTTCAATTGTATCTTTGCGGGCGATCTGTAAACGGCTTTTTAGAGGCGGCACCAAAACTTTCCTACAACCAAAACGTCGCGTGTCCAAATCGCAACTGAGTCTGGGTCTCCGAATCTTCGGATCACCGAGTCTACAAGTTTCTCAATCTCTATCAAAAGTCTGAGCCATTGACCAAAACCTATCTGCTCCCTCACGTATGGAGCACTAACAACAAGAATAATAATAATAAAAGCTCGAATAAATTTAAAATACAAAACATCTAATTTGTACGCCGGCACTCGAGCTGTCCCATTCACATTGTCGCAAATCCGCGGTAATTGAGACAAGTTGCAGGTCATGTGGGTGTAGGCACTACTCTCTTTCTGCTGGAATCTCAAGTTAAAATCCAAGTCGAGATCCCCATTTAGCCACGGGTTAGATGACCGACGCTTTCTGCGCTTGAATATGTATATGAATATTCTTCGAAAAACAGCGGTTCGTAATTAAAGCGCCGCAGACTAGGTCAATAAATGTTTAAATAAACAAAAAGCAACAAAAAACATATGAGCTTTGCAAATTAATTAAGTCGCCGCTGGCATTAATTGCCTGTTACGATTAGGAAGTCACTTGATAAGCATTCCGCAGTTGACAACTCTTCGCGGGTGTGAGTGAATCACTAGTCCGAAAGAGGAGTCAAGGTCATTGGGGGGATTTGAGGAAGTCATTTACATGCCTATCCGCTATCCGTTAGCTAAATATCATAAGGCTGAATTCACACGTCTTCGGCTCAATAGTCGGATGATTTCCATTGTTGCTGTTTTTCGCTTCTGGCTCCATGGTGATTAAAACGTTTTGTAATTAACATGATTATTAATACGCGGCTGATTAAAATGCATATTACTTTACTGTGGGGGTGTGAACCGGCTGTGCTGTGGATATCCATTGCATATGAAGTTTAAAGCATATAGGCAGTTTATTTAACCGCCAATTGAGGCGTAATTGATCTTCTTATTGTGCGCAGGCATGAACCGTGTTATTAGTTCATTATGACTCCCTTAATTACGGGAGAAAATCACAAGAGACTTATTTAAATAAACTGTCAGTGAACAAAGGGGGCTTTTAAATCTTAAATAGGTACTTGGCAAAATAACCATTTCTGCCAATTGTAAAGCTCTTATTGAAATTCCTCTGTTAGAATAAAAAACATTATATTTATTTGGTCAGAAAAGATATTTTACTCATTCATAGTTCAAGCGACAGTATTACAGTCAATAAAGTAGAAAGATGAAATACCGAAGTGCAAATATTTATGTTAAAACTCACAGCTCACATTCCAAAACTTTTAAAGCCAGTGGAAAAAGGGCGTCACCATTTTTATGAAAATGACTAGAAAATCTTTTATAATTTATGACTTTTGTTTTAACTTATTAATTAACTTGTTTAATGTGTTAGTGTAATAACAAGTTTTTACAATCTTAGTTTTGGGGATCTCCCTAAGGGCACCATAAAATACCTTCTTTAAATATACAGAGATATATTACTTTATTAATAGCTCAAACTCACCTCTATTTCTGATTATCCTTGATCCGCTGACAGCCCACGCTCCCTCGCAATAGTGGTATTTACGGTAGTTCCGGTTCTATTTATTGGTGTTTTTCTAAAGATGTCTAAATTTTTAATTTTTTTAACGGATTTATGTTGATTGAAACTTTAACGATCACTGTTGTCACTGCTCTGCGGTTTGCTTTGGTAATTCACTCACTGTCCCGGTTTTGTTTTAGTGTCAATAAATTATACTCCGTTAAAGTTTTTCTCTTGCACAAATTGTTGAACATAAAATATATTTCGGTTTTCTTCAATTTCAGTTGTTTCTGCTGTTGTTGCTTGGAGCGGGCGTGGGCGTGGCAGTTGTGGGCGGGCGGCGGCAACGAATTCACTCTCATAACTTTACCCATGCAGTTGGTGCTGGCGAAAGGCTAACGAAATCAATTTTTGCACCCCCGTCTCGGTCCTCCGGTTTTTGTGTTTGCCGCGGAAAGTTGTTCCGCACTCTATCGCGAATCACTTGCACTCCGGCGAGTTATTAATTTTTGTGGATATTTTTTGGATATCCGGTCGATGGCCGCTGGATTTGTTATTCGCCTTCTTCTCTATTTTTGTGTAGCTTTCTTGTTAAAGTGCTGACATTGCCGCTTGTCGGACGCGGCGGCAGCTGTTTACTCCGTTGGCCTGAACGCAGCGAAGATTTTGGCAAGACATGAAAGAAGTGGTGGCCTGACAATTTCCCGAAAACTACGCAGCTTCGAATCTTGTCCCCGAATCGATACGCAGAAAATGGAAAATTTATGTTCTATTTTTTGCAGAATCTTTTGCGTACGGTGCCTTCTTTGCGATGACTTTGGTTTATTTTTGGACTGGCAAACGCCTTGGGACGACTGCTCGGGATGATCTTGGTCTGCTCTGGTTCGCTCTGCGACTGAACGGTGGGCCTCTGGACGCACCAATTTATACAGCGTATGTGCGGCTAGCAGTGGCAGCTCTCTCGCTCCCCAAACTACTGCTCTCTATCGGGCCTTACCTCTCGCATCGCTATTTTCCCTCTCCGATCGACGTCTTATCGGTCCCGGTCGGGCCTTTCCTTTCTTTGTCTTAGGAGCAGTGGCCACACGGAGAAAAAAGATAATTTTCATTTTTATTTTAACTTATCAAAACTGGCAAACAAATGGTTATACATTTTCGGCGAGATTTTCGACCATTGTGTCTTATCTTGTTTTGTCTTTATTTTATTTTGATTTTTATATGGAAAAACCTTCTAATCTATGTTCTTAAAAATATATGTATCCTAATGACTTTTATATGTTCTTATTTTATAAAAGATTATAACATATTTATTAGATATATGATCACTTAATTTTTGATGTATTATATTTAACACCTATATATTTTACAAAGTTTATCTTTAAAGTTTTACAAAAATGTATATCTAGTTAACTATTATTCCCTAATTATAAAACTGAATACTTACTTACAATTCTTAGTTACTTTGCAAACAGATAACTACAAAAAGGTGCAGCACTTGTAATGTAGCCAGTATAAACTCTTAATGATTCTAATTAAATTATCGTATAAAAAAGGGTCTTGCATTTCTTTCTCTGCACTCAAATCTTGCCATAAATATTGATGTTGATATTAGGTGTTTTTTCTGCCTTGCTTCAGCTCATTCGCAATGCATTTTATCTGACGACATAGCAATCGGTGTGTAATTATGTTAATTATTAATTAGCATTAGCACAGTTCCTGGTTCTTGGGCCAACCTTTCGCAAGATTTGATCGGGCCCTAGTGCAGCTGCCTGCAGATTCCATGGACCCGAGGGGGCAGAGTTGGAGGACTGGTGGCCCACCTGAATTTCAGGCCACAGGGAGCACAGTGAACACACATGAAACTAGTTTACCTGACGACGACAGGTTTAAAGCATAGGCATTCATGGATGTAGTAATATGCACAGTGATTCTCGAGTGATTTTCCGGGGGTGGAAAGAAATCCTAGATTACACTGACCGCATATGCTGGGAAATTCCACTTGATTTCGAGTGTTTGCTCTTGAGTCTGCTTATACAGCTCTTTACCTTATCACATTTGGGGTGTGGACGCCCGGTTATCAAATCTCAGCAGTCTGAGGCACTCGAAAAAGCGAATTACTTGAATGACTATAAATAATTGCCAATGAATTGTTAATAACCATTTATCGATCACATGAGTCTGGCATTGAAAATGCGTTCTACTGCAGATGGGGTCTATAATTTTCCCCAAGGTGGGAGCATACTCTATTCAAAAGGCAGATAATTGCATATGCAAAAGATATTATTGTTAGGACTAGGAAGAAACATTTCTATGTAGTAACACCTCCAGTATCCCACCTCAGATTTGTTAATATTTAAACTGGCATTTAGAATCTATTAGCTGATTCAATGGTACAAGTTTCCGTTGTCGCTGGTGTCTCTTGTTGCCAGACAACAAACATATTCCAAGTCAAATTATACATTTAGATGCCTTGAAATGGCAATGTGAGCCACGAAAATAAAACAGATATTAAAGTATAGTGTGCGATATGTGTTTGTTTTTGTTTTGACTACCGTTTATGACAAACTTTCCATCTCGTTTCGGGCTCATCAAGATGCTAAAATATTCCCCAAGAATGACAGACAACTTCTTGCTTGAAAAGGCGGGACTTTTTTGCTTTAAGTGCCGGCTTGGATTGTTCAGATTCGGATTCTCATATTTCGAGGGTTGTGTTTGCTTTAGTTTGCCATATGCCTGATGCTTTGTTGGCATGAACTATTAGCGGAAATCCGCGACTTTTGCCAGCGACCAGATCTCAATTGAAGCGTGTGTGTGGCATCAAATAAGCGATGCGAATTATGTAAAAAAAAGTGGTTAGGCCTAGTCGGGCGGTGCGTTTATCAAAGCCACTGAGTGGTGTCACCGCGGTTTTGGGTCATTGACTTACCTAACTCCTACTCTCATTAGGTGCACACAGAGAAATCATAGCCATAAACACACATTCTTAAGGTAAATAATATAATCAGCTGCACATAGAAAAAGTATTTGTTTATTCTACTTTTTGGGTCCCAAATGATTTATTATCACTTTCTAGGGTATCTTAAAAGAAATCTTCCACAAATCCAAGGTGTACTATGTACTTACAGATTTGTGTTTTTTGGTTTATAACTATTTCTAAAAATATTATATTGATATGTTAATAAAGTTTTATGGATGATAAGCCCAAGTTGGAAGCCCATGTGATATGAGAAATATGGGCCATATTTCGTTTTATGGGCACAATATTTTGGATGAACTTACTGCTTCCATTTGCGATAGACGCTGCAGAATTGCCGTGCCAAATTGATAGCGTAAAGCCCGTCATTGTTTGCAAGGTTATCATCGCGACTGGATCTTCGATAAGACCGAGCAAAACTTCTCGTTTGTTCTCTTATCTCCATAAATCTTTTTGTTTGGCTAATATTTAGCCTAAGGAAAGTACACAGCAACGGATGCGCATAAATAAGCAGTTATAAGCATTTGATAAGCTTTAAAAAAGACTTTGTCTGTAGAAGAGTAAATAAATTAATAGGGATTACCCATATCAGTTTATACTCTTTTTAAATGTTGAAAAGTCGGTTAGATTGGGTGATTGCACACTGCTGAATGCTATAGATTTTCAACGCAGCAATCACCTTTTGTATTGTAATGTAATTTAGTTAAATGCCCAAAAGAAGGCAACATATTTTAAGACTTTTCTTGAACTTAAACACCACAAAAATGAATAAATAAATATTTATATAAAATGTTTAATGTTTTAAAATAATAGTTTCTTAAGAAACAGCACCAATGAATCATTTAATTTCAAAAGTATGGAATTTTCCTTAAATTTTATTTAAAATTCCTATAAAATATTTATGTTTAAATCAATTATGTCCAAATTGACAAGGGCTTTAATTTTTTCGGCCTTGAACTTGCTTGTAGGTAAATTTCCAATAACTTATATCTCAGTATCGATTCCCTTTAAAACAAACATTGCCAAAAATGAATTTTAATTAAGCACTCAGAGCGCACAAATCAAAGAGTCGAGACTGCCCAAATCCGCTTCGGACTTCAATCAGCTAAATTGACCGGCTGATTGAAGACCCTCCAGTAAGTCTCTCTTGAGCGGAACCCGTGTTTTGAGTGAGGAGCTCCTATAAAAGGCGGGCAGTGCTCTCCGATTTACTTCAGAAGCTTGTGTCCAAGGAAGGGCAGCAGACAGCCGAATAAAAGGGGAATAAACAAACCTAGATAAACACCAATTCAAAGGGAAATGTTGATGGAACGGTTCTCGATCGGCGGTGTTGGTTTACTGTGATTTTATTTCGCGCAAACAGTGAAAATTAAAAAGTTTCGAAGAACTTGATTGTTTGATTTTAAAGTGTTTGTTTTAAAATTCGTTGTAAAGGAGTAAATAAGTGTGCTTTTGTGTCCATGGTGCCGATTGATAACATTCTGCAAAATCACGTTTATCTCATCCAGGTCAAAAAATACTTAAAAGGTATTAGTATTGCAATATTTATAGATTTATTAAGAGGTTAGTGCCTTGGCCAACAATTGGCCCCTTCAATTGCCGCTGGATAAATATTAATATACGGTTTGCTGAAATCGTAATATGTGATTGCATCAGCTGGAAAACTTATAGATGTATATACAGAGATACTTCGACCACCTAAACTCTTTGTAATTGATGTGTTGAAGTTTAGTTACCTTATGTTGGTTATATGGGCTATATGGGTTTTCTTATTAAAATTTAAAATCTTAAACATTTTTGATAATGGTTCTCTTTAGAGAAGTTCTACTGTATACGTACTGCAGACGACTCGGCTCGTGCCGCACTCCTGCAATTCAGCGTTTTAGATTTCAATAATTTGGAGCGCTATAGGCGCCAATTTCGAAGAGCGTCTGGGAATTTGTATCCCGACTCTAATTTTTTGCCACTCTTATCTTATTTCTAGCAACGCATTACGATGAAAGATTTGAAAGCGGAGACCCTAGCGAGCGGCAGTCTCCCGAAACTGGAGACCAGCAGGGTAAGTGCAACTAAGGCAAATCCCTCAAATTACTTGAGAACCTAGTGAATGAGGATTACACTGAAATAAGTGAATAAACATAAACAATTTAATAAATATAGTTGTGGAAACAGTAAAAACAAGTTTTAAGTGAATTCAATTGATATTAAAATAAATCTTATACAATTTGTATTAAATATACAAATTTTATAAAAAAAATTGTATACTGACTGACTTCTAATCCATTAAATTTTTCCAGTGTGGCAGCAGTGGCGAGGCGCTGCTAAAGCCATCCTTGCCGCCCATGGCATTGGAATCGTCTGAGCTGGCGCAGGATCAGAAGGCCCGGGATAACTGGGGCAGTTCGCTCGAGTTCCTCATGTCCTGCATCGCCCTGAGCGTGGGATTAGGCAACGTGTGGCGGTTCCCATTCACGGCTCTGGAGAACGGAGGCGGTGCCTTCCTGATTCCCTACCTCATCGTCCTGTTCGTGGTGGGAAAGCCGATTTACTACATGGAGATGCTGCTGGGACAGTTCTCCAGTCGCGGAATCGTGCAGGTCTTTGACTTTGCGCCCCTCATGAGAGGTGAGGATGTTTAAAAATGTTACGTATTATATTTTAATAATTTTATTATTTATTTTCTTAGGTGTCGGCTACTCTCAGCTATTGGCCCTTGGCGTTTTGGCCACTTACTATGCCTCTGTGATGGCTCTAACCCTTCGATACTTCTTCGATTCCTTCGACTCGGAGTTGCCGTGGAGCTTCTGCCGCCCGGAGTGGGGTGATGGGTGTGTGAGTGCGGCCAGGGGTGAGCCCCTTCAAGGTCAGCTGTCGCGAAACTTCAGCTCCTCCACGCAGCTCTACCTGCAGCGCATTGTGCTGAATGAAACGGATTCGCTGGATCAGGGAATAGGCTATCCGAGTCGCAGCTTGGCCCTGATGCTGGCGATTTCCTGGCTCACCGTAACGCTAATCATCATCCGCGGTGTGAAGAGCTCGGGCAAGGCGGCTTATGTCCTGGCCCTCTTTCCCTACGTCGTGATGTTCATCCTTCTCGCGAGAGCTCTCACTTTGCCCGGTGCCTACGATGGCGTCATGTACTTCCTAACTCCGCAGTGGGAAAAGATCTTGGAACCGGAGGTGTGGTACAATGCCGTCACCCAGGTGTTCTTCTCCCTGGCCGTCTGCTTCGGCGTGATCATCATGTACTCCTCGTACAATCGATTCGGACACAATGTCTACCGGGATGCCAATATAGTGACCACCCTGGACACCTTCACCTCGCTGCTCTCGGGGGTGATAATCTTTGGGATCCTGGGCAATCTGGCCCACGAGTCGGGCACCAAGGACATCGCCAGTGTGGTGAAGGCGGGTCCCGGACTGGCCTTCATCTCCTATCCGGATGCCATTGCCAAGTTTAAGATGTTCCCACAGGTCTTTTCGCTACTCTTCTTCGCCATGCTCTTCATGCTGGGCGTGGGCAGTAATGTGGGCATGGTCAGCTGCATTATGACGGTGATAAAGGATCAGTTCGTGAACATCAAGCTGTGGATCATCGTGGTGTGCCTGTCGTTCATCGGATTTCTGGTGGGTCTGATTTACATAACTCCCGGTGGTCAGCATGTCATAACGTTGATGGACTTTCATGGCGTTACCTTCGTCTCTTTGGTATCGGCCATCTTCGAGCTGATTGCCGTGGGCTGGATCTATGGTAAAAATTGATTTCAGAATGCATTACAAATATGATGAATTATTTTAACTTTCTTTAAAGGCACCAAAAGGCTCTGCCAGGATGCGGAATACATGCTGAACATTAAGACCTCAAATTATTATAGGATCTGCTGGTCCATTGTAACTCCCCTGGTTATGGTGGTGATTCTGGTCTATAGTTTGCTCACGATGCGTCCCCTCAGCTTTAATGGACAGGAGTTTCCTTTAGCCTATAGAGGTATGAAATATTTTAAGCCTAATTAAATATTTCCTTTAATCTACTTCACTTTTAGTTTTTGGCTGGTGTGTCTCTGGTTTCATTATTGGCCAGCTGTTCTACTGGGCCTTTTATGCGAACTGCAGGCAGCCAAAAGGATCTCTGAAAAACCGCATTAGCAACTCAATGAAGCCGCACTGCGATTGGGGTCCTTTGGATCCCAAAAAGCTGATGGACTACCAGATGTTCCTGCGCCACAAGGATGAGGACGATTCCAGAGAGGCGAATCGTCGCGGTGTTTGCTATTCAGCTGGAGATCGAATTTTCGGCTGAACTCGAATTTTTATTCCACATTCTCTGCTTTAATATTTATTCCTAATTGGAAATTTTGTATACCAGCTTGTTTAGTTGTACTTAATATATTTTATTAACAATTTTATTTTTTATTTACACACACAAAACGAAAGCAAACAAAAATCAATTAACTCAAAGTTTACTCTAAAGAAATTCGAATGGCTGCCAGTTTGAAGTTTTAGTTTTTCATTTTTGCCATGTCAGTTCTTTTGTTTTTTCATTTGGCCAGACGGCAACAAATTGCTTCGACTGGCCGAAGGTAAGACAACTTTATCTGAGAAATTTTCAATATTTAAAACTAACAATTAGCAAGGCTGCCCCATCACTCCTCGCTGCATTTGTCTCCGTCTCCGTTTTCGTTTTCGAACGGACATCTCACTGCACATTTAGCAGACATTTATTTGAGTTTCAATTTGTTTTGCAAGTTTGACACACTTTGCATATAGTTTTGGCCTCATTGTTGCTGGTTTTGCCGACTTTGCTGCTGTCCATCTGGCCATCTTCATTCGCCAGTTTTGTTTGCGTCAGTTGAAAATTAATGTGTCGGTTCTCTGGACCTGCAAATGTCTAAATTAAAAGTTATTCTGGCTCTTTCTTTTCTGTTTTTGGCGGTTTGGGGTAGAAAGGCATCTAAATGCGTTTTAGCAAATGCACATGGAGTTGTCAAGGACAGTCGTCGCTGCGTTTGCCTGACATTTGAGCCGAGTTGAGGCTGACGGGCGCATTACGTATACGCCGCGTGGAATATCATGCAGAATGAATGCACAGAGACAACGGCCGGGAAATTAAAAAAGTTCCCCTCCAAATGGCATACGCTCTGATTTCACTGGAAAAGGTGCAAGAAACAATATCAACAGGGAAAAACTTGCCAGCAACAAGCAACTAACAAGCATTGAAGTTTAATAAAATCCTCCTTTAAGGAGCCGGAGCCTCCTCTCCTCCTTTTCAGCACGGCTGCAGCTAATGAAATAACTTTGTGGCAACTTTTGCCTTGCCGGAATTTGCTTAAAGCGCAAATAAAATTGCCGAGATTGCAACTGCTCGCAATCAAAGGCGTTCGAAATATTTAAGCAGCGCCAAAGCAAACAGGGTAAATAAACTTTTGGCTTTAAGCGGGCTGCCGCCGCGCAAATCATTTACAATAAACGGAAATAATTTGCCGAAAAACTCAGTGGGTCGGTGGGTCGGTGGCTCGCCGGGTGGTTTTGTTGGCGGTGCGGTGCAGTGATGCACGTAACCGAAAAAGAGGAAACAATTGAGGGCAATTTATTAAACGGGTGCGCGGCTTGCAGCGGACAGTCGGTGGAGATCCGGGGCTCGGGACTCGGGATTGGGGATTCGCGAGCATCAAAATGAGTGCGGAAAAAATCCACGCAAAAGGGAACATAAAAACCCGGTATATAGAGCAGTTGCGGAATGCTTTAAACTTTCATTTTCACCGACTCTCAACTAGGCATATTTTAATAAAACTTATATAATAAATCAAATAGGTAGGAGCGGCTTAAATATTTATTTCAGCAAGTATTGATTACATTTTAAATTGTCGGCTTGAATATAAAAAGGTTTCAGAGATGTACATATATTTTTTCAATCCTAAAATCGTGCACATTTTATTTTAATTTTTAGACTTAATAAATATGTTTAATATTGTTAATATTGGTTCCTGAAGCTCTGAAGAATTCGCGGTCTTATTGTGTTGAACATAGTGTGACCTTACAAGCATACATAACTACAAATTTTAACCGAATCCCAATAGAAGAGATTATTAGCCTCATTAAATTGGTTTTATTATTTTTTTCTCCCAATTTTAATGATATTCAAATTGTATGACTTTTTCGATCAAAAATAATAAAATTACTGTTGTTATCGGTTCGTGTTTTATTCTCGTGTTTCTGGGACAAACATTTTAATATATTCCTGCCAAATTAAATTTATACAAATTGTTTAAAATGTTATTATATGTAAAAACTAAGTTTAAAAAGTATGTTAAATAAACAGATAAAGAAATGAAATCAAATAATGCGATTCTGCCCCGTAAAACTTAGTATATTTTAGGACCTTAAAGACCACGGGACTTTGTTAAAGGCTTTGTGTTTTTTAGGTGACCAAAGGAGGTGAAAGTGCTGTTCACAGCGGGAGTGCGAAAGCTGCTCGTCATGCGTGCTGGCAGCGGGAATCGTTCTGTGACGTTTTCAGCGTTTTTGTTTTGCACTCTGCCAACTTCAGGGTGTTCACGAGGTCCTGCTCCTGCTCCTCCACATCCACATCCTTTTCCATCTCCACAGTCACCGTCATCGTCAGCGGCATTGCAGACAGCGTCTACCTGGCTACGTGAGCCGCTTGAGTGATTCACCTGCTCGCCGACATTTGCATTTTGCATGCTGGAACGACTCCTGCCGGCTTTTGATGGTGCAATGGAGGAGCATGAGGTCCTTGCTGCTGGCTGTTAGCTGCTGGTAATGGCTGTGACAAGCATTAGGGAATTATTTTAGAGACCTCGCATGCGGCGGCCATTAAAGGAGCTGCCGCTGACGATTTGATTTGTAGGCCAAGCTCACACTTTTTTTTAGAAACAGAGAGATAGAGATGCAAAGCCAGTGGCGTCCCAGAAACTATACCAAAAAGCCGAGAGCCCATGCCAAATGGCGAATGCAAAAGACGAAGCCATGGCCGTCAGCTGCAAAAAGCTGCCGCACCTTTTATTGTAATCTGCATTTAAGTGGCTTTCTTTTGTGCTCCATTGGGGAATGGGGAATTTACTATTTTTTCGTGTGGATCTCTGCTTTTTTTCCTGTGCACCTTGCACCTTGCTCCCTTTTTTTGCACCTTCCAATTTGGCGCACTTTTCTTGGCGACCATTGGCAGCAATTTTTCGGCTAACTGCCGCTCGTTTGAAATGCTAATATGCAACTTTGACGCGATTGCCGAGCGCCGTTTGCCATTTGCCACTTTGCCGGCAATTGCCAGACAATTTTATTTTCGTTACGCTTATGGGCGAGAGATAAGGGCCGGATGCAATTTTCCCCACCAGGGATTCTAAAAAGATCTCTCTCGACCGCTTTTTAAAGTCATCTTGGCTTTAAGAAACGTTTTGGCACCTTTTTTACAGTGCCCGTCAAACTGAAATTTCTGAATTTCAGACTGCAAGCGAATTACTTTCGGCATCCGGCAAATTGATTGCCATCTGTGGGCCGTAACTCGCCCGCCTTTACCCTTCACTTTTGCCCCATTCCGTTGCAATTTTCATACAATGCAGCCTTTGGCCTGAAAACGACTCCACCTCCTTCTTTCCTTTTCGGTTTTTTTGTGGAGCTTTTCCAGTGCATGCAAATATACGTGAACGTAAAAATTTCCATATAAACTGCAACTCGCTCCCCGGCAATTCAAGTGCAAATATGTTGGCATGCCGCACTTGAGTGTCAAGTTCCCGGCACATGAAACGCAATTGTTATGAATTGGCCGGGCTAGTCGACTCGGCCACGCCCCCCTGGTTCACCGCCCACAACAAACAGGACAGCATATATATGGACCCATACATAAGAAGGTGTTGGGGCGGAGGTGAGGCCACAGTATGCAAATGCAAATGGATAGATCAAACAGACGTCATCACAACTGAATGCTGATTGTTTGCCGGCATTTAAAAGCAAGTGCCGAAATTTATTTTCAGTGTCCGCAAAAATAAATTGAGTGGCCAGCAATTCCATGCGGAAATGCAAAGCCTTCTCGGTTGGGAGTTTATTTTAACTCTGTCTACTGCACAGGAAGGTGAAAAATCAACAATATTAGTGAGTGACACACCTTGAGGAATATATAAGAGCTTTTGGGTTTGCATGGAGAGTTTTATTAAAGAAAAGTAAACAATGCAGCAGCTAGGAAAGTTCCAAATGCAAATCTTTGGGCAAGAAAAAAATAACCAATTGAATCTTAGTTCATTCCTTGCAGTTATATTTTCATTTCTAACTGCTTCAAATTATTTCTTGAAGTTTAGATATATTTAAAAGCCACAACATGGAAGAAAATTTCTTAAAAGTTTCTAGAGCCTCATTTTGTTGATGGAGTAAATTCCCCTTTTATATCATCTTTCAATTTTGGTGCAATATTTTCTATTTTGGCCCTTAGCGAGGTGAACAAGTCAAGGGAGATTCAATTGTCGAGCTGAAAATCAACAAGTGAAGCCCCGAAAGGCTCTTCTCCACTTCGATAGGCTGATAACCTGTCTGATCGGCTAACTGGCCAATTTGTTGTACCGATTTCCGAGCTTAGTGCTGACAACATATGGCCCCTATCAATCGGCTAATGCCCAGCCACATCACAGAGTCTTAGGCCATTCGATCTTCTTTGGAGAGGTAGGCACTTGTTTACTCCGTTTCCACACGCTTTGTTTGCACCTCTGAGCTCTGTTGTGTTGTTATTGTTTGTGTCACCAGTTAGAATCCCAGTTTCAGTTCCACTTGGAGTCACAGGAGTCTCAGTCTCAAGGGGCTAAGCCCGCCGGGCTGGAGGACAACAAGTGCAGCTGTCAGAAAGAAGTTTACTGGCCAAACGCACTGAAATAACAAATGTGTAAGTGGTGTAGGGGGAAAGGACTGGGGAAAAGCCTGGGAAAAGCGTTGGGACAGCTGCAACAGCTGGTTCCCGTTCGTGTTCGTGCTCTGCTGATGGTTGTGTGATCCTGGCCACAGAAACGTTGATTGGCCGGCGCCGGAAAAAGAAGTTATAACCATCAAGGCGGAAACGGATGTGGCACAGACGTTTCCGCTTCTCCCCAGTCAACTGCACTCGCACACAAATGCACACACTCGAAATTATATTTCAGTCCGGCACATGCGAAGCAAACTCTTTTGGGCACTAACCTAACCCTTTCGCCCCCTTTCCTTTTCCTTCCTGTGGCAACACCGCACAATGCCTGTCAAATAAAATCATTTTGCATTGCACAAATAGAAATGGGAAGGAGGAAAAAAGGGAAACTCAACTGCGTTTAGCGGCAAACCACAAGCACTTCTAATCAAAATATTAAAGAATTTCTTTATGGCTGCCGTCTGCGGTTGCTGTGAGCTGGAAATATTTAAATTCTGGAACTTCTAATTGAATGAGCCGTTCTTGTTGTCTTGCACTTTGTTGTGGCTTTCCCCCCACACATTGTTTATTGGAGGATTCGGGAGCCATAAAAATGGCAACACGTGCTCATAAAACTAACATTACATGCCGCTAGTTGGGCGTTTTCCTTTGGCTCTTTCCCGGCTCTCCAATAAACAACTTCGTTTGATTATTTTTAGCAAGGCGAAAGCGCGTTAGCAGCTGCTAAATGGCCCAGAAAGTTCACAGGGTTAGCCCAACTGGCCATTCTTCGTTTGCCAACTTGTATATTTTATTATGGCGTGCATTCAGTTCACCACTGCGTATGCGCAATGTGGGATCTGGTGGCTCTAGCTAACGAGGAAAACTCTTTGAGGTAGAGGAGTCACACGTGGTTGGCAAAAATCGGAAATATAATTGCTAGGGCCGGGCAACTATAACCGATCCGATCCGAGCATTCACTTTATGGCTATGGGAAAAGTTTTCAACTGCTCTCCAAGCGAATCCCTTAAAGCCACCCTCCATCGACTGGGTGCACTAATTATTTGCATGCAAAATTAAACCGTTAAACAGCTCTGCTGTAGCACACGATTTTCCCTTTTTCGGAAAACTCACGTTTGCCGGGGGGAGGGGTTTGCAAATTTGCATCTTTTGTTGCAAAACTTTCATGGGCCCAAAGTTACATGTTTTGCATTTGACTTGCGCATGGTTGACACGGTCGATGTGCGGGAAAATGGTGGTAGGGGGGTTTTTTCAGGGGGCGGGAAAACGCGGAAAACTTTTGTACCTTTGCCGACGGGCGGCGGCAGCGACAGCAGCGACGGCAGCGAGCGTAGCGCGTATGAAAACTAATAAAGTGTGCAACGTGCAATGGAAAATGGCGGCGTGCTCATTTGCAAACATTGCCAAAGGGGCGGGGGGAGGGGCACAACTTGTGCCGCTTTAAAATGCGATTTTCCAGTTTCCAGTTAGCCAGCTAGCATCTTTAAGCTGCATTCGCTGCCAGACAAATTAGATCAAAGTCGAGTCAGTCGCTTTTCGCTATCTCTGTGTTTTCCCATGATTTTCCCACGCTTTTCCCGCGCTTTCCTTTCCCTCTCTCACTTTGGCAAGCGCTTCGACAATTTATGGGGCCGGCAAGCGTTGCCAAAAACGGGACAGTTATGCCGTTTGAGATAATTGCATTTTATTGCCTTTTATGCACTCTCTCCCCGCCGGCTGCACTTAATGCCACGGCGAAAGGGAATTCTTTAAGTTGGCCATTTGTTCCGGCCCGATATCTCGGCTCTGGGCTCTCTGTTCTCTGCTAACGCTGCACTTTTATAGTCGGCCATCTAAGGGCGTGAAATTGTTTAAAGTAGAGGGAAGTGAAGCAAAGTAAAGTTCTTTCCGAAAAGGAAAAAGTTTTTGCACCGCGTTGTGCTGAAAGATCGTTGCGAAAAGTTGAAAACACTCCAAAGCACTCGATCCTTATCGAGCATGGCCAAAACGTTTGGCAAATTGTCGCCATAAATAATAAATATTAACAAAAGCCGGCGATATCATTGTGCCGTGCCAAATTGCCCTCGTTTTTTTCCCGGCTGGCAATTTTCAATGCATTTTTTTTCGCTACCCTCTCATAATGGCGGATGTTAAGCAGAATTAATAGGATTGGATTAGCTGGATCTGATTTCCGAACTACGAACTAGTTGCCAGAACTTGACGTAAGCCGCGTTATCTGCGCCATGAAAATTAGCCGGCATAAGCACTTCATATGGCCGGGACCTGCCGAATTCGACTTGGGAAGTTGTGCCAAATGCTGGAGTCACGTAAGCGCCGCCAGGATTGCAACTGCAGCTAATTGGAGCTGGCTCGGAGGAAAAGGAAAAAATGTTATGGCACCTCCTGCACGTGATGGCGACGAAACTCATTAGCAGAACTTGGGCTAAGGATCGCTTTAATTGCGGTTATTAAATGCGGCATATCAATAAATTAGTTGCAAATGCATAATTCCTGTCTGAATTTCCTTGGCACTCAATCAAATTGAAATCCAGGCCCACACCGCCCCCTCTATGACTTGTGAACTCGTGAATAATTAAGCCCAAGAAGGATAATATTTGTCTAGCAACTACAAGGCGGCTGTCTAATAAGAAGCCAAACTCTAGACAGACTCTAGACAAACTGACAGCCAGTCAATGAGGCTAATACGACACAATACCCTGGCTGTCGCCTGAGAAGCTGATGCTGCTCCCACCAATTGGCTGCCTGTCCTGGACGAACCAAGAAACTTGAGTGCATTTGCGCAAATTGAAAGCTGTCTTACAATCTGGCCAACTACCTGCCAAAATATCTCGAGACTTTGCCCATATCCTTGCGCCTTTTCTGGCTAATTATGTCATTTATTTGGGTGAGATGTCACTTGGTTCCCTGGCTGCGACTCTGCAAATTTCTGACATTTCTGTCAACTATTTTGGTTGCAAAGTGAGCCAGTATGCCACAATCAAATATTCATTACAATATCCAGCTATCAATCAAGTGAAAGTATCTCCAAAAAAAAGTCAGGCAGTCGCGTAACTTTCCCAGCATTTAAATATGCCATGAGACAGAGGCCCGTACACATGTTTAACCTAATGAATTTGCATACGAGAACAGCGAAGGTCGCCGGGTTCCCGGTTTCCCAGAGGAATTGTAGATCAAAGCGGAGTTTCGTCATTCAGGGGAGGGACTCACATGTGCGATTGGCATGGCGACACACGTTCATTAACCGTCAGCCGTATTTATGTTTTACCCTAAGACGAGGACAAATGGGTATAGCACAATTTTTAGGGTACATATGTGTTTCAGACTGACTAACTGTGATTTCAGCAAGGTTTTGAAACATTTAGGTGTTGATTTTAATGCTGAACTCTTGCCCGAACAATGGTCCTTTGTGGGGATTCTCATCTCATTGTTTGCACTGACCGGGGCAAAGGACATTTCGCATTCCCTGCGATAATTATTAAACAATAAAAACAATAAACTGCCACGACACCAGAAAGACAAAACCGAAAAAAAGGAAAACAGATGAAAACTCAAAGTAAATGCTCGTTTTAAGAGCTGCCAAGGTGCGCAAAACTTTTATCTCCCGTTGCGTTTTCCCCGCTCTTCCAGTAAACTGTGACCACCAGCAGGGAAAACATCAAAAGAGTCTCGAGCGGAGGAGGATGGAAGATGGAAGCGGAAGATGGAGATTCCTGGGCGGACAAAAGCACCGCCAAGTGCACTTTGTAAGGAGAGCTGTAAAACGGGCGGCATAAAAGAAAGTGCAGAAAGGGTTTGTCGAGCGATAAGCAGAATTTATTTGTCTGCGGGTATTGACAAGCGACAAGTGGGGTCGAGTGAAATGTTGAATGTCTGAGGGGAGATAGAGAAGATTGGATGCTATCCGGACTCACGGCTTTCACAAATGCTCCCAGTACTCGCAATGCTGGAAAGTGTATGGACACTGGCGCCCGAACAGGGACCAAGGCTCCATTGGTCGCCGCTGATTAGCGCCCGAGCAGGGACCTCCACTTAAAATTCCTAGCGACGCATCGATAATTTATTATGCAACTCTGTTTGGCGGACCTTTTGCCTAGGCATTTCGTGCCAATAAAAGATTTACGCAGTCTGAATTTTAAATGCCCCGAAATTCGGGGCAAAAGCTGAAGCTCAGTCACTCAGTGAGGAATCCGAATGCGAAACTGCGAGGCAACCCGAAGCGAAACTCGTATACACCTGGGAATTTTGTTAATTACGCTGAATAAATGCAGGAAATGCCGAGTAGTCGAATCAAGAGAGTGAGCGAGTGAGACAGACGTCGGGGAGACGTTAGAATTAGATGTCCTTATGTGCCCGATAGGATAGCAATTTTCGATGGCTCATAACTCAAAAGTGGATAATAATCGAGAGGCAATCTGAATTCAAAATACGCTTCAGCAATTGCACAGGACGTGTGGATTTATATATATTCTTTTTATTATTATTCTGCCTATGTTTTTCCTTTCCCCTTGGTTTAAAATCTTCCACTCATAGACCCATATAAAAATTCCTTTTGAGCCTTATTAAAAAATTCCTGGCCTGTCAGCAGCAGCAGGCCGCTTTAAGCGGGTCGAGGCGAGTGGGGGCGACTCCTGGGCCAACTCCTCATTCTCGTTCCGCAGAGGCTATGGCTACGCATAAAGAAATCAATCAGGCGGCACAATGCAGGCGAGCTACCAAGCGATAAGTCGCTCAAAATGACTCGACGAACTCGGCGTTTAATGGTCCGTGAAACGTGAAACACTTTTAGCTATCTTTCGGGAGTCAGGGGCACGGCTTCCTCGGCTTTTAAAACTCACATGTAAATGGCTGCTAATGCCCGGCTAAGCTATCCCCTCCCATACCCCCTTTTTCCTAGTTCGGGCATTGAATTATGCATTTTAATTTCGGGCCAGCCCGTCAAAGGCACGGGCATGGAACATTTATTATTCGACTTTCGGCTATTTTCAACACTTTAATTTAACTTTCGGGCACTGCATTTCCTTCTTGGCCATTTCTTTTCCCCAGTTCCTCAGCCCCAGTCCCAAGATGGCCGACATGGCTCGTGTGTGGGGGATGGGAAACGAAAGTGGGCGGGATGTCCGGGCGTTTGCCTTTGTAATGGACATGTTAGACGATGGCAAAAATGATATATGACTTTTTCATTTCCTTAATGAAATTAACTTTCCCAGTTTCGGCTCCTTAGCTTTCGTTTTCCTCTTTCCCAGGCGTTCGTTCTGGTTCCTTCTACATAATAATGCCAGCCAAATTGCGTTGATTTTTGATGTGGCAACAATTCATTTTGGCTCATTAGTCGGGCCGGCATGCTGCTGTCCATATATCATTATCTCGCCGGCAATCTCGGCATATGCAGTCGGGCTTTAATGGAGCGCGTTAAAAGCATTTCATTTCCAGCTGACGACGACCGTCCGCAATTAAACTGAGCCAACTGTCCGGCGAAGGGCTTAAGCCGATGTACAATAATTTTAACTTAGCAGCCAGGAGCTTCCGTCCAGGTTTAAGCTTCCACCCAGCCCCTCCTGCCCGTTCACTCGATTTCATAGATTATGCGGCTTATGACTGGCCCCGGTAAATGGCCAACCCATGTAAGTTCCTGTTGGCAATCTGTGAGTATCTGTGTTCGGGCTTTGTCTGCTTGAGTGTGTGTGTGTGTGTCTGTGGGGCGCTGACGGTGAGCAATGGGCCTTCTTACGCCATAACTCTGCGTTAAGAGAGGTGCTGCACTTTAATTATTTGCACTCGGCTGAGCGTGACCTTAAACTGAAAAGAGGCCCAATTAAACCCCAAGTCGGTGGCTTTTTAATTGAGTCTCTGGCTATGCAAAAATTCACAAACATTCCAGCTGCAAAATTGTTTAATAATCATAACTTGTATTCCTTTGGAAAGGAGACAAAGACAATGGGCCTAATAAAAGAGAGGCTTCCTAGAAATACTGCTTTAAAATATCAGATTTTATTTTCCATTTTAAACACAGATTTAAGTAACTTTTTAATTGGCTTAAAAACTACAAAAGTATTTAAAGCTAAACGATATGCATAAAAATAGTTATCACTGCCAGCGAGCTTTTAAATATTTAAAGCGATCCACTTAATCCGCATTGTGGTTACCCAATTAACCCGCGGTTTCAAGTGTTTGGTCCCATTGTGCGTCTGGCGTAAAAAACGAGCCATTTATTTAATTGAAAATTGTCTCCGCTGTCAGCGGCAGCACAGAGTAGCAGCAGCAGAAGCCGAGGAAAAGCAGAAAACCAGCAGCCAGAAGGAAAAGCGTGAAAAGCAGAAGGGTCTACCAGGGAGCAGACTGCCGGCTCCTCCAGCGAAGTGAAGTGGAGTGCATGGGCCAGGGCCACTTGAGAAGCTGGTTGCAGCTGCAGTTTTTCATCGCCAGCGCGGGGGTAGGAAAAGGAAAAAAACCAAGTGGAGATCTTGAGAGAACTCGCAGCTATTAGTTGTTTAGAGGCGTCTGGAGGGGACAGAAAGCTAGGGGTTCCGAAACGAAGCGAAACTCAAACGGAAGGGATGAGTTGGTCGCACGTGGCCCGCTTCATTATACCCGGAAGTAATCATAAATTCCGCACGCATCGCACGGCAGTTGGACAAAACGGAATAATATTTCGCCCAGTGTGTCAGTCAGTCAGTCAGTCGGCAGTCAGTTAGCTACCTTTTTGCCCTAGTACCGAGGAACCCAGGAACCCAGGAAGCCAGGACTGTCAGGGATATAGAGTGGAATAGTAGCAGTCAGGGGGTAGAGTCGCATCGTGTTGCTAATTTATGGCCGAGGAAATGAAAGTGATAGAGCTGAAAGCAGCAGCCACCGGTCGGTCGAGTGAGTGCCTCTGGGCCATGGTTAACATGGAGGCATTGCCAACTGGCTGGTCAAAGGTGGGCGTGGCTGTGGGCGGATGATGCTCTGATGCCCTGATGCTCCGATGGTCTATTGCGAAAGGAAAGTGTGACGCTTGACAACTGAAGACAGTGACAAATTAGCTTGGCGCGTGGTCGGTGCGCAATTTGCATAATGAGCCTTTGACAAAGATGTGTGGCCACAGCACTCGCAGCGTTCTATTTATGACTCCGCTCCGATTTCAGTCGTTTCAGTCAGGCTGATGGCAATAAAGTCCCAAATGAAAACGTCACGACGCACTTTGACACCTTTTGGCCTTCTTTTTCGGGGAAGGTGAATAGATGGCGAAAGCCAAAAGCCATCACTCACACACATATCGAAAGTTTTGCCCTGGCTAAAAAGCATTTTCACGTTGAACCAGAAAAAAATGAAAGGGAAAAGAAACTCTCAGCTTGCAGCTCGATTTCTTCGTTTTTCAGTTTCCTTCACATTTTCCTCTTTTTTGCACTTTTGAATGCCAAGTAGCAGGAAACGAGCGACGAAATGTGCTACGGCCTAGAAATTTTTATTGAATGCCTGCAGGTTTTATTGATGTCGTTTAAAGTCGCTCAAGTTGCGCTCGGCCTCGTAAAGATGTCAGTCAAATTACATAGTCAAAAAGAGTTGTTTCATTCGCAGGGCCATGAAATAAAACTCAACTCTTATTGTGCCCAGGGAGAATCTGCAGTTAACCCGACCAACTTATCTCATGAGCATTTGCCTTTTATGTCACTTCAGAACTTGGGCTTCGTTTAGAACCGAAATTGCTGGGAAATGATTGAAAAGTGGTTGCCATTCGGACGAACTGAATTTACTATCATTTTTGTTTGGCCAACAAGAAAAGCCAAAGGTATGCCAGCTATTTTCCCAAAAAGAACAGGCAAACTTCATCAGGCTGGAGTCCACAGGGCGAATGAGCAATTTTTGCCTCTGTGCCATTTATTACAATTTTAATATTGCTCGGAAAATGGGCAACATAATTACACACGGCCATTGGCAGAAAGATTAAGACTTCAGGATTTGGGGAGCCCAGCTGTGCTGAGCCCTTTTGGCCACCCAATTTTCGACTGCGGTTTTGCTTTGATTCTGTTGGCCATTGGCTGCTGGCCAGGAGCTTTGCTCCGCTCCGTGTGATTCGTGTAATCATTTGGCAATCACAATCAACTTGTTTGCTATCGAAAAAACCAATTATTGACCCGGCTACATGACCACGTAACGTGCAAACAATTGCGGCCATGTTCGAACTTGGCCAACACCGGACACCAGAAGACAGAATGTTGGGGCTTTCTCTTTCCTCTCCCTCTTTCCTTTTTTTCTCCGCTTTTTGTCGGTTTCAGTTGGCAGCTGCCAGGGAAATGTGTTACCCATGTTGGGATTATTTATTTATAGGCCGGGTGGGCGGGGTCTTTGGAAGAGACTTGGCAGATTTCTGCTCATTTTACTCATTTGGTTTTGTCAACATTTCGTACATAGTTCTGTGAAATGTGAGAGGGTGCAAATCTATGGCCATAAATTGTGCACACTGCCAAAAGTTTTGACACATTTGTTGCTGCTGGTGCTGGAATTCATTTAATACATTTAAAATATTTCTCTACCCCTCGGCAAAGTGAAGTTTTAATGCGCAGCAAATTTGTTTGACAAGTTGGTGTGTGTGTCCCCCTAAAGAGTAGTGTAAATGGGCTATTAAAGTGTTGAGTAAATGCCTGAATGAATACCAATACCAAATAGTTTAATCCCTTAAACTGTGATCGATTGGCCCTGATTGACTGGCCAGAAATTAACTTTCTTGGCCTTAGCAACTCAACCCGAATTCCCGAAAGTAATTGCAGTGATTGACCTCAGTACCGCAAGTGCGGCCGAGACTGAAGCAGGATTTTCCCGGCTTCTTCTGGCCACAAGCCACACTCAAATCAGCGTCTGAATGCCAGGGAATTCCCCCTCTGCTTCTCACTCATTCACTCAGTCATTCAATCAGTCAGTCAACCATTCTACCCTTTTTTCAATGGCCCAGAGCCACAAATTGGCGTCGGGCGCTTTTAAGTCTTAAATGATTCGGAGGGAAGGCCATAAAGGAGTCTCTCTGGAAACAAAGCACACTCAAAGTATTTAATAAACCGAATGGCAAACACCTCGGTAAACTCATAAACCACACATCAAAAGCAATGAGCTTATGATAATGTACTTCCACCCCATAACCCTTGAATACTCACTTTTTCCGGGCCCAATGCCTATCATTTGTCGCTTAGTAGCTGTGAGGCCCGAAAAGCGCTTTCACATGACAGTCGCGTTAATTATATGCAAACACAAACAGAAGGAGAAACGGGCGCGGCCTAATCCTCTGATGGTTATCAGCCGGCAGGCCGACAAATTAGCCCGGCCAGATTGTGCGGCTCCCGATGATGAACTCAGCTCATATTTTTCTTGGCCGGGCTTATTAATTTATTAAGTCGGCGCTAACTTTTGCGGCCCCAAACAGACAGACGGCTTAAGTTTTCAGCCAACAAACAAACAAAACTACAAAAACAATTGGCCAAAGTTGGCAAGAAGCCGGAAAAAATGAACGAAATTCTGGGAAAAGCCTCTTTGCCAGCGGCGTTTGTCGCTTCAATGTCGCTTAATGTCACCAAACTGCGGGGCTTAATTATGCAGTATCACACATATATATACACCATATATATATAACCGATTTTTTGCTTAGCCAGTTTATGGTTACTTGAAAATTCAAAAGTTTCCCAGGAAATGAAAGTTGGCGCAATCGTGCAGAAAAGTTCAGAGTGGGCAAAACAAAGCAGGAAAAAAAGAAAAGCTGAAAAAAGGCGGAAAAGGAAGGGCCAGGAAAAAAGTTTCGGGGGCGTGACACAACTAAATGCATTAACTTTGGTTTTCCCTGTTCTTTTTTAGCTAGCTGCCTGCCTGCACTTTAATCTCATTAAGGGGAGCGCAGAGCAAATTATTGATTATGTCGTTAATAAATATTGACTCGCCACTCAGTACGGGCTATTAAATGCAATTTAATGAAAGCCGCCCATGCGGCGTATGCGTAATTTGATAGAGCAGTTAATTTAATCGATTTCTGCACTGTTTTCAATCAAATGGAAATGGAATCGCGAAAGAAATCGCAGCGGAAACTGCGGCGGTGGGCTCATAAATATTCATGGTTACTGTTATGGCTATTATTATTTATTTTTTTAGCCCGAGTGCCGGCAACTAATTAACAAGGCAGGCAATCCTTTTGCTCTTAGCTTTTCGAGGACATTAATGATGTAATCTTCGGAAACCTGACCGAGAATGTCGTGCCCTCCATATCCTGACATTAAATGGCTTTGTGCTTCGTACTTCATTAGGCTCGTGTCGTCGGCAATCAATGTCCTTTGTTCCCCGTAAAAGCAGGCAGATTCCATTCCTTTGGATGGTGACGAAAATTAACTTAGTCACACATGGAATCTGACAAATTTTAATGCTAATTTCGTTAGGCTGACACATTAAGGCAACGAGCGGGAGTCTAAGCCAATAATAGTATTCCCCATCTCCAGGCGAGCCATTAATGCTGCATGATCTAGACGACTAAATGCAGCGCCTAAGTGGCAGGTGCATTAAAACCTGATTCGGCATACGGAATCAAAGCGGGCGACATTAATCACGAATTTATGAGACATTCAGGGCACCCATAGTACAAGTAGTATTTGCATATTTAGACATAAACCTTGACACAAACTCAAACACACAGTTCTACAAAGGAGGCGGAGGTCCTGGAAACTTGCTGCCACAATTTGAGTGCGCGACTGCCACAGGATTTGGAGATGGAGATGAAGATGGAGCCTGCAGCCTGAGTTGGTTGTTGGCACATGCATCAAACATGATGCATTCGCCATTAAATGGCAGCCACTTAAAGCCTTGAAAACGACCAGAGATTCCCCCCAGTGAAGTGCTCCTTCTTTTCTGCCTTTAAGAGACCAGAAACTTGGCTCTCAATTAACTGAAAACTTTAAGTGCAATCCCGACGACTTGATTGAAGAGGCTGGGACTCTTTCTTGGGCTCAGTTTGATTAGGCTGCAGTAACAGTAACAGAAACTAAGCAAAAACCCATCAGTTCAGTTTGGCCAAAAGTTTTGTCAATTAAAATATGAAAAATACCCCAGTCCAAGTCCAAGTCCAGGGATGGAGATGGAGATATAGATGGAGCCGGACAAACACTGGGTCCACTGAGCCCCAGTGCCAGTGCCAACTAATAAAAAGTTTCTGCTGCCAAGTCGCAAAATGACATTGCAAGTAATATTTTGGCTATATTTGGCCCAACTTTCACTTGCAACTGTTGCCACTCACTGGAGCAGTGGCAGGACGAAAAGGACGAAGACTGGAATTTGCATGCGCCCAGAGAGTGCCAGAAACTTTTATAATTAATAAATTATTTATGAAGAACGAATGAAAAGATGGGGCCAAGGAAAACAGGAACAACCGACTGCATTCACTTCATTTTAAATAATGAAAAATTGCTTTGCTTTTGCCTTTGCCCACTCGAACGGCGTCATAAATAAACAAGGACGACCAACAGGACGAGAAGTTTTGCGCACAAAGCGAAGGAGCCGAATGCAATTTCGCAACACCAGCTTCGAGTTCGACTCGTCCATTCAATGATCCACAACAGATCAGGGCCGCCAGTGGAGCAGAAATGCCAGGAGGTCCTCGTCCAGGGATCCAATGCACTAATCCATGCGGAATTGCGAATCGCCCAGGGCGCCAAATTAATAACAAAAAGCCCAAGCTGGAGCTCCAGCTTCCCAGTGCCTCGCGAAAATCGTACAATTTGTTAGACGTTTGGCATTTGAATTGATTGAAAGCGCGGCCGAGTGAGCGATGCGATGCGGAACGTGAATGGAAATGGAAATCGGAGGGGAAAATGGAGGAAAGCCGGAATGGTAACGGGAGGCATTCAATATCAATTCCCGAAATTTATAGCACGCCGAAAAAGCGAGTGCAGTAAATTGAAGTTCCAAATGTGTGCTATAAGTGTGGCGGTTGCCATGAGAATTCAAGAATCCTCAACAACTTGATCATTTTTACAACTTTCTGATTGGATTGCGATTGCCGTCATCGAGCTCAAAGGTGGCTCCAAGTCTAAGCAGTTGGCCTACAGCTCATCCCTAATTCAATGGAAACCGGAAAGTTTCAAAGCCAACGAAAGTTAGAGTGGTACTCAGTTGGGTGTAAAATTAAAGGCTTTGCTATGGGCGTCTATACTAAGTTAAACAATTTATTTGGTAGTGCTTAATGTTGATTTAAATTTAGTCACCAAAATATTCCACAGAACAAGAATTTTAAAATAATCATAGCTCGAAATCTAAAAAAATTCTTCAGTAAATAAAAAATAATGTAAATCGTAATCAACATTTTGAAATTCATTTTTTGGCTTTTAATTCGTTTGGATTATTGCCTCTGGGTACCAGATTTAAATTATTTTACTGTTCTTCAATTATTTAAAATGTTTGTCCCTCAAAAGTATCTATCTTTGAATCTTATAAAAATATTAATGCGGTTAAGTCTTTTTGTTTACTGCACTAAAATCTCTGAATTACATTTTCGAATATTGTTGGAATAGTTTTATTGGTGGGTAGTGGAAGGTGTGAACAACTTATAAACAATTCATTTTTATTAATCCATATTTAATTAAGTTCAAAGGTTGGATTAATTTTTATTTTTTTTATTAAGGTCCACCCTAGCCTAAATGCTTGTGCATATGGCATTTGATCGCCTTTGTGCTGCTGTGGGCTGTGAGCTGATAAGCAGAGCTGCTGTGCTTTTATCCACTCTGGCACTCGGGCTGCTACCGATATGGGATAAGTGCTTCCTGCCGATGCAATTGCTGCATCTGGCTCTAATGATGCCATAATTGCCTTTGTTCTGCTTGCCAGACTGTAAGTGATACGAGTGCGAGTGTCTCCCCACCTGCTTGCGAGCTTGGCTTTGGCTTGTCCTCGTCATCGTCATCGTCATTGTGGAGCAGATAAATGCCGAGTCGTCATAGTGCACATAATTGCCAGGGCGGACAAAGCGGCGTCCTTAAAGCGTTCTCCAAAGCGGGGGTATCAGCTTCCAATCACGACGGCCCCCTAAAAAGGCAACAGGAAGAGGGTGGATTTTTCGTGGGATTTATATTGTACTAGAGAGAGGGGGAGAAACAAGGGAGCGCCTCAAAATAAAAGTCAAAAGTGTTGCCAAAGCATAAAATGGACGACAGTCCGTGAAATTAAATGCCAGCAGGACATTGAAAGCGAGCTGAGTCCTGCCAGTCCTTCCATTCTCCCTCGACTACCCACTTCCACCGAAAGCGATTTGTGTGTGGCAGCGAAAAATTCACGCACAATTATTTTGCAACGACAAAAGTCATTAAAGTTCCCTTTTGTTATGTGGCAAATGTTTATGTAAAATTTATTTGGTTTCCGCTTTATAAAAGCCCGGCCATCATGGAGTGTATACATATATCTGTATAAAAAAAAACAAGAAAACTAGCTGCGAAAACGGCACAGAAAGTTGCATTGTTTATGTTTATGGCTGTTGGCACATGCTTTATTTTTACGCAGATTTATTTATGGCTATTTTTGCTGCAACCTTTTCAGCTGCCCCAGCTTCTGGTCCCGATGCTAACCTCAATTCCCCAGACAGAGTCCGACAAAAACGAAATCTTTTTTCTATTGATTTTTCGCCTGGCCAGAAGCGATTATTTGTTTTGCATTTTCCACGCCGTCACCCAAATGACCCCAAACAGCACGCAGATTAGAGATGGCCTTCTGGAGTGGGTTGTCCTGGATTTCAGGGGAGCTCCACTGATGCCCTGATACCATGATGGCATCTCGAAGCACAAATCCCGGACAGAGGCAGTTTCACGCTCCCCTGCGCCCCAACACTTTTGTGCAAATATTTATTATTGACTACTGAGCTCTTTTGCATTGAGTTATCACAGCGTCTGTCATATGAGACCACATGCCATCCCACCCACTTACAACTCCACGCCAATTCCCAGCGCCTATTAACTCATGACAACGACATCTGATTTCCCAGCGGCCTGCTTCCTACAACTTACACACAAATTCAAATTGCATTTATCTAATTTTGAGCTAAACACGCAGCCGCAGCCTTGGACTTGGACAACATGGCACTTGGAACTCCCCAAGCGAAGGCTTTGTTTGCCGATCCAGTTACAAAGCCCCTCAAAACAGGAGTGATGATTGCTTCAAGTGATTATTCAATGCCTTTTGCCATCACCGGCCAACCTGGGTATTCATTTCACTTCACTTCGCTGGTGAGGAGTGTAGAAAATCCCATTCATCAGGCGGCCTTTCAATTTAATAGACGCCAACGCCACGCTAATGATTCAACGGAATTCATTCACCTTTTGTCTGGCCTCTCATGCGCCATTACACCATTACACCAGCATCTGCAGTTACAGATTCAGAGGATATTCGATATAGGATATAGGAGTTGTATTGATTTGCATGGTCATGTTTATGGTACAAAGGCAAATCCGCGACTCAGCTCAACTTTAGCAGGACGTGCATTTCAATTGATTCCCCTTTCGTCCTTGTTGCAGTTCGTTTTTTATCTACCATGCCAAAGAGCGTGTGTGTGTGTGTGTGTGTCCTGTTTCCTGTCACGGATACCTAACTTGAAAAGCAAAAAAAAACAAAAGAACATTGGAGCTTTGCAAATTACTTGCCAGCAGATGCACACACACAGTTGGTTAAGAGCAGCTGCTGCTGGCGCCACTTTAAGGCCAATGTACCGTGAAATCGGGCCTGCAACTCAATTACGGGACATAGAATGAACTCCGGCCGATCAGACGGCATTAACATTAACATTCTCATTTGGCTTGCTGCCCCGACGCGGGGATTTATATATTTATTAATGCATTATTGAAAAGCATTAAGCATTAAGAGATTAATGCTTCGGTTGACCAAAGCAATTTCATTGCGGCGATTGGAGGGGCTTTTTCTGTTCAGGATTAAAGTCGATAGAGGAAATACCCTTTACTGCACACGCAGGCGCTTGCGGGGCTTTCCATCTTGGCTGGGAAAGTCCCTTAGGATCTTAATGTTATGCATAGTTTCTTCAACTGTCTTTTCAGATTCTTGTGGGGAAGGTTCTCCACCGGCTACATCATCGTGATTCTCCTCATTTTCAGAATCTTCACTCAGTATTTCCATGGCACAACAGCTGGGAAACCATCCCCGAACAGCACCTTTGCGTCTCATTCCCTTGTCCTTTTCCTCCGCCGATAGCTCCCTTTCACCATAGAGCCAGTAGTCCTTAATGCGAGTCACCAGAATGGAATCCCCTGGTTGCAAGGCAATGCGAGGATCATCGGTGCAGGGAATCTTGAGGGACACCCACAGGCCCTGTGAGATGATGGGCACCCAGTGACCAGTGGCAGGACGAGTGCAAATGTAGCGGCGAGTGCGGGCCCTCTTATCCTTCTTCTGCTCTATCTGTTCTTTGGTCAGGGTGAACTGGTTACATCCTGGAGCGACTGGCCACGAAATGCCATCGCCAGAGGATCGAAAGACCTCGCGGCAGTTAATCCACCAACCCAGATTGTAGGGGAAGACAAAGGCCCGGATCCTGTTGACAGGATATGCGTTGCGACGAAACACCGCCTTCTTCACGATCCAACTCTCGATCTCCGTCTGGTTGCGGAAAATCACCTTCATTTGCATGTAGAGAAGCTTGATAGTCGCAAATCCAATGCCTGTCGTCACTCCAAGAGTAACCACGCAGGCCATTAGGTTGGTTGGGGTCAAGGTAACCGTGGCCAAGTGATCCAATCCTTGTCTGATGTAACTGCGTTTTTGAACTCCTGTGATAACGGCCAAGACTATGATGGCACTTCCTTGTATGCTGGCCGAGAGGAAGAAGAGGAGAAAGTAAACGAAGCTGGCCTGATTGGACCAACCGACGCAGGTGTTGATCCACGGGCAATGGTGGTCCATCTTCATCACACAACGATCGCAGCGGCGGCAGTGATGCGACCTTGGAGCCTTGTAGCCATCGCAGCGACGGCAGAACTGCAGGAACTCCGTGTCCTTGGCGCTCGGGGGATGCCACTTGAGCGGAATGAAGCCAGGACCCACCATCAGGGACTTGATGAAGTGATAGAGCGTGCCGAAGGTGTGGAACCAGATCAGCGCAAAGTTCACCAAGGATCCCGGACCCTTGCCAGGAGTCCACCACATCGCATTCATCTCGATCACTGTCCAGGTGACAATCAGGGTGAGCGCTAGGAGAGTGATTGGTCCCCAGTGCAGGAAGCGATCGAGATCATCCATTTTTTACTAGAGATCAAGGCAGTAAGTTCTTTGATTATCTTACTTTTTATCCTACTTATTCAGTAAGTGAAAATTCAGCGTCTGCTTTGTCTGACATTCCGAATCTTTTGAGTCTGGCATTAAGTGTAGTCAACCAGGCCCAATCGAAAATTCTCCCGGCCAAATGGCGGATTAATTAATGTGGGGCCCGCGGTGTTTGTGTGTAATTAAATAAAGCACAACTATTTAAAATTCCACGGCAATTCCCGGATAATTTATAAAACTTATTTAAGGCATCGGCAACAGGCGGGCGGTGCTCGGTCGAGAATAAATTTGCTCTTAAGCCGCAAATGAAAAATATTTTAATCATAAAAAAAATACGTAAATAAATTTAAAAACAATAAAAGTGCAAAGTGCAGGCCATAAATAAAGTGCAGCCTTAGTGCACAGTCGTCATCCTGGCAGACAAACGGCCCGACTTTCCCACATGGCTGCTGCTATTATTATTATTAAGAATTAATAGCAATATTTGCTGACGCTGAGTGGCTTAAAAAACGAAATATACAACCCAGTATGCGATTTGCCGGGGCGGCAGCAACAAAGCAACGCACGAATTCAATTGAATTTAAAATGTGCCATAAATTTATTGCATTCAATATGCGAACAGTTGGGAAAGTGTGCGTGTGTGTGTGCGCGCACAAAGAACGGTATTTTGGTATTATTTATGGCGCTGCATATATAACAATAATATTTTGGTAGCGCCAAATTCTTTGCCAAACATTTACTAATGCCATTAATTGATGATAAATGTTTCGCCGCACGCAGACTAAATGTAATCGATGCCGGGCAATAGAACGCACTTCAAATGCACACAGAAATGAAAAGGTATCGTATTCATGTCGATATACCTAATGTTATTCATGTGAATAATAATAATGCTATATTCATGTGTTGAAAAATAAAGTATTTTTTTCGCTATCAAAATAAAGAATAATTAATGAGCATATTAATTATTTAAAGTTTACACACTTATGCTTTGTGAAGTTTATTAAAGCTGTTTTTTCAGTGCACCGATTTCTGAATGGCGCTCCGAAATCAGAAAATTCGGTTAGCAGGCTTTGTAATCGGTTGGTCGGACTGTTTCGGCTTCCAGCTGGTGTCCTGATTTTGTTTATGAAATAGTTGCGTGGACAGTTCGGGCCAATTACTCGCATACAGTGCGGCCCCCTGGAAAGCGTACACCCTTTGATTTTCCCGGTTGAGCGAACACTTGGCCCTTGGCCGGTAATGAGTCTCCGAGCGGGGATTTGTGCGACTTGCAAGTCTCGTTAACTCGGCTAACAAGCGCCGTCATTTACCACAATGCGACAATCGGGCCTAACAAGCCAATGGGACAATTGGCCAGCAGCAGAGGTGCAAAGGTGATAACGTGGTTGTCGCGTAGATAAAGCTTCCGCAATTGGAATTTAAAATGTATCCTAAGTGGCCACATATCCTTGGTAATGGATAAGTATGAGAGAAGAGGTTCACGTTCTTTTTTGCGAAAAATGGAAAGCTAATTTAAATTTCCAGGATTTTGATTATTAGCTCAAAGAAGTAAAATATTTCACATTTCGAGAATTTTCAGCTACACAGCTCTCAAGCTAACAACCTTTGCTAACGATCCCTATCAATTGGTGAAAAAAAAGAATGTTGGAATATTTTTTTCATTTTTTGTAAGGGGTTTCAAAATTTTTTTGCGAAAAATGGCAAAAAAATTAAATTTTCAGTTTTAAATGCCTATCGATTGGGAATTTAATAACGATCTCAACGAGGTATGACACTCAATATTTCGACAATGCAGTATTTCATTAAATCATTGCACTTATTTTCAGAGAAAAAAAATTGAAGAAAGAATTTGCAGAAGTTCCTCAGCAACTGACATTTTTTCTGCCGACCATTCCAAAATGCAATTGCCATTGGTAGGTCAACTGAAACAAGAGATGTCAAAGATCAAGCACCATTTAAATACAACAGCAATAAAATAGCAAAGTTGCCAAGGTGAATGAACGGAAAGAAGGCTTCCTCAATCGTAATTTAAAACACATATCCATGACTGCCCCATAGCTGGTGGCTACATATCCTCGAAGCCCTGCGAAAAGCAATCTATTTTGCTCCGCAGATTAGATGGCAATAAAATTGATTGAAACATAATTGCAAATTGATACAATAGCCAAGGAAAATTGCCCGGAAATGCCAAGAGCCAAAGGCAATCTATAAGCGAAACGAAAATGACTTCAAAGCGAGAAACGACCAGAATCGTAACGCGTCGCCATCGTATCGACCATTATGTGCAGTTAGATGAACATCCGAGAGCAGCACGGAACTTGAAACTCGTCTTCAAGTGAAAGGGGTTTCCAAGGAACAAGGAATAATTTCTGAGTCGATAAAAACTCGTTGAAAAACAGAATCAGAAAAAATACAATATTTATGACATTTATTATAGAAATAAAATAAATAGGTACCCGTATTCTATTTTCCCATTTATGGGTATAACATCAGTTAATCCTTTCTTTCTACAAACTTCAAATAAGATAAGTGGACAAGAAAAATATGTATAAATGTAATATTTTTAATAGTATTTGATTTGTTAATTTTATTTTGCCTTTTTCTGGTTCGTATCCCCTTTACATTTCATATAAATTCATGTGAACTCATTTTTCCCCAGTGCCTGCGATGTACTTGTTCTTGCCAACCTTTTGCACTGGAATCGCTTCAATTATGCTTCAAGTGGCCCCGGAGCCGTTAAGCATCTTATAGTTTACCATATAATTTTTCGTCAATGCCAAGAGTTTATTACGGCTGCAGAGTGACTGCAACTCGCGAAGTGATCAGCCAAGGGCGGCTTTTGTGCAGAGCTCGAACTGCAGATGAAGATGAAGATGTGGATGAAGATGCTCGGTCTCTGTACCCATAGAAACTTTTTACGCAAACTTATTTACTTAATTTGAAAATTAAATTCCGGCATTAAAACGCATAAATGACACTTGAGCCCGAGCTGGCAGTCTGTGTGTGTGTGCCCGTTTGCGTTTGTTTTTCTTATCAAAATGCCTGCGGCAGAGTGCTGGCAAATACCCTCGCATACGCCAGAGAGTATATATCCCTTAAGACAAACAACGCGTGCAAAACGAGTGGGGCTTTCGAGGGGAGAGGGAGGATGCGGCTGAAACCGAGGCTGAAACCGAGGCTCTGAGCCTGGCCAAGTGCACGCTTAAAAGTCAAAAGTGCAGAAAAATGCATGGCATACAAGGAAGATGGATGGGATGAAAGGCGGGCAAAAACGCAGAAGACGTTGCCAAGACAAACAAGCCAGTGAGGAAGGCATATAAATTGCGTTACTTGTGCGGGTGGCTCAAAAAGAGTCAGAAAGGCGAAAAGGGGCCAGGGGAATGCCGGCGGGGGTAAACGTTTTTGGTGTTTTGACATACGACGTGCATTAGCAGCAAAGTCAAGGATTAGCGCCACTTGTCTTGAGAGCCCGGCCCAAACCAAACCAGCGCCGCATGAAATTTAAATACATTCCCGCCATTAAAGTGCCTGCGAATCAATTTGGCCAACATATATGCGGAATTTCTGCGATACGTACTGCCCCAATGGGGCGCGAGCGCTTAATGCGGCCAATTCAATTTGGCCAGCACACGGGAGTCCCATAAAAGCCATGCCCGCACATTGGACACAACTCGGCATTTAAAGCGTTTGGCTTTAATGGCCTGAACTGTGACTTTAGCCCGGCAGCAGGCCAAATAGATAGCTCACCAAAAAACCATAAAAAAGCGCAAAAAAAGGGATTGAAAAAATGAAGGAAAGGCGAAAAGGAGCGGAAAGAGCGGAAAGACGTCAAGGAAATGCCAAAGCTATCGCAAACGCGTTTCGCAATTTTTGAAGGATGTGTTAAGTCAAAAAATATGCAAATTCCACGCACACACACACAGCCGTGCTCGGCCGGGCAGAGTTAATACGGCCCAAAGGCAGCCCCAGGATCTAAGAGGCCCCCTCTGAAAATTCTCATACACATACAGATGTATAGGATAGACAGGAGGCACATACATATAGATGGGCGGCTGTGCGGGCGCCGTACGTGTAATGCATACGAAAGTAGTGAAAATATCATCAATGGCAAAATATGAATATCTAAAAGGGATAACGAAAAATGGAGTCAAAACGAACAGGGGAAAAAAAGGAAAATTGCGAGCTGGAAGTGAGACGAGCGCCAAGAACAGAAGGCCTGGGCCTGGGAAAAAGTGCAAATGTCAGTTTCGAAAAGGAGGACGGAAAGAGCAACGGCTCAGTTGAACTCGGCTCATGACATTTGACTGAAAACTAGACAATTTCCTGACTCTCCGGCTGCTGTTGTGCCGACATGTTCTGGTAATCAGTTTTCCCGTAATTGCATCATGTTTAAACTTCGCGAAAGGTATTCAGTTTGATATAATCTTATTAATGGCGAATTCATGGGCCACAACTTTATTTTGGAGCGGAAAAGGAGCTTTTAAAAAACGCTCAGCCGGAGTCTACGAATTTAACTCAGCCTCTGTCTCAGTCTGAGATTCACAGATCCTGGGCCACGGCCCGCATAAATTTGGCGAGAGTCTGTTGTAAATTACATTTGAAGTAGCAGTTCGCACATAAATCTTTAAAACCCCAGACCCGAGGCCAGTGAGGAAATAATGCAAATAAAAATAACACGCCGATGGGACAATACTCGAACATTCGACTCCAAGATACCCGGGGCTTGAAATCGCTTTGAAGAAGAATATCTAATAAATAGCCCTAACATTTTGAGATCATGCATTACAGACTAAAAATTCTAAAAAACATTTCAAAATGTTTCTAAACAACCCTACAATTACAATAAATTATATATTCTTTATTGATTATAAAATTCGGAAAACCCAATTTTTTGTTATTTTTAAAAAAATCTTCTGAAAAATTTAAAAATGGTTTAGATTATAATTAAGATCTTCAAGTATAGATTAGTTTTTCAATGCCCAGTTATGAAAGTAAATATTATTGCCCTCCTTCTTGGCGACTATACAATATCGTAAGAACATATGATATAAGATATTTGTGCATACGATTATAATAGAAGCACGCAAGTCCAATATTAAATTATTATAGACACTAGCGACTTTATGATAACCGTGTGTTAAGACAGAGAAAATAAAAAGCACAAATGCCCAGCCATGCAAACACTGTGCTACAAAACTGTGTCATTCCCAATTGTCGCCCTGCATCGCTGTCTGTGTCTGTGGGCAGCTGCAGCGGTGTCTGTGTCACACCGACAGTGTCCTGTGAGTGTGAATGTGTCGCCGTTTCTGTTTATGCTCCTGTTTGTGTGCTTGTGTGCAGTCGCATCCGCCATTTTGTCCGAGGAGCAACTTGAATTACGTACGCCGCAAGTGAAGTAATGAGCACACAGCTGCAGCTTGAGGGACTTGGCGATGGGCGAGCAAGGACGGCGCACCGGAAGCGGAAATAAATATTAAAGCTGCAAGAGGCAAGAGGCGGCAACGGGCAGCCACAATAAATACGATATAAATATGCGATATTTTCAAAAGTCCAACTAATAAATAAGCGCTGCCAAGAGCTCGCCCATAAAGCAGGGGCCTCCCCTCGTATTTTTCCTTCTATGGGCAGCCAATTGGATGGCGAGCTCTTGGACATTGCCTGATAAACGATGCTAAGCAAATAATATAAATGCCATGCAATTTATGTGGTGTAAAAGTTTGTATTTACCCGCTTACCGATGCGGCGATATAAAAATAAAAATGCGAATTCAAGATGTTTTATTGAGTTATGACTGCAACTCAACTGAGCAAACTGAATAGCTCTTGCCATACAATTTTTAATATTTCTATTTCGCTTTCATAAATTATTCAAGACCAATAAGTTGTATTTTATTTTATGACAGAGATAAGAAATTAAGCAACAAAATATTTTTGTATTTTGTGGATTTTTTGAGTAAAACAAAAATTTAATAATATTAAAAATATTAATAATTCCTAATGTAGTATTATTTTATTCCCAATGTTTCAATTGTAACTGACTCTTAAAAGGAACTCTTAAATTGTAGCAACCTCCCTCATTTTCTTCCTGTAACTTGGCAAAAATCTAATATAGCTGTAAGAGCAAAGGCAAAAATTCGCAGAAGCATTTGCCATAAGTTTGCCAGCTCATTTTATGGCTTTGTTTCATTTTGTGTACTTGCTCTGCACCTCGGTCTGTTTATGGTCTGAATTATTGAAATTGACTGGCAACTGGCAACACGTTGTTGCCAAGGGGAAAGTGAGTCTGCTCCGGCGTAACCGGAATAACTGGGGGAATAAGGATGAAGTTCATCTCATTTCGGGCGGAACAGGTGCACCAGGTGCGTTTCATTTGCCATGCAAAGCTAAATGAATTGCACGTCAAAGTAGTTAAAAGCGGCCAGACAGTCGGACGGACGGACGGAGGAGCAGATGGATAGACAAGCTGGCTGGCAGACAACAAAGGCATAATGCCAAGTCATTTAAATTGCTCGAGGACAGGCAAATCAAATTGTGAGACAGGCGAAGGACAGGCAAAAACTTAGAGCGGGCCACATGCTTAAGTAACTGGCGATAGACAACATCCCCACCAACATCCAGCAGCAACACATACCAATACCAATGGCAGTACCCATACTAATACATCCTCTTGCATGTTGCAAGTTGCCAGCGGCGACGACATTGCAGCATTGGCTAAGAGTAAAGGGGATAGATACCCTATTTCCAGGACCCAATACCAATCCCTCCCAATCCCTATTCTATACCATTCACATCACCATCCCCAACCTCCCACCACCAACAACATCATCATCATCATCGTCTTCATCCTCGCCTGGAACCTGGAACCTCTGCATTGTCGTCATCTTTTCAGAGTGCTTAAGGGCTGCATAAAAGCATTTATTATTAGATTTGATTCAATTTTCTATTCACTTACGTTATGAAAATGTGGCTCGCCGTGTTTTCCCCACCAAGCTTTTGCCGCTTTTGTTGCTCGCTGCACTTAATTCACGGCGGTAAATAAAAATCAATGTTTTGCTTTTACTACAACCGAACGATAGGATACGATGCGAGGCGAAAGGAAGCGAAAAACGAGAGCAATCGCGTAATTTCATTTGCATAAAAGTCAATTGGATTTCGTGCCATGGAACAATTTCAATAATTGCAAACGCCTGCCATACATTTCGAGCTGCTCTAAGCCACCGTAGTAGGCCAGTCTCCTATTCCAGGACCTGGTTTTTAGGTTGTGGTCCTGGGACTCTCTCTGCCCTGTCGCCATTGTGTCGCCCGCCCACCGAAAAGGCCGCCCACTTTCGGGGCGAACTGAAGTTGCTGGCCAAAACACAGACACATGGAGACCAAAAGCCAAAGGCGACATCCATAAACTGTAATCAAAAGCTATTATCTCTGCTGGGGACCCTCCTTCCTCCCCCCAACGACCACCCACCATTCCGGTCTAGTTTTTGGCAACATTTTTCTAAACCATAAATTTCGAAAGCAAATTCAATGGAATTTGCTTGCCAAAAATCGGAGGCTTCCGCTATTTCCAGCTAGCCGGCCATGTTTGAAAATTTAAAGAATTGGCCAGAAATTTAGACCGACAAGCGGGAATAATGGAAACTGAATGGTTTATTTTTTGCCTAAATAAATTATGAAAAACTGAAATGCTGCTCGACATAAGCTGATTGCCGCCTGTCTATATTTATTTATTTAATTATTCCTTTTTTCCCTCCTTTGCCGCTGGCAAATCCCTCGAGCGAAATTGTAAATTAATTTGCGCGCAACAATTTCGATTTTAATAACTAGAAACATTGTCACTTAGTTTGCATATTTAATTGCACGTTTTTTTCGCAGCATTTCTATTGGGAGCTTTATTATTATTTTTTCCACCTTGCCTGCAGCTTAGTTTGGCCAGCATATTAAAGCGATTATGGTAGTGACTTAAAGCCCGGGACCGAGGTCACCGAATCACATCGGCCAGAAACTAATTTCAATTTGCAGAGCACATAATTAAGTTAAACTAATGCCAATGCATGCGGCGATAAATTGTCATGGGCCAGGCCTACATAATTCATTACGCATTCTCCACGAGCAACGAGCTGACAAAGGCAGGATATTCGCATAAGGACCTTTGAGATGTTAAGAAATATTACTTAGATTTTTGGGGCCCGGCCGTGTGTGCATATATTAAGACATAAATATCAAGTGCAGAGCCAAGAGCATATTGTAATGTGACTGCACAGGAGTACAGGGCGTCCAAGTTGCAGATGACGAGCTGGGCAAGATGGCAAAGGACGTGCACATTTGCCAAAAATTACAGTTATTACTGCAGACAGCCGTCCTTGCTGGGCACCACCACCTCATTCGACCCACAAGACGCGATTGCGGCTGCATTGGAAAACTTAATTCAATTGCCGGGCGGCAGGCACATAAATCCTGCACTTTATTGCATCCGCAGTACGCAATGCACAGCCACAAGGGGATGGCTGTAGGATGGCAGCACTTTTGGCAGGATGGCCATTTTAATGAGCTAACGAAAATTTGGTTTATTAGATGTGCGAATGTGGCAGAGTGAGATATATCGAATCAGAGGCGGTGCCACTCGAAATGGGCCATCAATTTTTATTTACCCCCGATGGCTTCGTTTCCTTGGCTTTCAGTGAGCAATAACTGTAAGCAGAGCGACCGGAAGTGGAGCACTTTAGCGACATCCGGCGGCCTCGAACGGCCACTTCCTACTCTCGATATTTGCGTGCAACTTTTGAGTTAATTCCCCTGCATTTGCCTTGTGATTTCCTTATTACATTGGGCCCCTGCTCCCCGCTCGGTGGCTTTAAGTCCCCAGCTGGCAGCTGAAAAAGGCTTAAACTGAGGCGCTTAGCCTAAGCCCCCGCCCGAGCTGAAGTCCAAAACGAAGCGAAATATCATATCGCACACAATGCAGCCTCGCAATTAGACTTAAATGCATGGAGCCGTGCAAGGAGCAGCGGATCCAGGATCCCGGATCCCTAGCCTTCCCCTCCCGTCATTCCTGCCTTTTAGACAAACAATCTCGGGACCAGACCGAAAAAAATATATGAGAAATGCGCCAACTGAACGTCGCGGCGGGGTAATTGAAAAGGAAAATGAAAAACATGCCGCGAGCCAGAGGTACTGAAACAAGAAATGAAAAGGTGGAGGACAGCAGTCCGGGCAACGAAGTCGGGAATACCCTTCAGCGAGGAATAACAAAGACAATGGAGCATCTGGACTCCACGGCAAAAATATAATTCTTTAAATATTCCCCAACCACTTTAAGCGAACATCTTCGCGAGGTTTTCAGTTTCATGACCTCTGGGGAACCCATCGGACCCCGAGCTTCTCAGTTAATAAAAGGTAATAACGACAAAGTTACCTCCTGTTTGTTTGTTTTTTGCCTTTCAGCCGCCTCTTCCGCTTGTTTCCCGAATCCGGCCAGCCACTTGCTCCTTGTATCTTGAGCCCGAATGCAGGTCATTTGGCAATTAGGTCGCCGTTTTGCCTGCCGGCGCTTCCTTTTAGTTCCCTCGTTCCCAAAAAATAAAAAATAAAATAACTGTGCCCACTGTCATTTGATTTATGCATTAAATTCACAACCGCCCACGATTGCTAATTAAATTCTACTCAAATAATCAAACAGACAATCTGCAGACGTCGCAACTTCCCGGCCACTTTAGAATTCGAGGACCGCCGCCACCAGCAGCCACAACAATAACCACGGAATGCGACTGCAACAGCAGCTGCGGCATCTGCAGCCTTTCTATTTACCCGTTTTATCTGGGAAAAGGCTGTCAGCCTCCGGAGCACTCGGAAAAAAATGTACGGAAGGAGCAAATGGGGCTGAGATTGCAAAGGAAAGCCTTTCTTAAAATAAAATAGGGACCCTTAAGAGACAAGAAATATTTTCCATAAGAAAAGGATTTATTAAATATATCTTTTTCAATGGGTTGACAATAATTATAATACTCATAATTAAGGTACTAATATTATAATAAAATTATTATTTAAGTTAATTTATTTTCCAGAATGTTCTATCAATTATTATCAACTGATTAAAGTAAATGCCCATTTATTGAAGATCTTCCTTTACTTACAGGAAATGTTTGGATTAGAAATAGAGCCTCCCATAGAATTACAGGAAATATTAGCAGTGACAGCTTTTAGCCTGATAGGATAAATATCCTGAAATGCCCTTTACACTCTAAATTAATACCAAAGTCAAACAAAGTCTACCAAGTTCAAGGACGAGTTCGTAATTATTTTTTCAAGTGCACGGAGTCCTATGGCTTCCACTTTTTCACACTGCTCAAGTGGCCAGCGGAGAGCGGCGTCCTCGAGCATAATGAACACTTGACTCCTTTGGCTTTTGCCCGTCCTGCAGATGACAATGCCCGGCGCAAACATTTCACCGCAGGCTAAGACAAAGGGCTGACAAAATGAAGCGAGTGGTTCGCGAGTCCTTGGGTCCTTGAGGTTTCAAGTGGTCTTTTGAGGCGCAAAATGGGCAGAGCCGGCTATAAAGTTCCGATGCTCTGCAATTGACCCAAATAAGGAATGCAGGCAGCAGCAGCAGCGTGGATGTGAATTCTTTATGCCTTCTTGGGAGCCGAAAATATGCGAGCGATGCTGATACTTACCTGTTTGAAGCCATCTCTGGCCATCAACATAAGTTAATACAACTAAAAGCCCCCCGAGGGATGTGTTCACGTTCCGCCGGCATTCATTTGCCTATGTAAATTGTGGGTCCCGCATAAATTACAAAATTAGTCGGGATAGGAATAGGAACACACGAATTTCGTGTCGTGTCGTCATCTCAGTGTCTGCCGTGTCTGGCGTAAAAACTATTTCAATTTAAATTCTTATCGTATCGCAAACTAGGCAAATGAGTCGGCGAATCTCCTTCGCCATCTGCCCATTGGCAATCTTTAAGAGGCCTTGTGCTACCTTATTCTCGAATGTCCTTGTTGCCAATGCTGCTGGGCCATAAGCCGCTTAGCTTTCACTATTGCCAGGCCTAACTTTTAACGTTTCGACGCCTTAAAGATTGCCTCCGGCTTCCAGTTTTCATCTGAGCCCTCACCCACTTCGCCTCCTGGTATCACATATCTTACTTAACGTGCCTGCGAGACTTTTTTCATTAGGATAAGTCTATTTTATGCCAAACATCCGCCCCACAAAACACACAACCCGGCACACATGCCACATGGCACATGGAAGTTTTTGGATTCGTTCTGGATCCTGGAGTGGAGAGTAGAGAGTCTCGAGTCCTGAGTCTCGAGTCCTGAGTCCCGAATCCCGTTGCCAAAATGTTTATTTGGTTCCTCGTGTTATTTATTTTATGGCACCTTTTGCCATACTTTATTTTTGTGCTATTTGGCTGCTTTTCGGCTACAGCTGTGACGCCTGCTCCTCGATGGCTGCTCATCGATATAACAATATCCTTTTGATGTAATTTCCGCTTATGGCTTATTTTCACAATGGCAGGTGTAAAGGTAATCGTTGATTGTAAGTGCCTGCCAAGGCAGCCGACAGGATTTTATAAGCTAGATGTGTGTGGTGGTATGCTATGCTATAGGGTGTGGTGTGGGATGATTGTGTGTTTGTTTGGCTTTTATGTCAATTCTCAATTATATTTCAATCATTTTTATTACATCTCCTAATGCCCAAAGAAGATTACTTGCCATCATAAATAAGTTATAAATTTAATTGGAAAAGCTATCTCTGTGTGTGAGTGTGTGTGGATGTGTGTTCGCCATTTTGGATTGGATCCATGGCTTTTGTATCTGTGTGTGAGGGGTGGGGAAAAATCTCTGTCCATGTCTGTCTGCATCCGTGCACCTTCTGTGTCTGCGTATTATGCCTCCCCATTTCCGTCGCTTAATTAGTTGCTAAATTATTACCACTCGGGGCTGACACGGCCGCATCTCAAGTGACAGCCAATCGATACGAAACTCGACGCTCCGACCTGACCTGCGTCGCTCTTTATTGTTGCACATTTGATTTCAATTGATTTGCGGCACGCTTGACACTCGCGACACGCGACGAAAACAATGCCAATCATGGCTGGCAATTCGCGTTAATTTCCACATGGAATAAGGCCGCATAATTGCGGCTTAGCTGGCATTGCGTATACGCCGCGTGGTTACCCAGGGGTATGCGTACATGCGCCCCATTGTGCGGGAAAGCTTGTCCGTCCAATAAATTAGGAGCTTTTGTAAGGCTGGTCAAAATGATTGGCAATAAAAAAATGGCTATAGCATCAGCGGAATTAAAAATTAAGAGTCTTTAAATAATTTATTTCAGTCAAAAACAACACTTTAAAAATTTAACTCCATTTTAAATCCTTTTATTATGATATTGTGATATAATATATAAAATAAAATTATAGATATTTCACCAACTTTAATCGTTTTATTATGAGAATCAGTACAATATACATATTATCATAGCTGTATCCCCGTTTTTCCGAGTGCCCAAGAAATTACAATAAAGAATTTTTAATTAGCATATAAATTGCTGGCAGATGACCATTTAACACTAGAAGGCCGCCACCGAGAGATCAAGATGCGCCTTAAATCAAAAGGAAATAAGAATGAAATCTCATTACTTACCAATAAATTTAAATCCACTCGCCTGAGCTCTTGAGTTGCACGAGTTCGCTTGGCATTCAGGTGTTAAGATATACGGCGGCACGCACCGTGAGTTACGGGTTGCTTTATAAATAAATACGTTCGTGGCCCAGTTCTTTTTTATTTTCAGTCGTATTTTGGCGCAGCTGCTTGTTGCCAAGGTGCTGATTGCAATTACTTGTGTGTGACGACGACCCGTTACTGTCGAGTTGAGAATGGAGTATGGACTCCAGGACGCCAGGACGCCAGGACGTCAGGACTCCACGCCCACTCATTCGCTGCCGCTTGTTTACGGCCGACCACATCAGCTGTGGCGAGGCAGTGCTACTGGCGAAAGCAACAGGCAATAATGCGGCACTTGTCCGGGAAATGGGAGCCCCAGAGCACAGGACCCTCACCCCTACTTATACTCCGGCACCAGGATCGCCAGGACTCGCAGCCGATGAATTGCGTGACTGTGCAAGTGAAGCTGTGGATATAATAAAAGTAATTAACAAGTGTTTGCGCTGCATGATGCGGAATTTCAGGCGCGGATAAGCGAGCATACGTGTGGCATATGGAATACGGTATACGGTAGAGTGGAGGTGTGCACAAGGCATACTGAATACGGGATTCGGATTGGGTAGGGGAATTGCTTTAAGTGGCGCACACAAAAAAAAGTCTAATAACGAGCCCAGAGATAAAAGGGAACCGGCGATCGAATCGAAATGGATCGGAACCCATCCCTAGTGGAGCCGAAAATCTCTCGACAAATACTTTTGACAGCCGGGGATATTTGATGCTCGAAAAACAACAGAACGTAAATTGAAAAGTTTCGCACTTAATGCAGGTGAGAGTGTGCGTGTGCGAGAGGGTATGTGGGTGTGGGTTTATACCCAGCTGTGTGTGTGTGTGTGCCTCCGATTGTGTTTCGTAACTCCGCTCGAAGGCCCCGAGCTGGAAATCAATTTGTGTGCATTTATTGAAAATTGAATTTCCAATGAGCAGCGGCGCGTGCACACACATGTTGCTCCTGCAGGACGAAAGCTTCATCCTTGAATTGACTGCTGAAATGGGTCTAGTTCTACACAGCTTCGGTGCGGACAGGGTATTAGGTATCGGGCGAGGGTCAGGGGTCAGGCTTGTTCCTGCATAATTGCCATGTAAAACGGTTTGTTCTGCCGCCGCTTACGTAATCCCTCCAATTTTGTTGCAGCCAATTCCAGAGGCACTCTAAATTCAGCCCAGTAAAGCAGACCTTCTGTCCACAGTGAAAGCGAAATACGTATATAACATTTTAGAGGTTTGTTCTATTTAAATGGCCTGAAGTGCTCTTTAATGACTTGAAGTGTTGGACATAGATATTTTATCTCATCATTTTGATTCGTTATTGAAAAGAGATTCGTAATACACTTGCAAAAGCTGTCATGAATAGTCAACATTCTTTGGTTTTACTACACTTATCTTTAATACTCGTATATGCAGATCCTTCAAAGAACTTGTCTTACACATCCCTTAATCGTGTTAAGCGCCTGTCCTATGGCAAATTCAATGACGAAGCTCTCCGACTATCGAAATATGTAGTGTCTGTAAGGACAAGAAGTGCCAGCGTGTATTTTGGGGACAATCATTTTTGTTCCGGCGTTATCCTGACGCCATTGTTCGTTTTGACCTCAGCGCACTGCCTGATAAAGTGAGTATTCGGTTACATAGTTATCGAAAGAAATAACTGATCCTCAATTCTCTATAATTCACCAGCGATCGGAGGGTTTTGTACGACAGTCGAACTCTGCTCGTTGTTGCCGGATCTGTCAATAGGTTCAAATACATTCCGGGCAGGAGTTTCTTGGCTCCTGTAGACAAGATAATATTGCCAGATAACTTCACTATTCGCAATAAGCAGGATATTGCACTATTAAAAGTTACGAAGCCATTTCCGAGGTCTTATAAACATATATCTATGGCTAAATTACCCGTTATAGCACCGAAAGCGGGTCTCGAATGTCTTGTCGGGGGCTGGGGACAAATGTTTGATGTGAGTTAAAATCACAATATCACATATCTGATATCGATAGTATTTCATCTTACTTAAAGAGAATTAATATTCCACTTGTTTGACTTCAGGGTGGACCGAGAACCGCGAAGTTGCTCTATATAGACGTGACCTTGATATCAGCCGAAGAGTGTGACCAACGGCTGAACGTCAAGGAAATTGACTTCTTGTGCGCCGTAGACCCTGATCCTTTTACGATTCAGCAGCCGTGCATAGGGGACCTGGGAGCTCCTTTGATGCACGACGATGTAGTCTACGGGATCGTGAGTCTTCTCATGGGATGCGGCACAGGCGGCTGGCCTTCTGTTTATGTCGATGTATATACGAGTGTGAAATGGATCGAGGGAAAGATAATCAGCAATGGAGGTACCATCTTATATGAACCCATCAAATTGGATCATTTTACTATAACATTATTTCGACCAGGGTCATTTTTATTTTTTGTAATCGTATACGAAATTTTAAAGATAAGTATAAATTAAAGATTTGGGTATGTATTTATAGAAATAAAATAAAAGGATACTCCAGCAATAGTTTTTTCGTGCTTATCATTTTGCTAACATTTTAAAATAAATCTTCCATAAACTGTGATTCTCAACTTTTCCAAACTATCGAATCGCACATAAATAAGTTTATTTTGTGTGAATAAATCTGCTGGCAATTGCCAGGGGTTTACTTTAAGCGCTTTAATTGATTTCGGCTCCTCAGTTCTCAGTTCTTGCTATGGATTCCGGCTAACACTCGGCTTTGGCTTAACAACTAACCAAATTCCAGCAGCAACAGCAACAATTGCGGATTGTGCTGCACTCACGAGCGGGCAATAAAAAGGGCAACCGACCAGAGAACGACAAGATGTACTCCAGTTGTTATTGCTGCTGTTGTGCTGGCAAAGAGTAAGCTTGAAAGGCGGCAGGAGGAAAAAAACGGTTACTAGGTCAGTAACACTGCCAGAAACACGCGTCTGCAGGCGGATTCTCTCGCCTTTCGGCCGCTTTGCAGACTTTGTGCGTGTGCGCTCGCTCTCTCAGCCGGAAAATCCCGCTCGCAGCCGCCCTTTTTAGTACACTGAGCACAGCCTCCGAGTTTTCCGAGGCTTTCCGAATCTTTTCCGAGCCAGAGAGAGGGCCGGATTTTTGTAGCTTTGTCGCCCGGCCGGATTGCGATGCCCAACCACACCTGCTCAGCATCCAACTCAGTACTCAGTCGTGCGCGCGTCAAACAGGACGATTACGGCGGAAAGTCACAAGGATGCTGGCTCTCTAGCGGTCTAGGGAAATCGGAAAATCGCAATAGGGACCCATACGAACTCCTGAGCGGATCGGGCCCAAAAAACCGAGTTCGAGTCGAGTGATAAAAGAAACCGCAGGGCAAAAAAAAGGCAAAAATAAAAAACGGACGGGAGTTGCGCGCATTAAGTGATAATAAAGTAGCGGCAATCATTTTTAAAATTGTGTGCCAGCTTATGCAAATGTAAAAGTCGCTTAAGAGCCAATTGCCAAATATTCCGCAAGTTTCTTTCCCGCAAAGAAAAAGCTGAGCAAGAAAAGCCGCAATTTAAGTGTGCTGTGTGTGACCAAACAACTTACAAGCCGCCAACAAAAAACCAGAAAAAAACTGAAAAAAGGAAAAATAAATCTCAACGACTGGAAGGAATTGTAAGCCGCAAATGAACAGCGACAAATGCTCGGCCCTCTTTTTTGTAAGTTGCCAAATTTGTCGAGGCCCCATTGACTGACTGACTGAGTGAGGGAATGACTGAGGGAATGACTTAGTGACTGACTGCCAGGTCCCCGACCTTTGGGTATTGACGAGCATTAATATAAACAGCGAAATTTGTGCTCATTATTTGTGACTTTGGCCCTCGTTGGCATGGAAAGTTGTCAGATTCAGAATCAGATTCAGGGGCAGAAAAATAAATTATCAATTATCGGGGCACTTGTCTTCGAGTGCCACGAGCTGCTCAAGTTTCTGCGGGATTTAAGCTAATTACGAGGGATATATTTTTGCCATAAAGACATTAAAGTGAGTCAGGTATAAAGATATATTTTTGGCACACATAAAGGCAGATATATCAGAAATGATAGCAAATTGAAAATGCAGATATTGGGTATGATGGCTGCCTTTGCTTTTTCGGCATGACATTGGCATACTAATCACCTCATTGAAATGCAAATGAGCTGCCTTATATTATGGATTTTATCTGCGGCCTAATAATTTTCCTGTTACATTTTTATCTCGCCGGCTCCGCTAAATACCTGCCATCGCGTTTTGTTTTCCATCCACGGCTGCTGGCACGTGCCCGTCGTCGGGGGAAAAGGAAAACATTTGTGGGGGCGCTCGTTTCGCCTTTTGAAAGGCAAATTTTGAAGGTCTCGACTTTGGACGATGCCTATCATCTGGCAAAGGTCAGTCCCGGATTCAGTATTATTTTCAGTATCTCAAAACCCGAGAGCAACGTGTTAAGTTGCGAATGAATAGAGGCGAGAGTCGGGCAAAAAGTAATCAGCCAGTGGCTACAAAATAATTATTTAATTAACGGAAGTGCCTCGGCAGGACACCAATGCAGCAGCAGCATCTCTTCTGCTCCTCGGCTCCTTTTGGCCTAAATGTCCATTCATTCGTTTCACTTATCTGGGTCCGCCTGTGCTTCGAGGCGCCCTTTTTGTTTGCGTCCCCCCTGTGTCGGCCGACTCAACTCGCAGCCACTTAAACATCCGTGACGTTCAACTTTAGGCTCCTAATTTAAATTTAATTAAGTGGGATCATTCGTTTAATGGAAACCGGCCGAGGCGCAGCTCTCGTCGCACTTTGCGTTAGTTTTGCCATCGTCGTTATAACGAATAAAGTTCCGAGTGCCAGTGCCTTCGAGGCTTCGAGCCACGGCTATATGAATACTAAGCGTCTGTTAACCTATTTTCTAAATGCGCTAAATAATCCCTTTTGTCGCCGGTGCGGTGCTCTGGACTCTGGTTTTTATGGGCCCGGCTAAAATAGACACTGTACAGACTACCGACTACCAACTGCAACTTTTCACTCAAGTGGTTTTATGTAGATTGCTTCGGTCAATGTTTGCCTAATGAATGAATGGGCCCAGTCGCTGGGAAAGGGTTCTCATTTTCCCGCTTTCGGCCGGGGGATTAGTTACTGTAACTGATATGATTACAGAGTGGTTAGGCAGCAAAACAAACTTCAAAGGCTGGAGTATTTCAAGTGCGGGGGAATGAACTCTGGCTGGGGATTTTCTATTACCCTTTTGATTAACCGATAACTTACTTAGCCTTGCTAAATTTTAATTAGCATTTTCTATTAAAAATAAATTGGAAAAAGGAAAATATTGCGGTAATAACTTTCAAAGTTGATCTGAACTTCAATATTTGCTATCTATCTATACATTCTCGTGAAGATAAAATCTGTGCATACATCAGTTATGCCGAAACGTTTACACAAATAGTAAACTACAACTTAAATCGATTTCCCCCGAATAAAATCAGATAGGCAATGCCCAAGTTATGAATATTTATCCTTGAAAAATACATGAAGCCCAAAAATGTCCAAGAACTAACGAGAACGAAGCGCACACAGATGAGCCAGCTGAGTGCGGCATACCTCAAATAAGCCGATTTAAAAACAATTTCAAAAATTAAACCATTATTAAAGCCGGGGGGAATGCAAACGTGGAACGTAAAAAAATCGCCCCCACATATATGTAAAACGGCGATCCAAAAATAAAATTCCAATAACCGTGCGTTTCGGGTGGCTCGAATGGGGGCGGAAAAACAGGGAAAACAGGGTAAAAAGGCCAAAGGGATATGGAAAACAGACATTTTCGAGAGGAGCCACAGACCCACAGACCGACAGCCAGAGTCACACAGCCAAGCGGGCAGTCACTCAGTCAGCCTGAGCTCTGCAATTTTAAATAATTAACAATAAAAGGCATAAAACAAAAATGTAAACAAAAATAAAGCAACCAAGGGAGCGCACCAAAAACAACATGCATAAAAGACATTTAAAATAAGCGCAAAATCAGCACAAAAACAGTCAGCGAACCGAAAGGATAACGACTGGGGGATATGCGCCCGGGGGCGGCGAAAGGTGCGGTGGGCGAGGGAGGCGTGGCAGGGAGGGCTGCTGGGTGGCAGGGGCAACAATAACTGCACAAGCTGCTGGCACAGTGACACACTGACAACGCACAAAAACAACAGCAGGAGCGAGAGCAAGAGCAGTCGCAGGCGTAGATACTCCCCCACCCACACCCACACTCACACACCGCACACCTGCATATAGACCAGGTGTACATATTTGCATACAGTTCACTGGGCACTCACACTCGCACCCAAGCTCGCACACACACTCGCACAAATGCGAGCCTCAGCGGAAAGTGAATGGAACGCGACAGTTGCCAAGTCGGCTGCCATTGTGCCAGGTGGCAGTTGCCAGTTTACCTGTTGCTACAGAGCAAGAAAATACTCCGAAAATAAATCAAATCAAGATAACTAAAAAGATAACTCTATAAAAGTCTATAAAAATAAATCTGAAATGGTTAAGTGACTAAATTGCCTTGCCAAAAATGGTTTTATCTCAAAGATAAAAAAGATAGCTTCTAAAGATTTTTTTTTAATTGCTTTAAAAATTCGAAGTTGTCCTAGACTTTTTGATATTTTCAAGCTATTTTTCTAAGATTTAATATTAAATAGATTTGTTGTCACACAAGTTTTAAAGAAGAAAAGTCTTAAGACTAAATATAAAAATCAAAATAAGAGTACAAACTTGTTCACTTACCAAAAGGTAAAAGTTTTTCATTTCATGATTTTATTGTTGATTAAAATTAAATATTAAATTAAATATTACCTATGATTTATTTCTCGCAGTGCAATTGCCAGCTTTCCAGGTGCCAGAGACACGTGCAGGCCAACGCGTGCCAATGTGAATAGCTTGGGGGTGGCTCAAAGGGTGGTCTTAAAAAACACACACTAATTTGCCCCAATAAGCAGGAAACGTTTAATTAAGCACACAAAGCCGAAAATTTGAGCGACTTACACGGACGCAATTTGCATGATAACCTAACACGAAATCCCCCGAAAATCTTCTAATATATATTTAACATACTTTAATGCCTCCCAACCCATCGCTGACCCGAAATATAAATGCAGGCAGCACAAATTATGCAAATGCTGCGCTAAGTGCGGCAAAATGCTCGCAATGCCAGCGACGACAAGCGAACTCCACTGCAACAACTACAAATACATCTACAACTACAACTACAGCTGCAGAAAATAAGCGGAAAAGCGGAATTAGCAGCAACAACAAGAGGAGTCCTGTTCCGCAGGAATAGCAAGGATATAGCAAAAACAACAGGGCAGCAAAGGCAGCGAAGGCAGCATCAGCAGCAGTATCAACGGGCTGCAAAATGCGCATTGGCTTAAAGTTGAGCTGCCTTTGGCCAAGCTTTTTATTATGGCTAACATGGAGCAGTGGCGGCGACGGGGGAGTCAGCGCACAGCCATCATTAACCGAGAAAATCCCATTAGGTGAGTAACCGTAACCGTAAGCCCAATGCATCTGACAGCGACTCGAGCTGCAGCCTGCCTCCTGCCCCTCTATCCTTTCCTCCTCCTCCTCCCCCGCCTGCCATCCGTGTGCTGGTTTTGTCCTGGCACTTACTTTTATTTTATAACCGCTCAGATGCACACGCCTCAGCTGGCTGGAAAATGTAAGGAACGCCCCCGAAATTCCCCTTCTCTCAAGCATTCGGAAAACCCACCTTTCAAGTCTGAAAATATTGATTTCATAACATTTTGCTTAAGAAGCTTAAATGTCTGTCTTATTACGTTAAACTAAATTCCCTTATGAAATTAAATATCTAAGAGTCGAAAATATTTTATTTTCAGCTATAAAAATAAATTTGAAAGAAGCAAAAATATTTTATTTCTAAAATGTAATCTAAAGTTTAAAAGAATATTTATGGTAAAGTTTACCCTAATAAATCTGTACAGCTGTACTACATTGTTTTACACCTTCTATGTAATGAATTATTAAATAATGAATGAAGAATATAATAATAATCTTTTACTAGCATTATCATTGTAACCAATATAAACCTTCTTAAATGAATAATGTTTAATGCTTTATGCCATTTTTCCTTCGGGAATCATTTGCTGGTTGAAGTTTGCCAAGAGTCAGTTTCGTTTTATTCGTTGGCCACTTTGAAAACTGAAACGCCACGCTTATTAGCTTGCTGCAAACGCCACTTAAAAATTGGCTCAAATTGCCCACCACAACAACACAGCAGCCCAGAACGGCAGCAACAAAGTTTTTCCCAAAAATAAAAATAAAGAGAGTAGAAAAAATTACAAGAGCAACAACACAAATAAAATTCGAGAGCAAAAGCAATTACAAAGTTTAAAGTGCCTTTGCTTTGAACTTAATTGACAATTTCGATGGAGCAGCTTCCCCGAAAAAGCGAAACTTTTCCCCGAGCCGAGCACTAACAGCACTTTTACACATCTTTGCATGCTGCTGTCGCCCTCCGACTTTCACCTGGAACCCAAACAGGTGCCATCTTCGAGCAGGGAACCGACGAGGTGCAGTCGGCCTTCAAGTACGCGATGCTCAATCACAACCTGAACGTCTCATCCCGCCGATTCGAGCTGCAGGCCTACGTGGATGTGATTAACACGGCGGATGCCTTCAAATTGTCCCGACTGAGTGAGTATCTTGGGTAGGGTGGGAAATCAATTCAATAATTCAATTGGGCCAAATGCGAACACAAAACTCTCGTTAGGAGATAATTATTTGAGCCATTGAATTTTGATTCTCCTCTGAATTGAATTGAATTCATGAGATGCAGTTGACATCCATAAATATTTCGTCGGTCCCGCAGACAATGTAAAATGTAAATACACCACAAGATATCTCGTTACGCTGACAAATGTATTAATTATGCGCATTTTTAGCCAGTATTCCATTTCATTTTGTTATTTTTCCATTTTCATTTGAACTTGTGCCCTCCACTCAGAGGAAAAATCATTAAAATTGGTCAACTATTTGTTTCGTGATCGCTTCGAAAAAATGTCAATTAAAATATAATTAACCTATACTTGCAATATATTTTAAAATTCAAATCTGAATATAGCAAATCATTAAACCTTCAATCGAATTTAAATTAAATTTAAATTAAAATATGAATTCAAGTTTAAAATAAAGATAGTTTTAACACAATATACAAAAATGCCATAAATTTTAACTCATATTTTTATGTGCTTTTCCCGTTCGCTTTCTGCAGTTTGCAATCAGTTCTCAAGGGGCGTATACTCGATGCTGGGGGCCGTTTCGCCCGACTCCTTCGATACACTGCACTCCTACTCAAACACCTTCCAGATGCCCTTCGTGACGCCCTGGTTCCCCGAGAAGGTGAGCCCATTAAGACATTAATAAATATTAAAGCGAGACCGAGCGAGTGCCAAGGTCGTTTGCCTATTTAAATATGAAATATTAATCATACGCACTGTTGGCTCGCAATATAAATTGGTAACCTTGAAAAGCCTCGTTCTGGAAGCCAAAGCCCACCCAAAAAGCACTCGGAACACAGCTGGGCCAGTGGCAAATATTTATGAGGCGCCCAGGTACAAATCATTATAAATACTAGTGAGCTGGGACCAGGGACCAGGCCGGGCAACCTGGCCACTTGTTTCTAATGATGTCCTGCCTGCCCCACCAGTTGTGTCGTGTGCGTGCGCTTTAAAAATTTATAACACACTTTTGGCCTCGTTTAGGCCGAGCGCCCTATAAATCAACCGGGCAAATGCCCGAAACGAGCCCAAAAGTGGGCCCAACAACAATGAGCACTCAATAATGATTCATGTTTACTAACTCGCCATGTCCTTTCTCCCTCTGCCGCCTCGATTTGCGGCTGCTTTCCATAATTTTCGCGTTTTAGGTGCTTACGCCATCGTCTGGCTTCCTCGACTTTGCCCTCAGCATGCGCCCGGATTATCATCAGGCCATCATTGATACAATACAATTTTATGGCTGGCGCAAAATAATTTATCTCTACGATTCCCACGATGGTGAGTACAAAACCAGCATGCATACTAATACACAGCCATCAACCGATATAGAATGAGGAAGCGGATTCGAAAGGAGCGAAAGCATTTTTCCGCTTTCGCTACTCGCAACCTCATCTATGCAAACTATGTAGTCGGAAAGGGTATGAATATAAAACACTGAAGGAAATAAATTATTGTTTTTTTTAATATTCAAAAATTTTGTTTTCCCTTAAATCGCTAAAATAGAAAACGACTTTTAATAACTTTCATGATGATATATAATAAAATATACATAAATCCGCATACATACTGAAGAAAATTACCTTTGTGAGAATTCTTCCTTTCCTTTCCTATTATCCTACCCTAAAAAAATAACTTCTTGTCTATAATTGCTTTTCAAGTTTTCAAGAACAAAATTTCAATTTGTTTGTAGTTTTCTGCAAGTGAAACTATTTTCCCCTTCTTTTCTCCAGCGTAAATTTGCTTTGTTATAAGTTTCTGCAAGCATTTTCCATTTACCCAGTGCATAAATAAAGTTTAATGACACCGCCGTCTGCATTGACTCCCCGTGGCCCCTTTTTCCTTTTGCCCGCTGACATTTTGCGCCATTGGCAGTCGGACAATTGGTTTATGTGGCCACTGAGGGACGGATGGACGGATGCCAGTGTCTGGCTCCTGCATTATTATTATTAATGAATGCCACGTGAAAATCTTTTGCGGTGGCCAACAGCACTCAATCAATTCGAGCCAGTTCATAAGCCTCATCCCCATTTCCATCCCCTTCTGTCTGTGTTTGTTAATCTCTCTTCATTTTTACCCCGCTTTCACTTGTACCTCATCGGCTGTGCTAAGCCGTGCCAAATGCTTAGTGGCACTCAATCAATTTTGCGGCTTCTTGTTAGCAGCTTAATAAATTCTGATTGCCTGCATATGACTTTAAGGCCAGAGAGCCGGAGATATGGCCAATTAATAGATACGGGGTAGACAAAATTGCCCGGCTATTTTTCATTTTTCATGAATTTTCCTTTTCGGCTACTTGGTTTATGGCCATGTTTACATGGCAACTTCTGGCACGTAGCGCCTACGCCTCTTAACGGCCTTTGTTTTTGGCCCGGCAACTGTTGTGTCCTGGAACGGCTTCCTCTTTTGTTTATTCCAAGCGCCAACGAGTTTATTACAAAGAAATAGGAAAAACATTTTGCGCCTTGCCAGCCCAAAAAGGAGAAAAAATATACAAAACAAAATTGGGCCAAAAAAAGAACTATTTATGGGCAATGGCCGGCTTCAGATACGATTTTTCGAGTGGCGTGTAGAACAATCACAACAGAAACAACCATCGATGCGAACACAAACAATATTTCGTTATGGGATTTCTCCCCACTCGCCGCCGGAATCTAATTCATGCGAAGTGGGCCAGCGGCTTATAAGTTTATTCTCGCTCGTATTTACGACTTGGCCGAGAAATTGGCTTACACACATTTTCCTTTTAGCTGTGAAATTATTGTATTTGCCCGCCGCTCGTCGAGTCGCCCGAAAATTCCAATACGTGCCAGCCCCGCGGCTATGCTACATTATATATTTACGCAGTCTATGTGCGCGAGTGTGTGAGATTGTTCACTAAAAAACACTTGTGCCGCCCGCGGCTATTGGATTTCCCAGATCCAGACAAGAAAAGCGGGCGGGCCGTCTACAGGTCATCAAAGAAAGAAGCGCACGAGATTCGCTGTTTAGGCTGTACAAATTCTTCGGCAGCTTAGCCTTTAAGTCTTTAATTGAAGAGTTTAACAAATCACACTGCAGGTATTTAGTAGATAATTCTGGCAATTTAATGGGATTTCTTTGATAGTTGGTCAGATTAAGATTAATTAAAGATTAGTTAGTGTTTTTCCTGAGGGAGATTCCTGATTCATAACTTCAATTAGATATATACTAGAATTAAGTAGATTATACTTTTTCTTTAAATACCTTGGTAATCTATTGACAATTGAAGCTCAATAATACATGTATTTCCAATATCAAGAATTGGTAAACAAGTATTTATAGAAATAATCAAAGCCAGTCAAGGGGTTTGATTGTATTTGTTTTCAAGATGCCATTTCAAGAAGACACTTCAAGGAAGCCCTTCATAGCAAGTATCTGCGTGTACCATCCCCAAAGAACATACAATCCTATCACTTTCCACTCGCACGATTGAAATGGCAGGAGGAGCCAGCACACAAACGGAGCAGAAATAACTTCATTCCATATGGGGCAACCTGGCAGCTCGGCAGCTCGGCGGGCCATCCGCTTGACATGCTAACTGTTTCGAGCAGCTGTCCCGCTTCCAGTCATCGACGCCAGCCACGTCAAATGAGCCGTATAAGCAAATTTCCCACAGACAGAGGCGGTGCCAATGAATTGCAAAGTATTTGCACGTACGAGACACTAGAACAAATGACATGTACGGGCCAGAGTGACAGGTGGCGATGCTCGGCTAGCCGGTTTCCAGCCAGATTCGAGGATCTCAGGTCCTTGAGACAAACCGAAAAATCTCGTCTTTAATTTGGTACTTTCTTCTCTCTTTTTTTCTGGCTCACCAAATCATTAATTTTATTTGTTTCTCAGAGTGTGGGTAAAGTGTTATGTCTCTGGTTTTTTTTTTTATAAAGGCCACAGCCCAATTTTCCATGACCTCCATGAGTCTGCCACGTTGCCATCGATATTTCTGTATGAAAAAGCATACAATCAACAGTCTGCAATGAAAGAAAATGTCTTACTTACACGTATGTGTGTATAAATATATATATATTCGTTTATATATGTGTGGGCCATGTGTGTCCTGGCAGCTGCCGAAAATGAAGAAGGAATCTGGGAGCGAGGAAGAAGAAAAAGCGCCGAGTAGGCGTGGTCCTGCCCATTGCCGTGTTAACAGCACATTGACTTGCCGTGAAAGGAAATTTATTATGGGGGCCAGGGCGAGAAAAACAGAATAAACATTCCACGCAGGAGTCGCAGATACACAGATACAGATGCCGAGAGACAAATACAGACACACAAACAGGATTCTTTTAAGGACGTGTGAAAATCTGCTTGCTCATGCTGCAATGAATACGTCAGCAGTTCACTCAACCGGCCAGTATTGTTTATTAAAGACACTAAGGACACTACCGCCTAGGTATTAAAGATGAACCCTACGGCTAATCAATGGGACCCCCTGGAACCCAAACTGCAGAATTATGCAAATGGTTCTGTTTATAGATGAAAGACTTGATTGTCTTTTGCCCCAAAAAACCCATTGAAATCGAGATAAAGACAAAGGCCGGGGCCCATCAAATATGTATCCTTCCATGGCAATTCGACGTTCGATATGAGTGGTTTGTTTGGATATAAAAATCTGAAACGAATCTGCCACAGAGTGGGCATCATGAATAATAAGCGAGCGCTGATTGTTGCCGCCATAGAGAGTGCTACCTAATTTAAATCACAGAAGAATTTGCATAAACTGCGTCAAATGGCAGCGCAAATTGCGTTAAGACAACGACAAGGGCCAGAAAACTGAAGACGCGGCCTCCGGTTCCGGCTGACTGCCATTAATTTAACCATTATGGGGTTTACTGCGCTTTCACTTTCATGTTATTTGATACTTTTAATGCTGCCAGCCGCCGCTTTCCGCCTTTCCTCACCCATCCACCTCCTTTGGAGGCCATTGAAAACATATGCGCAAAGCCTTTGAGCTTGTCAGCATAATTTCCACAGCTTTCCCGAGAGTAACAGTAACCAAACGAACGAGGCCGTCGACGACGACGCAGTTTGTAAGTAATTAAAGCGGCAAAGTTTTTGATAGCACAACAGGCGAAACAGGCGGACCAGTAAAAAAGCATAGCAAGCTGCTAAGTTGGGGCGTGGTCCTAGGCCCCTCTGTGTATCCTAATTAGGGGCAGTTAATGCATAAATTATGGAATATTCGGATTTGCAGTCAGTCAATCGGGAAATGAAAAGCAACCGACATCAGGCAATGTTTTCCCTTTTAACTTTCTCCATAGTAATTACATTTGTTTGTCTGTTCCGCCCCCTTCTCATCATCAACTTTCTTCATAAAATATGCCGGCAAATGCGTTCTTGCTTGTTTGCCGTGTGTGATATCTGATATCTAATGTCCTCCGTATCCGTTTCCATATCTCTGTGTATCCTTGCATCTGTTTGTGGTGAGCTGGTAGCTGGTGTCGCTGGCGAAGGCAGGAAAACTTCATTTCCGCAAAACTAACTTTTGTTTAACATAACAAATTGTCTTGTTTACTTTTCGCATCCTAGTGAAAGTTGGGCGTGGCTCTGTGGCTGACAGATTTGCATAGCCACTGGAAGGAGCGAGAGATAGTGGCCAAAATTGAGTGGCAGCGAGGCCAGTCATCTTCGTCTCCTGGCACTTTTCAAATTCAATTTCAATTCGCCTTTGCTACTCGAAACAAATTGAATTTGACCCGGCAGCACGGCTAAAAAAAAAGACAACAAATATAATTGTGAATTAAATTCGTTACATAAACGAAAATGAAAGAGCACCGGCCACAGCTCGAAATAAAACAATAAAAATCAACGGAAATGCTCAAACGCACACAGAGATACCAAAGCGGATGGGGACTTGGATTCTGATTCGGTTTGGCATTGGGATTCTGGGTGGGATGCCAGTTTCGAGGCATAAAGTCGATGGGCCAAACGGGGGATTGGGGATCGGGAACCGAGAATCGAAATTCGGGAAACTCGAATTATATGCGGCGGGGCCAGCCACAAAAATGTTTTGATATCAAAAATGAAATAAAACAAAATCCTCAGCCGCAACAGCATGCTCTTCAATTACACTTTCGATTTTCCGATTCACACACACGCACATACGCACACCCCCTAAATCCGAGCGGAAAATCTCAAATCGAAAAAAGCGCAAAAATCAAATCCAAACACAAGCCAAGCGAATGGAAGCGAAATAGAGTGGGTGGTTTGGGAGGGTTAGCATGTTTAGGAGGAGGAAGTGCCGGCAAATGAAATTGTATAAAAGGCAAGGCAGAAAATTTATTGCACAACGAGCGTAGCGCACAAAAAATGGCCGCTCACTCAGCCACACGGACACGCACACCCACACACTCTTACAGCGAGTTATAGCATCGGGAGTCTCTGTATTATTCAGGGCAATTTGATACCCCGAAAGGATATTTGCCATTCACAAAGAGTGTCGATTTCTAGCACTTTATATGGTTGATAACTACGAAATCCGAATTGTTTTAATAAGTTTTTGTTGGCTTAACATTCAAATCTTAGGGCGAAAATATTAGGATGGCTACACAAATAAGTAATATGTGAGAAGAAACATATTTCATTTCAAAAACCATGTAAAATACCTTTTAAAAAGTCAATAAAATGTTTGTTTTTTTTTGGCTATTTTGCCTTTTTTTAAGAATATCTAGAGTGAACAATTTATTATATCAAAATCTTAATATACAGATAAATTTTAAGATATTTAAAGTTTATTTAAAATATTTAATAATTTTCGTTGCATTTTGTTGTTAGTATTCTCTTTAATTTATAAGTGTAATTTTTCTTAATATATAACTTTACTTATTACAAAATTGTTGGTAGCCCCTACCACCCCAGAATACCCTAAAACTCTTGGAATATATGTACTTACCGCACATAGTGCAAATCAAAGCAACAACAAATTGGAAATGTATTGAGTACGCTCCGCCCGTGCGTAGCAGTGGGCGTGGCAACCCGTAGCAGTTCCAGTAGCAGCACCAACAACAAATGCCTAAATCAAAATCCATCCGAAGCCAGAAGCAAAAAGCAAATCCCATTTTATCCGCAAACATAAATTGAAGGCGCATTGGAGTTGCACCGCCATGTCTCATGCGACATCCACCGAGAAGAGCCAGTCGAGATTTTTCCATCTCCATCTCTGGCTTTTCCTTGGTTTTCCACAGCAGCTCCTTCACATTTTTCCATTCGCCTTCCTTTGTTTGCTGCGTAGCTGTAGCTGTAATACAAATCATCTGGTCCGTCCGTCTCCCGGGCTATCTGTTTGTACGTATTCCTCTGTCCCAGGCGCATTGAATCGTTGAGTTTTGACTCGTAAAGTTCGTGGGAAGGGGAGGGAAGTCCTGCGGGACGATGGGTGGGGAGAGAAGGAAGAGCTGTAGCTGTTGCTGAAGCTCGGGGCCTAGCGCTCGGTTTAAGTGCGAATGAAAGCAGTTAGTTGCAGCCATAACTCAATAAGCACAAATGCAAATTGCGCTGGCAGAGAGGATTCTCGTCGGCATACGGCACATCGGGGCTAGCAGAGGGCCGAGGAGGATAATGCCGGAATACAGGGGACCCCCAAAAGGATAACGATGGGCCTGCCAAGTGGTTCAAAACTTGGCCTTGCCCCGGGCCCTGGCATTGCCAACATGCCGCAGTTGGCCTAAATTCTGGGGCCCCATCCAGGGGTATCTGCTGGATACGCAGTGGCATGTACGCATCCTTGTATCCGTTTTCGGTAAATTTCAAATTGAAACTGATTTTGCTCCTTTGGCTTTTGTTTGTGCGGGGGTATGGGGTATGGGGAGGTGGGCGTGTGTGGCCTATATTTAGACAAAGCAAATGTCAAGGCGCAGGCGACAAAGAAAACTGGAGCGTTGTGTAGGCAGATTTAAAAGGACTTAAGTCTGAACAGAAATAAATCAGACTTAAAGAGTGAAAGTACTCAAATATATAACCAGAAACGTGTGGCGAATCAAATGAGAGATACAAATTTAAACATGAATAATGAAAATAAATTTGTATAATTTTTTTTCTAACTACTTTTTGAGAAGCTTACAAATTAAATTGAAAGAAATCGAATTATAAAACCAGATAAAGTCCGCTTATATCACCAGGTAATTGCCGGTATTTTTATACCCGTTACTCGTAGAGTAAAAGGGTATATTGTATTCGTGCAAAAGTATGTAACAGCTAGAAGGAAGCGTTTCCGACCCCATAAAGTATATATATTCTTGATCAGGATCACTAGCCGAGTCGATCTAGCCATGTCCGTCTGTCCGTCTGTCCGTCTGTCTGTCTGTCCGTCTGTCCGTATGAACGCTGAGATCTCGGAAACTATAAAAGCTAGACGATTGGTATTTGGCATGAAGATTCTTGGAGTTCCTACGCAGCGCAAGTTTGTTTCAAAAGGGTGCCACGGAAAAGTAAAAATGCAGTTTTATTGTGTTTATCAATACCTATCGAAATGTAGAAGAAATTTTTCAAATCGGACCATTCGTTAAAAAGTTGTGCGTGTTCAAAGTTTCTATCTCCATCTCCCTCGCACTCCCTTTACCTGAGTAACGGGTATCTGATTGTCGGGGCACCCGACTATAGCGTTCTCTCTTGTTTCAAATTTATTTATATTTATTTTTATTTACATTTCCTTTTTTTCAACAGTTTAAATTCAAAGAGCAAGCAAAAAAAGGAAAGATTTTAAAAGCTTTATATATTTGCAAAAAATACTCCCTTAATTGCAAGCTACCTACAATTCTTTGGAAAATCGAGATAAGCTCGGTTGATAGCAGCAGTTGATTAGCAATGGTTTTAATAAAATATTCCCAAATTTAATTCAATTCACTTTAGACAAGCTTTGTCCATAAGCTGATTTCATCGTGAATAACGCTGAGAACTTGATTTCACGTCGGGTGGGTGGTTGTAACCCCTTGTCTGACCCCTTCCAACCCCCAAACCCCCGGGCTTCCTGTGGATTGCAAATGCTCGTCTTGTTGATAAGGGACTGGGGATTGGGGGCCCGGGGCCTTATTCCTTTGCACTGGCTAACGACTCGCAAAACTGTTGATGGCTGTAATTTGTGTGCCCCTGCTAATGCATCTATGTATCTGGATCTGAATTCGTAACTGGCCATCTGGCACTATGGCCGGATGGCCCCGATTGTGTGTAAATTTACCCGAAACTCAGTTAATTAACAGGATCACACTTGATACCCCGCAGGTCTGCTGCGCCTCCAGCAAATATACCAGGGCCTGCGCCCCGGCAACGAGTCCTTCCAAGTGGAGCTGGTCAAGCGCATCTCCAACGTCAGCATGGCCATCGAGTTTCTGCACACACTGGAGCAGATCGGCCGCTTCGAGAACAAGCACATCGTTCTGGACTGCCCCACGGAAATGGCCAAGCAAATACTCATCCAGCATGTCCGCGATTTGCGACTCGGCCGACGCACCTACCATTATTTGCTGAGTGGTTTGGTAAGTGTTGCTGTCCCTCGCACCCGAAACCCAAAGCCAAAACCAGAAATGAAAGCGAAAACAAAACGATTAAAACAAGGAACGGTGGTAGAAATAATAAATGATTAAAAGAGAACTAATTTGTTGAATATTTTTCCTCCACAAATAATTTGAAAAATATTAATTTTCAGTCACAATGATCCGAATAGAGACATTTTTCCTTTTTTTGTAACCTTTATAATAGCTTTTTTATTTATTTAATATTTTCCAGAATACAATATGAACCATTCAAAAATAACAGTTAATATTTTTTAAATCACTCCTTCAAATCAATTGAACAATACACCATCCTACAGCCAATTTAGCCCACTGTACCTCTATCAACCCAATTTCGATTCGATTGTCTTGCATTGCAGGTCATGGACGATCGCTGGGAGAGCGAGATAATCGAATTTGGTGCCATTAACATCACGGGCTTTCGCATCGTGGACACGAACCGGCGGCTGGTGCGCGAGTTCTACGACAGCTGGAAGAGATTGGACCCCCAGATGAGTGTGGGCGCTGGCCGTGAATCGATTTCGGTGAGTAGCCGCTGTAGTCTGTAGCCAAACGAGGCCAGCACACTAGTTTGGCAGTTAAATATTTGCGGGGATTTAATGTTTATCCGGAGAGAGGGGGAGGACGAGGACACAGGAGGACACTGAAGCACCGAGGACTGTGCCACTATAGCATAGTTTGCGGCGCTTTGTCGATGCTCAGCGCTCCGTGTTTGCACTTGTGTTTGTGTGCCTCTGTTTGTGTTGCGTGTAGTCAAATACTCGTTCTCTTATTCGCATTCCGGCGACAGATTCCAGATTTCACTTTTAGCGAGCGGGCAGGAGACAGATAGCTATCGCACAACTTGCAGTCAAAGGCACATGTGTCCTTGTCGCCGATGCTCCGTTGTCCTTGCCAATGCGACCGGGACCTAGACGTATACACTGAGAAGAAATTGTTTTAAAGGGATTATTAAATGTTCAATAGAGAATTAGAAATAATAAGTTAAATAGGATCTAGGCTATCTAGGATATTATTTACTGACATCAAGAACTTTTTATTTTACTTATCATGGAATATTGCTTACAACTTTAGAATAAATTTATTTTTTCTGCAATATTTAAATAAATATTTGTAATAATAAAATATAATATTTTTAATATCTTATATTTTCTGTGAGCAAGGATATTTCCTCCAGTGTAAGAGAGACAGCCTTGCGACAGCAGCAAGTTGCTTTAGTTTGCGCTTGCTGGCTGTTTATATTTGTATTTCCTTGGCATTATCCTTGTTGACAAAGATTTCACTTTGTGGCGCTTAAACGTTGGCTGAATTCAGCTGCAGGACAGTTCTCTCCGGTCCGGTTCTGTTCAGTCCGGTCCGGTCTGGTCCGCTGTCCTTCGCATTCGGTCCGTTCCGGTCCAGAAGCTGGACCGCTGCTCTCTTTGGCAGCGCTTGTTTGTTTATTTGACTTGCGTGTGTGTTCTGGGGGAAATTCACATTAAAGTCTTTGTGTGGCATTCTATGTCCGCTATGTCCGTGTTTGCCCAACTGGCCAGTAGGCCAGTTTAAGGACTGCTGCCCAGCCAGCAGTTAAATATTAAATCAAAGTTTTGCCCGCTGCTTTGTGTGGGTTAATGTGCGACACGTTTCGTGGCTCAACTCCCGCCGGGCCTTGGGCTAGCTTAACCCCTCGTCGCCCATCAGCATCAGTACCTGCTCCGGTGGGCTAAATAAGGCGAAAGATAGCTGCGCCCCAGTGGGCAATGGCTGGCGAAATTGTGAATAACAGCGTGTAATGCACTCATTAAATGCCAGCAGCTAAGCCACCCCCTCGCCAGTGCCAAATCCACGGGGGGCTTTATTGACCAACATCCACCATACTCTAGGATTATTCCCAAATCAATGCTTTTGGTTATGGTTCCCAGTGAAGTACAGTACCGCCTTTGAAAATGTTACTGTTAATAGTAAAATTCTAATAATATAAAACAGCAAATGTAATTACATAACATTTTTAAAGGGATTTTTAATAACAAAACAAGAGAGAACGCTATAGTCGGGTTGGTGTCCCGACTATCTAATACCCGTCACTCAGCTAAAGGGAGTGCGAACGCTGTACTCGGGTTGGTGTCCCGACTATCTATTGGGGCTAAAGGGAGTGCGAGGGAGATAGATATATAAACAATTTTGATTGCGTATAACTTTTTAATGAATGGTCCGATTTGAAAAATGTCTTCTACATTTCGATAGGTATTAATAAACACTATAAAATGGCGTTTATATATTTTTAAAATCTTAAAAGATGTGGCCTCCAGACACATTTGAAAATCGTTTATGGCGATTGTGGGCGTTAGGGGGCGTGGCTAAAAAAATTCGATATTTTAAAAACTAAAAATGGCTCCAACTGTTTACAAAAACCGATTTTAACTAACAATATGGCGCATACATTGAAATATAAAAAAAATTTTAATTCAAAATTTTCTAGAATCTTAATTTGCTTTTATTTTTAAGAAACTAAAAACTTATTTTTTTTAAGAAGAGGTTTTAGAGGAATTAATGACAAAAGACATAAAGTCACGCGGATTCATATAACCGGAGATAAAGATTTTCAATGAGAGGGTACTTTTTCAAATTTGTCAAATTTTAGAAAACTTTAAAAAATTCTCACTAAAAAAATATTTTTTTCGGACAAATCCTGATACACGTCATTGCTCATTTTCCGAATAGAACACGAAAAAAAGTTTCAGGCAAATCAAAAATGTAAAATTTGTTTTTTGGTTAAATCTGTTCGGCTTGTAAATGAACGGCCCTTGGGCAGCATTAATTGTTAAGAGCTGGCAAAAGTGGCTATTTTCGTTTCTTAATATCTTTTAAACGTAATTTTTACAGTAATGTGTTATATACCAAAATTTAAGGAATCTCAAGGGCTTTACAGTTTAAAGTTTTGAAGAAAATCGTTAGAGCCGTTTTTGAGAAAAATAAAAAAAGCTAAAGAAAAGTTAAAAAAAATTTTCTTTTGTTCATATCTTTTTAACTTTTACATTTACACAAATTGCATATAAAGGCGTTTATAGCATTTAAAAATACCTTTCAAACGAGATGCAGCACAAGTCTGTAGCTTTAGTAGTATAGAAGTTACGGCTTTCCGAATTTTAGCTATTTATAGCTGTTTTCCCGCTAAGCTAGCGGGTTTTTCCAAAAGTGGTAGAACAAAAGTTTTTTATATCGATGTGATGAACGTCATATCAAATTTTCAGAACTTAAAAAACATGTTTTGGACAAACTGACAAACAGAATTAAATTTTCATTTTGGGAAGAAGAAGAAAATCTTATTTTGGCTATAACTTTTGAACGGAGCGTCGGATTTTATCATATGACCCCTCATTCGACGGGCATTTTCAATAGGAACACAACTAAAACTTTGCAAGGGGGCATTTATCCCCACCCGCCCCAACAGCTCAAAATTTCGAAATTTTCAAATTTTTCACTATCACCGCTCTCTCTCCCAATCCAATTAATTTTCTTAAAGTCTTGGTATGCAATCCTTTAAGTTTTTGCAATACCTTTCGATTGGTGTGTTACTCATTACAATCGGACTATCACAGCAGATTTATAATTCTGCGGCTATATAATAGTAGTCGCCTTCGCACACTCTCCTGGTGCGCTTCGTCACTACATGGACTGCCGTCCATAGTGATTAGTGTTTATATTCTGCATAAGGATTGATATTAAGTTTTATATAGACTTTTTCTAGACTTAGAAAACAAAATTACCTAAAAAGTTAAAAAACTAATACCCAAACTTAAGGACTAATTAACTAAAATATTACCATCTACAGGACAGATGATCTAAAACGTAGCCAAAATAAGTCAAGGCAAATACATACATTTTTAGGATATTTATTTGCAAAATATATATAGAAAGCCCATGTTTTAGGTAATTATTCAAAATACAAAAATTTTTAGGGTATTTATTTGTAAAATATATATAGAAAGCCCATGTTTTAGGTAATTATTCAAAATATTTAGATAATTTTCAAAAAGTTTTAGGTATTTATGTTTTTTGGCTGTATTATTGTAAACTAAAAATGAAGTGAACTTTAAAGTTATTAAATCGATACCCTCTATTTTTGTCTTTCAATACTCAGGCCCAGGCGGCGCTCATGTACGACGCCGTATTCGTCCTGGTGGAGGCGTTCAACAAAATCCTGCGCAAGAAGCCGGACCAGTTCCGAAACAATGTGCAGCGGCGCAGCCAGACGCTGATGGTGGCCCAGGCGGCGGCCTCGACGTCCAGCGACGGGTACAACTACAATGCCAATGCCAGCGGTGGCTTCGCAAACGGTGGTGCGGGTGGAGGAGGATTCGCCGGCAGCGATTCCGGCGGATCCGGTGGCATGGCCTCGCGAGCACTGGACTGCAACACGGCCAAGGGCTGGGTGAATGCCTGGGAGCATGGCGATAAAATATCGCGTTATTTGAGAAAGGTGAGTTTAGATCCATCCGTGTTCGCGACGACTATGATGTGGACACAATGTGCCGACATCATCGACATCGATACACCCGCCTGCCAGTCGGGCAAACTGACAAAGCAATTAAGCACACATACGCCCCGTGTTCCACCCAATGTTCCTGTTTTACGGCTCACTCTGTACCCTGTTCGCTGTATGTGTGTACTCATCTCCTGGTTTCTTTGCCTCCGCAGGTGGAAATCGAGGGCCTAACCGGGGACATCAAATTCAACGATGACGGCAGACGCGTCAATTACACGCTGCACGTCGTCGAGATGACAGTAAACAGCGCCATGGTATGTGTTTTGTTGTCGAGTGTTGTTTGGGGCTGTGGGTAATGGTCCGCGCGGCGTTAAGCCATTCGGGAGAAAGGTAAAGCGAAAGCCGTAGCGCTGTTTGCACTGGGCAACTTCTGGGGACTAGCTTTCACCTGGCTTACTTTAAAATAGAGACGGAAATGTAGTCGAAATTTAAATAAAAGGCTTTTACTATTTACTAAATGGTACTCAGTTATAAAAGTTAAATCTCTACCTTTCAATTAATGTTAAATTTAATTATTTTACATAATTAATTTAAGTTTAAAACACCAAACTGTACCACAAAAAAAAACTATTCTTATACCAAAAGAAAGTAAATTTGCCAAACTGTTTGAGAAATAGAAAATAATTCAAAGTTAGGCAAATATCGATTCGATTGGCTCCCTCGTGGGGAGCAAGGTGTCGATGTCTGCATTATTTATGGCCTGCCCACCTCGGTAATTTATAATCTTTCGGGACTTCTTCTTCTCTGACAACCCAGGTCAAGGTGGCCGAGTGGAATGACGATGCCGGGCTGCAGCCCCTAAATGCCAAGTACGTCCGATTGCGTCCGCACGTGGAGTTCGAGAAGAACCGCACCTACATAGTGACCACTGTCCTGGAGGAGCCCTATATCATGCTGAAGCAGGCGGCTTTCGCCGAGAAGCTCCACGGCAACGACCGCTTCGAGGGATACTGCAAGGACCTGGCCGATCTGCTGGCCAAGGAACTGGGCATTAACTGTAAGTGAATGCGCGATGCCCTGCTTAATCGGCCGTGTGAATTCCCCGTTCACGATATCCGATTCGGTGCACTGAGCGAAAATTCTATATTAACTTTTTATTTCCTATTTAGATGGTATGTGTTTACAAAAAACTTCGACTGCCAGAATTTGTATAAGATTATAAGCAACATGGCTTGGTTTTTTATACTTTTAACTGTTATAAAGTTTCGTAATATACATGGCTTTATGGCTTTAAAAAAGGATTTATTAAATATTTTTAAGTTTTAGTAAAAATTTACTTTCTTTAGTCATTTAAGTTAAATTTGTAGTATTTTTCAATAAGCAAATTATTGATTTTGAGTTGGACTTAAATAATTATTTTATTGTTGCATTCTTTCTAATAAATTAGGAGCTAACTAATAAGTAAATATTATTATTGCCTAGCTTAATATTCCCCCTTTTTCCCCGTGTGTCAATTGCAGATGAGTTGCGCCTGGTCAAGGATGGCAATTACGGCTCGGAGAAATCCAGCGCCCATGGAGGCTGGGACGGAATGGTGGGGGAGCTGGTGCGCAAGGTGAGTCGAGTTCCTCCGCCCGGAGTGCACAGTGCACCTTTCCCTTTACCCCTTTGTGACCCCCTTGTAACCTCCGGCAAATGAACTCGTTCGGTTGCAGGAAGCGGATATTGCGATTGCCGCCATGACGATTACCGCCGAACGCGAACGTGTCATCGACTTCAGCAAGCCGTTCATGTCGCTGGGCATCTCCATCATGATTAAGAAGCCAGTGAAGCAGACGCCCGGCGTGTTCAGCTTCATGAATCCTTTATCGCAGGAAATTTGGGTGCGTATATGCTGGGAGGAGTTTCCCGAGCAACTCGAGTTTTCCCAATCCCCGATACCCATTTCCCATTTCCCTATCCCCTTTTCCTTTTGGCTGCGTGCACTTTGCTTCATTGGCGCTCAGCGGAGCGATGCAACTCGAGATGCTGAGGATTTTCCCTTTAGCTTTCAAGAGATTGTCCAGTTCCTGTAAACATTTTAATCAAGTCCTGGCCGCGACTATTGATATTGCCAGCTGGCACTTGACACTGCCTAAATTTCTAATTGTTTCCCGTCCCAAAAACTGTCCTGGACTCTCGGCCGTCTAAACACACAGCGCAATGTGTTTATTTTCACTTTGGTAACGAGTCAAAATGTTGCAAAAATTGCGCTGCATACAAATGAGTAAAGTTTTTAAACAATTTCTTCATTTCTGTTTCTGTTTCGCCGCCGTTTCTGTTTTGCCTGGTAATTTTTACGCTTGCCAATTTTTTGTTCCCCTATTTTCATTATTTTTTCCACCACCACCCACCCCCCCAAACGTTTCTCGATGCGAAGGATGCTGCTGTTCGGGCAAAAGTTTGCGGCAAAGTTTCGACTTGTATATTTATTTCTTCTGGTTTCGGCTTCAACTTGGCACCACGTAAGCTCCCAAAGTTTAATAGAGTAAACGACAAAGTTTTTTGTGCTTTTGCCACTGTTTGCCTTTTTTAACATTACTCGCATAAACACAGCAGCCCGGCAACATGGAGAGTTTTCCCGAAATTACGTGGCCGTCAAGTTTTAAATTTAACGCTAGTCGCTGGTCCGAAGTTTGGCGCTCGAGGCTTGTTTAAATAATGGCAAGCCATCAAATTTGTATGAGCGTTTAGTTGATGTTTATGTTGCACCAGGGTGCTTCCACTACTCCCGAAAAATGGGGGGATGGGCTAACTGGGTAGACAATTAAACAAATTATATGGGATGCCCCGCTCCCGGGTACTAATGCTCAGTAAATGCGCAAAATTATGACGACGGAGGCTGTTAAATTTACGCCCAATAAAAAATTCATAAAAAAGGGGCACAGCCCAAATCCGAATCGCGAAAGTCAAAGAGTGTTGACAGCGCGCGGCAAACGCAAAATTAAATGCTAATAAAACCCGGCGAAACAGCGCGCCAAAGTGAAAGCTAATGCGTAATTTGACATGAGCTAAAAAATTACAAATGCAAATTAGTTTCCAGGGGTTGGGTTGCGTATAACTGGGCTCTGAGGATGGAGATAGGGATCCCAGGAAAGGCGAAAGGCGAACGGCAAAAGCCAAGGCGCAAAGTTAACAAGCTAATAAAAAAGTCTTTTACAAAAAATTTATCATAAATTAAATGAAGCATTTTAGCTGCACACACACTCGCAATCTGAAAAGCAACAACACAAGCGGCACAATCCTACTTATTCGAGTGTGAGAGTGTGTGGCGAAGCCATTCAGGCATATGAAAGCGGCGGCGACAAACGACAGGGACACACCTTTCCTTCCGCACAAAGGCGCTTTCCATGGCAGCCATTCAGGTGCTGACAGCTCCGACACATACACACAAACACTGGGAGGCCTTACAGTGGGAGAAGAAAAGGGTACTAAGAAATAGAGTGGCCAAACAATACTGACATAACTCAGTTCCAGTCCTAAGTTTCTCAATAAAATGAAATCTCAGATCCACTGGATTTGAAAGATGAACAAAGATGCATTTTTAAGGTTTTTAAATATTTTTATTTACAAATTTATTTAAATTACTGATGATTTAATATCTAATACACAAAGCTGGCTCCTAAAATGTTATATTTAATTTATACTCAAATCAATGTTATTTGAAACGTTAAATCATTTATTTCAACATACATAAATATCCTTCTAAAATCCAATACTATTTTTGTTCTGTGTAAGCGCAGTAGCAACTGTTGCCAGACAGCCGCCAGCAGAGTTTCTGCTCCTGTCGATGTCCTTGGCTGCCATTGTCTTGCTCCTGCGAAGCCGCGCTCCCCGCACCGTCGCTCCATTAGGTTAATGTTCCGTTATTTTCTAGGAAGCCCCGGCCGCTTCCGCTTCAATTAGTTAAGAAAATTTAATGAAAAAAAGCAGCAGTAGCCGGCAAATTCTCAGTAGCTGCTTGCACAGGTGCCAGGCCATCCCTCCATGTTCCGTGTCACGAGCATCTCATGTTTACCTACCATACCTACAACTTTCTTTTTCTTTCTCTTCCTGCTTTCACCTGCCAACAGGTGAGCGTCATCTTCAGTTACATCGGCGTGAGCATCGTGCTGTTCTTTGTGTCGCGCTTCTCGCCACATGAATGGCGCCTCGTGCAACAGCCGCAGCAATCACAGTCGCCAGGTAAGTGCCACCTGTACTTGCGCCTGTACCCACACACCCCTGAACACACCTGTTCCCGCCAGCAGCTTGGCTATTTGAATATTGAATTAAATTGCGCGCTTACGAAAAGTTCACGCTGGAATAGGAACAACAATGTCTTAATGGGGGAGATCCTTTAAGTGAATGCTCTTGGAAATTAGCATTTTCTTAAGACACACCCTATTGTATTGTTCTAGAAAGGGAGAGCATTATTGAGACTTAATTAATTTATATTTTTATACGAAAAGTATTTATAAGTAATAAATACGATACATAAATTTAGGTATTTCTTTGATATGTCCTAACTATAAATTACTAAAATTATAAGGAGGGATTTATTTTCATTTATTTTTATTTTATCAAAGATTTTTTTTAATTTTACACTTTTGGATTTATAGACGACATACTTTTTACTTATTAATTTCATATATATTCATATTATCTAATTAATCGAAAAATGGTTGAAATAGTTTATATTGTAATATAAAGAACACTATTTCTTCGAGTGCAGCCTAAGGAGATATCTGCTTTAGCCAAAAAAGCGGATGCCAGACGGAAGTCCCAAAATCTCGTAATTGTATGCATCTGCTAAAACTTTTGACTTGTTTTGCATTCGATTTCATTTGATTTCATGGAAATTCAATTATTTCAATTCAATTTGAGTTTGCCACTGGCGCTGCTGTTTTTGTACGAATTCTGTTGACAATCGGAGCGAGAGACACATATGAACTGGCAGTTAGTTAGTCAGTCAGAGCGACAGAGAGGGAGAGATTCAGAACCGTCGATGTGGAGTGGCTGTTCATAACAATCTATTGACATCCTGCAAAACATCCTTAATGTAATTTTAGCGGAAAGTAAACAACATTTTGTATGCAGGCAGCGTTTACAGACAGTGTAAAAACGGAGATAGATAAACAGAGACCCAGTGAAAAGAGCGGGACAAAGGCGAGTGCAAAATAAAACCTGGCAGAGATGCAGGAGCACGAAAGGACACGCCATGCTGGCACTAGAGAATCAGCATCCACATCAGAACATCCACTTCCACCGCCACATCCACATCAGCATCACAAGCTGAATTTGCCGGAGGAGCGGCAATGTCATCACATCTCCGCCTGGCAGTCAATGGCTTTGCAATTGAAGCAAATGGGCAACAGAGACTTGGCTATGGGTTTGATTGCATATCAATTAGAGCAGGCGCAAAAAGCCAAGCCAAACGAAATGATTGAAACTTGGACAGTCGACATGGGCACGTACTAGGAACTCACTCCCCATTCGAATCGCATTCACACTGAGCGAACAAACAGGATTTCAGGAGGAGAATTTATAATTTTTCAAGGATTTTAATGAGGAAGTGCATGAATTAAAGGCGAAACTTTAAGTCAGTTATAGGATTTAATAGACAAATAATTAAAATAAAGAATTAACACAGATTCAATTAGTGATATATAGTCTAGAGTTAACCTTTTCTTACTGTGCCTTAGCAGACTGCGTTTGTCGTCTGCGGTTTCGTTTTGCGGCCAACTCACAGGGCTCCTCGCCCGCCCCCCTTTCCGCCTGCTCGCCCTTTCAGATCCGCATGCACATCACGAACAGCTTGCCAATCAGCAGCCGCCCGGCATTATTGGCGGCGCCCCCCTGCCCGCTCCGCCCGGACCACCCACTCCGGGCGCCCAGACGGCAGCCGGGGCAGCCGCCCTGCAGGCCGCCCTCTCCGCCGGAAGTCCTGGTGGCGGAGGCTCCTCCTCGACGGCCGTGAACGAGTTCAGCGTGTGGAACTCCTTCTGGTTCTCGCTGGCCGCCTTCATGCAGCAGGGATGCGATCTGTCGCCGAGGTCCGTGTCCGGACGAATTGCAGCCGCCTCGTGGTTCTTCTTCACCCTGATACTCATCTCCTCGTACACGGCCAACCTGGCCGCCTTCCTCACCGTGGAGCGCATGGTCACGCCGATCAATTCGCCGGAGGACCTGGCCATGCAGACGGAGGTGCAGTACGGCACTCTGCTGCACGGCTCCACCTGGGACTTCTTCCGGGTGAGTAGCAAATTGACAGGTACTGCACTGCACTGGGGGAAATTAATAGGACATGGAATTTATTGATTGAAAAATAGGTCGATTCTGAAATAAATATAAATATCTAAATAAATATACATATTGCTCAAAAATAAACTTTAAAACAATAATTTAAAAAATAATTAATCCGTGAAATAACATAATTATTTTTGTGACTCTTGGAATTTTTCTAATCTTTAATAAAAAACCCAAAATAAAAGTCAAACAATAGGAGAATAACTTTAAAAATAATAAGAAATCAATTACAAACAATTTATTGTTAAAATGTATTTAAAACACTATAGTTTTTTTTTTACCCAATTTGGGTATAATTTTTCCCTCTGTATACCTTGTACATATGTATGTACCTACCTTCCTGTTCGACTGGCTCCCCAGACAATTGCGACTGCCGATTGCCTAGCAGCCAAATTAATTTCGGGTGCTCATGTCACACTCATTTGACAACCGCACAATGGGCAAATCAAAGACAATAAAAGCCAACAGTCAAGAGCTAGAAAACCATTAGAATTTGAGAGCTGAGCCTTTTGAGACGTCAAAATTGAGAGGGTCTCAGCCGGGCCAAGGATTAATTTGTGTTAGACGAGAAATAAAAAGCAATTTGCCGCCCATTCCTCCCAGCCCTCTTCCCAACCACTCCATTCCCTCCATTCCCTTAGCATTCAGTAGCATTCAGCAATCCACATTCCATTTCTCCGGCCGTCAATCGGGCCAAAAATGCAAAAGAAATGGGACGCAATTCTATTTTTTATGGCTACATTTATTTGAGATGCTTTTAAGCACACTTACGCTCGGCTGCCTCGCCATGTGAGCAGATATTTCTATATATTCGGGTACATATATATCACCCGACAGTCGTTGTGGGGAGACTAGGACCAGGACCTCGGCATTATGTTGATGGATGTCTGGGCGAAGCGGGTGTCCCTATCCGCCTGCAGCCGACTGTCCCAGGATGCCTCGGCGTATACGCCTTAGATCCTTACTTAATATTTTCGTTCGCCCTTTGTGCCCGCAGCGCTCCCAAATCGGACTCCACAACAAGATGTGGGAGTACATGAACTCGCGAAAGCACGTCTTCGTGCCCACCTACGACGAGGGGATCAAACGCGTGCGCAACTCCAAGGGCAAGTACGCCCTGCTGGTGGAGTCGCCCAAGAACGAGTATGTGAACGCCCGCGAGCCCTGCGACACAATGAAAGTGGGCCGCAATCTGGATACAAAGGGATTTGGCATCGCCACGCCGCTCGGTTCGGCGCTCAAGTGAGTACACCGCGCGAAAATGGGGCATCATAGTTCGGGATTTTGGGTTCCTTCAAGCTAGAGTCAAACAAAAATCTGTGCTGCCATTTGGTCCTTTTTTGGACCGTTCAGTTTTCAGTTCGCGGGAAAAGTTCATACATCCCCTATACAGACATCTCTCTTTATTTTGATAAGAAGGATAAAAACTTTAAATAAAAGGTCCAACATTTTAAAATTAAAAATGTCACATTCCAATTTAAAAGCCATTCGCCACAATCCTGAAGATTCAAACTTTGTCTATGAATTGTAAACTTTTTAATATCCTTACCAATTCTAGAAGTTGAAATAAAAAATTGCAGAAGTGGTCAAAAAAACATTACTTTTTAAACTTATTTGAAATCTTCTTTTTTTTTAGTAAAAAATCAATTTAATGCCAATTTCATCCTTTTCATTTCAACCTTTTATCAGAAATGGTTAAACCATTAAAAAACTCAAATTTAACATCATCACAGTCTGAAAAAATCCCACTTTGTGAGTAAAATTATAGCTTTTATTTATCCATATAATTTTCCATCAGAGTCAACGATTGGATTTAAAATACAAAATTACAAAAGTGAATTTTATTTTTCACTTCAGTCGCAATCAAATTAAATGTACAGGAATGTTCGCCTGTTATTGTCCCATTCTCTCGATTTTTTTGCGGATGTGTCCTTTTTTTCCTTTTACATCGATTTATTTGGAAACGATTGTTTTTCTCACTCAGTAAAAATTAGATAAAATTATTTTAGCATTTTTTTAAAGCCAAAGAAAAACTCTTAAATCTCAAAAATACCCTGAATTCTAAATTATAAATTTGAGTGTAGGCCCGGAATCTGGGTGCCATTGGGGAGTCAGAAATTGATGCCTTTTAGGGTGAGGAGCTGGCGAGTTGTGGACCAAAGATGAAAGCTAACCCACATACTTAACAAAGGCACCTCTACTCTCTCCTCCACTCCACTCCCCTTTCAACAGGGACCCCATCAATCTGGCCGTGCTGACGCTGAAGGAGAACGGCGAACTGATCAAGTTGCGCAACAAATGGTGGTACGAAAAGGCGGAGTGCAATGCCCACAAGGACGGCGAGGCCTCGCACAGCGAGCTATCGCTGAGCAACGTGGCCGGGATATTCTACATACTGATTGGCGGCCTGCTCGTCAGCGTGTTCGTGGCCATCCTGGAGTACTGCTTCCGCAGCAAGGACTCGCGCTCCGCGTCCGGCGGTTCCGGTATGGGAATGGGCATGGGCATGGGACTGGGCGGCGTGGGCGGCGGCAGCCTGGGCAAGGCCAATGGCTCCATGATGCTGGGTCCCTCGAGCGCCGTGCCCGGCGTGATGCCGTCCTCACATCAAAGGAGCACGCTGACGGACACCATGCACGCCAAGGCTAAATTGACCATTCAAGCGAGTCGCGACTATGACAATGGACGCGTTGGGGTAAGTTGCACTTACAGAAAAATATCTACGCATATTTTGCTTTTAAACAAATTATTTTAAATACACACTTACATACTACTTGGAGATTTAAAAAAAACTTTAAAAGGAGCGAATACTTGATTAATTTGATGAATAATGTAGTAAATTTTAGACTATATTACGTTAAAATTACAAAAATATTTAAAATAATTTTTAAAAATATTATTTGTAGTATTTTAAAATCAACAAGTTCTTAAAATGGTTCTAAAATGCTCTATACATTTATTTTATTTTATAAGGACATTAGATATTTCTTTGGTTTATTTTAGCAGTAGTCCAATTTCTTAAAGAAATACCTAAACATTAAACTTAAATGTGGGGGACATTTTTCTGAGTGCTGTTGACAATTCCTGATTGCAGAGTGGTAGAATTTTTGTCCTATTTATAACGCACTTACGATGTCCAACCATATATCGATTCTAATCCACGCACAGTATCTGAATTGCGCCTCGTTGCAGTACTATCCGCCCGCCCAGCTCTCGGCCACGCCCCCCGACGCCGGGGACGCCCTGCACATGAACGCCCACGGGCAGGTCTGACATGAGCACGCGCAGGAGTCGCGCCTCTGACGCACTCCCTGCGCCCCGACGATCCGCCGCATAATGGCCAACAGTCGCCAGGAGACGGAGAAGATGATGGGCGGTGGTCACGGTGGTCACGGCGTCACCGTCTCCGTTCCGGCCACCTGCTCGAGCAGCATGAACGGCAGCCACGAGGGCAGCCTCACCCTGTCGCCGGGCAGCGGGAGTGCCACCCTGATGCGCCACTCGCCGGACATCAACCAGCATCCGTATGGCAAGTAAGTGCTAGGATGGGATGGGAAAGGATAGCTATAAGGACACCTAGTCGTAAGTGCCAGTCGAAAAGCCAATCGATAGACATCCACAGTCGCAGTCGGAAAACAGGACGGGGGCTCAATAAAAGCTGCATACTTTGGGGAGTGCTTGCCGGAGTCTGAGATATTTCGTCCTTTTCTTTAAAGATTTACCTAACCAATTTTAAAATTAAATACAAAATCTTTTTTTCTAAATAAATTTGTTACAAAATTAAAGCATTTGTTATATTCAAACAATTTTATCTCATGATTTGTTTTAAAATATTTATAACAACAAATAAAAATTTTAAAATCCGAAAATTGATAGGCGAATAACAAAAACAAATTGCATACAAAAATGTAAAATACTTCCTAACTAAAATTTAAATAATTTTAAAACCGAAAAATTCTTGTGCCATTTTAAAAGTGAAAGAAAATTGAAAATTTAACCATTTGCAAAAGTGAAAACAAGAGAATGCGTTGAAACATGCATAGCCCACTTTTGGAGCGATTGCATTCCAAATTTATGGTTATTAATTTGCAATAAGTGCGCAGAGGAATTTTAACAATAAATCTCGACGCCGAGCGATGCAACAAAGTATGCAGCTTTATTTATGCGGCCGCATTCAAATAATTGCGCTGCGCAATCAGTTGGCAAATTTTTTTTAGCCTGTCAGCGATGCAATGCAAATGAATGGTATAAATTATTGCATTGCTGTAAACAGTCAGCTGAGCTGTGCCGAGGATCGGATCGGATGAGATGCAGTCAGGTGGGCAGGTGGGATGATGATGATGATAGTGAGTGGTGAGGGGACAAACAAGCGAATGACAACTTACATGGGGCGGAAAGGACAACATGCGAAACACGAAATAACCATAAACACACACATAAATACGCGGACAGCTGCCTACTTACATATACACATATATAAACACTGCAATTCATTGCATTCAAATGACTGATTAATATTTTTAATAAACAACAAATGCGCCGCAACTCAATAGCTAAAGAGAAAATTGTGAAAACACGCACAAAACATGGGATAAGTGTTCATAGCGGGATATTACATTCGGTTTTTTTTATTTCCTCCTCAATTATCATTGCGGATTTGTTGTCGCATATTTGTTTATAATTAAATTACAGAAAATACTGGCTAAAAAACGCTAATGAATACAAAGCGAGTGTCAGGCGGGGGCCCAACACAAATATTGTAATAAATTAATTAGCGCTAAATAAAGAAAATAGTTTTACTCATAGTGATGCTCGTGAATGCAAAACAAACAACTGAAAAAATGAAACGAGTGGCTAAAGAGCAGAAATTTAATTAAATGTATTTTAATTTAAATTGTTTTGATTTCTGAGCTGCGAAAAGTGGGAAGAATTTTCACAGATTATTACGTTTTACCATTTTAAATCCATTTTTGTTATGACCGAGATTTATTTATTTAGCTTTTTTACTAAACGTTGAATGCCCCCAGTGAGTAGCTACTAACTATTAGGATAGGCTAGGTATAACGTTTGAATTGTGAGGCAAATCAAGCAACAACAAGAGTCGCATACTTCCGCATTGAATTTGGACAAAGCAAACAGGATGTAGCTGTAATTATTAACTGTAAAAAAAGTGGAAAAAGGTACTCTAACTGTAGTTAAATTTTAGCATATTTAGTATACTTTGCATTGACATGGGTCACGTTCTTTATTGTACATAAAACGAGCAAAGCGCCACGTTAATGGGCAAAAGTTGAACACTAAAACAATAAGAGAAGAAGCGAAATACCATAACAATGATCAAGTCATATCAAACGGCATTCAAAATGGTACTAAGATTATCCAAACTAACATAACAAGTTGAGCATAAAGAATTAAATTTTAAAAAATATTAAAAACTATTGTAAAATATTTATGAATTTATCGTTGTTAGCTCAGATTTGTGTGTGCATAAAATTGATTAGCATATTTATTTTTAAAACCATTTAAAACTTTGGTTTACACTTCCCATTCCTTATGGTTTTTGGTTCTCGGAACTGCTGGATGCCTAAATGTTTTATAAGCCAGGCTGGGAGACTTCAAACAACAACTGTTGCAGGTGAATTGCATTTAAACTCAGTTTTAGTTATTTAATCTACGTATGACGAAATCAAAACTAAAATCAAACAAAGCCGCTAAAGTGCATAAATAAATTTAATATCAATAGTAAACAGAGAATTCAAATAAAACTACCGAGATATATGTATGTGCAAGTGCAAGAGTAAATACCTATAAATATAAATGGTAAACTGTCTAAGCAAATAAGTGTTTATATATATATCTACAAATACGTATGCGAGCGGACAACTAGAAATGTGTTGCCAGGAAGAACTGCGAATCAAATCAGATAATAAATCCCAGAGACAGACCCGAATAAAAACTCAATTGACACCGCCACAAAAAGCATAGGCAAATCAAGCGAATTTTGCCCACGGCAACATGACTACAATATTAAAGAGATCCAAAAACAATTAGTATTAAAAAGCATAGCCGTAAGTCGAAATCACATTTGAATACGAAAAAACTGTATGTGTTTTTGTTCACTGACACTTTTATTTTAATTGATTTAGTTCTGCCGTTGCCCGGAAACCCTTTGAGATTCCCATTCATTTTTTCAAACACCCCTCACATATAGTCGTGCATAGCCATGTGTATAAATTTCAATTTATTTGTAAAATATTACCAAAGTAAATACATGAAAATGAGCAGCAGCAGCAGGCGAAGCGGGACATTTGATATATTTATTAATATTTAGCAAACATATTGTTATCGAATTGCATTTAACTGCCCGAAACCGAAGTGAGAGCATAATGAAGGCAAACAAAGATGGTAAATAAAACTAGCATAATAATAAACATTTTAAACGCCTCGTTCTTTTCTTGAGTCACGGTGGGTGAATCTGAATCTGATGGATCATCTGGCTGAGTAAATGAATTATTATTAGTAATCCATTCTTGGGGCCGTCGTTAATACAAATGAATTAAGACAAATTTGGCTGAGCAAATAAACTCGCCTGGTTGGTACTTTCGCCCGGTCGAAGCCAACTGACTTAGGTAGCTGAAAGCATTTGCACAAATTGACGGTCTACCGCACTTGCCACATGCGGCAGCAGAGAAATGCTGGAGCACTCGCACACACACAAACAGGCGGCAGAGGATGGCTTTATTATGAGGTCGCCGTGTGCACTGCAGTGACATGGATTACTACCCACGAGCCACCCAGGAATAAACCACCACCAAAGCCAGAGATGGGAAAGGAACTGCCTTTATGTCCTATGAATAAGTTATGGTTTAACTTACCCAACTTTAAAAGTCAACACTTAAAAGTTGATTGGAAGTAAATTTCAAACTTAATAAGACTAATTTTGGTTATTAGGATGAGTATCAATAAATTAAATATTATTTTAATATTTTAAAAATATGTTTGAAAAATATAAAGGTAAGATTAAATATGTTTACTAGGTATTTTTGAGAATTATTTAATTATTTAAATATTTTTGGAAAATATTAAGGTAAGATTAAATAGTTTTCTAGGTATTCCAGAGTATAACTATTATAATACAATACCAAGGTATGGTATTAGGGTACCGAAAACAAGTACCTACATTTATATGTACCAAAATACACACCCATCACTGCTCGAATGCCAAGTAGCTAGGCCTTCTCATGTTGATTTCGGTAAACTATTTACTGGATTCTCGGGCTGTGTGTGCAACATGAACTAAATGCGTTTGCGGTTGAATTGTTGCCTTGCCGTTTGTTTTGTTGCCTTTGCCTTGCCACCAACTCCACTGCAACATAATTAGAAAGCGGAATGGCGGTATGGCGGGATGGCTGGCAAGTCGGAAGTCATGATTCACGAGTGCCGCACAGGCCGCAGTAATTAACACACAAACAGCCGAGTCAGTCAGTCCCACCAACTGCCAACAGCCGGAGTTAGCAGGGCGGCTCAAGGATGCCCCGTGTTGGCTTAAAGACCACTGCAAACCTCAAAAGATCTGCACCACACAACCACCCGGCAGCACTCACTCTCACTCACATTAGCATAAAAACCACTGGTCCAAAGCGTGAGAGTTTCGGGCCCTCCTTTCGAGACCCTCTCCTTCCCCTCCTTGGGGTATGAAATTTCCTATTTGACAAGTGCCAAAGTTGGGCCGTCATAAAATTAGCGCCGTTTTTAACTTGGCCCAGTACACAAAGGGCATAAGATGGAAATGGAATAGGGGAAAAATGGTGGGTCGAATAGCCTCCGACATCCCTTTCCCCAAATATACTGCTCCCATTCCAAAGGCACACACTAAGCAAATAAAGAAAAGGCCAGCCAAAAGTGGAATCATAAAAAGAAAACATCGAAAATATTCAACCTAAGGATGAACTCGTGAGTCAAGATATCAAGAGTTTCCAAACAATTATATAATTAAATGTTTGAGAGGGTGTGGTGGACTTTCATTTAACAAAAATATTTAAATAAATAAAAATATTTTTATTATGTTCAAATTGGGTCGCAGTAAGTCTAGTAACTTTTCCATATAATTAGCATTTTATGTAGTAAATGTAGTAAACGGTAGTAAATGTAGTAAATGTAGTAAATGTAGTAAATATAGTAAATGTAGTAAATGTAGTAAACTGTAGTAAATCGTAGTAAATGTAGTAAATGTAGTTAATATAGTAAATGTAGTAAATGTAGTAAGCTCCCATCCCAAAGGCACACACATTATCACACTAAATGTAGTAAATGTAGTAAATGCAGTAAATGTAGTAAACGTAGTAAATGTAGTAAATGTAGTAAATTGTAGTAAATCGTAGTAAATCGTAGTAAACTGTAGTAAATTGTTGTAATATTATAGTTAACTTGAAGTTAAGCCAATCTCTTGTTCTACTTGAAGGTTAATATTTCCATATTTAAATTTAATATTGAAAAAAGTTAATATGAACATATTTAAATTTAATAAAAACCGCAATGGATGAAAATCAAAGCGAAAAATATTACGTTTTATTTTATCAGTGTAAGTAAAAATGGAAGAAATACTACATAATTCAAGATGACACTATGTTTATTAAGTTTATCTAAAAAAAAGTTACCAAGAAATACCATTCATATAAAAAAGATTCAGAGTAAAGGAACCATTAAATCAGTGATCAGAAAATAAGTAAAAGATAAAATCCCTGAATTTGCCGAGGAATAACTCCCATCCCTAGCGTAAGTTTGCACATTTTTGAATACCTTTCGGATTGGCGCAGGCCCCTCGCGCCTTCGACTGCGGCATAAAAACAAATGAGGCCCCAAACCGGCACTGGCACTTCGCTTCACGGGCGGCCCAGTCGAGCGTTCCGTGATGAAATGGCAAACATTTCGGCCGGGCTCGGCCATTTCTCATAGCAAAAGTAAATAGGATGCCGGGCCAGAGGGCGCTGCTTTGATGGCTCTAATCGATCAAAGGCAAACGCCAAATCAATTGCCCACTGCCTCCTGCGATTCAGCATTCAGGATTTTGGTGCGGAAGTGGCCGAGGCAACGAAAATCACTTACCATAATGAGGGCCTAGATGGTCCAGACCGCCCGGATCGCATATACAATACATACGTACATGGGTATATTATAAGTACGTGCTAATAAATCTGCCCGAATGTGTTTATTTATTTGGTTTCCGTAGCGGTTGAGCCTGTCACTGCTGCCTTACACTTTCCATTGATTTATGCCGACCGCGTTTGTCGTTTTAAATATTTATCGAAATGATTGGCGTCCACTTGCCTCACATCTTAATTATCGGCCCGGTCGGAGTTGAATGAAAATGCATGAGGGCGGGCCAAAGCGCCTCAATTTACATGGCAATGGAGTAGCGAATACCAAGTGGATTACACTGGTAAGCCGGGTTATGGTTAATAAATTATGAGATATATTTAAATTATGAAATGTCGAACATTATCACAAATAGGAATCAAGAAAATATGTGAAATTCTAAAGATATTCTACTCAGCTAATGTTGTAGAACCTTACAAAAAGTTCTTACAAATTTGAAAAAATTAAAAATATTAAAATAAAATTAAGATAACACAATTAAAGTTTGGTCAAAAGCATTTCATGTTATTCTTGCTCTAAAGGTCTTTATCTTTGAATAACAGCTATTAAAATCACGATTTATTATATACATTTTAAAAATATAAATTCATAAAAATATTTCATCATCATAATATTTCAGAGCCATGTTGAGCAGTGTATTCCAATTAGGACGCGGCATGCGTGCTTCGAGTGCAGCTCCGCTTATACCGCTGTACGGACGGGCTTAATGAGCGGTCATCTTCAATTAATGTGCAAAATATGCATTCACCATTTTTAATTTATTTTAACCATCCTTCCGCGACGGCCCGGTTGAATGGGAGCGGAACGGCGTGGCACGATGGAGTGGCAAGTAATGCCAGGCGCTGGCTGCCATATCACTTACCTTGCATATTTTATTGAAATTCAACACCCGCATATAAGTTTTGTGTTACTAGTGCCTGCCAGCGTCCACGTAAATTGCCAAATTACGTTGCCAGCATTTCGAATGTGGCCGGGAAACCCTAGAGGAACGGTAACCGGAGAGAGTCGTCGGGGAAATTGGTCCTGGGCTGTCCGCCTGTCTGGGTGCGCCTTAATTACCCGTTATATTAGAACCGACTCCAACACTCCCCGTTTGTCCATCGCAAGACGGCTCGTATTTTTCGGTCCTATAATTGATATTTTGGGAATTGCGGGTCTGTCTTGGGCGGACGTTTTGTGTTGCGTAACATTCAAAACGCTTCAAGAATATTAAATTCGGCATTTTGGTGTGGAGTCCTCTGGCATGATTATTAGTACTACAATTCAAAGAGCTTTGCCTTCATTATGTTTCAGACAATATTCACAAAATTATTTGTAATACATATGTTTTAAAAATACTTTTTAATTTTACACCTTTAATTTAATTTAATTTTTATCATACTTATTCCGCTTTGCACGAAAGTTTAAGAACAATTAAGCAAAGTATGAGTTTTTATACCTTCTTAATAATAAGTTGTTATGTTTGTAATAAAGAATTCTTGTCTTCATGTCTTTGAATAGAAATATGTTTGAATGTTGTTTCTTTTAAATTGTCTTATTACAAACTAGCTTAGCTGTTATCCAGATCGAATGTATAAATTCTTCAATTAATTTAATCATCATAGCGTCACTACACCGCACAAAATTCCAATAGGTCATTACACACATTTTATGGGGAATACCCCATTTTCCGCCGCAGCCCTCCCCTTTTTTTTGGTCCGTCCATTATTAAAAGGTTTTGCGGTTTTTCTGTTAACCAATTTGCTTGTTTCCCGTTTACATGTGGATGCCATTTTGGATATTGAACTGCCGTCTCATTCCGTCACTTGTCCACCGCCGTCGGCTGCTGGTGAAATATTGAAAACTTTTGTGCGGTCGCCTGCTGGATTTTTATCCTTGTATCCTTGCATTTCCGCAATTGTCAATTAAAAGTATTACGACCGGACCCAGGGGAGGGGAGGGCGACGGCGAAGGACGAAGGACGACGAGTATCGCCCACAAAGAGGCATGTAAAAATCAATCAGAGGACGGCGACATCGACCGCATTAGCTGGCCAACTAGGCGAGGAGACGAATCGGACGAATGGAGCCGAGAAACCGCAGTCAACTTGCTGATTGCGCTTTGTCCTCTGGCCATAATCCCGGCAACGAAACCAAGCCCAAGTCCTGCTCCTTGTATTTGCCTCGCCTCCGCAGATCCTTCCATCCTTCGCTCCTCCGATTCTCGCCTCCTCGGATTCTGCGGCTGCTGTGGTGGCCTTTGTGCTCGATTTAGTTTCGGGCCGAAAAACTTTTGCCGTCTGCCAATACAAGAGTAATTATCGGAAATGCGGTCTAGACGTAATCCCGGCTAATGAGCAGTTACGACTCCTTCAAGTGTCGCCCCGGACAAATTGAAATCCGTTGAGTTAGTGGCTGTGTTCGTCGCTATGTGGCTGTGTGGCTGTGGATATGTCAAAATATGAACTGTCGTGGCATTAATACAGCGAGTGCATTTGACAGACCGACGACGGCAACTTCTGCTAAACTTCACTTTTCTTCTTTTTTTTATTTCACCCAAACTGAAGGACAGACGAGTCGCAGTCCTGACAGCTGATTGATGCATTTTGCAATTATTTTTGACGCTGCCGGCGAGCTGAGATTGAAAACTTGTCAGTTGCATTGACGGAAAGTGCGGAAAATGCCGAAAATGCACATAAATGATGCGACAACGATATCGGTCTGTTAACACGATTTATCAGTTTAAAAGTGGAGAAGAAATTGTCTAGCTAAAACTAAACTAACTAAACTATTTTTTAGTTAAGTACAAAAAACTGTTTTTTTATGGATGAAAAATAAGATTAGGTATATTTGGGAAAATAGCAATAGCTATCAAAATCGGCTACTTCTAAACGAGTAAAGTTATTTTAAATTGCTATAAATTTAATTTAATTTAATTTAAGTGTTTATTCAAACGTATGATCATTTTTCGTCACGGAATTAGTTTGTTGAGAATCAAAAGCTATACCCTTCGTTGAACATCTGCTAAACGCATTACCTTCAGGGAGAATCTTTTTCAAGAACATAAGTAGTTTTAATAAATCAGTTGTTTAACTTTCTGACTTTACTTACTACCAGAATTGTCATCACTTCGCTGTCCAAAGGGAGAAGACCCAGGGGAGTTTCAGCACACGCCTGAACAATTTTTATTTGCCACATTTTATCTACATCGAAACTTTGGCGTAACAAAAGATTAGCAAAGTTATGCCAAAAGAGCGAAACTTGTTCTACCTGGATTCTTTTTTTCCCTGCTTTGCCTTTGCCGGTTGTAACAATTTTTCCCTGGCCAATTCCCCGGCGTGCTGGCGGAAAATGCATAGAATTCAACTAATTAAGACGCAGGGCGAGGAAGAACTGAGGAACGGAGAAACTGAGGAGAGCGTGCGAGAGATCTTATCGTTTGTGCCGAGGTGCTGAAAAATATTAGAAAGTTTCGCCGCCTCAGAGGAAACTTTTGCCTTTGACCAGCGGCAGAAATAAAGTACGCAAATGACAGCAAATCCTCAGGACGACGATGAGGATGACGACTACGGCGAAGGGGAGCGCACTGCACTTTGCTGCATAAAAATAAATTGACTGGGGATCAAGCTCGAACTTAAAGAGCCCGGAAAAGCGCAGGTGGCTGCGGAGCGAAGAGTGCCAGATGCAAATTGCTTAGTTTTATGGCTTTGGCTGCAGCTAATCGAAGTGAAGCCAATGAAAGGTAATAAGAGTTCTGCAAGTGCAGTAGTTGTCGGGATGGAAATAAATTGCAATTGCAGATGGCCCTGGCACACACTTGATTTTATTCGCCCCGAGGCGACGGAGACGGATAATTGAGTGCTGAAGAGAGTGGAAAATTGATCTACGGCTTCGTTGTATTTATGAGAGATACTTTGCGCTACTTTTCGCTTCTTGCCAAATTGATTACCGCAAATGGCCAACTACTGCGCTTTAACTGGATTTTAAATTGTCCTCGGCAAACTCGCAGGATGCGCAGGGAATGTAAGCCGCTTGTAAGCCGAGCAAGAAATGCGCCATCCCTTTTTGGTATAATTAAGTATTTACTTTCACTTTGCCGTCCAAGGGTGTGGGGCCATACTATGGCTATAGATGTAGCCGGGACAGGAAGCGGAAATGCGATGCGATGCGGCAGGGAAATCAAGAACCAGAAGCCATCCGAGTACCGACATGAAAACTAAGCGAAAAAGCAATTAGAGCTAAACAATGAGAGCCAAGGGAGGACAGAAAAGGGGTGACGGAGGGGCGGGGCAAAAGGGAAAAACGATGCTGTCTCTGCAAACTTGATATTATGGGGCTGCCATGTGTAAAATGCAGGCGAGCACGAAAATCCCAGAGAGCTGCCAGAGGGGAGTTGGCAATAAAAGTAGCGTGTGCATATTTCAAGCAAAAATGCAACATAAAAACATTAAACAAATGCCAGACGACTACGATGATAGAGAAGAAGAAGTAGAAGTACAGAAGGCCGAATGGGCAGACCCAAATACAGATGCAGTTTAAGGGGAGAGGTAACGGGACGTATACTTCATGTGTAGCTGCAAGGACTCGCATAACGTATACGTCCCGTTGACGCTGCGATAAGTGTGACAAACTAACATGGCAGCCGAGCTCCTCCTCGGCCGATCCAGGCTCGTAATTTGATATGAATTTGCAATTTACACTGACAATTTTCCAGACCACCTCCACCCACCTAAAAAGGGTGGTTACCTTTTGCGTGCAACGTGGCGTATGCGTAATTATGGCTTTGCCAACGGCCACATCACAAGAAGAAGTCGGTGCGGTAACTTCAAAGCTGAAATCGGAGAGCCAAGCGGCGGCCCCAGGTGCACCGAACTTTGATTAACCCATTTGCCATCTACGCGACAAGCACACACTGATAACCAGAAAACCAGAAAACTGCACTAAACTGGGACATTCTATGACCAAGGATCGGGATCGCAACGCGCGTTTTGGTGGCTTTCCTATCAAAGACTAATTAAAAACTTTGGCCAATGCCAAAAGCGCAAAAAACGCTTGCCATGTGCAAAGTTTTGTCATTTGAAAATTTAAACAAAAAGCTGAGGCAGCCAGGGGCAGCAACAACAACTGCAACAAGTGCTGCTGCCACCGCCGCTTCCTTTGCCACAGTGGCAACTTTGAAATTAATAAATTATTCATGATAAATGAAAGTTGCGCGAGTTTCTCGTGGCTAGGAGAAATTTTCGAGGGAAAAGTTCCCTGGGCCAGAAGCTGAAATCAATGCTAGTGCAGGGTGCTTTGAAATCAATAAAGTTGGGGTGGAGTAAATAAAATAGGACAGCTTTATGCGGGGCTCACTGGCCTCGGGCAGCCACTGCAATTGCTGGCACAAATTCAAGAATGGATATGTCAATCAGAACGCGCCGTTAAGCAGCATAATCAAGCTGGCAATGGTTTTTACTTCGCGCGCTGTGGCATCGCTTTTTTATGAGCTCGAAGCCGAGCCAATTCAAATTTGCCTTTTTTTTGCATTTTATGTAGGTCCCTGGCAGGGTATCAAAAGGCAATAGAAGACTGTCTAACATTTTCAAAAGCCAAAATATTTTTAGATCCAAAGAGCTTTGATCTAGAGATTGAAAACTATCAATATCGTGAAATAGAAAACGGTCGATGTTTTTTCAAGCTCTACTTTAGCAAAGGAAATCATTAGAGTTTCAAAATCGCGTATAAAGATATCTAAAAGTATGCCACAACATTTTTTGAATTCAGATATCCGCTGAGTTTACTGCATTTTCAGGAATTTTAATTGTTATCGATAATTTTATATTATAAAATAATACCAATATTTTTTTACTGCACCTATAAAACTATAGGGTATATTCCACTTCCGCAGAAACTGTACTATTTCTGCCAGGTGCCGGGTTTTTAAAAACGTTGACATGAATAAATATAATAAATGCAGTTTACCACTTTAACAATTTGTCTGACGTCCGTGCCTTTATTTTTTTTGGGTTTTTTTGGCCTGCACCTTACGGACCGCTTGGTTTTGATTTTTTGTCCAGGGACCCGTGAATCGAGGATTGCGAATCGGGAGTGAAAAATGCATGTGGCACAAATGGCAATCAGCGACATTAATAAATAAAATCGTTGGTCTTTTGCCAACCGACAGTAATAACATGCACGGGACAAACAACAGAAATCAACAAACAAAATGCGATTTTGGGTGGTGCGGGAAAAAAGCGAACGAATTTGTTCGCTGTTTGTTTGTTGTTTTGTTTTCGCCATTTGCTGTTTGCTGGCAAACAGAACTATGTCAGCATTTTTCATTATGTGCCAATAGGCGGCGGAAAGGGAAAGGGCAATTGTTGTGTTGCAGTTGGCATCATTTTTTAAGGCGCCACTTGAGTGGACAGCCATCGAAATGTAATTACAGCGCAGATAGCATATTTTAATTAAATTCTGCAAAATCAAAGGGCAGAAAAACCAGAAGCAAAAGCAGCGCAGCTATCATGTTCGATGCAATTTCCAGTACTTCCGGTGTGTCACTCGCCATCGTGAGTCCCTGGCAATCCATGTGGCACACACAAAAGGACAAAAGTTTTGTGAGCGGCTTATGCGGCGTATGCGCAACGCAAAGCCGAACAATTTAAATTGCACAAAAAGTGCCTGCACGTTGCTCTCTAATTTTAATTGTGGTAATGCGGTTTGCCGGCTTAAGCCCAAGCCAAAGCCCATTTTGGAAAACCCCTCGGCTTTTAGCAGGGGGAGTGGCGGGGGGTCTAACGAACGAACGAAAGGTAACCGCGCTGTTTGTCAAACAAATTAGCAAGCTGCCTAAGAAGAACTTGCAGTAGTTTTGCAACTTTGCTACTTTGTTATTGCAGGGCAAACAATTTTGTGAAAATTTAATTAAACTTTCGCCGAGTGCTGCCACTTTAAAGGACACTTGCCAAAGCCAAGAGCAGGAAAAGGCAGGGAAAAGGGCAGAGAAGCAAATGAAGACTGTGAGGAAAAATATGTCAAAATCAAGGAGACTTTTCCGACCATCGCCGGCCATCGTACGTTGATCGATTGACTCGTTGCCCTATCCCATTTCATTTCGGACCAAATTGTTGGCAACATTTTTTAACTTTTATTGTTGCTGTCACTGGCAGAAGAATCGCCGAAGACTACGTGTCTTTTCCACGCTCGCCACTCATCAATTTTCCCTCGTCCCCCCTACCCCTTCGTTCGCCTCACCCGCCTTCAAAATGGCCAAAAAGGAAATGGGAAATGGCCATGGAAGGCAAACGGAAGGGGCGGAAACAAAAGCGCTCCAAAAAATTATGCTAGCCCATTTGCAAACAAGCCACTCGACCGATGCTCAACAACTGCTGCAATTTTCGGTTTATAGCCCTTGCTCCTGATCCTGCCACTGCTCCTGTTTCTGCTCCTGCTTCTGTCCTTCTACAGGACGAGTGCATTTGCAGCTTAAACTCAATCAGCTGTAATTTGCACAATGCGGCACAGCAAAAGGGGCTTACTGCCATCGAAACGAGTTGGAGTGCATTAACCAGGAACCGAAAACCGGGAAAACTATCCAGTGGCCATCCTGGATATCATCTTTGCTCTCCTCGCAGTTTGATGGCTGCCGCAGACACGCTCGGCATGTGTGAGCCCAGAGCCCAGGACCAAGCCCAAACCCACTCGGCTAGATAAACACACGGCCATCCGTTCGGAAGTTAATGATTATGCCAGATTTTCGGTTGCACTGGCCATCGGAATTTGCGTATTATTTTAATGCCGATAATTTCCGAATAAATGCTTCATTTACCGGCGGGGAGACTAGCAGTCGAGTGGATTGCAAGAGCCATTGCAAAATTGCTGAATAAATCAGAAATCGAGCCACTTACACAGCCACCAAACGATTGCGGTCCGCTGGCCAGTAGTCATTGTTAAATATGCACTCGAGAAAAGGGTTTAGATAGTTTGGAAAAAGATTTAAATAAATTAGCTTGGGTTCTCAAGGTTTAAAAAACAAATTTCAAAAACTAAAACATTGCCCCTAAATTCTTAAATACATTTTTGGGAAGGAAAGTTTTTCAGTTTTTTAATTCTTTTTATTTCTGGTTTGTATTTTTAAGAGTGAATACATTTTGTTTCAACCATTTCTACATTTTTATATGGACCTGATTTTTTGAGCAACTTTTATCATAACTAGCTTACCAATATTGTTGTTTATTTAAAAAAATAATGTTATATGAAAATAAGTATAAATATAAGTATATAAAATAAGTATAATCATAAAAAAGTTCAACTTAAATCTCTGAAATATTTTGTAATTTTTTCAATAACATAATACAGTTGTTGATTAAAACGGAAAAAACCATTTCATAAATTCAAATGGGATCCATCAGTCATATTTTCTGAGTGTCCTACACGTGTGTTCAGAACGAAGAATTTAAAATTTGCAAATGGACACAAATGCGATTTCCAGCTTATTGGCTCGGCATTAATAATTTAATGTGCCCTGCTTTTGGCCGACGCCAGCAGTTGTTTAGTTTTGATTTTGATTTCGTATTCGTTTCTTACAAGCTGGCCACACACCGCACACGGCAATATCGCATATGTTGCAGATCTCGGCAAACGATTTGAGGACCGGAAATGGCCATTTTCTGTCCGGTTTTTCCGCTTTTCCCAGGACCATTGTCACCTTTTTTTGCTGGCCGGCCAAGGAGCTGATGCTGGAAAGGAAAGGCGGAGAAAAAACAACTGTCAGTGGCTTGTTGCCTTTTTATTAGGTTCCTTTTTTTTTGTGTTTTTGAGATTTCGCTGCGTGTGTGAAGAGGGTAGCTTTTTATGCGTCCTGTCAACACAGCAGTTTCCTTGGGCTTTTGGGTCCTCGAAATCCAAGTGTCGGCTGACAGCCGGCTGTTGGCAGTTGCCAGTTGGTAGTTGGCAGTTCCTGTTTCTGTTTCAGCTCCTGTTCCTCTTCCTGTTGCACCTAATCGCATAAATGTGCTGCCAATGAGTGGGTCTGCTGCATATTTCATAAGCCAACAGGCCGGGTGTTGCCACCCACCTGAGAAGGCATGTCAAGGAAAAAGTTAACAGGATCAGCTGGAGCACAGAGGGAAAAAGAAATGGGGAACGAACATTTTGAGATTTTAAAAAGAATTTAAAATACTGACCTTTACTGAAATTTGTAACTTAATCCTTCTAAAAGATCGGTAATTTAATTTTTCTTTCTAAAAATTTAGTAATTGTATTATTATGGTATGGAAATTAATTATAAATTATTGATATAAATTATGGTATATCAATTTTTAGATTTAAGTTTTAAATCTAAAGGAAGGAAGTTTAAAATTGCTTTTTTCCCAGAGATAAAAAAAAATCGAGGACGAAAAGTTTGAGATTTTAAAAAGAATTTACAATACTGACCTTTACAATTAAATTATGGTAAGAAATTCGTAGTTTAATTTATCTTCCTACAAAACCGGTATTTTAATATTTCTTTTTATTTCTTTCATATTATGGTATGAAAATAAATTATAAATTACTATTATAAATTATGGGATATACAATTTAAAATTTTTCATTTAAAATCTGAAGGAATGAAGTTTAAAATTTCTCATTTTCCCAGTGCACCTAAAGAGATACAATATCTAAGTGCTGCAGTCGTGCTGCAGATTTAAAGTTTTGAAGTTGCCTGACCATCATTCTGACTGGACGCCATTGATGGGCTTGGCCAGCTTACCTGACCCAACAAAAGCGCCTTACAAGTGACACAAAAAATAAAAGGGGAAGTCGGAGGGCAGGGTGGAAATGCGACAGGCGGAGGCAACTTATTTGGCAAAGGATTTGGCCTGGCTTAATGATAGTTTCAATTATCGCCCATGTCCCAGCCTCGTGCACCATTGCACATGGTACAGACCTCAGATTTCAGATTTCCGACCTCATGGCAAACAGGAGCAATGCGTTTAGGCCCTCGATGCTTGCTTATCATTTGGCCAGAGTTCTGGCCGTCCTTTCCTCCTGGTCGTCCTTGCTCATTATGGCCAAAAGCCAGTTGGCCGCGTTACGCCCGTTAGCCCCTCTTCGTCTCTGGTCTCTAGTCCCTGGTCATGTGACAATGGCAAGTTATGGCTCAGCTGGAAAACGGTGCAACTTTAAAGGCTTTCGAATGAGCACACGGCTCACTGGGTCTTAAATCAGTGCGATTCTGGTCGAGAAACGGCACTGTTTCCGCTTTCCGATCATTTATTTAAGTTGCACTCAACACAAAGTAAAATCGGCAACATTTGATTGCCAGTTCTGGCTTTACTGGACTTTGGCCCTCGGCCCCCCGGAACCTCGCAACTTTCGTTTCGTTTCGTGCTCAGCGAAAGTTAGTCAATGCGCGCAATTTGCTAAAAATAAACAGACTGGAAAAAAGTCAGGATGGGTGCGATATTGAGAAGAAAGCGGAATATGGAATGCCCTGAGGTATCGCAATCAACGGGTTCGAACTCGGGTTTCTTTTTTGTGTGCATAAGTGTTTATTAAGCTTTAAAAATCATAAAAATCCGAAAAATGGTTCATTGATAAAATCAACAATTTTATAAAATACTTCAAACATTTATGAAACCACATTTGGATATATAAAAAAAATTATAAATAATGTTTGTCCTTAAACAAATAAAAAATAATTTTCTTTTTTGGCATACGTTTTTTAGCTTTAAAAACCATAGAAATCGTAAATATGGTGCAATGATAAATTCCACCATTTAAAAAAAATCCTACCTCAAATATGCAACGACATTTAAATATATGAAAAATATAATAAATATTGTATGTCTCTTAACAAATAAAAAAATTCTATAGATGCAGAATAATATATTTAAATATTGCCTATTTTCAAATGTTTAAATGTGTATGTACTGTTTCGTGGACCCTTCGATTTCAGGGTATAATGAGGGTCATTGGTAACTTGAGTCTTTGCTACAAAGTGTTCTCCATCCCGATTCTCCCTCTGTTTCTTTTTTTTTTTGGTCCCCTCTTCATTTCTGTTTGTGCTGCGCTTTTGGCGGCCATACGGAATAGTATCCCAGAAATCGGGAGTCGAAAGCGGGAAAGGCGGGTCCAAAGTTCTTTCTTATTCCGAGTCGACTTTTGGCTGTTTGAGTTTTCATTTTTATGATATTGTAATATATTTGCTTTCAGCTCGTAATTGACATGGGTCGTTTGTTTGGCCAGCAGCTTGCACTGAATTTTGTCCGAATTTTTCGTCTGCCTTAAAATTGATTCGGCGAAGGGGATTTTTTCAAGCTTTTTATTTTTTGCGTACCAAATTGGCCGCGCTCCGGTTACCTCAAAAGGTTGACGGGGGAATTCGGTTTTGGGAGCGGGTTTCTAGTCGCTGTTTGTTCAGCTGCCAGTCCATCGGCAGGTTCTGGGAGCTTATTAAATTTCTTGGCCAACTTTGTAATGGCTTCATTTCAGTCTTTATTTTTCTCTGTTCCCTGCTATTTTCACGGAATTTCGGACGGAATTTTTGATGGCTGAGCATTTGCATGGCAAGAAGTCAGAACATCAAATCTCCGCTCACAATTCATAATCACGCCCCAAGGTGGCATCAAGCGAAATGAGTGTCGCATTTATGTGATTTTCCTACAGAGTGGGGATGGTGTGGGAAAATCCACTTTCCCCGGAAGGCAGCCGGGGCCAAATTGATAATCATTTGCCCGGGAAGCTTGAGGAATTTGACAAAATATTAAGTCGCATAAATTCAAGTGCGAGCCAAGCCGCAAAAACTTATGAGGGGCATAAAAAAGTTGCCCCCGACAAATTAAAATACTTTCGGCTAAATACTTGGCAGAGCAACTAACCCGCAAGTATGCGCATTAGTGTGAGTCCTTTGCGAATATCCTTGTGCGTCGAGTCGGTCTACGGTCTACGGTCTACGCCCTTTGGAAGTTTTTGAGCGATTTTCAGTGGCTCAATGCGCTCACATTGGCCCATTTCTACGCAACTTGCCAAACAAATATAAAAATAAATTGTTGTAATAAAGCGCCAAGCCCACACACACATCGGAGCTGAGGCTGCTTGGCTAAGACTTTGGCTGTATCTTTTCTATTGCCACGTTGTTGAAATCTATTAGCCACATTTAGTGTGGCTCATAAAATTCTATTGCATCATTTGTTTCTGGTAACTGGGCGGGTTCTGGTTCTGCTTCTGGTCTCGCCACTGCTCGAGGATCCTTTTCTGGTTTTTCGGCACAAGCAAAAGTATTTCAAAACAAGTTTTCTGGCTGGCGAAACAATTTGCCGCGCTTTCGCACATCGCTTCTTGCTGCTGATAAGCAAATGAGTTTATGGACAGCCAGGGGATTCTATATATACACACATTTCTACGGACGTAACCCGACCCCACTGAACCCTTAAGTGCTATGAGTTACAGGCCCTGCATGTAGATGTAGCCTGTCCGTCCCATTGTCCTGACCTCCAGCTCCAGTTGGTTCGAAGCAACAGTGATGGCGTCTAATTTGTTCGTTCCCCCCTTCCCACGAGTTTTGTGGCCCGTTGGAAGCCAAAAGGCTTTTGGCCTAATGCGCTTCAAACTATGCAGCAGCACGCAAAACAATTTCAACTCGGCCAGCAGCAATTTCGAATGATTTGCCATAAGTTTTGGCATTAAAGCGACTCCTGAAAATGGGGATTAAGGAACAACAAAGGGTAGGAAAATAAATCGGAATTTATTAAGTTTTCAGGTTAGTAACCTCATTAATTTAATACATTTTGTTTAATTATTATACAACAAATATAAATAAAGTTAGTATAAAGATGAATATATAATAGAAATATTTCTAAATGTTTGTAGGAAAATAAATCGAAATATTTTAGCAAATATTTTAAGTTACTGGGTAACTACTAAATATTTTATTCATTTTGTTAGTTTCTTCATACATTAAATATAAATAATATTAGTTTGAAATGTAACTGTTTCTAGTTGTCTGTTGTAAAAAAAAAGTATCTGTTAAAAAAAAGGATTTATTAGAGAAGTATTTTCTTAAAATAAAATATATATTTATTAATAAATATTATTTATTATTTTTTAATAAATTTAATTTTATTATTGAACAACTGAATATTTCCTTTTATGTGGCGACTATTATTTTGACCGCATCTGTAAGCCCCCCACCCCTATCTAAACTGCCCAAATGTGAACGAGTTTGAGGCTATCGATGGCCCTCGCTCATTGCCATTTCCATAGCCATTTCCAGAGCTGTAGACCATGGCCATTCCCTGGCCTATACTGTGTGCCAAATGTCAATCACTTTGAAAATGTAGTCAAATCAACTGTCAAATAAGCGTTGCATTGCCCCATATGCGTGCTTGTGTGCGTGTGTGTGGTGTGTGTGTTGTGTGTGCGCAGCACTCAACGGCAATTCAATTGAAATCAAATATGCAACAGCAATCGAGTTACCCAACGAGACGGTTGCCACGCCCCCTCCCCGCTAGCCGCCCCTCCTTCTCCTAAGGGAATGCTATAAATGTTGCTTGGCGTGTTATGTAGGTGTTTGCAAGTATGTCACCATCATCACCCGGGAAAGGGGGCGGAAAAGAGGGAAGGGGGAGGAGGGGGAGTGGCCACAGCAGTGTGCAAACAAACATTGTTGTAATTGCTGAAAGTGTGTCAAAATGACAGACAAACCCAGTGTTTGGAGACTTCGAGAGAACAACCTGCAACTTCCTTGGAGCACAAGCCCCAAAAGGTTGTTTGATTTCCCGCTATTATGCCACCAAACACCTTCCATGATCCTCAGGGTGGCCCTGAATCGATGTTAGGAGATTCCTAACTATGTCTTGCCTAATACCAAGTCTCGAAACCATAAAACTTGGAAGCTTAACTCACTCTATAATATCAAATTTTACTTATATCGAACTTTTTGTAAGAACTGTTAACTTGAGAGTTTGAGATTAAGGGTTGTATATTCTTCATTTCTAACACTATTCTTAAAATCACAATTAAATTAGCTATAAATAATTAGTTTCTTATGATAATCTTTATTAAACTATATTCAACTCTTATATTTATAAGTACATTTATATCATTTTAAGATCTTTCTGAACTAAGCCTGCTATAAGATTATCTTTATTCACAGTCCATCTTTTAATACTTTCAAGAATGACTATAATCTATAAATCTGTAAATCTATTTCCATAGTCACGAATGGCTAGGCCCCAAGGATATCGCAACTTAATTTCAGCGTGAACCGCAGATCCCTAGAAATAGCGGCAGACACAACAACACCTGACCAACACAGCTAAAGAAACCTATGGACAGAAACCCACACAACCACACAGACATACTGACAGACAGATCATTAGCAGGCAAGCGTAAAAAACGCTGATTAACGAGTCCTTGGGGGAAAAAAGGACTCCAGGACGAAGCGAACTAAAGCGGCTCCGGTCAAACTGTCGGTGGCCTCGGTGGCGTTTTCCTCGGGCGAAGATTACAAACATAAATTTAAATTATGTTAAACAATCCCCGATTCAAGGACATTGGCAATGACATTTATTGTATAATTTATAGCCTCTTTATTGGCGCCGAATGCCATTGTAGACTCTATAATATTGATTGCCAAATAATTGAGATTTTTCCTTGCGCATAAAATTTGTTGCCATATTTTATGGTCATACTAGGAAATTTCACGACCGCCCACTCGCATGTGTGTGTGTGTAGTGGGGGCGTGGCAAAGTAGGCCAGAAGAAACAGAAAAAAGGAAAACATAACTACGCTCAAAAGCTCGTTTGGTCGTTTATGATCTGGGACCTGGAGCAGAGAAATGTCCTCGGGCGTCAAAGTCATAGTAATAATCACAGGGAAAGGTTGCCCCCTGGCCTGTCAGGGGGCGTGGCAAAGGGCGTCAATAAAATGCCGAATGCCGAAATAAAATCGAAATAAAAATCAGCAAAAAGGTGCGAATATATTGTCAAGGAAAAAAGGGAGGAAAAAAACGGTAGCTTAGCCAAAATGGCCAGCCGAAATGGCCCAAAATGAAAGGTGCAGGTGTGCTGGCGCAAAAAGATTTCCACCGAAATGTTGTTTCCTCTCTTCGGGGTGTTGATTTGCCAAAGATTAGGGGCGGTCGGCCGCTGGCCTAATCCCAAAAAAGGAGACTCCACGGGGCAAAAACAACACTCAGTTGAAGCTGACGAATGGAATGGATGCTTAAAACTTCTGCTGGAAAGTAGGCAATATATTTTTTATATTTTCGTGAACAAAAGCTGCAATAGCCAGAGCCCGGAACAATGTTTATGACTCTATGGCTATATAAACACCTACAGCAGTCATATAATTTACCGTTCCTTTTTTCTTTCTTTGCGAGTTAATAAAGCTAAAAGAAGGGGCATGAAAGTAATCCACCCAAGAATAGGCTACAAAATTTTAATTATCAAATGGACAGCAAAGGAAAGTGAAAGAGTTTAGGGTTTTTGGGTGATTTTTTTGAAGAACTTAAAACAAGGAAAACAAAGGAAAGAAGAAACAAACAAAAATTAAATTTATTATGAACCAAATATTACAAATGGTTAAGTCAAGATATAATATAAAGCCCGAAACTATTTTCAATAATTAAATTACTTTGGTGCTTTTCTTGTTCGTTGGAAACAAATCTAACGCTTTCTTTTGAGAAATGATATTTCGTATATATAAAGACTAAATATAAAGATGCAGCAGTTTTCAGAAACTTCCCTTTATTAACCAAAGAAAGCTGCGACAAAGTCTGAGCCCAGTTCATGCCTCCCAGGCAAAATGCCACTTGCTTATCTCATTTCATGCAAATCCCAAGCCCAAAAAGCACAGAACTTTCAGCGCAAATAAATTTACATTAGCGACAATCGACTTTCACATGAACTGGAAGCCCGGGGAGCGTTTTTCGCCAAATAAGGTTGCAGTTTCGGGAAAACAGAGTCAAAAGTGAAAGGGGAGGGGAAACGGGAACGCACTTGGCGGGGATTAGCGCAAGGATTGACTTTAAGACGTCAGCCAGTGGGTACATAAGCACTCTGCCCGGCAATAAAGAAAAAAGGCACCCGGCAAAAGAGTCCTGGCTAAGTCCTGGAAAAATTCGGGGTGGGGTGGAGAGGCACAGGATGTCTGCTGCGTCTGTGCCGACGAAATGGCATAAATTTCAAAGTTTATTGCATAAATTGTCGTATTTTGAAAATCTTATTGCCTTTATAATGCCCCGGCCAGGCACTGGGCCCACCTGTCTGCCCCCTGCGAGTCCTGCATCCTGGCAGGATTCCGAGCTTGCGACTAGGGCGTATCATTTACTTGTTTGCGGCAAGGGCTCCTAGGCGCCTGTTGGCTGATGCTCGGGAGTTTTTATTGCGATAATAATCATAAAACATGCACTTAACAAGCAGCTTGAAATATGAGACCCAGCCGTAGCTCGAACTTAAATTTCTGTACGTTTTATTGGTGGCTGATTTATTTACCCGCGCAACGCAAGGGGGATAATATAATATAAGCAAGTGCGAAATTGAGACTGCAAGTTGGAAATCAACCGAGACTTAATTGGGTATGTCAGCTAATTCGTTTGTAGGCACAAACAAATTTGTTAACAAATTTGCGTTAATGCCGCAAGAAATATTTACACAGTTTTCCCACTTCTTATTTATATATCAGTGTGTAAGTATATATATATGTGCTGCCATAAATTCAATTGTGGGGAGCTGCGTATCTTGAGTAAGCCTTTCGACCTTCAATGAAGCATGTGCCGGCAGCAACTCATTAAGCCGTTGGATAGCAAGGGATGTCCTGGCTCCGGCTGGTTTGGGTTGGGAAATGGGAAAATGGGGATGGAAAAGCGCTGGAAGCCTTGCTGCTGCGGTTTATTTTCGGCTGTTATTATTTGTTTAATGAAATAAACGCACGACTTTCATCTTCATAAAACGGCATTATGGCATTAGCGCCGCAAATTTATGGGGCTCACCCCTCTCTTCCAACTCGACACCCTTCTGCTCCCACCCGTCGCCGAAAAGCAGAAAAACACAAGTGAAAAGTCAAGCTGAAGACATTGAAAACGGAATACTCTTTTTAGAAAATTATAAAATTTATAAATATTTTTCCAGATTGCTTAATCTTCAACCAACATTTTTTGAATTGCATCAGTTCGCTCTGCCAAAAAGATTAGCTTCAATTAAAATTGTCATATTTTGATATAACAAGTTTGCCCCTTGTAATCTAAAACCCTTTGGTGAGTGCATAATTTTATTCCAGCTAAATAATTTACTATACAGAGGAAATTGAACTACACCATTTGATTTAACGTATTACCAAATGGGAATGTATTTATTCGTTTTACAAAAGATAAACTCAGAATATTACAGAATATTTCTTTTATTACCTCACATAACACATGCATCCAAATTCATCCGAATTTCCTGCAAAATAAAATGAAACAAATTATGTAATTACTGGCCGGGAATTTTCATATACCTTATGAGGAGTGCATAATTCCCGCTTATTTCATTTTCCATTTAGTTGTGTTTTCGGTTGTGTTGATTTTTATGAACTTCGCTGAGCTTTAAACTTTCTGTGGCACACTTTCCGGCGTGCGTGGGGTCACAGGCGCTACGTGGGGTCAAAATCGTGATTCGTGAATGGGTTTGAGTGGGGGGTGTGAGTGCGATAAACGAGTGTGGGACGCTTAATGGGCCGCTGCCTCTGTTCTGTTTCAGCTGGCACTGCATCTGCTTCTATAGTAGTAGTAGCACTGCATCTGCTAACCTAATTCCCTATTCCCATTCCCATTCCCATTGCCGGGGAAATGTCATGGCCAAAACGCTCCGTCATGCAATCATTGGGCGCAATCAGGGCACACACGCTTTGCATGCACCATTTGCAGGGCTCATTTGCTCCGAAAGCAGCCACAAACCATAAGCCCCCATCCCCCGCCCCTGCTAACATATAGAAAATGTAATTTTCATATTTCTTGCCAAAAGTTCTGGCAAGCCAACAGCGACAGTAACGGAAGGAAAGTTTCCCAGTGATGCATGGCTGGCCTCTTACCAAGTTCACAAGGCGCTGAAATGTCTACCATAAAGAATGGGGGTGGAGTTGATGGAAAAAAGCAGAGCGGCCGGGATACAACCACATGGCATTAACAATTGATCAGCGGGGGATGGGAAAGAGGGGCTAAACGAAAAAAGTGTTATCAAGTATACGACGAGTAGACAACAACGAAAAATTGAAAAGAAATAATAGCAGGTGCCGAATTACATGAAAAATCACTTAGGAAAATTAAATTTCACATATTTTTCACTTCAACACCGAGACACGGGGCCATGTCTTTGAAGTTCCTCCTTTTTCCTCCTTTCCTGGCAGCTGTGTGTTTCGCCACCGCAAAACATGAGTAATGCGTTGTTCAGCAGGGTTGAGAACGCCAGGTGCCACGCAAGATTGTTAATGCATTGTCTCGAAATAGGAAACTTTGGGCCGCTGTAAATTCATTTAAAGTCATCTAAATCAATTACATTATTCTGCACTTGCTGTCAAAGGCAGGCAGAGAACTGTCAAAACTCCGGCCCTTCAGCGATAAGAGAAAAACCAGGAAAAACTACGGAAAAGCTAAACAAATCAAAATGTAAATCCAGCCGGAGTTGGAACAGTTCGGCACGCAGAGCAGAAGGAGCCCCTCGAAATGCTTCTGGAATTGCACAAATAAAATATAAATACGCACACAGACCATAGAATTTGAAAATCGTTTTTGTCGTTGTGCAGATTAGCAAATAATGCAGGAGACGCAGACAGAAATAGAAATAGAAAAAGGAATCGGGACACTCAGGAATCGGGATATACTCGCACTCCTTGCGGTTGCTGCATCCCCCAAAATAAACGCCCACACTTATCCCGATCTTTTTCTAGTTGCAAGACAGAGAAGAAAACATAGGGAACTTTGGAAATAATAAAAATAATCAAATAAAAGTAAAAAAAATTTCTATAAAAGTCTCATAAAGATATGGTTTTTAATATTTTAAGCAAGTAAAACTTCGACATACCACACAAATCACTGGGTTTTTAAATCACTACTTGGGGCATCTAAAAGTATGCAACAATATAAATTCATTATTTATTTTTTCACTGCATACTCTTGGACGCCGTTGTAAGTGATATCAAAACATTTTTTTTATTTTTTACGACATTTTTGAATATTTCTCCCAGTGCAATCCCCCAGCTGCTGGCTGTGGCCAATGATGCTTGACGTTTGGCACTGCCAAGTCGTCGTCGTCAACGCCACAGCACCTACACACACTACTAGGGATTCTGGGGTTCCGGGGGCAGGCAGCCAGCCAAGACAAAGGCGAAAAACAAACAAACAGACAAATAAAAATACTCAAATCCGTTGGCCAAAGCCAAACAGGAGTCATCGTTGTCGGGCTCGGGCTCCTTGAAACTTTCCACTCGACTGGCTTTCGAACGCATTTTCATTTTCCGGGCTGGGGCAGCCTCTTACATACATATACAGGGAAATTCTCGGGGCATAAGCTCCAAGCCGCACGCACATCAATCAACATCCCCCGCCCTCAGCCCACCGAAAACAGCCGAAAACGGGGCCAACTTAATTTCTCATGGTACCTGCCCACAAAACTTAAGCAACATTTGATTGAAATCATTTTCAACAAGTCAAGTGATGGATGGCCAACATGTCGGGCGGGGGATTAGAATAATGACGATGGGAATCGACATTTGATTTTCTGCGGCTCTCCGCAAATATTAGTTTGTCCAGCCATCTAATTGTGAATCAGTGAATCTGGCGATTAAGAATTGAAATATAAATATTTTTCCATCACGTTTTGTTACTTCCTACTTGAATTAATCTTTTTTGCAAAGTTGCAACTTAATTTTCCGCGTTTCGTCTCAATCGAAGGGCAAAGGCAAAAAGCTTGGAAGCTTTTTACATCAATTTCTTGGCAAAAAGTTTGCGCTCAAAACTTCTTGGCCAAGTTTTATGAGTGCTGTAAAAGTTTATTAAAAACCACAAGCAAAATATTATTCCTAAAATGCGAAAGAATTTGAATGGCGGGGGAAAACGGACGACAAATTTCAGTTTAACTGGTGACCTTTGAACCCCGGGCTTAGCTGCAATTTAGTTGGCTATTTCAAGGTCGCACATGGATTGAGCCTTTTTTATTTAATCTATATGTTGATGTAACGCAATCTGTTACAGGGTTCAATTAAACGAGGCACACACACAAGAGCGAAAATTGAATTTTAATGAATCAACGTTTGCACAGCCAGAAAGAGACAGAGATGGCGGGGGAGTAAGAGAGGTAGAAACAGTCACACATGTCGCCGAATGGCGGCCATTTATTTTGTGAAAAAATAAAATTGAAAAATAATTTTGTTTTTTGAAAAAAAAAACAAGGAATGGCTCTCCTCTGTCCTCCCGCTTAACGCCAGAGATTTGCCAATCGACATTGATTGATGAAAATTGATAAATTGCGAGCGCAGAGATACCACGTATGCCACGGCGTATGAGCAACAAAACTAATTGCGCGAATTGCGTTTACGACACGTGCAACATGCACTTAAAGTTTGTCATGCTTGCGAATTTATTTACGACATGTTCGGAGTTGAGAGTTAAGACTAGAAGAGCAACAGCGAATGTCAGCAGCAGACGATCAAATTGTAAAACTCCTGCACATAAATCTTGAGTTTTTTGCGTCCTCCTGTCATAACTCTGCCGCACACACACACAACAAACACAGAATCACTGGCACAGGACCACACCTGTTTCGTCCTGGACTTTTTGTGCAGTTTCATGAATTGCGTGACGCATTTTTACGTGCCTCCCCACCCGCAGACTTGTACTTTTTTGTGGGTCAACATGAAAAGCAAACATTTTACACAGAATTCTGCCTTAAAGCATTCGCAATGTCTGGCCAAATAACTTTTTGATATCAAAATACTTACCAATACAGCTAACTTTTTGCGCAAAATGGCCCGAAGTCCCGGGGGAAAAGCGAGAAATAAAAGTTAAACTTAAAATTTGAAGGTGAAGCTGATTTTGATGGGGAGTCTTTAAGAGACTTTACCCCTCCGCGGCTGCAATAATTTCTTATTACATTTTCCAACGCAACCAACCCCCGCCGAAGGGCTCGATTGGAAATTCATGAAACTTTGCCAAGTAATGTTTATTTTTTCTGCTCCGCCTCCTGCCTCCTATTTTCCATTGTTGAAGTAATTTGCACGGCAAGGAAAACAAGCAGAATGCCTAAGCAAACAGTTTGAGCTCGTGGAATATTTTTGATTGATTCCATTCGCCTGGCGCCAGGTAATTGGCCAGGTCTACGCGATGGCCGGCAGTTTGTTGGCCCGAAACACCATAGTCGAATAATGCAAATGGAGCTGCATCGTCTAAGTGCCCGGCACCCAATTTTATATTATTAGCCACTGTGCAGGCCTAGCTGTGCCTTCGCATTTGCTTTATTATTATGCAAATTCCCCAACGCCACCGAACTAACAATGTCATTTCCGCATAAAAACGCCATGAGCGAGCCACATTTCCGTCGCAATTGCCGCCATTTATAAAACGGCCCGCAATTTGGCCAACAATATCAAGGGACGAGGCTTTCAGCATGAGCCAGCAAATTGTGTGCGTTAGTTTTTGCAATTGACAATGGTCGCGGAATGAAGCTGCTGCCACCTAATTGACCACCTAAGTAATGGACGTGCGACAAATTACAGCAAAAGAAAGAAAGAGGGGGTTGTAAATGAAAAATAATCGGGGCGATCTCATTCGTCACTAGTTGCCTTCAAGGAATCTAAAAGGATTTCTGCGGACATCATATAATGATATTAAATATTTCTTTATAAATGTAGAATTTTTATTTATTTATTTTTGGTAAGTTTATGTTATACATTTCTATTACTAATTTTCTAATATATACAATTTTTGGGGCACCTATAAATCTTTGTGTCAAAGTGGTTCAACTTAGAACGATCAAATTTTCCAAAAATTTTTTATCTGACATTTATAAATATTTAAAAACATGCAAATATATTTAAAACAAAATGTACAATTAAAGAAATGCAATTTACTTTAGGTTTTAATTTAAAATAGAATAATCGTCATTGATTTTCCTTACTTAAACGAGGATAAACCCTTTATACGCTTTATTTTACAAAAGAATTTTAAGCAAGAAAGTCTAAGACAGATGTTTTTCTTTTCTTACCGTGTATTAACCAAACGAATGAAAGCAGTAAGGAGAAAATTTGACAAATTCGACAAGCGCTCGTAAATCATTGCCACCTTTTGGCCCGAAAGGCCAGTGCCAGTCAGTTGGGCAGTCGGGCTGTTGGGCTGTTGGGCTAACCAGCCACCGGAATTCCCCAGCGGCGGCTTCTCTGGGATTGAGTGGAAGCCTTTGTTGCCCGCTTCCAAATGCCAACTGCCAAATGCCAGTCGACGATGTTGCTGTTGTCGCTGTTCATGTCGCTGATGTTGCTGTTGTTAGATTGCAGCGTGCTCGCCGTGCTAATTGTTACGCTTGACAGGTGCGTTTGACAGTTGAATTTGACAAGTTTATACACAAGCCAAGCTAGCCGAGCTCTTGGGGCTTGGCTCTAAGCGCAGGGAAAACCCAGAGCGGAGTGGGCCGAAATCTCTCGAACAAGCGGGCTGGAAAAACCAGCAAAAAGTAGGCAAAAAAAAAACAGGAAAATTATGCCAACAACTTTTGCAAAGATTTGACATGAACTCGTATGGCAAGTTTCGGAAAGAAACGAAAAAAACGCAGATAAAGTAAAATGGGAGCGGGGATTTATGTATGCTCTTTAAAAATCCATAAATTTAAGAAATTTTTTTTTTTGTAGGTTGACTAGAAATTTCCATTTTCTTACTTTAAAGATTTATTAAGATTTTACATTTATTCAAAAAATAGAGTTAATTTTAAACAGGCAAATGTCATTACTGAATTTGAACATCAAAAAATTTTACAATTATTTAGGTTTAATTAATAAAAAAAAACCTTTAAAAAAAAAATTTTTTTTTAGAGATTTATTGCTATTTTTTTAAACCCAAAGTGTAATTTTGTACTTTACAATGGACTTTAAATAATGCAAACAAATACTACAAAGGGCCAATCCCTTTTTGAACTACCCTTAAATAGATTAATTTTGCATAATGCCAATTTAGTTAATTGCGTGCAATATGTACCCACAGCTAATCAATGGACCAAGTGCTCAGCACGAATAATACCCATAATACCTGGCAACGAGCAAGTGCACAATTTCGATTGATTTCGATTTTGGGAAACAGTACAGGTATGCACAGGTGCTCTCCAGAGTGCAGTCAATGAATTCCGAAAGCCGAACCCTCTCTGCTAGAAACAAAATTTCACTAATTAGTGCTGAAATTCGCTTTTGTGCAGCGGGTGCGATAATTAAATTGAAAGCAGCACCGCAAGTATGCAGCGTTTAATTATATTTTCGGGGCAGGGTGGCCCTCGGAATCGGGGGAAATCAGCGAAATGGGATTCAAATACTCCGCCTCAAATGAGGCACCAAAAATCGCACAACCCCGTCAAAATGATCGGCCTCACGTTTGCAGCGAGTAAATTTCGGTTTCGGTTCAGTTCAGTTATTTTTTTCGTTTTGCGGCTGCGGTGGGTTAGGAGTGGGCGGGAGATTTCCACCAACTTGTTTATGCAAATTGCGTGACTCGGTTCGCTTTTGGGAAAACCCCCTGGAGAACCCGCAGCCATAAAAATTATACATATAACATTTTTGGGGCACCCATACCCGAAATTAAATGTAAGTTTATCATTAATATCCGTTAGCCTTTATTAGTGCACGATTAAAGTTGGCCAAGTAGTGTGGGTGGGTTTGGTGAGGGGACTTTGCTGTTGACTGCAAACTTTATCAAATTGTTTGCATGTTTGTCCTGTCTGCCGTTTATCAGCAACCACCCCCAGCCCAGGGTGACACCCCACAGGACTCTAGCCGCAAAAGAGTGATAAAAATGTAAGCCACAAAAGCGTGGCCCACACACACATTTTGGCCCTCTTCTTCTCTCTTTTCGAGTTTTTTGGCTCGTTTGACTAACAAGCAAAAGACAGTGACAAATTAGTTTTGGTGAGCTGCTTATGTGAATTTTCATGCAATTTGCATAATGAGCACTGCCCCTGCATCGCAGTGTATGTGTGTGTGTGCGCCTTTCGGAGTGACATAAAAATGGAATAAAATTAAATCATGGCTGACACTTTTTGAGTAGTGCCCGTTTCAGGCTTGAGGTTTCCCCATTTCGGGCCCTTGATGAATTGCCCTGCGAGCGCCTAAACAGCCATGAAATTCCCACCCGAAACTCGATTATTTATTACTTTGACAGCGAACAGACAAAGGATGGTAAGGTAAAATCCAGCCGAGAGATAATGATTTGAGGAACTGGCTCGTTTAATAGGCCCCATCGTTTTGGGCTGCTAATTTAAATTTTATTTCTGGCAATTTGCCAAATTTGTTGCCATTTGTGATGACACGCTCGTTTTATGACAATGATACGGCCGGAATGCCATTGCCCTTCGGCGGAAAGCCGGGATGGCTGGGTGGGCTGTCTGTTTCGTTTTCGGTTGACATTCATTGAAATTCATGTCGCGTGGCCGTTCAATAATAAAATGCAAACGCATAAATAAAAAATAAAGGTAAATAAACGCGAAAGGGTTTGCTAATGGCCAGCCAGTCGAAAAAGAGGCGCCGACATCGCTTCGAAGGATGGAGGAGGAGGTAATAAAAGCTGCCTTGATAGGCGTAACGTGCTGTACAGAGGAAAAAAATATATTTTATTAAGACAATACCAATGTTTATCCTAAGCAGCCCCCTTAAAAATATTGAGACCTCTTAGGGCTCAAAATATTATTTATTTTTCAATACTTTATTTTGATATAAGCTTATCCTCTTGAATACATATTTTTGATGTCTTCGTTGGCGTTGAACTTGGGTCCCCACTAAAGTTTTGTGCTAATTACAGTTACAGTTGCTAATAATTCCTATAATTGGAAAGACTATGAAACTATAACAAAATATTTTCATCTCAATCTAACCATCGGTTAAAATTATTTGTTCTGTGTTGTCCAGCATTAAAGTGCCTTATGTTTTTTTTTTAAGCTAAGAAATCTTTTATGTATAATGAACAAAATATTCTAAGTGAATAAACAGTTTAATTAAAAATTCAATGAAATTAATACAAAAAATTGTTCAGCCCCAGCCTAACCTTCGGTTAGGGTTATTTTCTTTTTGTGCTGTCCGGCATTAAAGATAGAACTTAAAGCTGAAGAGAAGTCAAGCGGTGGAAATATAGGCATGTATCCCTCGCCGTTCCCCCTTCGCATGCATTTCAATTAGACGAGGCAGCCGGCAAAATGTGCAACAAAATTAAAATGCGCATTTATGCAGATTTGCACATTGAAACTGTCACGGCAACGAACTGCTAACAGAGGCAGGAGGAGGAGTGGCAGGAGGAGCAGAAGCCCGTAGTAGCTGGTAAACAATACCCCGACTCGCCTTCAGCCCCTCACCGAATTCGCCGACCCCTTTTTGTGTCTCTGGGTCCTGGGCACAATGCGTGCCCACCTGGCTGGCAGGCTCTAATTATTTTTCTGCCGCTGCAGCGACTCACCTGGATCTGGCTGCACTTCGCCGGCATCCTTTATGCCCCTGCAACCGTATCCTGGCGCTTTGTGCTCCTGTCTGCCTTCTGCCTTCTGCCTTCTGCCACTGCACAATAAACAGGCAAAACTGAGCGGATAAAGCAGGATCCTGCATCCAGGATCCACCATCCACCTCCTCTGCTCACCTCTCCTCTGCTCATCCGGGCCAAGTTTCATGTTGCATTTGCATAATGAACTGTTTGCTTATGTTTCGCATCATGGACATGGGGGCCTGAGCTTGGGCCTAACATTTTAACCAAATTGTGTGCGCTCTATTATGCAATCCTAGTTTCCATTCCAGGCGAACTAATTTTAAAATGAATCGCCAAAGCCATTGGCTTGCAAGTGAATTCTTCGTCGCAAGTGAGAATTAATTCGAAGATTTCAAGATAGTAAGGTGTAATATTTAATCTAAAAAATCAAAAAAAATGTATATTCATAGCCAACACCAAATCAAGCAAAATGGAAATGTCTTTCCATATCAGTAGATTCTCCTGTGAGGCGCACGTAATATATTAAAATATCCTGCCGACATGCGACCGACTCATTTGCAACTTGTGCCCTCCCAGGGCCAAAACTAACAGCCTGACAATAATATAGCCCACTATCGATATGGATATTAAGGCGGAGCGCGAGATCAAGCAGCCATTGTGTGCAATTCCCATTTGCCATTTTCAATATTTATTCTCACCAGTGCAACAAAAGGAGAAATAATTTCAAGAGAAAAGAGGGGGTATAAAAATATGTCTCAAGGAACAACAAAATACCTCTCAACAAATTATATTAAAATGATTTAAAATAAAGATATCTATAATATTAAAATAAATAAATATTTCCCCATTTTTCAGCATCTGAAGATGTGCTAGTTTTAAATACCTTGGGATTTCCAGGAACAAACCCAATAAAATCGAAATAAAATTCACTTTGCGATATCAGAGCTTTTCACTTTGCTCCAGACAAATATACGAACCAACTGCGAATGCAATATACCCATGGGTGCTAATGGCAGCGGGACTGCTGGAAAAAACGCAGATGAGAAAGACACAGCAAGGCAGCTACAACATATAATAAAAGTAATATGCTCGGCACCAATGCATTTGCTGCCAAGAATATCAATTTCAATAAAATACAAGGGACTTCCCCGCACACACTCACACTCACTCACTCACATAGGCACTCGGATACACACTCACACAATTGCATGTTTTGCCAGCAATTTCGAAAGTGCCGCTCATATCGTTTTCCTCTTCTTTCGCCTTACACTCGCCCACTTTGGCCATAGTTTTTTGTCGAAACTGTCAGTGCTGCCAAGGAAAGTGCCGAAAAAAGGGGCAGAGAGAGAGAGAGAGAATAGGGAAAGGAAGAGAGACAGATAGAGAGCTCCCGCTGCGCTTTTGGGACCCATCGTCTTATGCAATATTTGCTTTGTATTTTTAAGAAATTATAAAAACGATTCCAGGCAATGCTCGAAAAAATACAACAGGAGCCAGAAAAAACCCGAACGCAATCAGGGCAAAAAGGAAACCAATGCAAAACCAGGGCAAACCAAACCGAACTTACAATCGAACAGAACCGAATTCGAATCGCTTTTGGTAATGATATCCTAGTGAGCTCTGGAGGACGAGAACGAGAACAAGGACATCGTCAAAGACCTCTGGCTAACCATTTCTATTTGTTACCCCGGAGTGGGCGTGGCGATGTCCGGGTGCAACTCAAGTGTCGCCGGCACATAGCCTTCAATCTGCCGGAGCAAACAGAATTTCGGAAGGAGTCCAACTTCCTTTCAATATTGGTAAAAGGAGATGTGAGAACTGTAAACGAGTCGACAGTTTAATGCTCTCAAGATATGGTATTTTAACCCTGAAAACGTTTAAAAACTAATTAATAAATAAAATAAACGGATAATTGATATGTTAAATGCATTTTCTTTTTAGAAACCCCAACATCTTTGATATATAGCCCCAAAGGTCCTTTTAACCTTATCCTTCAGGCCAAGTTGGAAAGATCCCAAGGGAGGGAATATTTAATAGAGAAAGCGAGATTGTTTGTCGCCTGCGTCGTTTGTCTTTACCAGGAACTGCAGTTGCAATGGACCCCTTTGGATCCCATTTTTAGCCATTCTTGGCCCCTGCTGCGTTTTATTCGAGTAGAAATTGAATTTCCATTGGGGTTCTTTTACTTTTACGACAGGTGCTAAGCAGGCGATATAATGGGAGAGGTGACCATTGAAAGACTGTTGATTGCATTTGATTTATTTGGCAAAGGACATGTCGCAAATCATAAACGCATTCTCCGGACCCCAAAACCCGAAAATTTGTAACATGTAAGCTGCGGCCGACTAAACGAACAGGTGAAAATTGCCAACATGAGTTGACAACACGACAGGGACAGGTCAGAGGATCAGAAAATGAGCAGCCAGGACAGCAGCAGGTATAAAAACTATTTCCTATGTCATCCTGTCGGGGCGTGGAGCACTTGAGAGCCATGACTGCCCTGCATTTTTACCCGCCTGAGTCACGTCCTGCTGCTACGGAACAGAACAGCATATCTCTATATATATATTATATTTAGCTCTAGTTTTTGTGGGGGCCAGCATGATAGCCACAAATATAACAACTGCAACAACTGGGTGTGCCAAGTGGTCTTGGCCATGTATTTATAATGGTCAAATTGAGAGCTGGGCTTGTGGCCGAGAATTATGCATGCCTGTTAGCGACGAAAGCTAGTTTTCAAGAGTTGATAAGTATTTTCTTGTGGGCGATTAACTTAATAAGTTATGGTAGTGTGACCAAGCGTCAGTATGTAGCAGACAAAGTAAGAGTGTGACCGTATTTCTTAAAGAAAGTAATAATTTTAATTATAAATTACAGTAAACTTCTTATCAAATTACACATGCCATCAGCTTTATTATCACAACACAATTAAGCGCCAAACTTGCGGTTGAAAATTTCGCAAAGAAAGCTATTTGTCGTGACATGATATTTTGTTTATCCAATTGATGGGCTGCGCGATAAACTTAATTAGCGCTAATTAACTCTTTATAATGCCCCATAAAATCGCACACACACTCGCCGTTTCCCCTGCCGGAATTTAAATACAATGGTAATTAATCAAGCGAACGCCTAAAGTCAATTTCAACAAATTGATTCAAATTTGTTGGGCAAACGCGCAGCTTAAACGGCAAATGGCACACGGCAAACGGCACATGGCACATCCCTTTCGCAGTCGCAGACGTCGAGTCAAACAGTCAGAAGGACGTTCGGTGTAAGCCTGCTATTTGAGTTTGGCAACACGCAAAAGGCTGCCGCAGTTGGCAACACGTATACGCAGTGCGCACCCACACACACACGAGGGCAAACATTTATTGCATCAATTAAGTTGGACATGTTAATTGCGTTAAGTTGAAACATCACGCACAGGCTACCTGTTCAGGTGTTTCCCGGCTCTCTCAGCTTCCTGCTGTGCGTATGTGTGGAGTGTGTGTGTTACATTGACAATGGAGGCGGAGGCGTAGGCTTTTGGCCAAAAGCGTAAGCGTCAAAGGCACCAAAGCTGTTTACGCATTGCGTGCTAATTAGAATTGGGTTGGAGTTGCGACTTCCCAGGCATCGTGCATTTGAAATGTGACTTAAATTCAATTAAATTGCGAATTATCAGCAAAGAAAAAATATAATAATAATAAGGGTACCTTTGATTAATTAAAACAAAATGAATTCCGCTCGAACGGCTGCCCCGCAAAGTATGCTATTTAATTTTCGCACCCCCAACAACCACACAGCCCCCCCTATTTAATGCAAATGCCATTACTCAGGGATCCAGGGGACTGCATCAACAGTTGTCGGCACTTGCCTTAACCTATCGAAACTTGGACCACCTTATTATAAACCCACTGCGGGTCCAGCTCCACTTGGAGTTACATAAATCACCCGCGGAAACCGAAACGTGGAAAAGTTCCTGCTAAAATGTCTGCGCCAAATGTTACATTTTCGTTAAACAGCAAAACGGCGAAAATTTATGGCAACCTCTGGCCAACAAGAAAAAATATAAAAAATATACAGAAAAGTAAATACAGCCGCAGAGCAGCCAGAAAAAGAATTGAAATTAAAGCGACATTTCGTTCTTCTGCCCAAAATGAAATGCTCGCAAAAAACTGAAATTAAAGCGACACTTGATGGTTTGATTTTTATTTCGCATTATTTGCCAAAAATAACCGCGCATTAAACTCGAAATTATTTTTGCCGCACAATTGATCTCATAAATACTGTCTCAATTTCCACAAATTAATTCGATGCAAGTGCATGGAAATAAAACAAACAGAAACTATTGGTTAAATGGGGCTTTTTTTTTGCTTTGTTTTTGGCCAAAATGAGTATGAAATGCGCGCGACAAAGGCACCGCAAATGCGTATTGGCTTTTTATGATATTAATTAATTTGCAATGAACGCAGACTTGGCTAATATATCATCCACCAAATGCATTTTAGTCGGTGGTCGCCAAAACAATCGGTTTTCGCCATGTTCCGGCATTTATTTGCACCTGTCCGCCGTGGAATGTGTTTTTCTACACCGTGTTTATCTGTAAACATGGATGCATATGTGCGGTTATTTATAGGCCGTTGTTGAATTTGATGTTGTTCTTGTTGATTGTTATTGCCGACCTCGGGCGATGGTTAAATGAAATTTTGATAAACACAAATGTTTGACATGACTTTGAGGCAGCAAACAAAAAGCTATTTTTACGTACTTATTGCTGGTAGTTAATTAAATCGAATTAAATGCAAATGTGTGTGTGCAGATAGTTATTTAAATTATAGAAATTACATTATGCTTAATTGTCAATTAAGCGAACCGAACAGAACGGAGCACAAATGAAATGATTGAATGAACTGCAAACAACTTGGATTTACATTTGCCACGTGCCTCAACTGAAATGGAATCCCACAGGTTGCATTAATAGGGGGAGGAGGTGAAGGATCCGGTTACACCTGGCTGAATGTGCCGCCTCATCAATCACCTGGCGCGACTAGCTGCCACGCCCTCGAAAAGGGGCTGCTAATGATTTATGATCTCGGTGCGGGGACGCTAAATGCGAAAATTCAATCATTTAATTAGGGCAACACAACAAAAGAAAATTAATTAAACTCTTGAACTCGGCGAAGGTGAACGCCGAAGAAAATTTAATTCAATTTCGGTCACGCCCCCCAGGGGCTTTTTATTCGCGTATTTCCAGGGGTTCCGAAAAGGGGGTCGAAAAGACAACTGCCCTCGCTTGACATTTGCATTATAAATTGTCCCCCAGCTCGATTCCCATGCACACGCTGACATTTCGTGATGGGAACACGTAAAAAATTGCACATCCAGCGACTTTGTCAGCGAGTACATGAAAATTCATGACCCTCCGCCAGCTGCCTGACACTTGGAGCATTAGATGGGCGTGGCCGGGGGCAGCCACACATCCAGAATACCGGATCCCACACCCTCCCTCCATATATAGAGAATATCCCATATCCCATAACCATCTCCTTCGTCAGCTGAATTTTCGTGTGTTCGGGCCAACGGAAAAATCTGTGCTGCGGCATTTTAAAGCCAAATTTGATTTACATTTCAATGCGCGAAAGTGAATTTTTGTCGTTCCAGTTAGACGACCAGACGCCATTTTGTTTGTCACCGAAAAGTGTGCATGCGTGTGTGTGTGAGTGTGCGAGAGGGAGAGTGCATTTGAATTTTTATTTATTTTAGTTGACTTTTGCATAACTGCACTAAATTAAATTACTCAGCAAGAAAGTAAAACAGAAGAGTTTTTATTGAGGCGAATATAAAATACCCTTTATTTTTGAAGACAAAAAAAATTAAAATTAAATTACTTTAAGCGTTGATAACTTGTAAATTAAAAACATTTTTTCAAATTCTTTTAATTTTACCGAAATAGGCCATAGTTACCTTTCAAAATGTTTAATCTGCTTGAAAATACACCCCTTTTCTTTTCAGATCTCTCAAACCGCAAATCCAACCGCCTTCGAATCGCATCCCCACTTTCATTTGACAAAGAGTACCAACTTTGTCCCATAAAGACAGCTTCTCCAAAAGGCAAAGCGCTCACAATTTGTCATAACTTTCACAAAACTGTCGCACCAAGCATGGCAAAACAACAATAACAATAATAACAACAATAACTGACTGGGGTTAAAGGAACAAAATGAAAATAAAAAAAGAAAATATACTAAAAACGAAATGAAAACTGCCAAAAATTGCAACCAACTGCAGCGAGTGAAAAAAAAATTTGCATTTTTATTGAATTGCAAAAGTTTTTTCGGTCACTGCTGTCACTGCTGACTGCCGGGCCAGAGATTCCAAAAATGACCCCCTTTGCCACCCGCAAAACACCCCCCTTACTGGACTCGGAATCCAAACCGGAACCCCATTCGCGACATGCGAGCAAGTGGAAAATTGCAATAATATTGAATTTGGCTATTAAGTCGTTAAGGCTTGTTTGTTTTGATGCCATAAAGTCCGGTGGAAACCGGAGTTCCGTTACCAATAACCAATATCCACCTCCAATAAACAGGACATAAATACACGTGCCACGCCCCCTACATCCCATATCCCATATCCCTGACAAAACTATAAGTATATGTGTGTGGGAGGTCCTTTTATTATGACTGCCATTGATTGCCTATTTAGAGGCGCACGTGACTGGCAAGTAGCCGAAGTTTAAGCCAAAATAAAAAGGAATCTATACTCAAAAGTTGGCGAGACGACTGAGCTAAACGAGCGTAAAAATTAAGCGGCCTAAATATTTTTCATACAACTCATTTTATCGCAAACTTTTAAGCCATTTAACCGATTTGGCGACACTAAAACAAGCGTCGCATTAACATTAACCCGCACGAAAATTGATTCATAAAAAAGTAGTCCCAACGAAATAAACTCGGCATAGTATAGTATATAGCATGTGGGTCGCCTGTCATTGTTTGGTTTTTAAGTGAATTTTAAAAGCCTTTTACCAGTTTTTCGCTTCATTTGCTGTTTTATGTTCCCCTTTCCACAGACAATATTGAATCTAACGAAAGGAAGGATGCAGGCGGCTTGGTTTTGAAGCTGGGGCGTCAAGTAAATGGTTTTATTTATTGACACATGTTTACTTATCGGCTGCCTGGCTGGATGGATGGATAGCAGGGATAGGATGGATGCGATGGGTCTGGGGATAAAGGTTGTCATGCTTCATTTAATGCAATCGAAAGTCCCCCGGAACTTCCCGGAGAAGCAGCACGTGCCCTCCTCATTAGGTATCCGTATCGGAGAGCATATATCTGAGTATCTGCTGATAGATGCGCTCGTTCTTCGGCTTAAATGTGGTCATTTTTAATGCATGAGCCCGCCTGGCTGGGTGGGCTCGTCAAAACAAATGTAATGATTAATTGTGCGAATGGATTGCCATTCGTTCCGGGGGCCATAAAATATTAAATAAACTTTAACCGAACTCCTGGCGGCCTGACTGGCGTCAGTAGTTGTAATTCCGGACTAATTTGCTCAAATTATAAATGAGAAATGCTTAAGCTGCCAGAGTGCCGCATGCAGTCATATGTGAGCTTAGATCTGGAATTACCCACAGCCGAGTGCCCAAATACGTAATTACAGTTATGAAGCTTTGGCTGACGTAGTTACACACAGAAATAGCCGACCTAAATGCACATTATGCCAGCATATTAATGACGATATCTCCGCCCCAGAGTATTATGCATACATGTGCCCACGCACCTACATATAAGCAGGCTTGTGTGCAGGACGCAGCCATTTAATAAATACGGGTAAACTGTACATATATGCAGGCAGCAATCGCAGTAACGGAAATACGAGGGGGAACTATCGGATGGCCAGGTAACTTGGCCCAACCAACTTGGCATTGAATCTCAGCTCGAGGCTCTGACATGTTAATTGACCGGATCCGGATACTCTCAAGGTCGAAGGTCCCCTCCAGAAAACTTTCTTCTTTTAATTAAACTCACATAAGTCCTGCACAGATTTCTTGCACACACTCTTGCCTCTTCGAGTTTTAACTTTCAAATTAAAGACACATTTAGCTCGCAAATCACAGTCAACACAAGGGGGAAAACCCAAAGGAAAAAGGAGGGAAAAACAAACGGAAAGCGGAGAAAAGCGTTCTGCACCATTAATTCTAATGTTAATGCCAGTCCAAGGGCCTCGGCAATGTCACAACAAAGACGCATCATCGATTTTATTCGACCTTCGATGGGCCGCCAAGCGAAATAATGACGGGCCCCTGCTTTTGCTCCTGGTCCCGAACTTCAACCCTCGGCAAACAGTTGCAGAGGAAGAAATGTGTCAGTTTTTAAACTATTTTCAAGAAATCATATATTTTCTTTTGTTTTTAATAACATTATTTCATATAGTCTTATTTTAAAGCCATATATGAGCAATACTTAGTTTCTATGACCACAGAAAAATTATTTAAACCTACAGAGATATTAAACACAAAATATGGAACATATAAGGATAACACAAAATCAGTAGATATGAAAAATCACATAAAACTTTTTAATTAAATTTCCAAAACAGCTCTTTAATCTCAGATATTTTCTAAAAATGTATGTGTACATATTTTTCAAATTCATGCTAAGAAGTAGAGCCAGATAAAAAACCGACAGTTTGCTATTTCTCGATATTTTCCTGTGTTTTCCCTTCAAGACATCGATATTATCGAATCGATATTGTCAAAATATCGAAAGTGTCTATAATTTCAAAGCTCTAGCAAGAAGTCCTTTTTTCTTAAAGATTCTAATCGAGAACTATTAGGAAATTAATATTTCTTCCTGTGTGGTGCCAAGTGCCGGACAAAAGACCAGCAGACATGAGTTCTCCGGACACATGTCAATTAAATTTCGGCTGGCTCGCTTTTCCGCTTTTCCCATTTTCCCGCTATCCCGCTCCTCGGGCGACAAGTGCAGCGGGGCGTGGTCGCACAGTGGGACAATGGGACAGTGGGGCGGTGGACTAAGTGGGCGGTGGTCGTTTTTAGCGGTGTCAGCATTTTCGCAACATTAAGAGCATTTTAAATGGCGCATAATTATATTGGACTGGCACATTTAGCGGTCGCCCCGAGGCGAAAAACACACACTGCACTGCATACAGCATACAGCAGACTGTCTAATAAACTTTACAAAGCCAGCAGCAAATGGCAGGGCACAAAAACAATGACAGGAACAACAGGGAACATGGTTGGGAGGGAGCGAAAGGCAAACGAAGTTTGCCGCAGGACATGTAAATGCAATTAAAACGCTGCCTTTGTGCCACGCCCCCTGCCTTCTCCTGCTCCTCCTCAGCCACCGCCTTCGCCCACCGGCAAAAGCAAAAACTGTTGACTGATGCCGGTGAACGTTGCAATCGCAATCGCATTGATTGCGGCCAGTGTACTAATTAACTTAATGGTTATTTCAGCACTGACCTCGGGGCGAAAGATATGTAAATGGCATAATTTTCAGAAAATTTATACATTTTCGTTTTGTTTTTTCGGGCCCTTCTAAACACATAGTTGTGGAGGCAGGCACTTGATTTTTATGGACATTTTCGTTGCCTAATTGAGTTTTCTGTCGGCACTTTGGGGCAACGTGGCAACGCTAATAAAGTCAACACTAAAAGCCTCGTTCAATATTCAATTAGACGCACACACACGCACTAACTCCCAATCGCACACACACACACACATACAGAGACAAAGACACGCACATTTTGTTTTCACCGCCGTTGTCACCGTTTTTGAGCTGCCATTGACATTTCCGTTTCCGTCGCGCGCTCTGATTCAATTAGCACAAACCGTCGATGGGCGGTGGGCGGTGGGTGGTGCTTTGTGGGCGGGAACCCCATTGTGGAAAGCCATGCATATGAGCCCGCTAATAGGCGCAATGCTGGCTCAAATAGTGGATAGAAAACACCTCAAGGGTGGGCGATGACAACCCACCCACTGGCAAACTTGCTCCAAATGACACGTGTAGAAGCCACAATGTCTGCCGGATTTTGCAGTGCCAACAACTTTAAATTAAACAATTATGATTCCGCAATTCTGACATTATAAAGTTATAAAGTTTCAGGTTTCGCAGACTGCTTACATTTAATGTCATTTCCCATAATGTTATGGCTTATATACGTTAGCAAATCGATATTTAGTTTCAGTGAAATATGTTTCACTTCAAAATGTAGTAAATTAATTAAGATCGCCAAATTAAGTTATTAAAATATTTTCAAAATATAACATCTTTTTGCTTAATAGCCATTACAAATACCTGTGGGAATTCCACCTCAAATTAAGCAATTAATATTTCATGGAGTAGGTACCTATAAACCATTTTTTTTGGCATTATAAAGCCATCATATGTCAAGTCCCTAATAGCTGTCCTATTTTTAGTTCCCCATCCCGTGGAACCGCCACGCGTCCAAGTCGTAAAACAATTCGTGCCCAATATAGTTGGCTGGGTGATATGTGGTATGATGGACCCCTTTGGGGCTGGTCATTTGACAAGTGCCAAAGTTGCCACTCGTAAAGTTGGCGCAATAAAAGGCGAAAAGGCAAAGGCAAAGGAGGCTCCATGGCGATGGACTCTATCTGCTAGGGAAGGAAACAGGCCCAAGGACCCTGGATACTGGCCCCTGGTCATAAATATTATGTCCATTGTGGTCATAAAAGCCCAAAGACATTCGGCAGGCGAAAAACAAACCAACAAAATAAAACAAAACAGCAGAAACCGAAAAAGAAGGCATAGACCGAAAGAGCCGAGCAGGCAGCAAATTTAATTTATGTAAATTAAACTGGCAAATAATTGGCCCGGAGACAGGGAGCCAGGGGAGAGGAGTGGAGAGGAGAGGAGGCGAGGGCGAGGGCCCTGCAATGGCAATTACTTAGACGATAAGACGAAACGAAGATGCCGATGCCGATGCCCATGCCGTAAGTAAAAATGTTGAATGTGCGCTAGAATTTCCCTAAGAAATCGCTGCAATCAATCAACGTGCAATGGCAACAAACAAAATCAATTGAAATTGAAAGATGATTTCCCTGCCCTGGTCTCATGGCCTCGCCTCGCCTCGGTCCAGGATCAGGGGAAGTGTCTGGAGGAAAACTCCAGGCTCCAGGGGGCGTAGGATGCAGGACTCCTCGATGTAAACGAGCGCCCGCAAGAAAAATCACTTACATTAATGAGTTCAAGTTGTTTTTGCCTTGCGGCTGCTTCTTGCTGCTTGGTAATTTATAATGTCAGCAGCCAAAGGAACCTAACCGAACCTAACCAAACCGAACCGAACCGATTTCAGTGCATTGAAAGAAAATATATCATTGGAATCTACATATGAAGATCGATATTTCAATTTTAATGCTAAGAAATTATACGATATAGATGATCTATAAAGTTAAACTCAGATATCTCTTGAATGATTTTTAAAAAATAATATAATATTTAATATCATTTTCATGTTATTTTTAAAAGAAAACCTTACGATTATTTTCCATTACCACCCACATATTTCTCACAGTGCGGAGTTTCCCAGAGCAGAAGTTACATTTCCATGCACAATTTACACCAATCTACAAGCTACAACTACACATGCCGAGGAAAAATCGAGGGAAAGCAAAGCAAAGCTTGCGGCTGAGCTAATCAATCTCGTGGCATGTCAGCCAGTCAATTTGTGAGCATGTGTGAGTTCATATGTACTCGTGTGTGTGTGTGTCTATTGTAGCGCTTGTAAGAAGTTAGTCTAATTAAATAAATAAGTGCATGTGATTTATTTGCCAGACGCAAACAGAAAAAAAACGAGGCAAATGGAATAACAGATAGAAGACGAGAGCTTATTGATGTTTATATTTTAGCAGATACCTCGCCATTCCTTATTCCTTGCTGTCTCCCATAAATCCATCTATGTCGCCTGCCTAATTGAATGATACAAATTTAATGACAACCAATAGGTTACCATGACAAAATTATATATTTCTGCCATCGGGGGCTTTGCGAAAATAATTAGCGGACGCCAAAAACTTATGGTTGTATTTTTCCAATTGAATACGACCAATTGCCAGTTGTTGAATCTGTTTTTTTGCAGTATCAATCCAAATTTCCAGCTGTCACGGATATTTGTTGAAATTCCTAAATTTATTAGCTTCAATTTATGTGTGTATGTTTTTGTAAATAATTAATTTCTTTAATAATTAGCTACATTAGTTGATACTAATTTTATGTTCATGTCCTGATACATTTTTTTAGAATATTTTATGGCTTATTAAGAACACTTTAGCAAGTTTGTACGCATAACATTACAATCAATTAATTTAATTTAAGCTTGCCATCATTGGTAAATTAAACAAAAAATTATAATAGTAGAAACCTTATTTTAAAATCATATTAAGAGCTTAGTTTAATACACGAAAAGTCTATTGAGTCTCGATGGCTTAACGCTTTTGAGTTCACAATAAACAGCTTGATCTTAAACATTATAAGCTTAAATTGAAGACCAACAAATGGATTTATTAATTTGTCACTTGAAGGTGCTTAAAATAAGCTGCTTACGGATTATTGTGGAGGCCAAATAATAGGTTAAATTAGTTAGAAGTATTAATTAACAAGGGAAGTAGAAGTAGTCTATTATTTTATTTAAATGCATAATTTGAAGAAATGTTTTTGAAAGTCTTTTCAAGTCCTTTGAATCTGCGCCATTTTGTGCACTTGAACTCTGATTAAATTCCTTACACCGGACTTGGCTATTAAGGCCACAAATGGCTATATTACTTTGCCTGCCCCCCCAGTTTGCCACTTGGACTGGGCCATTTAATTTGCCAGCCATGCCACGCCCCTTTGGCCTCCGCAGGGCGGTGGGCAGCAAAAAAGGGCCCTGGCCACAGACGAGCGACCAGGCCGAGAGGCCCACATGCTGCACAAAGGATTTAATGAATTTTGTAAATTTATTAAAGCCGCACGCATTGCAACGTTTCGCCGGTTTTTCGTTTTTCGCCTTGCAGTCCCTGCGACAGACGGCCAAAACAAAAACAACAACAAAGAGGGCGAAAAATTTAATTAATTGCAGTCCAGTAGCAGCAGGAAAATTGCAGTATCAGGAGCAGGATCAGGAGGTCCTGGCAGCTTCTGACATTCCACTAGCGTTGGTAGTCGCCTCTCGGCAATCACCGGAGGCGGTCCAAATCGGGATGGCCTAATGATTTTCCTGTCATGCCAGTGTAGAGCCAAAGAAAAACATAATGAAGTCAGACAGAAAGAAAAGCTGGTCGGGAATTCGGAACAAAATCGTTCGGGGAACAAGGATAACGACAGCGACAAGGACTTCATTACCAAATTGAGCGGCGACTGCCATCGATGTTGCTGCGCTGTGTAGACTCCGTCGTCGTTTCCGTTTCCGGCTGCACTGACTGACCGAAGGAGCTGCACCAATACCAATGCGCTGGGCGAGCATCCTGCGACGTCGTCGATATATATAAAGATATAAACGTGGCCGAGCAATCAAGCGGCGATGACGATGATTTCCTTTCAAATTCGCTGCCTCTCTTCCTCTACGCTTTTCCTCCCCCTCTTCCTCCCCCTCGCGAATTCCGCCTTGGGCTTAAATATCGCCTGGAAAATCCATCAAAATCTTTGCCGACTTTTGAGGCCATAAACTTGTGATTGATACCGAATTTAATCAACTCGAGCGCATTCGGCATCTCTCTCGGTATTTCAGTATCTCGGCGGCCCTCAGTCTCATTTCGGTATTGGGTATTCTTCTTTTTCGGCCTTCCTGTCGGCCGCTTCTTATATTTTTAATTTACGCCTCGCAGCCCGATTCTGCATGGCTTATCACAGAGATTGGCAAACGGTTCTGCTTCAGTGCACTTCAATTAGTTGGCCCTGCCGGAGAATACGACACCAGTCAGCAGTCGACAGTCAGTAGCCAGCGGGACGGATCATCCGTCCGGCGTACATTTATTTTTTTGGGCCATTTCCACGGACATGGTACATATTTATTTCTATGATTATTTTGTCCCATACAGAGAAAAATTTAGGATTTTAGAGCAGCAAAAAGTCTTATTTGAATTTAAAACAATTTTATATTCATATTTATACCCTTGCAGAGGGTATTATAATTTTAGTCAGATATTGTAACGCAGTGAAGGAGACGTTTCCGACCACATAAAGTATATATATTATTGATCAGCACCAATAGCCGAGTCCATCTAGCCATGTCCGTCTGTCCGTCTGTCCGTTTCTATGCGAACTAGTCTCTCAGTTTTAAAGCTATCGCGATGAAACTTTCCAAAAAGTCTTCTTTCTATTGCAGGTAGTACATATGTCGGAGCGAGCCGGATCGGACCACTATATCTTAAGGCTCCCATACGAATAATCAAACCAAAAAATACGAAAATTCATTGTAACTTTGCAGGAAGTAGGCGTTTTGATTTCTGACAACTTGAAAAGGTATTTCTTTTATCTGCAAGGGTATATAAGCTTCGGCTGGCCGAAGCTAGCTTCCTTTCTTGTTTTTTATTGTAATAAAATCAAATTAATTAAGAATGCAATGCACAAACAATGGGATATTAGAAATTTTTCTTGAAATATTTTAAAATTCAGAAAAAATTTAGTTTGCGTACAATAATGTAAAAAATTGAAATAGTTTTATTTCTTTTTATATTTGTACGCATTTTCCTTGATAATAAAAAGATTTTTCCCTTGTGCATTCCATGTTTTTCTCTGCCCTTGTTGTGGTTTTCATTTTCAATATGCACAAAAAAAGCACCCAGAATTCCGGATGTTCATCAGCCAAATGAGGGGAAAGCCAAGAAGAAGACCCAGAAGGCCAGTGAGAAGCGGAAAATGCTTTCACTCCGATTCTGGGCCGGGGTCAGGGGTCGCGGCGAGTCGAGAAGGTCGCTGAGCTTACAAATTTCAATTTGACTAAAATTGGTTGACACACATTGCAGCAACTGCAGTGCACTCTCTTTTTTTACTGTCTTTCTGCCCCTGTGTTACTGCATGTGTGTGTGTGCCCCACCAAAATATTCATGCAAATGCACTTAAAACATTTTAAAAGCGTTTCTGCGGTTCAATTTGCATAATTCCAGCCACACTCACACTGTAAAAATGCACAACATTTTACCACTAATGGTGCATACACCCATGAAAGTCTGTGTGCGAATGTGTTTGTGTGAGAGCCTGCACTCTCGCACACATGTGCATACATTTAATTATCGAAATGGCATCCGCCATGCCCTCCGCCCCTTTTTCCCGACTTGAACTACATTTCAGTGAAATTGACCAGAAGCAGACATTAAATTGCACGTGGCCAGCGAGCGGAGTAAGGCGCCTTGGTGTCCTGTCCCAATTGCCAGGATTGCAACAAAGGACACACGCTCCTGATGGAATCGGCCGAAACGTAAACAGTTTATGCCGAATTCAATTAGGCATATTATAAAATTTATTAAGCATTGCTACAGAATGGAAATCAAATGGATTTGTCAATCCAACGAGGGGCAGAATATTTATGTAAGACAAAGGATTGGCCATGAAATGTAAGAGTAACTTATTCAAACTAAAATTGATGGGGAATGAGATCCTAAACTCTCAAATAATATATAATAGATCATTTTTTTATTCAAAATCCTCACTGCTCAAATTGCAATTACTTTTAATTGGTGTTAGTTTTATAAAGATTATAAGATTATAAACGTAATATATAATTTAACATAACATTACTTCAAATAAACATGGTTTTATCTGGACCATAAAAACCCCTCAATTTTTGTGGATGCTAAAATATAACATTACAAAGCTGGCTATAAAAGTGTAGGAGATGTAGGCAATCTTACATCTGTAAAAAATTTTACTTGTGGATCCAAAGATATAATATTTCATGTCTGAAAAACTTTACATCGCTGTTGGATTGCCATAAAAACCCCTCCTGTAAATTTGTAATTTTTCAACCCTCTTGAAAAAAGAAACCATTAACTACCCCTGCGTAGATGTGGATCGAAATACATAACATAACATAACAGCAGCAAGTCAGGACATTTCACCCCCATTTTATTAACATTTCTGTTAGCATTGCGTTCCACTTTTAAGTGTTCTCACCATAATTAAGGGGTAGACACTGTAGAAACTAACATTTTCGTATTAACATATTTGGTTATATGTATGTACATCTTAACATTTTAAGCGCAAAAGTGTTCTCACTTTAATTTAAGGTGTATGCACTGAAGAAACTAACATTTTTGTATTAACATTTATCGTTATATGTACATTGTATAATGTTTCCTTTGAGGAGGTTAAAAATCATGCATAATCATTAGACAAAATACCGAGAAAGTTAACCAAAGTCACGCACCAATTCTGCAAGTACTTGCGATAATTGTGAGGAAGACTGCAGGAGAAATTTACTTCGACATGCAGTGCATTCGGAAAACATTTGCCTTAAATGCCGCAAACCAAAACTCAGATAGCTGAAGAATGAAATAGGCACACAGGCACACACTCGTGATATTGCAACTGGGTACCGTGCACGTTTGTGCCACATATTCAACTCATACCATGGCACCGCCACCCCAAATGCCACCCACTCGCGCGCTTGAACCCAATGGTGCACCACAAAACGCGCAGCCAATACGCCCGCGGGTCCCTGGTAACTTGGGATCAGGGGGGTATTGGGATATGGGAATTGGTATCAGTGTTGGTACGGCACGGAGCAAAAAAAATATATTTAAAATGAAATATTAAAACAAAATTTGAAAATAATTAAATCTAAACTATTTTTAACAATTATTGAAAGTAATAAAAATTATTGTTTCTATAAAATTCAGTATTTAATTAATCATATACTAAAATTCGAAGTTAATAAATAATAAATAAAGAAACATAATATTTCATAAGCATAAAATAAATTTATTTTATATAATAATATATTTTCAAGTCACATTAGAATGGTTTCTGTCTGTCAGTTTTTTTCTCTGTGCGATAACGGCTTTGGTATTGGAATGGATGCCAACTAGCACGCGAGATATTGATGTGCACAAAATATGCCAAATATCAGTGAGGAGGAAGGGCCATACATTATACAATACACACATGTGTGCACGAGTGTGAGCTGCCAAATCAAGCGCAAGCCCAAAAGTAGCAACAAATAAAATTTTATGCGCTGTGCGAAAAGTTTTCCTTTTGCATAACGCCCGGCAAATACAACGGCCACAACAGGAGCATCATTGGGGAAGGCAATGCCAATTTACATGTACAATGCAAAAGTTTCGATTTTATTGTGCGGGAGTGGTATGGGGATTCCTTCTTTTTTTGGGAGGAGGGTGGGTTTTAGGTTGAGATGTCTGATTCTGTTTGTTTTCACTCTGACAGCCATAGGAGATCGAAACGTCCTCCGTTCCGTTCCACGTTCCCCGATAAACACAAAGGGCAGCAACATGGAGCGATTGCCGCTGCCGGCGATGGCCAAAAAGTCAAAAATAGTTTCGAAACGCCATTTGTTGTACTTATTTTGGGGAATGCCAGTTAAGTGGAGGGACTTCATTTGCCATTACATACTCGAAAACAACCAGAAAGAACTTTTCGATTTTCGGTTTTAAATGGTTAGCCACTGAAAAAGGGGATTATAAGTGGAACAGTTTCTGTGTAATCGCTTCCTTAAAGCATTTAATGGAAATAATGAGATATTTGATAATTTTAACAGGTTTGAAATTAAATCTGATCCAGAATTTGAAAATATGTTAAGATAAGATATCGTGTTTTCATTTGCTTTTTTTTTTACTTATAACCCATAGGGGTGAAGAATATTTTCTGTAATATAATCCAAATGTAAGGGATTTTATTTTTACTAAAATGCCTGGGGGAGATTTAGCTCTGCTCTCTGGAATTCCGATAAATGGCTGGCTATTTCAGACATGCAACGGTTCGACTTCTACTTATGCACATCTACTCAAGCCGAACAATGAACGAGATGGATGTGCATGTGTACATATATATGCACTCTAATGTAGTTTATACCCACAATTTAACATGGCCAGCTACCGCAGTGCCTGGCCATGGCTAATTTGCATATTGTCTGGGTCAATTGCATTACAGACGCCGGATTCCGATTCCGATGCCGGGCGAGTCCTAATCAATTGGATTGTTGTGTGTTCATAAACCGAAGGCTAATCAGTTCAACATTACGTTGAACAGCCCTGGAGGTTCCTCAAAAATGAAGGTTTTCATGGTGATGAAATCTTAGCCCGTTATGCAATCTGCTTTGATGAAGCTGTGCCACGCAGTGGAATCCTAATGGACGGGGTTCTGCCGAGTCAAGGCCTCCAACGTATTAGCGAACCCATGACAGTTTAAATTTCCACAGAGCCATTTTTTGTGCAGCGCTTTTGTTGCATATTTCAGGGCGCCGCTGCCCCATTGCTCTTGTTGGCCAGGAAACACAACGAACTGCCAAATGGCTTGCGCAAAGCGGAAGAAAAACTAAAACAAATGTCAGTCGTAGTTGACGCGTTGCCACCGACCACCAGAAGCCACCGGAGCGGTTCCAGTAGTCCTGCTGCCCCGCCTCCTCTCCAGGATCCCCAGGATGCCCAGGATGCCGCCCCCCGATCCCCGCTGGCTGCCAGCGAAATGCAAATGTCATTTGCAGTTGACACTTGACTCAGCACTTCGCACTGTCCTAGGGCACTTTGGGGTTTTCACCTGCGTCTTCGCGCCCGCTTTCCCGCTTTTCCCACCCTTTGGCTCACCCATTTACTGCATTCGGTGGCACAATGGCTGCTATCCTCACACTCCCGCAGACACCGGCAAATAAAAGAAAGTAAAATAAAACAAAAGTTGTGTGGGCCAGGTCGCAAAAAAACGAGGATCTAGAAATAGAAGAGAGGAGGGGTGAAGGGGGCGACTAATGCCGACTGAACATGAATAAAGTCGTGGCCCCTTGGGAAGCTGCCACCGCTGCCATGTCGTCGTTATTCTCGTGGTCGTCATTAGGAGGGCAGACGTCAAAGTATGCGCTTTGTTTTTGCTGCGTGCCATGCAGCGTGTTAATAGCCAGGCACCCAGGCACCCTGGCCCCAGTCCACCAGGCACTGCACTGAGAGAAATTTACACAAGTTTCTAGGTAACTTTAAACAGTATTAAAAGAAAATATAAGAAAATCGATCTAAAAATATTATAACTTGGCCTATTTTTAATAAATCTTTAATTGATAGAAAACAGGTCTTCTCTTTGGGTGCATAGCGTAAGCATTTCAGTCAGTATTTTAAAGAATTGGATAGATTAAAACAAACCAAAAATATATTAAAATACTCTATTATAAACCATTTCAATAATTGGAAGAAAAATATATTTTTCTGTGTTCTATATATTTCAATATATAAATTGTTCCAAGTCATTTGGAAAATCACATTTATTTGTGTTAAAGAAAATAACGTTTATAAATTTTAGAAAATGTTTAAAATTTGTTAACCAAAGTAAGAAATGAACTGAAGTTCTCAGGAGACATCTACTTTTATATTTTCCCTCAGTGCAACACCGTGAGGCATGAAACCGCTTCCCGCCCAAAAGCCAGAAGCCGAAGTTGACAGAGTTTGGTGAGGGGAGGGGAGGGGGCGGTCCACGTGGACCCAGAGCCACGGCAAGTCAAGTGCTGCAGTTGCCGTCGTGTGGCGAAAGTGAAGCCTGCACAGCGAGTGGCTGACATCTCGTGTGGCTGTTGGGTGAGCGTTGAGCACATTAAATTGATGCGCTTGATAAGGATTACAAAGAAAGGGTGGCTTAAAGTGAGCCTGTACTTGAGGGAAAAGGGAGGAGAATTAAAATGGCTGGCTTTCTTAACATAGCTATAATGTGTTATTAAATAAATCCGCTTAAAAAATTATTGTGTTACTTTCATATTAAACTAATGAATTTAATATGGACACTAAACTGACAGGTGCAATGGTGCGTATGCGTAATTAAAACGCCACTGCTCGGATTTTTTAGAAAACTTACGAACAGCTTTTTTGAAATTTTACTTAGCTTACCTAACATATACAGCCACTAGAGGGCGGCACTAAGAGCTTTTTTTAAATTATAAAATAAATGCATTAAGTCAACCGACTCTTCCCACAAGAACATTACTCATATTTATTCCGATTGAATAATATGCACCTAGAAAAATATATTTTCCACTTTGGCCCTTGGGTTTTATTCCACATATATTCCATATTATATAAAAATCAATGCCAGTCATAGGCTTATAATTAAATATCGAAATATCCATGATTAACTTAAAAAAATTTCCCCGTTCAACTGATTTTCATGCCATGACACTAGAAAGACTAACGCAAAACTTTGCCTCAGAGAGGGAGAGACAATGGAATCGCAATGATTGTAGAGCCGAGTAAATAAGCCAAGAGAGAGGACTCCATATTTTTGTTTATTTTTCAGCTTCATCCCCACCCGGGGGAATGCAACGCCGAGCAGTTGTCGTTCGGCTGGCACGCAAGCGGTACACAAAGCTCCGCACTCCGGAAACTGTATCGGATTTTTCTGAACTCGATCACCCACACCCAAAGGAAATATATCACCGAAACTGATCATTAAGTCGGTATTTTTCACAAGGACCTAAACCTTTTTGAAAATTAGGACCTTTAATGTTAATGATTATTTCGATCAGCTATTTATTTGGTTCAAAAATATTTACTTATTTTTCAAATAAATTTATAAATCAAAGATTACAAAAATATCTTTATTACCAAGGTTATGGTTTTTTTGTTTTGTGATATGATATATAATGATAATGGGATGATATATAAAATAAATAAATAAAAATAAAAATAATTTTAAACCGCAATCAAAGGCTTTAGTGATTGCGGATAAAACCCACTGGATTAATATGTAATATAAATAATTTGATTATAAATAATGTATTTGTATATCATTAGAACACTATAAATTGTTATTTTTCAGTTTGAAGATCTACAATGTTTGAGGAGAATAGCAATCCATCGCCCGAAAATGCGCTATGGACACTTCAGGGTCGGGCCAGACCAAGTCCCGCTCAGAGGCTGCACAACCTCACCTCGGCCTCTTCGAGCTCAACACCCGGCCTGCCCCAATCGCAGAATATCTTCACAAACCCATCGATCCAGCCCTCCAGCGTAATTAACCTCAACCACTCCACCGACGTGGTGATCGGTCCCATGACCCAATATCAGGGACCGGTATCCATATACTATATGGACTATATGGAGGCGCATGCCATGCAAACGGCGGCAGGTGAGTCCCCGATCCTGAATGCAGTGGAAAATTATAATCACGGTGTGCTATCGAGATAACAGATAATGGATTTTAAATATTATATTTCGACCACTCATTTATTTTCTTGTAAAACTTTTTAAAGTTGTTGAATTTTGTAACCATTTTTAAAGTAAACACTTCAAGGTACTAGACTTCAGCATATATTGTAAGTAAACTAAAGCCTTTGCATAACTCTGGAAATATTCAAGAATATTTTTTATAAAAATAAATTAATTCTTCATGAAAAAGAATTGATTATGGTTAAGCTTTAGCATTGAATCAAATCAATTTACACAAAGAAACATTTTCATTTTGTATACGATTTATTTTAATTTATGGTTCACTCCGATTTTTATATTTTCACTTTCAATTTTGATATAGGTTAATAATTCAGGATATTTAACTAAACAAATCCCTCAGTAACAACCTTATATTAATATCGACCTGTACTTTAAGATTTATGATAGTCTGAAAAGCGTAAGTGCCAATTAGTTCCATAATACGATCGTCCACTCTGGATTGGATATGGATTAATAATTTAGCAGGAAGAGCAGAACAGCTAAGTGAATAAACGAGGTAATTGAAATGCAAATCGGGTGGCGGGATTCCTGGAACCCCCGTAATTACGGGAACTCGGGCAGAAAGAGAGCAGCTCGCTCAGTTGCACTCAGAAATAGCGAGAGATACGGCTGGTTATCCAGTGTTTGTGGATCAATCTTTGCGCCATTTGCGATGCACATCGCATATTGCGCATACGTCACGTAGTACAAAAGAGAAAGGGAGAGAGAAATACGAGAAATAAGAGTGCCAAGCGTAAGTGTGTAAAATGTGATATGGCAAAACAACAACAGAAGGCCGGCGATATCATGACACACCCGCGCCCCCTTTCACACCCCCTTTGGCCTTTCTTCACACAAACAAACACGAAACATGTCAACCAAGGGTAGAGCGAGATGGCTGCTTTTCAGCGCTTTTGCCATTCGTATTTCTGTTTCTGTTCCATCGACAGCCGCGCCGCATTTCAGTTGTTTGTGCGACGGGTTCAGGTGCGGTGGCGGTACCAGTGGCACTCCGGCGTCCGATTATCGGTCAAATCCATTATAAAACAATTAATATCCGCAGCGCTTCTGTACCCAGTATTATTAGTACTTGTGCAGCCATTTACTTGTGCTAATTCCGATGATTCAGCGGACAATTACTCATAAAAGATATCGCCTATAATGCCCAGTGTTGTGCCCAGTTGTGCCGAAAAGTTGTGATAAGCCACAGTGGAACGCAGTGCCATGAAACTGCTGTTGAAAGTTCACTCGGAGCGCACGGCGCGCAGGAGACGTACTCCGGAACCCAGCTTAGCCCACTCCCGGGATTCATCAAGTATATCATCTATTATCACAGATTTTCTACTGAAAAATTGTTATTTAGTAGCAGCTATCAAGGGTGTCAAACCAAATACGTTCATAGTTACACAGAAACAAATTCTAACTCGATTTTTTGTAGAAAGGATGTTTGTTTAAAAACTCCAGAAACTATCTCAAATATTATGAATCACTGGTTTTAAAGTTTTGTAGTCTTAAATGATTACTCATTTCCTACACATTTCTTTGAAAGTAACTAAACGACAATAACAATTATGAGGGTACAATTATATATTATATTATAAACATCCATATCATTTAAATAACTGTTTTGTATTTTAAATAATAAAACAATTTCTTAAACATCTAAGACTTTTGGTATGCAAATTTATAAGATTTTGCTAAAGCATCTTAACCAAGTCAATAAATCGATCGCAACCTTGAGCTCTTTGTATACCAAATGCTAATTGATCGACTTTCGCTAACTCAGGCATCAACAGCAACAACGCAAATGGCAGTGGCAACGCCAATCGTGGACGTGATAAATCGCCATCAAAACAACTCACCCGTAACACCATCCTGTTGATCACGCTGATCCTGTTGGTCCTGGCCACCAGCTTGGTGGTCCTCTACGTGGAGCTCAATCGACCCCGGCCCGTGTTGCCGAGCAACAAGGCCATCTACTTTGGCAATAACTACGATCACGACACGTGTAAGTGGACGGGACTCGGATTGTCCCCATAGCCAATTCACCAATTTTTCAGTACCGAATCTAGGAAACGGCCATCTGGTCATCGACAGGAAGCAGTGGGGAGCCGCCAAGACGCGTGCCCTGACCATTCCCCTGGAGCGACCCATCCCCTACGTCCTGATCACCCACATCGGAGTGCAGTCGCTGCCCTGCGAGAACATCTACAAGTGCTCCATCAAGATGCGCACCATCCAGGATTCCGCCGTTGCCGAGAAAAGTCTGCCGGACATTCAGTCCAATTTTTATGTGAGTTTTTTTTTTGAATTTTTTCATTTTCAAAAATGTAAAAAAAATTTAGAAAAAATGTTTTAAACAAATTAAAACTTTTATTTTTAAAAAAGAGAAAAATTCAATTTAAAATTTTATTAACTTTTCCTACATATATTTGGTATGCTTTGTTTCATTTTCCTAAAATATTAGACTTTAGTTTGATTTCTTGTAATATTTTTATGAGTCAGATTCTACAAACTTTTTTTAAACGATAATAATTTGAAATATATATTTTATGACCCATGCGCGGATCCACGGGAATGACTTTGGGTGAAAAATGAAATGAATTTTGTTATTCAAAAAGTATGCAACAAAATAATATTGATCTGATATCACCCCCTACAACAAAATCTTTGATCCGGCACTGTTATAACCTTATATTGACTTTTTAAAACAACATTTTTAAAAAAATGTTAATAATTTGTAATGGAAAATTTTAAAATTGTAAGTGAATTATGCAAAAAATATATTTTCGAGTGTAGTAGCAAAAAGAAATCCCGGCGCGTGCATTTGTGTTCCCGGCACGTTCACGTGCCATTTTGGGCATTTCGCTTTCCGCTTACGCAAATTGTCAAATTTCCGTATTCATTTCGACCAGGTTTCGGAGGAGGGCAATATCTACGTAGGCCGCGGCTGGGACTGGGCCAACACGTATGCGAACCAGACGCTGGCCATTACCTTTATGGGCGACTACGGCCGGTTCAAGCCCTCCGCCAAGCAGATGGAGGGAGTCCAGTTTCTGCTGGCCCATGCAGTGGCCAACAGGAACATCGAAGTGGACTACAAACTAGTGGCCCAAAATCAGGTAAAATAATAGGCTATAACTATTTATAAAATATATTTTTGTATTGCTACTAAATATTCCAGACCAAGACGACCAAGAGTCCGGGGGCGTATGTCTATCAAGAAATCCGGAACTGGCCGCACTTCTACGGCTGCGGAATGGACGGGGCCCCGGCCTGCGGCGTCGAACTGGGAATGAAACCGGAATCGTGGGATGCCAAGCAATAGCGACAGACTTCTTACCACCTAAGTGTATCCGAGCTCAAAATATATTTAATACCTTATACTAAGGCGAAACGGGCTTTCTTTTAATCGGTTATGCTGGGCTCGAAAACACAGCAAACCGGTTGGGAGCGGGCGGTATATTTATAGAGCAGATCTCTCTCCCGCTCTCTCTGGAGCTGTTCGATTGACTGTCGCTCGAAAAGCTGGAAATTCCCAAGCCGCAGTCAACCTATCAGTACCGGTACCGAGTACCAGTACCCCCATACTTATCCCCTATAGACGGGCTTTAACACTCATGGGTTGTATGTGTTCGAATATATGACAGCCTTTGTGCGCCAGTACAACATCATTATCGGTAGCTTCACTTCACTTTATGGATGATGTTGTGATTGCTGTGGCTGCCTTTGTCATTTATCTGGTTTTCGAGTTAATTAGTATACAATATAATATTCTCCAATTTACAAGATAGCTGAAAATAGCCCAGAAATATATATTATTATATGGGATATTTCCCTTCATCAGTTCAGTTCAAAGCCCTTAAGGAATGACGCACATTCGTTGATTAATAAAAGCCACAATGCCTTCAGAAATAACATATTTTTACCTACTCTTCGGATCAAAAATTTAGCCCAAAACTATGACGTCTTCGCAGCACATTACAAAAAATGGCAAATGTGGGTATGCACTCTAACCCCATTATCATCACTGACCTTCAGTTCAGCACCCTAAAGGAGTGACGTATGTACATTCATTGACTAATTAAACCCACAGCGCCTTGAGAAAAATAAATTATACCTACTCTGCGGAACGAATTTTTGGCTAAAACAATGACGAGAGTGCGGCACGTGTAGCGGCCAAAACAAAAAAAAACTGAAATGCGAAGAGGGAACCAAGAAAGTAAAATAATTAATAATAATTAAGGAAAGAAAATTTGCAAAGGTAGGTATCTACAAATAGATATAGTGATTGATTTTGCAGCTCATGTAAGGAAATTATAAACGGCTTCATTGGAAATGATTTAGAATAATTACTGGCATTTTTCGCAATAAAATGGGTCAACAAAGAATAGATTGCCTGGCTACGAAAGACATAAATCATTAAGTGATGTTCGGGCTTGAACTTGAACTGTATGCACAAATAACTTATAATTTATAAGTTATAAATATTAAAGGCGATTCGAGAGCTTATCAGTGGTTCAAAAATTACATACATTTTCGTCACGCTTTCTTTAAATTATTTTCTTAAATTTCGGAAAATAGCGTATTCGGAATTCGTTCCGGCAATTGATAGCTCTTTACGATTTATCCATCAACAGTTTCCCGGCGCCCTTTTCAGACTATCAACGATCGTCGAACTGCCGCCGTTCCCCTGTAATTACATTAAATATTTTTCAACGCAAGCACAATGGGTCAAGCTGGAGTTGGGAGAGAAAATGCCGAGTATATGGCTGGGGCACAAAGTGAAATAGCCAAAACCGATTGCGGGCCACAAACAAAACAATTCTCGGAAATGGTAGCGCAATTTAAAATGTTCAAATTTTTGCCCACACTGCACTGTCTGTACCAAAAGTGTTTCGGAGCCGGGAGAGAGCCGCAGATCTGTGTTGTTTATTGGATGAACAAATATAAAAATATAATACGTATACGCCGCAGTGTCTGTGTCGATGTCGGTGTGCTGTGGTGTTGTGTTGTGTTGTGCGGACGACTAAACAACTAAACAAAAACAAACAGTCATCGTCAGGTGGGCAGGGAACTGGAGAGCCCGATCTCCAGCCACGGGGCGAAGCTAGAAGTATCATTATTAATTTGACTAATATCTGGAAGATTTAAAAAAAAACCGAAATTGAGAACAGGTTCCTCAACTCGGTGACGCACGGAAAAACCGAAAGATGCAGGTCTGAAAATGCAGTTATCGGAATTCTTTCGGATTCTTCGGATCACTTACTTTCCGTTACAAACCCGTTTCGTTCGTTGAGTAACTTATGTAAAAATATATTTTCCCAGAAGAATATTGGAATTAGCTTAGATATAATAGTGTGATGATTGACAGTATATATCATATTAGAAATATTATTAATTATATCACCTAAAAACCGCTATTACAAAGATTGAAAAACCAAATTACTCATGTCAATATATAGTCGCTTTTATTTTTAGAATAAAACTAATATTTATACTTTTGATAAGATTTTTTATTTATCTTAATATTTTTTACATCCATTTCGATTTTTTTTAGAATTTTTTAGGACAAGGTTTTCCAGTCCATGAAAATCTTTTCAAAAATCATTTATTAAAATGCAAATCTGTAACGAGTTGGACCGCCTTAAAATCGGACTCAAATCAAACAACTTTGGTTAAATAATAAAAAGCCGACCGGACCGCTCTCTCTGTCTCTCTCTATTTTCTCAGCGCTCTGCTCTCTCTGTCGCTCTCACGCTGCCAGTTTAGACGCTCCAGCTTTTCAGGCCGCTGCGATTTGATCGCCGCTCAGTTGATCAGAGTCACTCGAACGCGCCGCTGCTCAACAATTCGGAATTGGCGCGAAAAAATATACAAAAAATTGAACTTACAAGTTTTTTATATATAGTATAGACGCTCAAATATTTTCGTGCTGCATCGGTTTTGTCGGCAATTGGAAGTGCGTAAAAAATGCGAAATATATATAGAGAGTATAACACACCTCAAAATTCCCAAGTTTAATATGGTCGAAGCACCCAAAAATGTGAACACAAATGAAATACAATTGACCAATTAAATCAGTGCTTAAGTGTAAACTAGTTCGTTTTAAGCTTATGCAGCTTACAAAACGTTATTTCTCCGTGGAATGTTAATTACCCCTTCGAAATGCCAAAGGAATCGAAATATTTCCTGGGAAAAGCCAGCTATCGAAACACCGATCGAGAATCAATTAATTTGCACATAGGCCATATTTAATGATAATTTTGAAAACACGTAAAACACCAGAGTTGTTAATTATTATCGATTCTCGAGACAGAACTTGAAGCAACAACAAAGAGACACCCATATTGTGGTGATCAGTGAGAGTGTGTGTGTGAGTGACAATGGCCGCCGCTCAAATGTCCGTGTATTGGTGCGCTCAGTAAACTCAAAGTGCCATTCCGTTCCTCATTTGTAGCCGTTGTCGTTGTTCGGCATTCGTTATACGGTATTCCATTTCGCGTTATCTCAAAAGCCCGCTCTGTGCCAACTCTAGCACATCGGTACTAACATATATAGTCGGTGGGACCCTCAAACCCACCCCGACTCCCCAGATATTCTTTCGGGTTTATCAGAGTTCTGAGAATTCTATAAAAGAGAGTTACTGTCTTGCATTTGGCACAACTCACGATGAACTTAAATATTTTCCACAAAGACGTCATACGATATGTCTTTGATGATCTTTCAACCTTTCGAAGACGTCACTCGAAAGACTTTCAAATATCCAAAATTAAACAATTACCCCTAGTAGCGCTAGTAGCAAGTGTGTCTTGTGTTTCGTATTTCTCGGAATCCACTTAAGTAAATTTACTACGTCAATGATTATAGCTAATTTGCATAAGCCTTGCTTTCGTGAGAGCTTATTGACCAACTTTATGAATCGAATTGAGCGGTATACAATATATACAATATATCTGAGCGAGCAGTAAACTGAATATATCCGAGCACTGTTCGAAACCCGCATGTCTCAATTGAACAAACTTCATTGCTACACAGCAGCTACACTGCTATTTGTTCATATATTTCTCTATAGACAGGCCCTCAGGCAGTAGAGCTTATCAAGAACCGTGTATGCATGTACTAAAAGCATTGATTATACGCATAAAGCACAGTGAAGCTGGAAAGTAAAGTGATCTAATGGACTGTGATAATACAAAAGCATTGGAAATTATCAAAAAATAAATATATGTATTACTTTGTAAAAAAATAACTGGTGACAAAATGAAATTATAAGTTTTATCTTGATCGGAAATATTAACAAATATATTTAAAAACTTATGCAGCAAAACAAGTTTATCAATTTCCGTGAATTAAGTAAATATAAATATAAATATAAATATATAAATATAAATAAGTAAATAAATGTTTTATAAACAATATTATCAAAAATAAAAAATAATTGAGTTTCCTCCAAAGGAAGTGAAAGCAGAAAACAAAAAGCACATGTTTATCAAACTTCCTTAAAAAAGCGTATCTAAGATTAGGCAACAATTGAATTTCGAACAATAAACCCATAGAACCCGAAGTGCACCCCATATGAACTCAATTCAAACAAAGACTTTCTTCGAGACTTATCATTTGACTTGCTCATTATCAACCAGTTAACCGGGAATAAAAAAAAAACGTATTCCTATTTGCAGATGCTCATTATGTGATGTTTGCGTAGAGCTGCGCCCAGTCAGCCGATCTGCCATAAAAAAAAACTAATTCCCGGCGAAAATGTTCTGTCCAATCTGCTAAATAGGAGGGACAACACATAACGCTCAGAGATCCAGAGGAAATAATTATCTGGTTACGTGACCGTTCCGTTGATAGCCCGACATGCATTTCAGCAATGAAACGGAAATGAGCCAATGTCCCAATACGAAACGTAGACAAATCGATCCGTCTGCTCCAAAGAACTGCAGTACTTCGTCCACCGACTCTGGTGTTATACTAATCGATAATGCGGCAACTTTTCGGCCGGAGAAGGAGACCAAAGATCGGGGGACGGACGAAGGGCAGGCCCAATCGAAATCGGAAGCGAAAACGGAACCGAAGCGTATCAGCATCGAGCACACTGTGAATATAACAAAGGAGAAGGCTGGAAAGACATCGTCATCGCCGGCGGTTTCCATACGGAGCACAACCATTTCGATTGTGTCCATCGATGAGAATGCCATCGACTCCAGTTGTATTGATAGTGATTCGGAGGGCGATGCCGAGGATTATACGGTGCAGAAGCTGGGTCACCAGGTCACCTACCCGCCCCACAGTTCCCACCTGCGCGACCTTAACCAGGGTCTAACGGTGATCAGTCGTCAGGTGACGCCAGGTGGTCAGGCGGAAGTACCGCCGCCCAATCCCCTGGAAGCTGGTATTGTGGCCAAGCAGATATTAAACGGAAATCTGGCCCTAGCCACGCCCACTTCTCCGGCAGGAGGCGGAGCAACCCAGGGAATCGGAAGCATCGCGCTGACCAACTCCACGGACGTGACCTTCGGTGATAAGCACTTCTACGAGGGACCCGTGACGATACAACAGTTTCTCATCGACAATCGGGACAAGTGGAAAGCGGGCGAAGGACCAGATGGTGGCCAGGATAATCCCGCCTTTAATGGAGGAGCCACAGCTAATGGCAATGCGCCGGGTAAGTCACCTTAAGCTAATTCGAAATATTAGGGACCTTTTGGAAAAGTTAAATTATCAAAAATGTATAGAAATTTTGGATAGGAATTGATATCAACTTTCTTTCTTATAATTTTCATTCCAATTTTTCATTTCCTCTTAAATGTTTTATTCAATATTTTTTTGTACACCCTTCATATATAAATTATCTCGTAGTTTCGCTATATATCCTTAATACATATCGCTGCTATTTCCTGCTGCCTTTTTGTTTACATTCCTTCTCTGTCTTCACCTTGCCTCGGTTTTGTTTGCTTTATTGGGCGATACTGAACGCGTGTGGCGATTTGTTTACCCAACCCAGTCAGACAGACAGTTGGCCTGGTCTAACGACCGTGCTGCGAATGGTAGATTAGCAGATGGCCCACAAAGCGGCTAAGCACATGAGATACGCATAGAACAAATACTACATTGTACTGGAATAACAACATAAATGCATTTTATTGCGCAAGGCCACAGAGTATTAGAAATTTATTAAGGAAAATTTCGAAGAAAATATAAAATTAATGGAATAAAATCAAAATTAATTCAGTGTGCTTTATGAAAAAAAGGTTCTTTCATTTTTGGATAGTTAACAAAATATAAATAACCTAACTAAATTAAAATACAAAATGTATACTTTTTTGTATTATATACCGTTAAAAATGTTATACAGAGATTTTAACACGGAGATATACAGTTTTTTCCATTGAAGCCTATTAAAATTCATTAGTTTGTATGGAAAATCACGAACCGAAATTGGTCTCCCATAAAACGGCTTGATATTCATAAAAGTAGTTGAGAATTTGTTAAATTTTATAAGCTTTTTTATAGATCCCTAAAACCATGTTTTGTAAAAATTTTATTCAACCTGTTTTTGTTTGTTAATGCTTTGCGATTTTGATCTTCTTATGGAGCAAAAGAAGCCAGAATTTCATTCACGAAAAGAAAATGTATCTCTTCCGATCCAAGGTCCCTTATGCCGTAAATCAAAATGGTGAAAACTTGCGATAAATACTTGAAAAAACAATAGCAGCTGCCGGCCGACATGCAATTGTTTACTTGAATGGTTTTCACAATTACCATAATTAAAGCGCCAACTAGATATATGAAAATTCAAGTTTAACCAGGCGACTGAGTGTAAATTTAGTAAGGTACTCTGATTATATAGACAGGTGATTCCCCTGGATCTGGCAATAAATTTAGTAAATACCTCTGTGGAGTGGGGGATTTTTTTCATTGTGTATTTGTATGCCTTAAATACTTGCTAAATGAACAAGTGAAATAACAAGAATAAAACAGGCATACGCACGGATCGGGATCGGGAAAAGTACCCACCGATCGGCTTCAGTTGTTCATATGGAGCGATCGGACAATGTCGAGGAACGCGCTTGAAATTTGCCTAAAGTGTCACGAGCTAATCGTGGATAATTGCAGTCGTATCGAGTGTGATAATGGCTCGTGTGGGCGATTCTGTCATCGCAAATGCACTGAATTAACTGAGGATCAGCTCAATGTACTGGATTCGGTACCCAATTTGAGGTGGAAGTGCGACATGTGTCTGGGCAAACCACAAAATGGAGCAAAAATTAGCCAGTGGCTGGAGAACTCCTTGAGGGAGCACGAAAAACGATTGGAGATCTTAGAGCAGGGATTAGAAAAGCGTAAGATAATAATAATAATTGCACTTTTTGCCGGCAAAATAGATTTGTAATACTATTTATTCTAACTATAGAAGCTAATATACAAAAACACTTATTTTACATTACTCAAAAACCTTTAAGGATATAATAATAAATTTAAAGACAGAACAAATTAAGTTTTTGGCCTTAATCAGATATATTTTATTGAATGATCCTCAAAAATCGTAGAAATTTCTCAAGTGATTTTCCTAGCTTGATTTTTTAAAAAGATACCCCTTGACTTCTTCTAAACACTTTTCACTAACCCACAATTTAACGGTACCATTTTTCAGGTTCCAAGCTTGATGATCCGCCGCAGACACCACCCCTCTGCCCTTTTTTGCCCAACACCATTGGGCGTAAGGCCGTCACAATAACGGTGCTTTTTGTGCTTTTAACCCTTATGCTAGGCGTCGTACTGGCCACCACCACAAACCTCTTCGACAAGACGTTGAACCAAAGTAAGCTCAGCGACGTCGACGATTCCAGACAAAATATTCCAATCAATTCAACAATAGGTACAGTTTTGTCCTCCACCAAGTGTGCAATAGAGCTTCCGACTAATCAAACTCGAATTGGCGATCGTGTTCTAACATATCCTATCTCACCAACCCAACCAGCATGTGACTAACCCATCCTAATATCATCGTGAATGTAATATCTCATTGGGAACTGTGTGCGTTTTATGTTTCGGTGCATTATCCATCTTGCTGCTCGAATTGCGCGTTTCTGATCACTGGATCAGTGTTGTGAAGTGAACCATAATTCAAAAGTGTGGCCTAAAGTTCAATTGAATGGAATATGCCAGTGAATCGATCTCGTGTATCACCTATATATTTGCCCACAAAACAATGGTAGTTTGATCAAAAATTAAAACAAATTAGAGATATTTCTTAAATTCAAATTTTAAAATTTCAAGTTTAATAATGCAAAAAAGGTTTCTTTAAAAGGAAAGGTAGGTATTAAAAATATTTCTTAAACCTTTTCAAAAAAAAATGTCTTTTATAATTGGCAATTTATTTTAAAATGGAAAATAATTTAAAATAAATATGAAAATGTATAATTCCAATTGACTCGAAATCGCAGTCATCACTACTATTGTTTTGACCCCTCATGTGCCATGCTAATCCCCAAACTCTCCACGCAGCCGACTTGGATGTGATCGATAATGGCACCTTAGTCATCTTGAAGGTGGCCCAGTGGGGCGGTAGGCCAGCAAAGAATAAGCTCGGTACTCAAAAACTTCCCGTCAATCGGGTTGTCATTTCGCACACCGCCGCCGAGGGTTGCGAGTCGAGGGTGAGTAGATACCACATTCCATGTCCCGATCATTCGTAACCACATCCACATCCAATTCCCCATCGAAGGAAGTCTGCTCGGCGCGAGTGAATGTCGTCCAGTCGTTTCACATGGACAGCTGGGACTGGGATCACATTGGCTACAACTTCCTGGTGGGCGGCGATGGGCGTGTGTACGAGGGGCGTGGCTGGGACTATGTGGGCGCCCACACCAAGGGCTACAATACAGGAACCATTGGGATATCCTTTATCGGAACCTTCACCAAGAGGAAGCCCAACGAGCGCCAATTGAAGGCCTGCCAATTGCTTCTGGAAGAGGGCGTACGCCTCAAGAAGTTAACGACCAACTATCGCCTTTATGGCCATCGGCAATTGAGCGCCACGGAGAGTCCCGGAGAGGAGCTCTACAAGATCATCCAGACGTGGCCGCATTGGTCACACGAAATCTAATAAGTCATGTATTATATGTATAACAAGTAAATAGAGTCTGTAGAAATATGACCAACAGATGCACCTTATTTGATCTCATTACCCCATACCCATCATAAAAATTGAAAAAGAAAAAAGGAAGTCTTCCAGTGGTTGAGTTGAATGGAATATAATACCGATCGTTATGAGTACTATAACGACACACGGATGTATCTATGAATCATTTTAAAGAATTTTGAAGGCAAGGATGAAAACCTTTAAGAAAATCTATAAGCTTTAACCTATATTTGCTATCAGCTTATAACGAGTATATTTTCGAAACGGTTTCCATTCCACCTTTTCAAAACTCCAAAAGGGTTAACTAACACAGCTGATCTTTTTGAACCAGCTGACGATTCCGAAGTCCATATCGACGGCAAACTGGTTGTGATCGGGATAAAGAGCTGGGGCGGTTTGCCCACGAGGGGAAAACTAGAGCCCCTCAATCTTCCGGTCTACAGGGTAATAATATCCGATACTACAGCCGAGACATGTGTGACGAGAGTAAGTATATTCTATATTCCTACATTTAAACCGCCTAAGAACTCTTTTCTCATTTAGGAATCCTGCTCTTATTGGGCCCGAGTGACCCAGAGCAAGCACATGGACAGCTTCAACTGGGGTCAAATTGGATACAATTTCCTGGTGGGCGGGGATGGGCGCATTTACGAGGGGCGGGGCTGGGACTTCGAGGTTGCCCATACGCGGGACAACAACAACAGCAGCATCGGTATTAGCTTTATAGGAAACTTCCGACGGAACGAGCCAACCCCGAAATCATTGGAGGCCTGTCAGCTGCTCCTTGAACAAGGTGTTCGGCTAAAGAAACTAACAACCGATTACCAACTACTTGGACATCGGCAAATAACTGGAACCCTAATGCCTAGTGAGGAGCTCTATAGGATCATTCAAACCTGGCCACACTGGTACAACCTGACGAAGACTTGGCCCGACCTGCATATGATTCAGTAGATAGTTATAGTTAATCAAATTAAGTTCGAATAAAGGTGCCCAAAAATACGTTATTGAAAGTTTATTTATTCACGAAGTATTTTTTAATTTTACCATAACATCATTAAACACCAAACTAATTTAATCGTAATGAAGGTGTTTACAGAATTGGACTTCGTAAAACTGATTTATTGTTAATAAAACAGTTCAAAATTGAAATAACTTGGTTATTGGTCCACTAATACCTATATAACAATGGTGTTTTAATATTTCCCTAAAAAATGCCGCTTAAATTCACTAACTAAAATTCCAAATTGATTTTTAACCTCAAATATATGTCTTGAAAACTAATTATAACCCTGAATAATCAACAGATCAGGACAATATTGGTGGCGGATTGATACTGCGGTTTGTGGAGCGTCAGCAATGGCTCGCCCAGCCGCCTCAGAAGAAGATTCCTGACTTGGAGCTGCCCGTGAAGTTAGTCATAGTGCTGCCCACCAACTCTGATGACTGCACCACCCAGGCGCAGTGCGTGTTCCGAGTGCGCCTGCGTCAGTCCTTCGATATAGAGTCGGTGCAGGAGGACGACATCGTCTTCAACTTCCTGATCGGTGGCGATGGCAATGTGTACGTGGGTCGTGGCTGGGATCAAGTGGGCGCCCACATGGCCGGCTATAACTCGAAGAGTCTTAGCCTGGCCTACATCGGATCTTTCCAGACCCGCAAGCCGTCGGACAAGCAGCTCAGCGTGACTCGTCTTTTACTGGAACGCGGCGTTAAGTTGGGCAAGATAGCTCCTAACTACCGATTTACGGCGGCCAGTAAATTGGAGCCAACTCTCACCCAATACAAGGCGGATTCCCTCTACCAAAGCTTCGGCAACTGGACTCATTGGTCGTGAATAGTTTAAGATATGTGCGCATCTCCGATATATGGATATTACTATTCATTTTCGTATTGATATTGTAGCGTAAATAGGTGTTCTCCCTTAAATGTGTGGCATATTCGATTTAGTTAGAATTACGATTTGTTTGAAAAAATGTGATATTAAATAAAGCAAAATGATTAACTTGTTGAGCTTCAATCATGGTCAGGGGTCAAAATCTAGCTGATAACTGGCATCGGGGATTTTTCCTAGGTGCTTTCTGGAGCTGCTAGAAACCGGAAAAGGTGACTTACGCGCATACATACGATGTAAGATGCCGTGCCAAGAGTTGGATTTGGTCTTCTCTTTCAGGGGACTCCCCGCTTTTTAATATTACCTGTTTGTCTTATTTGTTGCGGCTCATTTAGAATGGGCGATGCTACCATAAAAACATAAAAGAGAACTTTGCTTTAAAAAAATGCTTAAAAATCGATCTCCCTAAATCACCAAAACGTTGATGTTTAATAATTTAATAAATATTACATAAAGATTTCTTTACCGAGCATCTTAATACATATATTCTTCTACCTATGCAAAATGATAAAAACCTGCTTCATACGAAAAGACTCTAAGTAACTGTTTATATAAGAAGAGTTTGATTAATTCAAATTTAGTTCCATGAAAAAGATGAAAGCAAATAAAAATGCCCAACCCCAAAACTAATTTTAGATTACAAAGCCAATAGGTGGGAACAGGTTCAAATAGGGATACTCAAATGTGCATAGATTGTGTATCTTCCTTTTAATCTATAGTGTGCTGACTTGAAATCACAAATGTATACATTTTTAATCAAAATTCTCTCGTCAGGCAGAGATGACTAGACTAACGCATCTGTTGATGCTGAGTAAGAGTATACAATATGTATAATATATACATTAGTAACTTAGCAATCGGAATTTTCTTACGCACTTTTACACAAATGCAATATACAATAGACGTTTAAGTATTGATCAAATTAATAAGCTACAATATTTGTAAAAGATTGCATTTTATAGAAACTAACATTATCATCAACATTTTGAAATAAACAAAAAGTGGAGATAAAGAAATTCAAAGCTTTTTTGCAAGTTAAATATATTCTCATGGTATGTGGCTGACTGATTTCAGTACGCATTAAGCTGTTGTATTGAATAGGCTTCATTGCATAAAATGGAAAATCCCGAGTTGAATGGCCTGGGAGAAAATCCAAAGAAGAGCGTCAATATGAAGCGGTTGTACTTTGCAGCTTTCCTCTTTTTTTTCATAACCCTGCCAATGGGTTACTATATTTGGATGAGGAGTGAGTGTAAAGTAATGACGGATTATATGTACTTATCAGCTCAGTTTAGGTCACCGAAATGATCTGTGTATAATCGAGCGAGAGGAATGGGGAGCTGAGAAGCCCATTGAAAAGGACTTTCTAAACTGCCAGCCCAAAACGTTATTATTTATCACACAGCCACTGAACAGTGCGAAACAAAGGTAATATAAATATATATACTTCAGGTTTATAAGATTACATATATTTTTCCTATCCTCAGAATGTTTGCATAGACCGCATGAAGATGCTTCAAGATTTCCACATGAGTAGCAGGGATTGGCATGACATAGGCCTGAATTTCCTAGTGGGCGGCGATGGAGAGATATATGAGGGGCGTGGCTGGGGTGTACGGGCTCAACCAGTGAGGGGCTATGAAAATATATCCATAAGCATTGCCTTTATTGGTACGTTCACAAGGGTGGAGCCTCATGCTCGACAAGTTGAGGCAGCCAAGCGGTTGATGGAGGACGGAGTTCGCCGAAAGAAGTTGCGTTACGATTACCACATCTACGCCCAGAGTCAGTTTGAGCCCACCGAAAGTCCTGGCCAAAAACTATACGAGTTGATGAAGCAGTGGCCACGTTGGTCGACTATTATCCAGCAACTTCATTAAATATCAGTCTAAAATTATAAAAGTTTCGGAGTAAATTTAAAAAAAAATTTTAATGTAGTCTAATTCTTTTATAACAATTCCAAATAATAAATTTGCTTTGTTACCAATAATAACCAATCAAAATATACTTTTCACTTCCACTTGCTCAAAAAAAATAGAAATTGAAAAACGTTTTGTATAAATACCTACAGATGTATGTATGTTTAAAATGTATTTCAAAATCATCAAAAACAAAAATGCTAAAAGAATATTTCAGTGATATATAATTAGAACATGAGGCTGACAAATCACAGTGCAAAGCATGCCGTTGTTTTGAGTAGACCGCCGGTTAAGTTTTAGCAATGGATATGGACAACAATGGACAAATGGATCTTGAAGCAAATCAGGAGAACAAAACCAAGTTCCTTCCTAAATGCCTAACATATTTTATAGGTTTTTGCCTAGTCTCAGTGGCCGTTTACTTCTATTGGACATTGAGTGAGAATAAAATTGGTGATTTCTGATGTCATCATTACTTATCAGTTCATTTCAGATCTTGGCGGTGGCAACTACCACTACCGCAGCCACCACAAAAGCCACCACCACCGCAGGGATGTCCATATCGACCGCGACGAGTGGGGTGCTTTCGAGCCCACTGGACCAATGAACCCTCTAACTCCGCCAGCTAAAAATGTAGTTTTTTATCACATACCCTCTTTACCGTACGACACGGTAATTATAGATCATACATACGTAGTTTTAATATTACTCATTCAGTTTTATTATATTTGTAGGATCTACAATCAATGCACATGGGAAATACGGGTTGGCCCGATATAGGAGTGAATTTCCTGGTGGGCAGCGATGGAGAAATCTTCGTGGGGCGCGGCTGGGATGTACAACCTGAGCCACAGAGTGGTTATGAAACTGAATCCATTGCCATCTTTTTTTTGGGTATGTTCGAAAAAGAAATGCCATCAGAGCGACAGAGGGAGGCAGCACAACGTCTTTTGGAAAAAGGAGTTCAATTGCGATTTTTGGATCCACATTACCACATCAAATGGGTCACTAAATTCACTTTTTGAAATTTCCCATTATTGCTAAAATAACAATCTATTTTTTAAGAATTTAATGCTAAATAAAGGTGTGCAAAAATCGTAAAGAATTCTATTTGTGTCAGGCGGTCAAAACTTGAGCAGATAACTGTAATCGGTTTTTTTTGGGCCAGCGGACTTTTGGTCCAAGAAACCGGAAAGCACCAAAACTTGGGCCCAAAGATGTGAAGACGAGCCAGCGTCTTTCAAACCGAAGCGTATTTCAGAGCAAGTATCCGCCCTCTGGTCAAAAGGGGGTTCCCATCTTTCAGACTCCTCACTCCAATCTAAGATCTCTGTCTAATCTCAAGTGGGCGGCGTTTAGAGATCAGTCACCCTGTTGCGAAAAAACACCATGTATTCAAAGCTTTGAAGCTTTTTAAAATATACATTTATTTATAGGTATGAATATGTCTTATCAACGAGCTTACGAACTGCGCAGCCGCTGCGCAGTTTTGAGACTCGGGGATTTTTTTCAGCCGTCAACAGAAATAAGCAACAATCAAGCCAACTTGCTAATGGGTCCGGCTCAGTTCAGTTGGCATCGGACTTTCGTCTGGGGAGGAACGATCGGTTGGAGTAGGGTTCAACCAACAACCACATCGCAAGATGCAGAAGACCGCGGCAAATGCTCTCCCAGAAGAGCCGATTACTAACGTTAAAAGAATTCCCCGAGAGCTTCTCTATCTGTGTGCAATTCTCCTGATGCTTGTGGCCTTAGTAGCCGGCTATTCCCTTTGGGTGATGAGTAAGTTTCCCAAACTGATCGAAAATCGATTGAAATTTAATTTGCAATTCAATTGTTAACCTGGTTTAGCCCACTCTACGAGTTCTCCGAACAAAAGCCTGCACATACTCGATCGCAGCGAATGGCAGGGGGAACCCCCGAGCGGAAAGTACCCGCACCTTAAACTGGCCGTCCCCAATGTGATTATCCACCACACGGCAACCGAAGGATGCGAACAGGAGGTGAGTCTAATTTTAGGATTTTCGAAGCCCTAACACGAAGATTGGAAGTTATATATAAATTAGAATACTTATGTCACAAAAATGACTCATAAAATTTTAACTTTATCTGGTTGAAACACGTTATTTTACTTACCTAAGTGGTTCATTTAGGTCATCGCTTAGACTTTGGCGTTATTTAAGTAAATAAATACCTATAATTTATATCGATATACCTTCCAACTACCTATACCTCGACGTTATTTAACCTCAATTCTAATTAATATTTGCTTAAAAAACTTTAAAAAAAGACTATGGAAAGATCATTTTTTGTATTGATACCCGAAACCCTTCTGGGGAAACCCCCCAGCATAAAACCCACGTTATAAGCCAAAAGCTTATTCGAAAAAACCCCGGTTCGTTGATTTCGTATGCCGTAAGCCGGCATACTTTCAAGAAAAACCCCCTTCTTTCACACTATCTTGAACTAATTGTAAACTTTTCTTCAAAGTGTTTTGGCAAATATTTGTCAACTTAAAACAAATACAATCAAATGACTTACAAACTTATAACTTATATAACGATGTTCTTCATTTTTCCAGGATGTTTGCATATACCGGATGCAGACCATTCAGGCTTACCACATGAAATCTCTGGGCTGGGTTGACATTGGCTACAACTTTCTGGTTGGGGGCGATGGTCAGGTCTACGTGGGACGCGGCTGGCACATCCAGGGTCAGCATGTCAAGGGATATGGTGCTATATCCATCAGTATTGCCTTCATCGGAACCTTTGTGAATATGGAGCCACCGATGCGACAAATTGAAGCTGCCCAGCGACTAATGGATGAGGGTGTACGGCTCCATAGATTGCAACCAGATTACCACATCTACGCCCACCGTCAAGTCAGTCCCACCGAAAGTCCTGGCCAGAAGCTATTCGAACTCATGCAGAGCTGGCCCCGCTTTACGCCAGATGCGACATCACGTAAGGAATTCTAAGGCAGATAATTATGAATGTGTCTTTACTTTTGAATCCTTTTCAGTGCGCCTCCAAAGCAATGCTACCTTGAAGTTTGTCACTCGACCTTATTGGCTAGCCCAACCACCGTCGGTTCCACTTAGTCCCCTAAAACTTCCCGTTGAGACCGTGAGATTCGTATCCACCAATACTCAATCCTGTGCTACCCAAGCCGAGTGCATTTTTCGAGTGCGCCTGTTGCAAAGCCTTCATGTCGAGAGCATTGGCTATAAGGACATTAACTTTAACTTCGTGGCGGCTGGAGATGGCCACATCTACGAGGCCAGAGGCTGGGACCACAGCTGTGAAGCCTCAAAATATGGAGATGGGCAACTTGATCACGATCTCAAAGAACTTGTGGTGGCCTTTGTGGGTCCTTCAAGTGGCAATAAAAATCTAGCTTTAGAGCTAATAGAACAAGGCATCAAACTCGGTCACATTGCCAAGAATTATAGTCTAATTGACGACTCAGAAAAGTCATAGAAAACTGGAAGAAGGGGGGAATGAAGCTTTACCAGTGCCATCCCTGTGCCATCTTTCAAAGTGATATTAATTTAAGGACTAGTTTAAGTCATCAAAGATATCTCATACGGAATACGTCACAATCTCCTTCGTATTTATAGAAATAAACATGCCTTTATTGAATTTCAACAGCTGCTATCTTTTATATCTCATTTGAACGACTACGACTAACATTTTTGAAAACATATTGCGATTCGTTTTTGATTAAAAAAACCCTGACTGGCTTGCACTTAACGATATATACAGATGACACACTTTGTGCATACAACAATTGGCTAAAATGAAATTCGTAATTGGAAATTTGGAACGCGAAACATGGCTACTACATAGAACTTAGAAAATTAGGCTACAGTTAGTGAGACGACATCCAATTGCAGTGGATTTGGTTTAGTGGTCCAAGATGCGCATATTGCCGGATACGATCTTGTTCTCCAGGATGGCGCCGGCAGGGATATCGATCCGGTCGCCATGGTTGGCAATGATGATAACGGTGCCCTTAAGAGACAAAATACGGTGAAAAAGAAGCATATTGAAGGCAAAACGCGAAACTTACGCGCAACGAAACTCCACGACCGAAGGTAACATCACCGCTCACGGTCAAGTGATCCAGTTCAATGATGTCCGGGATGTTGGCAAAGCGACCCAGGAACTCCTTCACCTTGGAGAAATGGTTCTCGCCCAGCTTGACGAGCGGCGTGGTGGGGAACATGCGCTGTGGCGACATCACCAGGCTGCCGTTCTTAAGGGTGTATAAATTCGACATGACCAGCAGCAGATCGGAGGATTTCTTCACGGGCAAGAAACGGGAGCGGGGCACATTGATGCCGAAGGCGCCATCGAAGCTCTTCATGGCCGCACCCACAGCAGTCTCCAGCTGAATGACACGAAGGCCATTCTCCAGCGTCTTGTTGTTCACGATGATCTCCATGTTTAAGGTGCGCTCACGCAAAACGCGATCAATGGCTAAGGGAATTTAAAATCGTTTTAGTCTTAATTTAGAGTAATATCTTTAATCTCTTTTATCTCACCTGCCAGGTTGGCCCAAATGTTGTTGGTGTTGAAGAACTTGAAGGTCTTGACCGACTTGAAGTCATCCACATGCTCTGGGGGAACCTGAGCGATTTCCAGCAGGCGCAGCTTGTTCTCCATTTGGATAAGAGTACCACCCTGGAGGAAAACAAAATTTTATTATTAATAAATGAAGATGCTATTTCGTACCAATCTCTTACCTTAACATCAGCACGGGTCTTGTCGGTGACCTCCATGACGAACTCCACAGGAGTGGTGGCTCTCTCCTCGCCCACCAGCTTGTTGAGGATGTTCAGGTCGACGGTGGCGCCCAGGTTATCGATGTTGGACAAGAAGCAGTACTCGCGGCCCTCCTCGATGAACTTCTTGAGCAGACCAGAGTTGCGGAAGGTGTCGTAGAAGTCACCGTGACCAGGTGGGTACCAACTAAAATATGAATAAAAAATATACAATTAATAACAGAACATTTCTTGAATGCCAGAAGAAACTCACGCCTCCATATCCTTTTCGACCTCAAAGTCCTTGGCCACGGGCAGGTAGTGCTCGCGACTGATGCGCGGGAAGCAGCTCTGGTTGAAGGTGTGGATCTGCACCCGGAAGCCCTTGTACTTTCGCACGATCTTCTCGGTGTCTTCGTCGGTGTTGAAGGAGTTCATCAGCACCAGCGGCACATTGGCATCGTATGTCTTGTTCAGGTGCTCGATCTGCTGCACGGTGAGATCCAGGAAAGTCAGATCCGAACGCACGGGAATCACACTCTTGGGACCATGGCAACCCATCGAGGTGCCCAGACCACCGTTCAGCTTGATGACCACCAACTTGCCCAGCATGTTGCGGATCTAGATGCAAATCGAGATCATTATTACGAGTCCTTAAGAATCAAATATTATTAGGGTGGTGTTTTAAAGAGTAGAGGAATTGGTTAAGCTGCAGTGATAGCCGAATTTCATTAGGGTTTAGTACTACAGCGCAGTGATTACAAACTAAAGCCAAACTAAAGACTACACACAAAACTAGGTCCAAAATCTAAACAAAGCGTCCAAAGCCCAATTAGGTTAGATTCGAGCCGTTTGTTCTTTATAGTCAGAAAAACAGCGCAGGAGCGAAAGAGACATTGAGAGTGAGAGCCGTGAAGCGTAGAAGTTTAGGTAAGGGAAAACGCTTTACCTCATTCTAGGTGCGATACACACGATTATGCATAGTATTGATAGGCAGACATAGCCATATTCAGTATTCAAATCAAAGAACATGAAAGTATGCAAAGTTGGTAAAACAAATTAAGAGAGTTGTAATATCATCGGGATGAGTTCGATTCGGTTTCGAGATGTGATTCTTTGGCGGGAAAACTTGGAGGTTTTTGTTTTCGGGTCTGTAAACAGGCCCTCTGCATACCTGCTCGTTCTTGGGCGACTTAAGATTCGAGTAGTTCATCACGGCATTTTCCGGCAGCTTCTGGATCTTGTTCCAGTCCAATGCGGGTCCCTCTGAAAGAGATTAATACTTGTTAGGCCATAGATTAAGGCAAACTTTCGAGTAGACAACTTACCCTCCTGAATGAAGCGTCCGAACAGTTCGGCGAAACGTTGCATTTCCGCCTTGAGAGCAGGCTGGCGGGCCTTCTCCGTGGTCTCCAGCAGACGGTCCACATCGTGCTCCAGCAGCAGCAGGGCATCCCGTTTGGTCACCTCGTGGAACTCCTTTGAGTCGGACGGTGCTCGCTGATGGCCGCGCACCTGTAAGAAGAAAAACACCAAATCAAAATCATAAGTTACACTTGGAGAAACTTTCGAGTCGCCGCATCGATTAGCGTGACTAGCAAAGCGCATCAGGCAGATGCACTCAAGTGACAAAATTAGTGGGGGAAAATTGTTGCTATTGCCTCGGAGCTGTCGTAAGTCCAATTACAGGCTTGGGCTGCCACCCAGACGAGGGCGTTGCCAAAGACCAAACTACGACTCTGAATCGGCGACAGTTTTCCTCGAAGCCTGGTGATGACAAGTCGCTGGCTGCTATTGAGTTTGCTACTCTATTGGGGTGGCCAAGAGGTCTCCTCGGGTGTGATGGACAACTTTAATGATGGCCTGAAAATGGCTGGACAAATGTTTGGCATTAACACAGCCGCAGATGTGGCCAATCTGGTGGCCAAGGCCTTCTCCGGCCAATCAATGACAAACGTACCCAACTTGATAAGCTATGTGCAGAAGAGCTTTCAAGGCCCACAGGATAACCACGATGAGGGGGAACAGGAAGAGGATCAATCGGAGCAGCAGTCGGAAACGGAAAATGCAGAGGAAGAGCCGCCGGTGGAAAACAGCACACGAAGAACTCCTCCTCCAATAACATTCGATTCCGGGCAAATCTTTACGAATATGCTGAGGATGGTGGGATTCGACACCCGCAAACTGGGAGCACTTGCCTTGAATGCCTTGATTATGGTTGCCCAAGCGGTGAGTTTGAGTCTTATAAAATCGTATCTTTTACCAAGAGGTATTATCTTCAGATTGGCAGTACTCTAATGCAAGCCACTCGAGGAGCCAAAGGACCATCGATTGATGCTTCGGAATCCATGTTCGAACCCAGCGACCACCGACCGCGATCCCTTTCCATGGGCTCGCCCATCGATTGGTTTATGCAGCGTTCCGATAGGCATAGCAAACGACTTATCAGAGATATCATGGATCGGGATCTGCCCGAATACATTGTGGACATGATCGAGTCCAAGGAGAAACCGGATGAGGGAAAAAACGCTGGATGTTTGAAGCTGCTTATGTGCAAGGGCAAGCCCATAATTTGGGGAATGCAGGAATCGCTGAAGAAACGTCTAACTGGAGAACCTGGAGAGCCCGAAGAACCCGAGGAAACCGATAGCTACTTTAACAAGCAAATATTCTTTAAGTATTGGCCCAGTCTTCAGGACTTCAGAGTGCATAGTGCATCCTGTGAAGCAAAATATCACGAGGAATGCCCCAAAAATGCAACTACGGGAAGCTTTTTTTAAGAGAACTTTATCTGTAGGATATAAGCTTATTTAATGAAAAATATTTATTTCTTGGTATTGAGTATTGTGTTTATAGTCCAAAACATTTTGAGTTATTCGATTCACGTTTTAATACCAAAGAAGTAATCTACAAAAATTATTATTGGAATATTTTTTAATGGAACATAATAATAAAGATCAATTATGCACACGTCAAAGCCATTCCATGAGAAATAGTTCAATTCAGCTTTGAAATTAAAATTTCATCATAAAAATTGTTACTGACAAAATGTGTATGTACTACATATGTAGGTATTATGAGTTTTCCGAAGTTATGACGTACTCAAACTAGTCTATTCATCATCTGTGGACCCAACAAACCCTGACTATTTAACCGTTTAATGATGAGTTCGACATTCCGATTTAGTCAAGGATGATTACAGAGATAAGCCTCAGCCATCCGGGATTAGAAACCCGGCCTAATGTTCCATGAAACGACCTCTAAAAGTGCAACTGCCCTGGCAAGTTGTGCAATAATTTGCAAAATCGCAAGTTTGTCAACTACCGCCTCCATTATCGCCCCGGCTGATAACTAATCTTAAGGGATTATAAAACCTCATCATTGCTTTACGATTTCGAGATCTAATCGCTTAATCTGGGCGTTCCTCCAGTCATGTACCCATTATTTCTATGCCACATCAATATCGCAAAAGCGTGGCCTGATAATCAAATTTAGATTTCACTATTAACATATTAAACGAGTACGTCAGTCATGGCGAAATTTAGTTCAACCAACTTTGGTAACTTCCTTATCATGTTCTTTTCTTGGACCTTTCGTAACAAGGCGACCTGCTTATCGATTAATAGCTTGGTAATAATGATTTCGGAAATATGCAATCGTAAAAAAAGGCTATAATAGTGAGGTAAATATTTACAATTTATGTATGGTTTTGACATTGACATTTGGCCAAGGTTGTCATTAGCTCTCGCAGATGGCAAACCCAATATAAGAGGGGTAAACAAAGCTAAAACCCAAACAAAAACATTAAGAGGAAAGGAAAATACTCCACAAGACAGTTAATGAGAAGCGCCACCTATCGTTCGGATCGTCTTTAAGCCTTGTCAATCAAAGTAGACAAATGCAATCGACTTATGCAAAATAATTGCTGTAATCGCTTTTATTTTGCTGTTTACTTTTCGAAATCATTACGCAAAAGGCGGAATACTAGTCAGAGAGTAGAGTGAAAAACACGTGCCACGCCCACGGCGCCTACGACGATGCCAGACGATTGCATGTGGGTTATTTATAAAGCAACCGCACTTGCCGCCGATGAGCCATTCGAGCCCCAGCGATAAGCCAAAGTCAGAGGGCAGGTGTTTGAACTTCGGCAAGGTCAACATGCTCAAGATAATTTGCTAACGTTTCATTGATGCTTCTGGTGGCGTGGCTTTTTTTTTGGTAAAAGGCTTACGCATTTCATCACACACTCATAACTGAATGAACTCAAAGATCGCACAAGCCAGTACTTATACTTCCATACCCAGTACTCGTAGGGTACAAGAGTATATTGTATTTCGTCTAAGGCATGTTATAGAAAGCTACAAAATATTGAGTTGGTCAAGTGAAGATAGAGATATCTGGCCTGAAGGCGAAACCACAGACCCACATACCAAATTTCACATCGATCGGACATCAATTAAAGTCCTTTTCCCCAAAAAAGTATGCAATTCTTTAAAAATCGACAAATATTGATCTTACATTATTTAATCTTTAACGATTATTAGAAGTCGAACAAGTAACTCCTAGTTACCAACCGTTCTGACTCTGGTAATTACCGTAAATTAAATGATTCTTGCCCATGTCCGTGTTTGCTCCCGATAAGATACGAAATGAGTGGCAAAAAAGAAAGAAAGTGCAAAATGATTGCAAGAACATCCTAATAAATGAAATCGAACTGTTCTAGGAAAATCGTTTTCTTTCGAAAAATGTATAAATATAACGATTCAGTTGTGAAACAATTACAAATTTTTGACTAGCGGAAATTAAAATTTTTAGAAAATAAATGAGATAGGGCACAAAAGTGTATCGGTTTATAGGTCAAATAAACTGATAACATTTTCAATTTACGTGTTAAAGTTTTTACACGATAAGAACTTATTTACAGAGGTGTGTTTGCTATATTTCTGTTTTTTTGTTCACAGCTTGAATATTTTCTGTTTTTCAGTTCGGTAATAAATTTCAGTTTCATTTCCGGATTCAATGGAGTTTCGCTGGAAGTTATGAGTTACTCATACAAGGGTTCTTGAAGCAAAGCTTTGCTATAATCAGAGTTATAAAGATAACTCTTTGAACTTGGCCCAAATATCGTATAACGCAGTTATTCTCGGTAGAATCTAGAGAACTTACACCGGCGCGCTCCAGCAGAACATCGATCGGTCTTATTCCGGAGGGCATTGTGAACGTTGGAGCACTGCTATAAAAATCCCACTATTGAAATCTTAACTTTTCTAGTGTTTGGCTTTGCACTCGCGGTAAGAACGTAAGAACGAGAGAGGAAGAGAGGCGCAAAGCACGAAACGAAGCTCGCTGGTCGAGTGTGCAATTGAAAATAAAGCTGGGATCCAAACGAAATTTCAATTTCAATACAAAATTTTTCCAACACGCGGAGGCAGCGGGCGACGTTGACGTCGGCAGCGGCAGAACGGCACTGAAAAACGCGGCGACAAGTGAAGTGAAGCCAGCAACAAGTGATAGCGAAAAAATACATACGTATGGGAAAAAACAAAAAAAAATGAACATGTGTGTGTGTAAGTGTTGAGCAAAACAAAAATTAAACAAAAGGAACAAGTGGAAACAACAAGCCGGTACTCGAGAGCGAGGGGGATGGGTTGATAGTGGGAGCACAAGAAGAAGAAGAAGCGGGCGCTTATCAGTAAAATAAAAACAAAAGCAATACGTTCACTGATTCCGCTACTACATTTCCAGGGGCATGTTCCAGTGATAAGAACTAAGCAGATATATTCCACGATTATTCCAACTGACAGCAAATACCAAGCGATTTTTGTTGGTTTCCCCAAAAAGACACACACACCCACACTTATTAACCCTCAGCGACGAAGGCGACACATGCCCGTACTTTGAGGTCACTTGAAGGTTGCGCTAGCAAATGCAATACCTAGAGCAGAGAAAAATAAAGGCAAAAAACCAGTCAGGAGGGCTACTATAACTAAGGAAATTGGCCCATAAATGGAGCCCAACTGGAACCGGCAAAATGCGTTGCATACGCTGGAATGTGCAAGCTGCACTCATACAAACGCAGCAAGAGAGGCTTGGAATGAGAGAGAGACCGGAAGGCAACGGGATTTTACTCCTTTTTGCCCAAACTTTAAACTGTAAACTTTTAAACCTACCTTAGCTTCGTGTGGAACATCCAACATTTTGTTTTTGTTTAAAGTAAATTGTCACTTGAGTAATTTAGCAATTAAGCGTCACTAATTTAATTGTTTTCGTAGCACACACAGAGAGCACACACACGCACGGAACCCGCAGTTGTATGTGATTAGGTGTGTTTTCCCAAGATTATTTGACGCTGTTCCGATTTGACTACACGAACAACAAGAACGGGCGATACGATATTAATTTATTGGTCCAATTTTCAAAGATCTCGGCGTTCTCTGCTGCTGCTTCTTCTTCTTCGCCTCTCAGGAACAGCTGTTGCGCCTAACAGCACGGAAATTCAGCATAACAGCACGCTGTTAAGCAATCAGCTGTGACAGCAAAACAAAGGGTGAAAAGGAGGGCGAAAACTACGCAAATTTTTTAAAGAAGCCCTATTTATTCCGAAAAACTTAACAAAACGCCTTAAAAAATAGTATTTAATTAATTTTTAACATTATGGGAGTCTGTCTGTCCTGCTGCGGCCAAAGTGCCGAGGAAACCAACCTGATGCCTTCGCCTGTAAGTTTCGAAAACAAAATTAAGACTTTGGAAAAACCTGTGTGATTTTTCCAGGAGGAGCGCCGGCAGCAGCAGTTGGATGCGGCGGAGAAGCGTCGCCAGGAGAATGAACATCGGGGCATAAAAAATCCGGATAGCGTAAGGCGGCAGCAGCAAAGATCCGAGGAAATGCAGCGCCGGGAGGAGGAAGCCGCCCGCCAGGGTCAAGGGCAGTCCAATCTAAGGGTGAAACCTCCGACTAATAAACATATTCCACAAGTTCCCTGACTAATTAACACTTAACTTTCAGTGGCAAACGAGCTAGAAGGAGGAGGAGCCCAGTCCTGGTATTGCTTATAAAGCACATCCACCTTTTCACCTATATGTTAACTGTCTTGTGTCCAGGCCTTTTGTATTGCTCCGTATTTGTATTCCGCGATATAAACCCTGTATTCCGGTCTTTATATCTATATGTATGTCTAATCTTTGAAAACGGCTGGCTACCAAAATGTACAACCAAAAATAAAATGAAAACCAAATTATCATCAGTGATCAGAAAATCCAAAAAAAAACTTGAATGCTCGGACTAGTTTGACTACGTCCGGGAGATCTAACTCATTTTGTCATTCCTGTTTTAATAAATTTACTGTACAAAGCACTTAAATCAGAAAATAAATTTGTTTTAAACACATTCAAAAACATAAGTGTATTTTCTCAGTCGACTTTGAAAGGAAATTATTTTTAAGCAACATATATGTGCTATTTCTTTCGACTTTAGAAGAAAATTACGGTAGTATTGTCATTGGTTTACAAATCCGATTGTAATGACCTTAATAAGGAAGTACTTTAGCTGCCAAATTCGAAAGTAAGTCTCAATTATTTTACATCATTTAAAAAGTAAACTTATTGTGTGATAAGCTATAGTAAAAAGAAATATCCATTTAACTAAGCAAATAAAATATAAACTTTTTCGAATCTATTATTTGTAAAAAGAACGGTTATTCAGTGACGGATCCAGATCAATTTTCTGGTTAGGTCGATAGTTGGAACCGATGATTATCCACATCTGGTGGTTGCTCCATGGCCACCTGGTAACACTGCATCATGGGGGGTGGCGATAAAAGGGGGTGTTGTAATGGACTTGATAGCATTCCAAGGCCGGGCAATGACGACTCGTTAACCTAATAGGTGTCCAATCTCTTATATTTTGTTTACGCGAAGTCCGTTCACTGTTTACCCGCTCAACCTGCGCCTGAGAGGGTACCACTCGTCGGTTATCAGCCATCAGTTATCAGCCAGAGAAGCTATGAAATCCCGCTCCCTCGCTGATAACATGGTTATAAGCTATATCTGTGTGCGTGAGTGACTTGTAGACCCAGTAGCTTCATTCGCTCATTGCTCGGTGGTCACTTGACGCGGAAACTTGCTAGGAAAAGCGCGGAGAAAATGGCAGAATCAACATCCTCGGGAATCAAGCGGGTATTGTCCATCCAGAGCCATGTGGTGCACGGATATGTGGGAAATAAGGTGGCCACCTATCCACTGCAGGTCAGTTATTCTAATTTTTATCTCACGAAACTTTCCACTCACTTTGGCTATTTATAGTTGCTGGGCTTCGATGTGGACCCACTGAACTCGGTCCAGTTCTCCAATCATACCGGCTATAAGACCTTCAAGGGTCCCGTCTCCAACGAGAAGGAATTGGGTAAGGTCAAACCTCAATCCACAGTTTTTTAAATGTAGTTGGAAGTTTGAGGGGTTCGATTCTAACGATAAGCTAACGGTAACAAACCTATACAATGTATTGTATTAGTTATTTTATCAAAATAGTTTGTGGAAATAAAACCAACTGACCAGCTAAACTATACAACATTTTAAAGATTCCTTAGTATTTCGAAGTAAAGTGGTTATTTTTTCCATAACTATCTTATTATAATACTACATATATCAGTACTAACCTTAATTCATTTTAGCCACCATTTTCGAGGGTCTGGAAGAGAACGAGCTGCTGCCACTCTACTCGCACCTGTTGACCGGCTACATCGGGAATCCCCTGTTCCTGCGCCAGGTGGGCCACATTGTAAAGAAGCTGCGACAGGCTAATCCCGATCTGGTCTACGTCTGTGATCCCGTGATGGGCGACAATGGGGAGCTGTATGTGCCCAAAGAGCTGCTTCCAGTGTATCGGGATGAGATCATCCCCTTGGCAGACATCCTCACCCCAAACCAGTACGAAGTGGAGCTGCTCACGGAGAAGGAGGTTCGCAGCGAGGCGGCCGTTTGGGAGGCGATGGATTGGTTCCACAAGCGTGGCATCAAGACAGTGGTCATCTCTAGCAGTGATCTCGGCCAGCCTGGCGTTCTGCGGGCCTTCCTGAGCCAGCTGAATGGACCCCGTCTTGCCATCGATATTCCGAAGCAGGGGGGCAAGGATCTGGTCTTCACCGGCACCGGGGATCTGTTCGCCTCCCTTTTCCTGGCCCACAGTCATGGCAGCAAGGATATTGCCAATGTCTTTGAGAAAACCATCGCCAGTTTGCAGGCGGTGATCAAACGCACGGTGGCCGCTTTGCCTAATGGTGGAAACGGTCCTGTGAAGGCAGCCGATCGGGAACTGAAGTTGGTGCAGTCCAAGACCGAGATTGAACAGCCCCAGGTGCTCCTCAAGGCGCAGCGGCTTAACTAGACCGGGAGAAAAACGATTACCTTAAATATATATGCTCATTGCACTTGTTCACGGACAATAACCTTTTGATACCTTAAGATCAGCAATTGTTTGCATTGTTATAAATCTACAGAGTGACAAGCTAAGTACCATACATAATTGATAAAACAGCAGAGATCAAATATACACTATGCTCATACGGACAAGCTTTGATACCTTAAGTTAAACTTTTATATGCATTATTCTAACTATTAACTAAACAAATATAAATATATGACCATTGTAAAACGGAAAACTGACAACCTGTTGACATCTCAAAAGAGCCACACGATACGGTTCTTGCCCTTGGCGAGCAACAAGTGGCTATATAAGATTGCAGCCGGCCGGCGAGAAAAACAAACCCGAAATAGCAAACAGAAGATATGTGGCCGTCGCTTATCTTTATTGCCTGTCTGGCCGGCGCGAGTGGATCAGTGGGAGGTGTGGGTGAGGGTAAGCTCCCAGTGGAGCAGGCCTTTGTGCCCCGCTACACTCCGGTGGCCGAGAGCAAGCGACAGGACTTGGATTTACCAGCGGAAGTAGGACTGGAGCAGCAGAAAAGGCTTCCTGCAGGCGATAAGAAACCCTGGCGACGAGTGGAGTACGGCTACGATGGAGTCTCTACGGCTGCATGGGCAGCTCCTTCGCCTCCGGCCGCCATCCTGTCCATTCTGAATCCCCTGCTGGCGCCGGGACTGCTTCTGCTGGGTGTAAACTTGGGCGCCCTGCTGTACATGCTGCTGGGACTCCTGGGACTGGCTCCTCATCGCAGCGGCAGCAGCAGCCGGGTGGCCAATCCCCAATCCTGGGCTGACGATCAAATCCTCTACCGCCGAGACAGACACAATCTGGGTGAGGGCAAGGAAACGGCTGTATATTTTTAGATATAGCGCGTAACGCAAGGCTTTCTTTCAACTTATCAAAACATATATAAAAAAGTACATAAATAAATTCAAGGTTAAAGTTATGGGTCAAAACTGAACTGAAAAAGTGAAAAGGGGCTAAAGGTTGGTGGGGTTAGTGTACTATCTATATCTATGGTTATAGCTATTGTTAGTTTGAACATGGATCTGTCTCGGTCCTCGCGGAAAAAGGGTAACTCAAGGCAAACGCAAGCTTAAACGAACTGAACGAATGTGTGTGGTCCTACTTCTTCAGGCGAAACGAGGCTGCCCGATTGAATTTGACCAAAGGCGGCTCCTTACTGGACGATCCGAGTGGTTTTCTCGTAAGCGTGGAGGTACCAGCGAGGGCTGTTGGGAAAATGGAAGGAAGATTGTAATCAAGGATTAAGTAATCGAATTTATAGAACACACCTTTGGCCATCAGCGCTCGTGGACTCTTGCGCACATAGTTGGCGTTGTATTTGACGTTCTCCTTGGCCAAAGAAGCAGCCGCCAGCGTTCTCTGAAGTCCTTGGGCGGTAAAGTGATTTGATTTAAGCAGAGCTGCAATGATATAACCATAGGTATTATTTTAAAAGCCACATAATGTAAATAATCTCATAAGGTATTTTAATTGCCTAATATAAATGGTACCAACTGGTAATTAAAATCAATAGTCAATTATTATTAGGCAAAATTAAAACTTTTCCCATGATGGATTACAAATATTTTTTAATACATTTAAAGAGCAAAATCCTACCCTTCTTGATCTTCTCGTTGCCGCCGCGAACGTTCTGATCCGATATTAGATCGCTGACCAGTCGCTGGTGGACAATTCTCGGCTTGGTGACCGTTGCCGTAAGAGCTTTCCGGGCGCTACTACTGGAGGGGCCAAGCACCTGTGTTTCGTTGAGATTTCGCGGCCTCTTGAAGGTCCTGTGCAGCTCCTCCGAATCAGACTCGGTATCCTGGCTGTCGAATTCCTCCATACTCAAATGCAGGTCGTCGTCGCTCTGGGCTGCCTGCCTTTGCCGCTTCTTGGCACTGGCCGTTAGGCTGCAGGAGGGCTCCTCTTCCTCTTGGGCACTGCGCAGAGATTCGGGCACCACCATCGAATCCATCTCTGCCATTTTGGTGTTGGCCTCAGAGTCAGCGAAACGCATTTTCCGGATCAACCGTTCGAAAACCGCTTCGATTTCCGGCGTCAGCTTTTGTCCATCCTCTAGGCGATCGTACGTCTGGTTGAGCACCTCGCAGGCAGCTCGGAAGGACTTCCGCATCAGGTCCAAGTTCTCTACCAGCTCCTGGTTGATGGCGGTCACATGGCTGTTGAAGATACTCTGCTTGGTCAGCTGCAGCTCGAGATCCTTGTGCTTGACGTAGACGATGAGGATCTGGTAGGCCTTCGACTTGTTGACCTCACGCTTAAGGCTCTCCAGATCCTGGTAGGCACTCTCCATCTTACTAAGCCAGGCGGGCAGCTCCTCTTTGTACTTCTCCATCTGGCTGGTCAGCGTGCTCATGTAGTTCGCAAAGCGCCGATAGTCCTAGAAAATAAATTAAAATTATTGAATATATGGAAAGCAATTAAAGCAAATGAAAAACATATCTTTTTAAAAAAATTAAATACCTATCAAATAATTTTTGAATTAAATAAACAACTTTTTTTTTCAAATAATTGTTTATAAGTTATAAAGTTTCCCAATTTAAAACCACATGGGTAAAATACATATATTTTTAAGAAATAAAATATTTTTTTGACAACAAGTAAATTATTTTTAAACAAAACCGCCAACGTAATCCTTACGTCACGTAAGCCCCTCTTACGTTTTGCTTCTTCCTACGAGTCTCTAAAAACAGCTGATGCTGCCCAAGCGAAAATCACTGCCGCATTTAAACCAAACAAAGTAGCCTCAATTTTAATAAAATGCTGCGAAATGCCCTGCATTTAGCTACCCTAGGGTTGCGCCAGACCCGAGTGACGAGCGCCTCACCCAGATTGGTTTTAAGCCAGCAAAATAATCCACAAAACGCGGAAAATCTACAGGTGGCGCGCGATTATGCAAAGGGCAAGGACAAAAAGAAGGAAAAAGGCGGTAAGGGAAAGCCCGGCAAGGTGGAGATCAACGAACAGCAGCTGCGCGAAATCCTTAATCTGGATGGCCTGAACAGCCAGATGCAGAAGTCGGTGATGCAGATGAAGGACGACTTTGTGAAGCACCTGTCGCTGCGCTCCACCAGCGGTGCCATCGACACACTCCGCATCAAGGTCGATGGCCAGGAGCACGAGCTGCAGGAACTGGCTCAGATCTCGCGGAAAAATCCGAAAACCATTATCGTCAACATGATCGGCTTCCCGCAAACGATTCCCGATGTCCTGAAGGCCATCGAAAAGAGCGGCATGAACCTGAATCCCCAGCAGGATGGCACCACTCTGTTCATACCCATCCCGAAGGTGACCAAGGAGCACAGGGAGAATCTGTCCAAGAATGCCAAGGCCTTGTTTGTCAAATACCGCGATGCCATTCGTGGTGTCCAGAACGAGCACATCCGCAAGCTGAAGAAGCAGCCGGAACTGGGCAAGGACGATGCCTTTGCCGCCCAGGCTCAGGTGGCCGCCATTGCGGACCGCTTCATCTCGGAGGCCGACAAGCTGCTGGCCAGCAAGCAGAAGGAGCTGCTGGGCGACTAGACCTAAGACCAAGACTGATCCTGCTTCAAAAGCCTTAATAAATCTAAATACATGTTAAAACCTCGCCCAACACTAGTTAAGTGTTTCCAATTCCAGACTTATGTAGAAATGAGTAAGGACCAACTCACCTCCTGGCACACTCGCTGGTCCACGCACATCGTCTTCCTGAACTCCTCCAGCTCTTTCTTCAGGGTCTGCCGGTAGTTTATGTTCTTGATCTTGCTGCGCATGCCTAGGACATACTCCTGCAGCTGCCTGGCGGCCGCATATACAGCGTCTATCTTGCTGTACCACGACTTGAGCTCCTGCGGATCGAAGCCATTATTGCCGGCGCGCTCCAACTGCGTGGCCTTGGCTTCCAGCGCCTTGTTGCGCTCCTTGAGTCGCTCGTTTTCGGCCACCACCTCGTCGATCTTCTTCACATAGAACTCGGTGGGCATCTTGGACTTCAGGACATTTTGCTTCAGGGTGGTGCGAATCTTCTTCGCTCGACTGGCGTACTTCAGAGTGTTGTAGGTGTCCTCGTAGGTGAGCGAGCTCATCGAGACATTGGCCACCATCAGCGTGCGGCAGTTGCCGCCCAGCGAGTCCTTCAGGATGCGTGTCAGGTTCGAGTCGCGGTAGGGGATGTGCTTCAGGCCATCGGCCAGCTTGTTGATGCAATTTCCCAGCGCCAAGAGGCTCTTGTTGATGCTGGCACCCTCCTTGAACCGCACTCCAATGCCCTTGGTGCTGGCCGCCCTCTCGCTGCCCGCCAGATCGATCATGGACAGCTTTACGGTCCTCTTGGTGTCCGTCTTGCGCTCCGTGATCCTGATGTGCACCTGGAAGATGGCATGTGACCGAGAGCTCTCCGCGTTCGCGTCTGTGGGATGCTGGGTGCGATGGGAGTTGCCCAGCATCAGCATTCTTAGCAGCTCCTCGGCGCTGTAGATGGGTGTGAGGCAAAGACCACTGACCACCACGCCATTCGTGTCTTCGCGGAGCTTCAAAGGTCCCGTTTTGGTTAGGAGATTCATCACATGCTCGTTGTAGACCTCCAGATAGGATACTCCCACGTCGAACTTGCGCACATCGCTCTGGGACTGGATCTTGTCAAAGAGATCTTGCATGGTGAGGAAGGTCAGTCCCGGATGAGCCTCGCTGCCCAGCATTGTGAAGGTTTTGCCGGCGCCAGTGGCTCCATAAACAAAAACAGAGCAGTTGTAACTAGGAAAATTTAGAAAATCATGTTTTAACAAGCTCTTTAGATGATATAGACCATTACTAACCCATTTAACACTGCGTCGACCAGCGGCGCCGTGCACTCCTCGAACAAATCCTGGTTGGAACTGTCGATATCGAAGACCCGGTCGAAATCCATGGTCAACTTTTTGTTCATCCGCTTGGTGATGTCGCGATACTGCTGCTTGGCGCCCTGAAAGAAGAACTCGTCGTCCTCCTCGTCCGGATCGAAAAGTAGCGCCGATCGGTCCATGACCTTGATAATACTCCGCTGCTTGTGCTCCAGTTCCCGGACATTATACGGCCGTACACGCACCGCCACTTTTATGTTCGTATGCTGTTCCGAAGGCATTTTAAATATATGTATTATGCTCTCTGCCCGTCACTTTGTTTTTTTTTTTGCCAGATTTCCCAGCTTTTCTCGTCTTTTGTCCTTTTTTTTCCAGTTTCGATATCCTCGCACATATAATTTTCTCGTACAGCCTGAAGTGATCGTTGTTGTTTGAATCGGGGCTATCGGCGCCTGCCCTTTGGGGGCATCTTTATCCAATTGCTTTTGCGCACTCGTTCTCGATTTTGAACTGTATTCCCAGGGCTGCTTTGGCGGCTATCGATAGTTTTGGCAGGGCTGCAGTATTATCTTTTAAATGGTTATTTTTCAGTAATGAGCTGTTTTTTTTTGTGTATGAGCTTAATTTAGGTTAAAAATAAATACTTTTAAAATTTACAAACTAAACTAGTTGATCATTTACATTTTAAGTGAAATTGTAAAATTAATAGATATGCATTAAAATGCAACTCGGCTATCGATAGCTGGGCTTCCCAATCGCCATCGATGTGCCGCCTATCGCTTCGGCTATCGCTTGCCCTGCCATCGCTAGCAAAAAGAACCATTTTATTTAAAGCAGCAGAAACAACAAGTTTTTAGGGTCCCGCACACAAAAGAAAGACAAACAGAGACGAAACAAAGCCGCCGAACAGAATGAGTGCAAAAGTATTATTCGCCTGCTCCAAGTGTTTCTCGCGCCATCCGTACGAGGAGCTCTCCTCCGGCCAACAGCTATGCAAGGTGAAAAGCGACCCCAAAGAAAAAGCAAAAAAAACAACGACGGACACTTGCAACAATAAAGAGAAAAATGCCAAGCCGACGCCGCAGAAAATGCAATATCAGCATAAAGTGTGTGTTCTTGTTTGTTTGTTTGTTCGGCCAGCGAGCGAAATTGACGCGGCGTTGGCAAAAAATTTGCTGCGCAAAAAACCAAGGGAAAATGCTCAAAGGCAGAAGAAGAAGCAGCCAGGCGTCGCGTCCAAAAATGATTTAAACAACAAACAAAACAAAAGAAAACAACTACTTGAAGCACCTAATAAACCACCGGATAACCTTGAACTTTTTCCGATTTCAGGGCTGCCGTGGTTCTACCTCAGTTGGAAAATGTACTTACTGCCGCTCGGAGTTTCAACCCGCCACGTAAGTACGATAATGCAGCCATAGCTTATACATATACCTAGTCTATACTATATAAACAAATGAATATATACATATATTCCGCAGCAAATCACAGAGTGCCTGCAAGAAGTGCGAACATTATCTGGGGAAGTACGGAAAGCCCAGTCCCTGCGAATGCTGCAAGATCGTGGCCGCCTTCGGGGGCTCCAAATGCATGCGGTGAGTTTGATTTTCTATATAATCCGTAAGCCAATCGAGTAGTTAGATCCTATGGTAGTTCTTTCCACCGAATTCAAACGGCCCTGTAACTTGAATGCACAATGCCAGAGCTTCGTTATTTGTTTACTCTAAAAGAAAAACAGCAAACAGAACAGAAACCCGATCCCGAATTGTGCCTTCAAAGTACATGACTTTGCAGATACTTCTTTGCCGATCTCTATCCTCGGAACACCAAACCAAACCGTCTCTTATGAACGCAAAACATTTCTCTTCTTCTCTTTTCTGCCCGCCAAAAACAAAAAACCAACCAAATAAACCCTATCGCATCCATACACACATATAGATGCGCCAGCTACGAGGCAAAGTACGGACCGCCGGTGCAGTGCGATGAATGCAAGCTGCGATCAGCCTTTGACAGGCGCGACGAGAACAAAAAGGTCAGCTCACACAGCAAACTCTGGAGGATTGCCACTCCATTCGCCGCGGAAGCAGCCCCTAATCTTAGAAACCCTAAAATTAAGCCTAACGAATGTAGAGAAACTTGAGCGGGGTGAACTGTACCCCGAGATTCATGTACTTGCGTTCATAAGAGACCGTGCTTAGTCTAAGATTACGCTACCTAAGTTGTGAAAGGTTGTACAATTTTGATTTACCCTTTGTCGCCGGCAGGTCAATGGCAAACTCCTTTGCTGGCTGTGTACCTGCGCCTACAAGCGAGCACTGCTCAAGGCGCAGCAGGAGGGCCGAATACCGATGTCCAAGAAGAGGCCACACGAGAAGACCTCGTCCTCGCACAGAGACAGCGCCGCGGCCAAGAAGCCGTCGCGCAACGAGCTGGGCAAGAGCGGCAGCGGTGCCAATAGCTCCGGCGTGAATGCGGTCAGCGGAGCCGGACTGGATCTCCCAGACAAGATATCGCGCGGAAATGGAGGGAACGGGACCATTGCAGCGCCTGCTGCCATTACTGTGGACACCAATTCGTCGGACCATGTGGTGGCCATCACATACCTAAAGGAGCGCATCGCCAGCCTGGAGAAGCGCCTGAATCAAAAAGACAAAGAGCTGCTCGAGAAGGACAAGCAGGTGGGTGATGCAAAAGCAGGGTATAAAACCCTTTTCAAACCTTGTTTATCAAGATTACAAAGGAACTTTTCCACCCTGAAATGGGTTTAAGTTCATTCAATCAAGAATAAACCATGTGCAAAAAATATGTGTGCAGAAACCAGTCTGAGATCCATAAAGTTTGTGGTCAGCTTTCCTTTCCTTTCAAGTTTGTGGTAATTCCTATAATAATAATATAAATAATATACCACAATAACTTTCCTCAAGTCAATATGGTCAAATAGTTCCCTAAATTTGCTATGACTTTAAATTGCAATATTAATAACTTTAAAAACTCTTTCAGCTGACCGAACTAAAGGGAAAGAATTTCGAGAAGGAGAATGACATGCGCAACCGACTGAAGGAGGTGGAGCGACTCCACGACATGAAGGTGGATAACTTGAACCGCAAGATCGCCAGTGTGCTTAAGGAATTGGCCGTGCTCAAGAAGAGCAGCAACAAAAAGACCGCTGCCCTTAGCAAGGCCGAAAAGGAGGCCATCAAGCGGGAGAACCTCTCGCCCAAGGAGGAGATCCTGACGGCGGCGGTGCCAGATAAACTTGTGAAGGCGGAGCCGGCCGATCTGGACAAGGACGAGAAGAGTCGCGACCGCGACGAGGAGCGCAGCGAGCAGGAGGATCGGGCCAGTGTACGCTCGCGTTCCGGCTCCAGCAGCCCCACGCCCTCGTCCAACTGAGAGGCAACGACTTCCAGCTGCAGGAGCGGCAGGCCAGGATTCAGGATCCACAGACTCTGGATGCCGCGCCCTTTTAGTTTTTCGCTATACAAATTTATATTTTTGTACTTTTGCTTTAATTGTAATATAGTTTTACAATATTGTTTCATATCGCCCCTTTATGTCGCTCATCCCTGCCGCGCGAAACCTGTCCCCCTTCTCCACACCCTCCAAATGTAACCCAAATCATCAGTTAGAAAATGTAATTTGATAGGCTCAACTTAACGAATTCTTCTTTAGTTTAATTCACGATGGAACAAACAAAACCGAAGCATTGTTTACATCTTAAGAAATATAAAAGTTGGGAAAGAACCAAGTGGTATTTCAACAGTCGTTATATTTAATAATGTAAGATAACAATGGTGTCTTAGTGGGGCTTGGGCTTGTGACCGTCGACGTAGAAGTTCCTGGTCGCCTTGGGCAGCTCCAGTTCCATGCCCTCCATGCTCTTTTCGAGCAGTATTTGGCATCCGAGGCGGGAGTTCTCGCGCAGGAATGGCGCCATGTCGAGCAGGTCGTCCTCCTTCTCCTCGGCCTCCTTTAACTTTTCGAGATAATCGTGATTGACGTACACGTGACAGGTGGTACAGGCCAACGAAGCCTCACAGGCGCCCTCCATTTCGATCCCGTGACGATGGGCCAAGTACAAGACATTGTCGCCCACTTTGCCCTGGATCTTGGTGCGTTTCCCGTCCTTGTCCACATATGTGATGTTTACTCTGGGTGTGTAGAGAAATCCCTGGTTATTGGGTGTACCATTAGTTGACCACTGAAGGACTCACATTTCTTCCGGGGATTTGGGATCCTGCCATTCGAACTCGCCATGCCGCCGCGCTGCAAAGTCATCCAAATTTCATAATCTCAGCGAGGGTTTTCACATTAAAATTGAAATGATTCTGCGGGCTGTTAAGCTCTACTTACGTGTTGTGGTGTGCAGAGCATTATTGAGTGTGTAGAGCGCGGGCCTGGCTATCTGTTTGTTGATTAATTTGCAGGGAATATGAACTGCAGACCGCCGCAAAAGTAAACAAAACATTTTTTTTGAGGTTACTTACAGTGTCAGCTGGAGATGGGCACCTGGCGATAGGTCACGGGTTTTCATGAGATGGATTATAATCATAACTAAAAAGGTGACGTTAAAATTAGATACTTAATGCACTTGAAAATTTATTTGTTTTTATTTTCTTAAATGTGTTAATATATTTTATAAATTACTTTCGTTTTATTTTTTAAAAACTGTTACTGTAATGATGATTTTTTGAGAACGGTGACTAAATGTTATCGATGTCTATGCTTTTGGCGGGCTTTCATTTAAAATTCAAGGAGGTGATTGGATTACCTCCTGGGAAAAGGATAGCGAAAGCTTTCTTAAGTATGATTGACATCTGGGGACCTAATTTAAATATGCACAGCTTTTAATGCCAGCATAATTGAACAAAGAAAAGGTACAATATTGTATAAAGGAATTTTAAATTCAGGGATAGTAAAAGGTTATACTTTTTCGATGATATTAAGAGAAATTGAGAGTATTTCCAATTAAAAAGTATTTATTTAATGGTATTTAATTCTTTATTAATACGTTTATTATAATAAAAAGACTTTCCTTAACTGAGACATTCATATTCCTTTATTAATACTGGATTTCGATTAGTCTTAAAATTGAATTGGACATTTAAAATGTAGCTATTAGTAAATGAGTAAATATAGTACGATGCGTGCTTAATTTTGATGACTTTTTTGGTGCAACGATAAACGAGAGTCTTGGGGAATCACTAGGCTGCCGAAGCGGCTACCTTTGGGGGCTCTTTACTTGGCTTCCGGTTTGGGAGCGGAAGCTGGAGCAGCTGGCTCCTTGTGACCATTGCCATTCTGGAAGAGATCCGATGGACCCACATGCTTGATGGTAATGACCCGCTCCTTGGGCTCCTCCTTGGAAACTAGCGGAGGAACTGTTATGTTGAGAACCCCGTCCTCCGACAAAGTGGAGGCAATGGCATCCGAGTCGAACTCCTTGGGCAGTGGATAACGGCGAACGAAATGCCGAGAGACATGCCCATGGTCATCCTCCCGCTCCTCGTGCTTTCCCTCGACCACGATGCAGTCGTTGATCAGTTTGACGGTCAGTTCGCCCGGCTGAAAGAGTCCCACATCGAGGTGGACCTCAAAGTTGCCCTGCTTATTCGGTGCTCCACTTCTGCCCAAGGCGGCTAGCTCCCCGCTCCTCTTGTTGGCCACCAGGTGATGGGCATGGGCTCCCATCCGGGCGATCATGCCCAGGGTGTGCAAGTCCAGCTCATGATGCTGCCGGGAGTGCATTCGCCTGTACAGGCGATTCGGAAACATGTCGTGGCCATAGTACATGGAGTCCGGGGAGTCCAGGTTCAAGACAAAGGGAATATCTGGCATTTTTCCTTTTCCTTCTTTTTAGCTTCCCTGTGTATCTGGCGGAAGTTCGATGAACCGACGACCCGTTTTCAAAAACTGTCCAAGGGTTGATTTACCAGCGGGGGGTTTAATTCGCAATCTCGGCTGCAATTTGGCGCACAATTCACCTTGACTTTTCCGACTCGAATGTGGAGTTTTACGGGCTCCTGCTACCTTTTATAGAGCCGGAAAAGCTTTCCCCCACTGCTCCAAGAGCTTTATTGGAGCAGCAACTCGGGGATACGGAGATTCTGGGGCGACATCTGGGAACCTTCTGGTGGCCAAGCTTTCGGAGAAGTGACGGTATCCAAACCGCAGACAGCATTCGAATGGGATCCGCTTTAGTATAAACGCTTTTACAGTGGAACCACTGTTATTTGTGCGATTTATGTTTAAGGTCTCAAAAAATTTGGAACATTTTAAAATCATATCTTTCATGTTGAATGGAAACTCAATATTTTTCCATATAGACAAATTACATGAAAAATTAAATTTAAAAATGTTTATATGTTCCAATTTTAAATATTCATTTATTTACTCATGCACTTATCAGATCTTTTGATTTGCTCATAGAGATTTCTAGTTATAGAAGCCAGACTGTAGGGCGAACAGCAAGCTATGTACATATGTCTGGGAGACTATCCCAACCGATTTGGATTTGAAATTCAAAGTGAAATCGGATCGAGAGACCCAACCGGCGCCGTTTCTAGCGGACAATTAGCGACATCTCCAGCGCCGGCGTCAAGAAAACTAACTAAACAAACAAGGCGACACCACAATAATCAGACTGCGATAAGCCGACGAATCGCGAATCTCGTATCTCGAGCCCACATAAATGGATCTTCTGGGTCCGGCCGGCAAATCAGTTGTTATTCAGCTGGCGAACTGCTGGAAATTCGTGCTGCGTCCCATAACTACAATGGCCACCTACGAACAGGTTAAGGATGTGCCCAACCATCCGGAAGTCTATCTCATCGACGTCCGGCGAAAGGATGAGCTTAAGCAGACGGGCAGCATTCCAGCCAGTCTAAATATACCCTGTAAAATATACTTTTCTTTCTATTGTTAGATATATTTACCATTTATATTTGCTATCACATATAGTGGATGAGCTGGAAAAAGCTTTTACTCTGGATACTGCTGCTTTTAAGAACAAATATGGACGACCGAAGCCGGAAAAAGGGTCTAGGATCATATTCACCTGCCGATCGGGAAATCGTGTTATAGAAGCTGAGAAAATTGCCAAGGGCCAAGGATACTCCAAGTGGGTTTTTAGAATCTTAATATTGTTTTAGTATTCTAAATAGTTTGAGTATTCTTTTTAGTGTGGTGCTCTACAAAGGATCGTGGAATGAGTGGGCCCAAAAGGAGGGACTTTAACCGGACCAACTTTATAACCATTTGGATTTTAAATTATTTGATAAATAAAGCTCATGGGTAATAAGTATTGAAATAAATGCGAACTTATAAAACTACATAACCAGTATTCTTTCAATAAGTAAGTCAAACTGAACGCTATATAATATATTTGACACAGATACAGATTTTTTTGTGTGGTAAAAATAAGATTTGAAAATGCTTTTTTTTATGTAACTTCGTAAAAAAGTTTTCAAATTGAAAAACACGAACAGTTTTTGACTGTTAATATACTTACAAATTGATCCTCGTTTCTTTCAGCATGATTTCCACAAAAAAAAATTATGGCCAATTTGTAAGTTTAATAAATTGTCAAAAAAATAAAATTTCTAGGTTAGAATGCCAATCGATTTGGAATTTTATTACGAGCTCAAAGAGGTATCACATTCCATATTTGGACTATAATTACTTTTGTTTTGCCCAAAAAAGTGTTTTGTTTTTGTTGGAAATGAAGATTTCGGGTTTTGATAAAAATGGGATTTTTAGTAAAGTTTTATTTTCAGGATTTTTTGTTTTTTATTTGTTGAATTTCCAATTGGTTTGATTGGGTATATTATTGTTGTTTTATTTTATGTTACCTTTTTTAACTACACCCATGGAAAAGCTTGTTAATACTTCCACACCCGCACTTAGAAAGTGAGACACTCCCTCAACTCTCCCTCTCTCTGACTATAAAAAACTGACCTGCCCCAAGGCGCCAATGAGAGAGAGCTTCGTTGAGCGATAAAATAAAATGTAAATAAAGTACATTTTTAGTACCCAGAGTACCCGAAACTTCTACAAATTTCTCTAAACGGCCAGACAACAACCCCTATTTAAATGCCATTGCCCGATTTCAGGCAAAGCGGAAAATTGCATCAGCAAAGGGCGGAGAAAATTCGAGAGAATGCCGGTGGTTTCTAGATTATATAGAATTCCTCTCTGCCAAGAGTATAAATAGCAACCGGTGGGGCACCGCTCTCTCAGTTCAAAAAAATCAAATCGACAGTTAACAACTCGCTGCAATTAAAATAAAATAAAATTTCGCAAGCTTAAAGAAAATAACAAAGCTCAAAAACTAAAACTGCAAACACGAAAATCTTTTTGAAAAATATTTAAAAGACATTAAATCAGATAACGAAGTAATTTTAAATACCTATTTCAAAAGATAACAGAATATTTCAAAGCTTACCAACTTGGGAATTTCATCAGACAAATTTAAAAAATTTGAAATTTAAACAACAAATTGCAATGCGCTCGTTACCAATGTTTTGGCGTATGGCGGAGGAGATGTCCCGCATGCCACGCCTCTCCTCGCCCTTCCACGCCTTCTTTCACGAACCGCCCGTTTGGAGTGTGGCCCTTCCGAGGAACTGGCAGCAGATTGCCCGCTGGCAGGAGCAGGAGTTCGCCCCACCGGCCACCGTCAGCAAGGAGGGCTACAAACTCACCCTGGACGTCAAGGACTACAGCGAGCTGAAGGTCAAGGTGCTGGACGAAAGCGTTGTCCTGGTGGAGGGAAAATCGGAGCAGAAGGAGGACGATCAAGGAAGCTATAGCTCAAGGCACTTCCTTCGCCGCTTCGTCCTGCCCGAAGGTTACGAGGCAGACAAGGTGACCTCCACTTTGAGCAGCGATGGCGTTCTGACCATTAGTGTACCCAATCCTCCAGCGGTGGAGGAGGCACTCAAGGAGCGCGTGGTGCCCATCGAGCAAACTGGCGAGCCGGCCAAGAAGTCCGCAGAGGAGCCCAAGGATGAGATTAAACAGCAGTGATAAAAATAGCTCCTTTCAAAAAAAATAAATGCTAGTGAATCCTATTTAGTTTAGAATCTATAATCCCTGTCAAAGAAAATTAAAAGAGTTCTTTAATTTTAAAGTTAATTCTGAAACCTTTTAGATCTGTGTATTTATGTAAAAAAAATATAATTTAAAGTGATTATTAAGCAAAATAGTAGTGTGTTTATTTTTGGGTCTTCTAAAAAAATGATATACGCCTTTAGAATTTAATTCTTAATAAAAACTCTTTTAATAAAAACTTTTTATTTCTATAAATACAATTGTATTCAGGCTTTTGGATGGAAGTCTATAGATATCTTTCCCTAGATGGAAATACCTCTAGTAACCCCCAAAAATACTTTCCATTTTGCCTGTACTCGTCTGGCACCTTGGCCCCATGCCTCCTACCTTTTTCCGCTTCCTGCGATGATTCCGATGACGTAGTCACTTGACGCGGGTCCAACTGGCCGTAGTATTGTCGTGTGCACCTCGTTGGCCTCGCCTTCACCGCTGCACTTGGCCGAACCGATCTGATACGATTCGTTTCGATCCCATCCGATGCGCCTCGTCCGGATGACTCATCCACCGTCTCCGCCATCCGCCATCCGCAATCCGCATCCGGCGAGGCCAGTCGACCATCTATAAAAGAACTGACGGCGGCGGCGACAAATTTTATAAGAATTTCGGACTCGAACGCAAGCAAATCGTTGCCCTAATCCCGTCGAGAAATGTCTCTGGTGCCCACCACATATCGCGATTTGTCGCGGGAATTCGATCGTCCTCGACCGCTCTACCAGCCGCCGTATGACTTCCCACTGTATCCGTATTTGTGGGACGATCCGCGTGTCTGGTGGCCATCTCAACACACCAGCAGGAGCGACTTACTCCGACCTCTGGACGAACTGGTGACGCGGCGAGTGAGGAATCAGCTGATCCAATCGACGCCCTACGAATGGGCCCATCCCATGCGGTGGGACAACTACTATTCCGGCGAACGGGTCCATGTGGATGAGAAGGGTTTCCGGATTGACATCGATGTGCGACAGTTTCACCCGCACGAAATTGTGGTCAAGACCAATGACGACTACGTAATTGTCCATGGAAATCACAATCGCCGCGACGAGGGCTCCAATGGCCTGGTGGAAAGGCACTTTGTGCGCAAGTACCTCCTGCCCCGCGGCTACAATGCCAACGAGGTGATCTCGGACATATCCACCGATGGCATCCTCACCATCAAGGCTCCACCACCGCCGCCAGCCAAGTACTATTCCCCCGGGGAGCGATTGATCCGCGTCCATGAGACGGGAAAGCTGGCCCTGCCCTGGAAATAAACCACGATCACAGAGTCCGGAAGGCAAACAGTGGATGTTTACCAAACCGAAACCAAGACCCACCCATCAAAAGCGCCTAACTCAAGGTGAACTATTTTCGGACAGCAAGCAAGTGCAGCCGAACATTTAAATTGGATTCAAACATAAATAAAATACAGATTGTACTCGTAGGTAATATATAAAATGCGCAATAAATATTTGCTAAAAACATTGGGGTTTACGGAGGGGTCTTGGCCCGATCGCGCCCAAATGCAGGCGTCAATGCTTCAGGTGGGAAAATAATGTCCTAACTTGTATCGAAAATCAATTTTTTTTAAATTTTATAAAATGTAAAATTCATAGTCTCCGAAATAATAAGCATTATAAGAATATTTCTGGTTAGGTCAGTGTTGTAGAACCATAATTATTTTCATTGCTGATTGTTTTCCAATCTCCTAAGAGCATATATTTAAAATATAGAAGATTAGCTATACAGTTTTCTTTTCAAACAAACTTCCAAAAAAAAAGACAACAAAGCTAAGTTAAATTTTCCACACCAGGTGTACAAATGATTTAATAAGTTATTTTTCAAGTCTTTAGCTCGTTACAGATGCAATGCAATAAATAAGGAACATATATGCGGGGGAATGATGGATGATTTGGGGAGTACAATATAAAGTTGATTCGGGAATACAATGGCAAGTTGACGATCTCCAAATCAGCTCTACTTGGCGCTGCCGTTGGTGGCTCCGTTCTCCTTGCCCTTCAGCTCGCTGGCATTCGGCTTGACGTTGAGATGAGCGGGACCCACTTGCTGGATCTGGATGATGCGCTCCTTGGACTTGTCCTCGATGGCCTGCGGCTTGGGAATGCTGACGGTGAGCACGCCATCGGAGGATAGCTGCGAGACGACCTGTTCCGGCTTGTAGCCCTCGGGAACCTTGTAGCGACGAACAAAGTGCCGCATAATATGGCCATGGTCATCCTGGCGCTCCTCGTGCTTGCCCTCGACCAAAATGGAGTCGTCCACCACCTTGACGTTGAGTTCGTTCGGCTTGAACTGGGCCACGTCCATGCACACCTGGAAGCCATCCTTGCCCACCTGAGCGGTGGCTGGCCAGTGGATATCGTTGTGCCTGGACATCTCGCGACGAAGGGCCATCACCTGGCCGGCGGGCGAGGAGGGGCAAATGGGCGAGGCGCAGGGACATCCGTTGATCGAACGGCGCCGCTCATTGCCATGTGGCAGCAGGTAGCGGGAATGCGGATGCATTCCCAGTCCAAACTCGTACATGGGGCTGCGGGGCTCCTGGAGTTCGTCCACCAGCGAAAGAAGAGTAGATAGCGCCATTTTGACTTTGACTTCTTTTAGGTTAGATTTTTGCCGGGGCTAAAATATTTCTTCTCTTTTTGGTTAGGTTGAATGAACTTCTCTGACTTGCAAAGGTATTTTACTTTTCTCCTTTTTTTTTAATTTTATTTTTTTAAGTCTGTTTCTTAAGTCAGTTGCTCGGACTTGCTTACTGCTCGATTTTTGAATTCGATCTGTGCGCTCTTCGAAAAGCAGCCCCCTTTTTATACCCCGCTGAGCTTTTCTAGAAAAGTCCGGAAGGTGCGTGAGAAAGAGAACAAAGGAGAGAGCGTACACGGAGAGCAATATTATGTTTTTTTTACATTTTATGTGTTAATCGAATAAGTTTTATAATAAATAAGTTTGATTTTGTAATCCAATAAAAAAAAACATATTTTGTTAAATTTTCAAACCTAAATTAGGTCATTGGAATGAATATGAGAAAAACAAACAATTTCAAGTCACCAAATAATTAAACTTTTTTCCAGTGTAGAGAGTGAGGTAGTGCGCCTGTGTGTGTGACAGAAAGAGAGAGAGAGAGCATGAGTTTAAAAGTGAGAAGAGAGAAAAGTCCGGAAATTCTAGAAGAGTCCAGCAACACCAAGGAGGGTCCAGCAACATTAAGGAAGAGAAAAGAGAGTGGTTGCAATTTCCTCATGAGAGCAGAGCTAAAGAGAAAGCCGGCTAACGGCAAACAAAACAAAACGGCAATTTTCTTTATTTTCTTTTTCCTCTTTATTGTTAAGTACATTATTTCGTGTTTCTGTCTTTAAGTTTTACTGGAATACTTGTAGTTGTTGTCACATATGTTTTTAGGAAATCAAATATCGTCCGCTATCTCCCACGCTTAGTAATTGAGTGCCTTTCCCGTCAGCTTTTTGTGAATTGCAAAAGAAAACACAAGAAACATTTATGGAATAAAACGCACGCCTACTCGTGCTGGTTATTATTTGTTCTTAATTATATGGTTTTTTTTATGTCAGTCTTCACTTGGCGAGCTCCTCGGTCTTGGCTGCAGTGGCTCCGTTCTCGCCCTGGTTTTTGGCCAGGAGTATGGCCGCATCCACGGCGGCCAGCTCCTCGCCGCCTTTCTCCTCCACTTTCTCCGCCTTCTCCACCTTTTCCACCTTCTCCGCCTTCTCCGCCTTCTCCGCCTTCTCCTCTTTGCTGTCTTCTGCGGGAACTTCGGGCTTTTTGGCCAGCGGCATTTCCACATCCTCGGGGGCTGTGGTGGTGGTGGTGGCTGTTCCATTACCGTTATTCGAGGCTACGGCCACTTCGTTGGCATTGGCATCCTCTGCTTTCTGCTCCTCTTCGCTGCTTATAACGGGTTTGGGTGTGGGTTGGGGTTTGGTTGTGGGGTCCTCCTCTTTGGCAGCCTCTTCGTTTTTGGCAACCACTTCCATGGACTCCGGTTCTGCAACGCCATTGTTGGCACTGGAAGTGGCAGTGGTTCCTGCAGTGGAAGGGGCTTCCACTGCAACAGCAGCAGCGGCAGTGACAGTGGCAGTGGCAGCAGCCTCATTGGAAAGAGAGGGCGAAAGAGCCGCTACTTCCGATGACGACGACTCCATCTCTGTCTCCTCCTGACCATTGCCGTTGCTCTCGGAGAGAGTGAGCGAGAGCGAGGGAGTGGGAATGGAAGTGGTCGTGGAAGTGGAAGTGGCACCGAGACCGGGTGTGGGTGCAGTCGGAGTGGATGTTGTAGTGGTAGCGGCCGCCTGCTGTTCAGCCTGCTGCTCTGCCGGCTTCGGCGGCTGCGCATCCTTCTGGGGCTGCGAAATCTGCTGGATGTCCACGATGCGCTCCTGCCGTTCCAGGCTCCCCTTGCCCACTGGAAGCGGTGGCGGCGCCTTGACCGTCAGTATCCCGTCCGAGGAGAGGGTCGAGTGCACCTCGCTGGGATCGTAGCCCTTGGGCAGGATGTACTTGCGGATGAAGTGGCGCGAGATCACCCCGTGCCCATCCTCCTTCTCGTCGTGCTGACCCTCGACCACGATGCAATTGTCGATGGTCTTGACGGTCAGTTCCCTGGCGGCGAATTGCTTCACATTCATGCTCACCTGGAAACCGTTCCGATTGACCACCGAGTAGGCGGATTTGCTGGCCGTCGGCTGGCTGCTGCTGCTGCCACCGCCACTGCCGCCGCCGCCGGAAGTTCCCTTGTCGCCCAGCTCCTTTTCCAATTCCAGCAGCGACTTATTGCAGCAAACGGTTTTCGCCCCGGCCACACGATTGTACGGATGATGACGGTGCTGACCCAAAGGCGGCGACGACGACTGACCCTTGATGGGCACCCACATCATGGCATTTCCACGCCCCAGCCCGCGACTCATCTGTGGCGCATGCAACTGTGCGGGCGCATCCAGGGGATACAGCCCGAATCCGGCCGAATCATCTATGTCCATGGCCAGACTGCGATTGAAATCGTGCAGCTCCTCAGCCAAATCGAGTATAAACGGTATCAGCGACATTTTCACTTTTTTCTTTTCTCAGCTGAAGCTTTTCAGGGGCTTTTATATATTCTTTTGTAATTTATCTTTTCGGGGATTAGTTTCTTCTGGGAACCGGCGGCGATCCGTTCTGGTCTCCAACTGGACTGCGTTTGAGCCCTTATGGCTGAATGCCGGCGCTTTTAAGCGGCCGTGCAGCGCTGAATGGAAAACCTGGTCACTTCCAGTCGCCTTCCAGGCCAGCTCCCAGGCGAAAAACTATGAAACTCCTCCGGAGAACTCGCCAGGGGGAGGGGATAGCACTAAAAACAGCCTGACAAGCCATGTACTATGTCATTTTGCGGTATATAAACCGAAATAAGAGATACTTTTCCTATATCCCCGATAGCCAGAGAACAAAGAAAGTACTCGTATTCCAGGGCGAAACCAGACAAACTGCAGCGGTGCAAAAAATAAAAGAGGCAAACCGGCTTGGAACCGAGGGATATATGCACGAAAAACCCCCCCAGAGATGCCATCTCCCTTGAACTGGAGATATATTCGTATATATAGACGACACGGGGTGTATGTAAAGTGGTCGTGTTGCAGCTGAATTCCCATTGCCGGCATTGAGCGAACAGCTGAGAGTCTCGTGCCGGTTGCCGAGTCGCCGGCGATAAACAACTACAACAACAGCTGGGCTGTAGCCTGGAAGCTACAAATCCGCTGGAGCTGGAGCTGGAGGATTGGCAATCGCAAACCGGCGTCGCGTAAACATGCGCAGTGTCAGCGTCTGGAGCAACCCATACATATGGTCTGGCCATATACACCGATGTATGTACCCTGCCACACAGATGATGATATGCTGGATTTGTATATTTTTACATAGCCAAGTGCAAGCGATGGTAACCGGTTGAAAAGCTCCAAAAAGGCAACAACAATAACCACATCATCATCCAGACGAGGGCCAGACAGTGGAGACTTTGCTAAAATTTAGTGGGCCCCGAACTCAACTTCGGGATACATTTTACATTTTATATGCCTGTATCGCAGCTGCAGTGGGAAAGAGCAAAAACCCTCAGAGATTGCTGCGTATGAGATGGCCCCCCTTATGTGCAATTCCACACACAAACTCGCAGTGTACTTGGACTTATTTACCCAACCAGGGGGAGAACTCCGCCAGACGGGCTTTCTCGTACATTATGTGACCACCTTTTCGAATAGACAACTTCCATTGCGTTGGCGTTGGATTGTGTAAGCCCCGGGCACATACCACATGCACGGTAGGGGAGAGCAACAAAAAATGGGGCCATAAATAAAAACTTGAAAGTTACATATAAGAACTAAGGATCGAGTTCTGTAACTATACATATTTCGTTATTCGAGCATTACCATATATACAAATTGCAAACAAATTGTATTTCCAATTATGTACTTGATTTCGGAACAGACAAATCTATTTTTATAGAGGGGGTCTAATGAAAGTGGTTAATCCTTAAGAAATCCTTACTAGCAAAGCAACATACATATTCTATAAAAGGGGTTTAACTAAACGTATCCGAAAAGGTTTATAAATAGCAATTTTTTAGAGATCTTTAAATCACTAAAAGAATGCACAGAATATTACTTCTTTCAATTTGCAAGTTTATTTCTATTTCTATATCGAGTAAAATATATTACATTTTTAAACATTTAAGTTTGAGAAAATGAATAAAGCTATTATGAAAAACACCTGTACATTTACAGCACATTATTTGTTATTATTAAATCAATCTCTTAAATGAAATATTCACAGATTCATTTATTTTAATTAGTTTTCTCCTACCTCAGAATGCAGTTCTTTTCGATTAATTAGATTTAATAGCTTAAATGTCATGCCATAAGAAAAGAATTGTTCTGCAGTCTCGAAATTTCGCGAAAACACTCCATCCCCTGAGGTCTCTGTCCCTTCCTATACACATAATATTTGCCGGTGCTGATGCAGCGACTTATCACTCAGACAGGCCTTTTCATCTCCGTCCCCACTCCCCTCCAGATTTGCTCATTTTCCATAGCGATACTCTCGCTTTCAATGGTAGATAATGCGTAATTCCTGCAAATTCGAGAACTTTTTGCGATATTTTCAGGCCCGAGAAGTTTCGTGGCCCTCCTAGATGTTTGTGCCCCATAGCACACAGACGAGGCACACGCACACAACGGCGACACTCGCACAGATACAAAAGCACCCATACAACGAAAGCGGGCGGTTGTATAAATAGCCGGCGCTTTCATTCAACCGGCGTCAGTTGAATTCAAACAGCCGAAGTGATAACAGCGAAAGCAGAAGTCACCTATTAAAAAATAAATATTTTATAAAAGAACTAAAATCTTAAAGCATTTAAAATGGCAAACCTACCGTTATTGTTGAGCCTTGCCGACGATTTGGGCCGCATGTCGATGGTGCCCTTCTATGAGCCCTTCTACTGCCAGCGCCAGAGGAATCCCTACTTGGCCCTCGCAGGACCCATGGAACAGCAGCTGCGCCAGCTGGAGAAACAGGTGGGCTCTTCGTCCGGAGCCTCGGGAGCCGTTTCGAAAATCGGAAAGGACGGCTTCCAGGTCTGCATGGATGTGTCGCACTTCAAGCCCAGCGAACTGGTCGTCAAGGTGCAGGACAATTCGGTCCTGGTGGAAGGAACCCATGAGGAGCGCGAAGATGACCATGGCTTCATCACCCGGCACTTCATCAGGCGCTACGCTCTGCCCGAGGGCTATGATGCCGATAAGGTGGCCTCCACCTTGTCCTCCGATGGCGTCCTGACCGTGAAGGTCCCCAAACCACCGGCCATCGAGGACAAGGCCAACGAGCGCATCGTCCAGATCCAGCAGGTGGGTCCCGCCCACCTCAATGTCAAGCAGAATCCCAAGGAGCAGCTGGAGCAGGACAACGGCAACGAAAACGACAAGTAGGGAGTTTGTTGTGAAGGACTCGCCGTATTTAACCATTATCAAAGTCATATATCTGTTTTATAAGCTGTAGCTAACCGGGGACACCCTACCATTCATATAAGCCATTAGGGGTGTCCTGCTTTAATCTTAGTTTGGAATATGTATTACTGAAATTGGCTGAATTAATATTACCAATAAAAATAAAATAACTCTTAAAAATATTTGATGTTAATGTATATTCTGGGTGGTTATTGATTTGATTGTTGAACTTGTTTAAGATTCGGATTATTTTCTCGACTGCTCTGTTTTTAATTGTTTAAAAAAAACCAGATCTTACAAAAAAATAAAAATATTTTACTTTTACAAAAGAATCTTTTAAGAATTAAGGGAAATATGTACATGTCTCTTTTGAGGGTATTTTTTGGTTTTTGTAATTTCGTCCAAAGATCATAAGATGCATGATAAAAAATCCATAATAATAATAATTAAAATGCTACTTGGGGTTACGAATACATACATACATACGTAGGTACGTACATATGTTTTTGCAGAAATCCACTGCAATTAATTCGCAAAATCTTAAATTGCCCCGGTTCCCGACTTCGCGAAGCACTGCCGAAAGCGAGCTGCAAAAATGTTTGCAGCAAACAAAAGAACGGCAAACATGGGAAGCAGCACGAAGCGAAACGAGAGTTCAATGCACTTGCTCCAATGAAAATACTGAATATCAGCTCCGTTGCACTCCGAACAGAAAGCGTTTAAAAAGTCCGATAAGAGAAGAAAATGCTTTAAAAAAATATTGTACTTATGTACATGTGTATATATATACGTACGAATATATGTACTCCTCTTTAACTGTTCATTATGCCTTTATTTTTTGCAAAGAGAAACTCCCGAACAGAAATGTCAAGAACTTTCTAGCTTCCTCTCGCTCTCTATATAAAAATCCGGCTGTGCTAGAAAGAGCGAGAACTTCCGAGAGAGAACGCTTGTTGAGTTCAGGGGCGGATTTAGGGTAAAAGTGGGGTTAGTTCCCCCCAAAGGAAATCGTTGTATCAATACAAAGTCAATGTGTTCTAGCAAAAACCAATACAATAATTCTAATGTCTTCGGTTGTAGCAAAGATAATATAAACACTGTTTATATTATCTTTGGTTGTAGGCTCCGTGAATTGTCTTTAAAGTTGATCACTCATACGCACTGTTGCCTTAGATCAAAACGGTTTTTATACCCGTTACTCGTAGAGTAAAAGGGTATATTGTATTCGTGCAAAAGTATGTAACAGCTAGAAGGAAGCGTTTCCGACCCCATAAAGTATATATATTCTTGATCAGGATCACTAGCCGAGTCGATCTAGCCATGTCCGTCTGTCCGTCTGTCCGTCTGTCTGTCTGTCCGTCTGTCCGTATGAACGCTGAGATCTCGGAAACTATAAAAGCTAGACGATTGGTATTTGGCATGAAGATTCTTGGAGTTCCTACGCAGCGCAAGTTTGTTTCAAAAGGGTGCCACGCCCCCTCTAACGCCCACAATCGCTTATATACGATTTTAAAAATTTCAATATTTCGGAAAAGTAAAAATGCAGTTTTATTGTGTTTATCAATACCTATCGAAATGTAGAAGACATTTTTCAAATCGGACCATTCGTTAAAAAGTTGTGCGTGTTCAAAGTTTCTATCTCCATCTCCCTCGCACTCCCTTTACCTGAGTAACGGGTATCTGATTGTCGGGGCACCCGACTATAGCGTTCTCTCTTGTTTTAATCTATGTGGTTGGTATTTGCTCTCTCTTTTTTAAACCAATTATTCCTGCGAAATTTATAATTTAACAAGGTTACAAATGGCAGAACGATTTTCTTCGACTAAATTCTAGTTATCATACGTGTCGTATGAGTAATTTTTAAGGAAACTTTAGAACCACTATCCACTTTTTCTAAAAAAAATATAAATTTTTTTAAAGTTTAAATAAAATGTGTACGCTTAGTGACTTTTAGTGTTTGGTCATGATCTTTAAATAGTATACTGTTAGTAAATTATTTACCCTTTTAACTACTAAAAAGAAATCCAAAGTCATAACAAAGAAGTAAATAACTCATATCAACTTTATAAGAATGACAAATATGCTTTCCTAATAAAAACATTCAAGGGCGCCCCAAATATAACTCCACATCCGCCCCTGGGTGGAGTGCACTAGTGTTTGTGAGCCCAGCGTCGGTATAAAAAGCCGGCGGCGACGTCGACCGAGCACAGACGAAATTCGAAAATTGAAGGGAAAAGTTGACAGGAGCTTCAGAGAAAAAAGAAGAAAAAAATATTTCCTTTGTCTAGACAGGATTGTGAAGTAAAGAAAAAACAGCAAAAATGTCGATTGTACCACTGCTGCACTTGGCCCGTGAGCTGGATCACGACTACCGCAGCGACTGGGAGCATCTGCTGGAGGATGACTTTGGTTTCGGAGTCCATGCCCACGATCTGTTCCATCCCCGTCGCCTGATGTTGCCGCACGGTTCCCTGGGTCGTCGTCGCTTTTTGCCCTATGAGCGGAGTCATGGCAGTGGCCATCACCATCATCACCAGTTGGTGCCACGTCGCCCGTCGGGAGGACCAAACTCCCTGCTGCCCGCCGTCGGCAAAGATGGCTTCCAGGTCTGCATGGATGTGTCGCAGTTTAAGCCGAACGAGCTGACGGTCAAGGTGGTGGACAAAACCGTCGTGGTGGAGGGCAAGCACGAGGAGCGCGAGGATGGACACGGAATGATCCAGCGCCACTTTGTGCGCAAGTATACGCTGCCCAAGGACTTTGACCCCAACGACGTGGTGTCCACCGTGTCGTCCGACGGGGTGTTGACCCTCAAGGCCCCGCCGCCGCCCAGCAAGGAGCAGGCCAAGCCGGAGCGGATTGTCCAGATCCAGCAAACGGGACCTGCCCACCTGAGCGTCAAGGCGCCCGAAACGGCGGAGGGAAAAGCCGAAAATGGCAGCGGCGAGAAAATGGAGACTGGCAAGTAAGCAATGGAAAGAAGAAGAGACCAAGACTCGCTGGCGAAGAATAAGAAGAAGAATTTAACGGAGAACAAGGAGTGTTGCAGCGCGCTGTTCGGAGAGTGCAAGACTAAAAAAAGGACACACCACAAACACACCCATTGTATTACTCTCTCACCACTCACACATCACCACATCTTAGACCTAAGAGATTTTAACTCCATTTATCATAAAGGAAAAAAACCATTTTAGTCTGTATGATTAGGCTAAAAACTGGAGAATTCAATGCTCCCTTTGAGTTTATACTTTTTGTAACAAGAACAGGCGCAACACTCGGGAGAACTTATATTTCATTTGTGAAAAGAAACCAATAAAATATACAAAAAAGAAGTCAGCTGCGAGTTTTTCTTTGTTTTCTTCCCCTTTCCTTAATTTGCAATCTGCACATTTGCATTTTGGGTAAACCGGTTTCACAGGGTGTTGTTCACTTCGCTGAGGGCTTATTTGCATTTTCTGTCCTTGCCCTTGGTTCTTACTCAAAGAACATACTCTTTTTACTAACCTTGTAAAGTGATTGACGTTTTAAGAAATGTTTTATTATTAAAACCATTGTTCTCCACTTTTTAGATTTTTCTACAAAGATATTTTTAGGATTGTTTCCATTTTTATTTTAAATTTAAGCAGGTAAAGCCTCTATCTAGTTTACTTTCTGGTAGGGTTTTTTTTTAATTTTCTATTTTTTAATTTACGTCAGGGACCGAAAGTAATCATTTCGATTTATTCATTTGTGATTGCTATTTTAAAAATATTGTTCTAGGGCCTTCTTAGATTTTGTATTTCTTTTTCTAATTTTTATGATTTTATGTTTTAATTTTAATAAAAAGCGTGATATTTTTGTCATTTATAAATTCAAATCACAATAGTCTTTTAAATGTAAAATTCACAAGTCATTATTATTTTCGGTTCCTTATGTACGGATGCTATAAACTAAACCCCAATAAAAATTCCTCTTCCATCTAATTTTATCAATTGTTTGCACATATTTATTTAAATATTTAATACATAATAAAAAATTTAGTTGCCCGTTCTGGTTTCTTATTGGTTTGTATGCTCGTAACTTGTAGCGATCATAAGTATTTACTGTTTATGCTATGTCTATATCTAAAACGGCTTTTATTATTCTTTCTCAGCGGGGTTTTTAGATACGGATATATCTTCATTTCTTGGCTCCATGGAGCTTTCGCTGGTAACCGCGAAAAAGCTTTTAGTGGTTGTCATGTTGCTGTTGTTGGTTTTATCTTAGTTGATGTTAAGTAAAAATGTTTTTTTCTACTGCTGCGGCTGCTGTCAATATGTTTTTGCTTGCATTAATGCATGTTATGTATGTATGTATATTCAATGACGCTTAATCACAGATCAATTTTTTAAAATTTCATTTGACTTAGAAGTTAAGAAACAAAACACACATTCTACGCTTGGACTAAATAATTACTGTCTCTGGTTGGTTTTTGGGCTTTTTGGCATGGACAACTTACTGAACAGACATATATATGGGATCAGAGAGGCTGGATGATAGCATTACACGAATACAGGATAAATTATACATCGATTTAGCGACTAAATCTAGATTCGAAACTGCCGGGGGATTCTACATATTTGTTTCTTTTAAGATTTCTTTTTTGTGTTTTGTTTTAATCATTGCAGTCTCAATTGTTTATGGGTTTTGCTATATAAAGAGGAGAACATAGGGATTGTTGGGCCGCTGGCCACGATCTGGCTTTTAAAGCCCCTTGGTGTGCGGTATAAAAAATAGTATTTCCTTTTTACTTTCTATGTGGATCTCGGGGTCCCCGTCGACCAGCGGTGAATACTTGAGAGCAGAGGGTTTATTGGGGAGAGAGAGCACGCAGATCATAGTGGATCACTTCAGACCAGTTGGGCAGGATTTGTCCCTCACTTCTGGAGTAGACTTTCGCAGCTGCTGCTGAGATTTGGCAACGACTTGAAGCTGAGCCTCGATCGATCCACCTGGGCGTCCGCAGAACCATGACCCCGGCTGCTCTTGCTGCTACTGACCCCGTCCACTCCCCGGTCAAAAGATGAGGAGATCACAAGTGGATGTGGATGCTTCTTCTGCTGGCAAGCATAGGCGGCCGGGGGCGACAGTGGCGATGTGGGCAGATCGATATCCAGCACGGTATCCGCCTCACCGGGCTTCAGCTTGGGATCCGAGTAGCGGCGAAGTTCCTCCTTCGGCTGCTGACCACCCAAACAGTCGGTGGTGCAGCAGCCAATGGGCAAATCCACGCTCATCATGCCCGAGTGGCGGTAGTCGATCTTTGGCGGCGTGCTGTAATCGTAGGGATGTACGGCAGTGTCTGGACCCACACTGGTCTGGTCGCTCAGCACATCGCGGTTCTCCAGAAAGATGGACGAGTTGGAGTAGCGCTTTGTCTGGTGCGGCTTATACACGAATCCACCGAGTCCATTGGCCACCGCATGCGACACCCCGGAACTGATGGAGGGCGCCTTGTGTTCGCCACTGCCTGCAAGCAAATATTGTGGGTTAGTAAATTGTAACAATTAAATATACCAATCTTCCAGCCACTCACCACTGAAGCTGCTCAACTGCAGGGCATGTTCGCGGCCTGTGTCCGTGGAGATGCCGCTGGCACTGAGATCTTGCCGTGATCCGGCACAGAGATCCGTGGCCGAGCCGCGACTAGAGCCCTCCGAGTGCTCCAGCACGTTGTGTATGGAATCGTGGAAGGGTGTCATGCTGCCCGATCCCTGGGGACAGGGCCGGAATGAGGAGATCTGTGAGACAACGTCATCGAGGGCCCAGTCGCGGTCGTAATTGTGCTGCGACTGGGAGCACTCAATATTGGCGGCCACCGCCACTTGGCCCAGTTGCTGGCCGCTTTGCTGCATCTGCTGGTGCCGCTGGTGGCCATGTCCGTCCTCCGTCTGCGTGCAGGCACTGCTGCTGCTGTGTGGAACCTCCAGTTCGGCGGCCATTTGCAACATATGATGCGGCGATGCGTTCAGAAGGCGTTGCATCTGCTGATGCAGGCCCAAACCCGTGGCGCCGCCACCGTTCTCCATTGACGCACAGCTCGCCTCGTGGGCACAGTGTCCTCCGGCCGCACCGCCGGCATTGATCTCCACCGCTCCGCTGGCCGATCCGGCATGAGCCAACGGTTCACTGAAGTGCTGATGATGGGCGGCAACTGGGGACGGAGGTGCCAGGGGGTGAATCTTTTCCGGCGCATTCTGAATCAGCAGAATTCTGTAAGAGAAACGTTAGATCATCAGAATATTTCAAAGACTCTTATTCAAAACAATTACTCTAAATAAATATATAAGGAAACAATCATCGCCCGATTGAATTATACTAATGATAAATTAATTGAATCGCCATATTTGAAATATAAATATCTGATAGATTTTTTCTGATGAACAGCTACAAAAAACCTATGATTTTACCACTTAATTTGCAAGTGACTCAGAGTTTGTATTCATTCCTCTGAATTGGAAATAAAATCAGGAAAGCCCCTAAATGATTAGGTAATTAAAAAAGCAAACAAAGTCACTGAATATTAAACATTTTCAAATATTTCCTAATAATTAAAATCAATAAAATCGAATATGTGCCGAATATTTGTCTATAAAAACCATTGCGATTCAAATTATATTTGTTTACACAAATTCTTGCTTCAGACAAGGTCGATTTACAATTCGGCGAAAAATGAGAAAATACAATTGCGGAAGGCTAAACTAAAACAACATTAATTTAAATAAAGGGACTGTTAATTGTTTATGAGAACGCAATTAAGCCTTCAGTGTTTTATATGGTAGTAAATATGTAAATAATAGTTCAGCACCAAAACTGGTGTATAGAAGCTTCAGCTAAATTAATCAGAAACGCATACGAGCACGATTCCACTTCAATATCAGACTACTACTAACGAGACTTTTAACAATGAGCTCATTCAATGGAATATTCTGATTTTTAAATACAGATTTATGATTGTCTCTGCTGCATAGAAATGTGATTTTTCTTTGTCTGTAGCTCACAAAGAGATAAGAAACTTTATACGCTTGTATGGGATAACAAAAACATAAATTATAAATTATTTCAGACTATAAGATTGCAAATTGCAATTCCTTCGATTAACAGTGAAACCAACACCGTATAATTGGTGTTAAAAATGCTTCTCACACTTTATAAATTTCTGATATACGGTATTCAAAAATATATCATTTAAATTACAATGTTTGTATATATTTCTCGAAAATGGAAATTGTAAATAATAATATGAACAATATCTATTCCCCATTTCAACGTTTACTTAAATATTTGGACTCTATTACATGGAACTCATTATCTAATTGTAACCTGAAAGCTTAACATTCATTCAACAGTTTAAGTCTCATGTTATATATCAGCAATTACCCATCGGAATTCTCTGATAAATGAGCCAAATGATACATAATCCTAACTTTTCAAAAAATCCCTATCAAGTAACCAATGATCTTGACCTGTTGCGTGCCTTCCAGCGGTGACAGAGATGGAGATATGCCTTGCACTGGATGTACATGAAGACTATGCCGCCGGTAAGGCCAACGGTGACAACGGCCAGCTTTGTCCAGAAGGGCCAGTCTGAAATGGCGAGAAAACAGGTAATTAGAAACCGTTAAGAGTAAACAGTCGGTCTAATAAGAGCCCAGGTTCAGGCAGGTCAGGCAATTATATAATTACGGATTTCGCTGAGCGGTTATTTGACCTGCCCGACCCCGAGACTGGAGTATACTAACACCCCGCACCTATTAGGCCACGTTGCACATCGTCGGCAGCCCGCTCGATGAGCACACAGAGCGACCAGATGACGCACAGGGCGGCGGCACAGTGGAACAGCACGGAGCAGCACAGCCGCCGCCTTTCAATGCCGGAGATGTCAAGGCTGCGCCACTGCAATTGCCCATCCAATCCAATCCAACCGCAATACAATCGATTGATTGATCCGAAGCCAAACAATGCAAAGACAAAATGAAATAAATTAGCTGACTTTCGGTAAACACAATGTGACAACAGCACACCTCGTTGAAGGGCTTGATCTTCGTGTGCATGATGAAGGGGAATTTGCAGAGCTCGCAGGAGTTGGTCTCGGAGGCGGTGAGCCATTGCTGCAGGCAGGCCTGGTGCACGTACTTCAGACTTCCGGAGCAGTAGCACGGCGTGAGCAGCGGGTTCTGCGGATCACTCTCGCAGTGGCAGATGCGGCAGATGTCGCCGCTGTTCTGGGAGGCCTGGCTGCTGCCCGATCCGAATCTGGAAGGGATTAGAGGAGGATTAGAGTCGTTATATTACACTACATAAATACATTTCTTTCTATAAAATAGTCGTTAACAAATAGTTTATAAAATGAGATCATTAAATCATTATCAAATAACAACAATCTTATTTTCTAATATTTTGCGGCGTTTTTTTAATGTTTTTTGGGTTTTTTCCTGACTGACCACAAAAGCCCTACGTTCTGATAACTGTAAAAACAGCTTAGGCATACATTATAAAATTCCAAACTACTTATTCATAGAGTATTAACATTTTAATAATTGTGATAAATAACAAAATAAAATATGTAGTTATAACTGTCAAATAAAATATGAATATTTAGGTCATCGTATCATGACGTCTTCTTTTAGATCACTTTAACTGAAATATTACGCTATTTCGTGCGCGTTTAGATATAATTGAAGATTAGAAAACTTTTTTTTACGTCAACTTTAAAAGCATCACGAAAGCACTAAATCAAATCGATTATTGGAAATCAAATAGTAAAATAATATACAACTTTTTCAACCAAATTTTGTATTTATGAATTTATTTAACAGTCTAAGTACTTGCACATGCTGTAAACCATTAATCAATTGTTATCGAGGTAGATAATGATGTATAATTGAATTATTACATCATTATTTATGGGAAAATTGATTGAATTAGATAAATTTTTAAACAATCCAAACGAATGTAGTTAACAAACAACAAAAGCAGCCAATGAATATTTATTAGTTCTATTATGACCAATGCAATCATTCTAACTATTCCCGGTATAATCAAAACTTCAATTAAAAATATAATCGAATTAAACAAGTCATTAAATGTGTGTTAATCGTACGTGTGAGAATTGCTCTTATCTTAACGGCATTTTGAATTTATGTACTTTTTTTATCGCTTAAAGCTGGAAAACATAGCTTCTGTATCAGTGAAATCATATTGTATGAAGTCATTCCTCATTTCTCATTCATTATTAAGCTTGAATTTAAATAAATGATGAGGCAAATGCAGTTTGATGCAAGTGAAAATGAAAAGAAGTCATTGACACTTGCTGGTTGAATGGGCCAAATTGAATTCATTGAATGAATCACAGTAGCAGTAGTTATCAGTATTTTTAGATACACTCAATCTCACGTTCTTATAATGAAGAGGATAAAGTGAGATTAAAATTAAAAAACAATCACTTTCGTCTCATAAAAACCTATTAAGTTTTTTCCAAGAATTTATTTTTTACCTTTTTAAGATTTCCCGGGAAAATAATTGTTTGATTTAAGAGTGAGCCAACAGATTTCTTAGTAACTGGATTTTCTATATATATTTTCTTTTCTGGCACATTCAAGAATATATTTATTTACGTTAATTCTTTAGCTAAACATTAAAATGCTGCTATTTTCTGAACGGAATCAATAATGTTATTTAAGATCCATTTTTTTTTAATTTAAAACCAAATATAATAGTAAAATTACTTTATTTTTCCTGTTACAGTCGATAGTGAGCATCTGCAAAATTATAAAAAATATGGATAGAACGATGAGTGAGTATTATGGGAACATTCTACTTTCCTTGTGAAAAGTGAGCATTCTCATTCGCACCCCTTCCCCAGAATGGACACATATCAATTAAGTTCTGATGCGGTTCCCTTTGGACTGCGGCAATCTGGTGCTGGTTTATGGCCAAGGCAATTAGCTCCGTTGGCCCTATCATTATGGCTGGCGAACGCCCACTCAGCACCTGCGAGGGGCTTTCGAGGGGTCCGGAAGGTTAGGGCGGTGTAGTAGTGTAGTATCTAATCTAACTAACGGCGAGTTGATGGTAAAACTTTTACTTTCAACCTCATGGATGAATGCACAGGAGGAAAGAAGGATATTTGGGAGCTTGTTTTATCGAAATAACCTAATCATCGTGTTGATATAAAAGTTTTGATGTAAAATTTGTTGTTTCAGTACTTTTAAAAACTCGAAACCTCTTAAAGTATGAACACTATTTTACAACATTCTGGTGAATTTTAATGACTAAAATACTTTTTGCTATCAAAATACTTTCAACTTTTAATTATTCCCAAGCATATTTTTAAAATATTGCAAATATTTTGTGAATTTATTATGGTATTTATGTTTATAATATTTTAAATTAGTAATAATTGTTTGTTTCTACATTCTTTATTTTTTTTAATTATGATAATGTGTCGAAATGGGAATTTTTGTTTTAAGAAAAACTTTTAAGTAATGACTAATTTCCAGTTATTTCTCTGCAGTGTAGCTTATTTTTTCCCTGCCAATCTGCACTATCTCGAGTACCTCTGTACGTGTGTCTGTCTGCCTGCCGCTGTATCCTTTTTAGAGTTCAGGCAACCAGTGCGTGATTGAGGCGAAGGACAGGACAGACCATTCAAAGGCTCTGCCAGCACATTTGTTGTGGCTGTCGACATGGTCAGGGACATGGAACTGGACACGTCCTCTTTACTCCTGCCTTGTTTTTTTGGGCCAATCGACTGACTGGCCTTGGATCGATGGGACGCGTTTGTGGCCTACACCGCAGAAAGTGGAAAGCAGAAAGCGGTTCATAAAGTACACAACCGCAAGTACACATGTTTGTCTATCTATCTGTGCATGGAATGGAACATTATCCTTTCTTGGCTCTTCTTGCAAGTTAAGGACATGCGTAAGTCGCAAGTTTTACGACTTCATTAGACGGCAGACTGTCGCCGGCTGGCCATTTCATTTCCACACCTCTTGGATTCACTCAACCGAAACAGCCTCATGACTTGGCGTTTATGGGCCTTTCGGGAGGGCAAATTGCCAGTTCGACATGGAAAACAACAAATTTGAACTCAATTAGAACGGAAATGTCGATTCAAGTCCATAAATACACATTGTACATATGTAAAATTCTGTCGATCACAAAAAATAAAGAGAACTCTCGGAAAGATTTCTCACATTATGGATCGGCGTTTGTGTTTTGTTTGCTTTGTTGCCCCCCACAATTTGATTAAGCGGTATCAAAGGGTATATAGATATGTGCTTGCCATATATATACACATATGAATCGCTATCGCATTACCAGGTAAAAGAGGGAACGCGAGGCAGGTGCTTTATTTCAGCGAAACTAAAAATAAAAAACCTTTTCGCTCTCGGGTTTAGGGTTTCAAGTGCAATTTGCATTTAAGCATTCACTGCTCATCGTAGTTTTTTAATGGCATTTTCTTGCCCCTGACAAAGTGCTTCCGATGAAAATTTCCTCGAATCGGGTCTTTTTTGGTAACTAAATATCGATGTTCGGTAATCTAATGTGGGATTCTACTTTCCTTATCATTACTTTGTATTTTTTTCATAGGTAAACTTTTTAATTATATTTTAAAAAATTACGATAACATTTAATAACACATAGAATTAAGAAATGGTCTGTATTTATAATTTTTATCAGAATTCTCTATAATATTTAGGTAGTGCTGATAATACAGAGTAACTAAATATAAAACTTTATAGCTCAATTTAAGGTTTGACCCAAAAAGAGATCTTTATAGTTTAATTATTCAAGGGTCTGTCGGTAATTCCGCAGTAAAAGTTTTTATCTCAGGGCTTTCCATGTTTTTGCGTAAGGTTTTAGTCTTTTGAGCACTTGATGCCCCAACCGTGCCCACTTTTAATTACAACTAAATTAGCGCATTTTATTAAATTCCACGCCAGAACAACGGAACAGGGCACGCCCTCTGCCTCCCATTCTCCTTTCTCCGGACCAGATGAAACAAGTAATCTTCACATGGCACAAGGAACCGGGTAGTTCCGGGGGATATCGAGGGGTGCTTCGGACGGAAGGGAGAAATCGGAGTCAGGCGGGGTCCAATTCAACTGTTTGGCGCTTTGTTTTCGCTGCTCCGCTTTGTTCCAACGCTTTTTGATATTTTGCGCATTATTTTTGTGTGCGAGCTGTGTAAAACTTATTTTTAAGTCCCAACTGGTTTAAGTTCAGGGTAATTAATGCAAAAGTTATACCCAATGGGGGCGCCAAATATCGCCTTTGTGTATGAAACCTATTCGAACTGCGGGCTGCCAATACACATACAACTTGGGGAAAAGCCGCATCTTATCAGTGGTATATTTTCCGCTTCGCTCCATTTTACATTTTCATTATACTCGACAAATATTTGATGGTAATTGCCCAAGCCGCCACACATAAACAGCAACAATTGCCAATGTTGATTTAACAACGACACCTGAAATAACAAAAATACCAGCCAAAGGGAGACACATTTACACACTCCGATGACAGATTAGATTTGCGATGGCCGGGTGATAAGCCCCAGCAGTCTGACATCGGGGGTGTTGACTGGACTGGGTGTATTTGTTAACCGTGCATACATAAATATATAAATTAAAGCTTCGCAAGAGCTTCAGATATTTATGAACATTAAAAAAACACATTTCGCTTGTGCACACGCGAGAAAATTTAACTGATAATATTTAAATATTTGTTGTGTATATAAATGACACTTTTTCTTGGATAATTGTACGTGATAACAGTAATATATAGAACTTTTATAAGACTTATGGTATATAAGATCTATTTTTGGTAAATTCCAAGACCACTGTTTTATATGTCTAGCATTCATTTAATATATTTGTTGCTCTATTATAACATTTTTAAAAATGGTCAATGCTCCACCAACACTTCTGATTAAATTAAAAATAAACCGCGGTTGATTTATAAACGTATAATTGTTCAAACAGATAACAACTGGCGCCTCGTGTCAAGTACTTGTCAACTTCCCAGCAACGTAAAGCCCATATTTGCATTTCAATCGAAGTGCCGATCGGCTTGGAACAAGTATGGTAAGTACAAGTCAATGTTATTAACTGATGTTTAATGGTTGTCATTAGCAGGTGTTAAGTGCGGATTAGAGAGATAAAGATCTCACCTCTTAGTAGAGAGAATAAATTAAAAAACTAATTTAATGGAGCAGATATATGTGATATAATCTAGGGATGAATCATTTTCTGCTTAAAAGTGTGGTACTTTTGTTTTCGTTTAAAGGCATATCTTATCTGGATTTGGCTCAGAGTATGGACAGCTGGATTTCATACATACTCTACTTTTTAGCAATTACAATCTGCGTTGAGAACTTAATTATCTCGATTCCCCAAGCAACAGACAATCAAACATTTAAATCATGTCCGTTTCCTGGCTATAAATAAACAATGGACAATGCCAAGAAGAATGTCAACCATCCCATCCCACGATTTTTCAATTGCGTGCTTGCACTTGCGTTTTTTTTCTGAGTGGTGTACTTGAATAATATATAGGGTTTTCTGTTTATTTTTTGGCTATGTCAAGGCCCCAAAAATTAAAAAAAGAAGAAAAACCACCACTCACCTGACATTTGCATAGTGCTGGCCGGAGTTCCAATCCACATGCTCGATATCCGAAGAGGTTTTGGCGTTGTCGCAAGGCATTTTGTTCGTAACTCTGTCTGTAAGCTAGTTTGCAGGGTATTTCATAGTCGTGGCGATCCCAGTCCGCTATCTAAAATGAGGGGTTTTCAACCCCAAAAAGGGGGCTCCTTTGTCTTATATGCTGGTTAGTCTTGCGCTTTTGTTATGATTCTCCGCTGGTTATTTGTTTATTCCCAGCGATAAACAGAGGCTGTCGCCGTCTTTATTTTTAGCGACCCTGTTGGCAGGGGCTACTTCGATTTTTGCACAATGTACACCGAATCTATTGCACTTTTATTTTCCTTTCTTTTCGTTATTTTTCCTTTCAACGCCAACGAACTTCTGGCCGTGCGCTTGTTTGTGTTGGTAGGTCTATTATTATATCGTTTTCCTTATGCGCGAAGAGCGCTGTCGCGACTGATTCGAAATTTGTAATTTCTGACCCAACACCGAGCGGTTTGACTACTCTACGCTTAAAGGCTATGCTTCTAGGGATTACACATATTTTTCATGTGTTTTAACAAACTAAAAACAGAGACACATCCTCACTCACGATTCACCAAAACGACGCGACCAGTGTGACTGCTGGTGGGACAGTTGAAACATACCAAGAAGTGTGCCCGCACTGGATCACGGGAATAATCTCAAGTACCTCTTGAGAAATCCCATAACTAATTTAGATAATAATGATATTTGTTAATAAAATGTTTAGATTTATTTAATTTTATTACACTCCCTTGCATTTAAAATGAATTTCCGGTAACCATCGATATGTGGATACCGCAAATCTTTTGGTCACCCTAAAAATTGGTAACGTATTCTTTAAAGTAAATTCAATTCCAAATTAGGTAGTTTTGCAATTCGGGCCATAAAAGGATGGCCAACGCCTTCATTAAGAACATAATTGCAATTAAAAACTACTGAACCACATGTAATTATTCAAAATAAATAAATATCTCAACCCTTACAGTAAATTAAAAGACTATTATCCGGTTTTAATGTAGGTTTTTATTATTATACTTTTCCGTTAAATCCATTATTGACAATGACTACAAAAAGCGGATCGATTTAATGTTGCCGATTTTTGATAACAAATGGGGTTCATTTCGGTTTCGTTACGCGGGTCTTGGACAAGAGTTACGATCAATCGCTGCTGTTGTTTATAACCATAAATAAAGGCAACACAAACTAACTAAACTCTGAGGGATCGGATCGGTTGGCGGGCGTGGCCAGGCAGCCTACAAAGTGTAGATCGATTTGACGTTGGAGCCCTGCTTGACCATCGTGTCCTTGTGCAGCTGGTACTGCAGCGAGTTGTTGCGTCCCAGACGCAGGGCATCGCGCAGCTTGTGGCCAATCTCCAGGGCAGCCTCCTCGTTGTTGCCGTTGGCAGTCCAGATGGCTGAAAGGAGGGTGGCGTTGAACAAAGGAATTCGAAATAAGTTGGGTGTGACCACTTACATATCTTGTTGCTCTTGCCGCGAATGTTTACGACAGCGCCACAGATCTGGTCGGAGTGATCGAAGGCCTCGCCAATCAGGCAAAGCAGCTGGAGGGAAAACACAGAAGGGAGTTAGTCATATGGAATAACTGGATCGTCGTGTTGCTCTTGTGTATACTTACCACATCGAGCCAGAGGTTATCCAGATCGCTCTTAGAGCTTTTGTTCAGTGTGATGACCCAGCGACCGCCCTGCTTGTTAGCAGCATCCTCCCACATGGGACTGCATATAAGAAATCACAGTTAATAAGGTATACCTAGTTAGAGCTGCAATTCAAACCCACCGAATGTTCTTTTTGAAGAGCGAGTAGTCACTGCCCAGTTTGATCTCTGATGGCGGCTTGATGTGGTTGTACAGGCTCCAGAAGTCCTCGACAGTATCGAAGCTGGTGATCTCGTTCTGCATGTCCTCCCAGGACTTGGTCCGATCGTTTTCGAGGTACCACAGGGTCCAGACGTTCATGAGCGGGTGTTTGAACAGGTGCTCGGTGCGCACAGCATCGTCGGCGGCGACGGCACTGGTGGGTGCAGCGTTGCCTGCGGGCTCACCGGCCTCCTGGGGATCCTCCTTGGGCTTGACCTCCTTGACCTCGGCCTTGGCGGGAGCGGCAGCCGGAGCGGGTGGTTCCGGACGACCCTGCTGCTCGCTGCTGGGGGCACTGGTCTGCGGGAGAGAGTGTCAAAAGAAGATCGGGGAGGGATTCCAAGAGATTAGATTGGCTCGGCTTAGCGACAGGCGCACTGAGATAGTATTACTTTGAACATGGACTTGGGATTGGCAAAGTTCTTCATTCTGTGAAAGTCGCTCTGCATGTTGGCGGCCGTGTTTATTGGATGCGTTTGATGGTAGGATCAGTTCTTATCGGTTCCGTAGAGGACTCGGATCGGATTCGCCGTGATTCACTTGCCGCTCTCTCTGTCGTGGTGTTTGTGATACTTGTGGTGGTGGTGGTGCGTGTGTGTGTGCGAGAGAGCGAAGCTTTTGATTTCTGTTCGAGTGTGTGTGGATTTCGGATTGTTTCTTGATATCTTCCCTGCAGTTCGCTTTTCACTTGTGTATTATTAACCAAATAACTAAGTAATGATAATACAAAAAACTCGTTAAACTTGTTGGTATATTGAGTGGTTGGTTGGGGGGTGTAAGTATATATTGAGTATATGTGGAGTATATCCTGCTTCACTACTCTACTCTACTGCTAAAAAAAAGCAAATGTTCCTAGCGAACTCCGAATCGAAAGTGGCGATGGAATTACAGCACACACACACACGCGCACGTATTTGACATAAAAACACAGATTGCCTGTTGAAATTGAAAGAATTGGAATTGATGTTTTATATTTGAGTTAAAGAGTTTAAATTTTAATTTTATTTGTTGCGGCTAAAATTCGAGACTGCGTGTGCGAGTTCAAAGCAGCGGCGCGATTAACTGAAAAAACGTCAGAGAAAGGAGGTGGAAAGTGGTGAAGGAAAGAAAACCAACGGTTCTTGGCGATGCTCGCGACTGCGACTGCAATGGCCGACAAAAATATGATTTAACTGTTGTTCGCGACTGCTTAATTGCAGTAATTCACTCTTTTTTCTTTTTTAGTCTCTCTGGTTTGCCTATTTATGTAGCAAAAAGAAACAGAAACCCACACACACACGCGCGACGTCTTGACAAATTCCAGCCACAAAGAGAGAAACGAGCGAGAGAGCAGTGAAAACGTGTGGTATGCAAATGCGAGAGGAGAGGAAAGAGAGCGAGTGACCGCGAGAGCGAGATAGCTAGATAGAGACAGACAGAGAGAGCGATAGCTATGACGTAGACAACAGCGTGCAAGTAGCAATTGATATTTAGCAATTATTGTGCGCGAAATAAAGGCTGCTGATTTTGTGGGGGAACGAAAATAACGGTGAACACAATGATGATGATGCCACGCCAACTGCACACTTTTCCGCTCGACTGTCGCCTCCCCCTCTTGTGCAACAACCCTGTTTTTGTTGTTCCTGCCACGGCTCAGCCGAAATCGAAATCGAAACCATGCGGCTTGTCTTTTCTCGCCTTACCTGCTCCGTCTCCAACACTACCATGATTTCGATGGCAAAGGTATCGAAAGTATTGTGGTTCGGTTACGCACTCGCTTTGCGTAGGTGACTGGGCTTAATTATTATTAGAATTATTAAATTCTTTAATTAAGTTTGGGTTTTTGGTGGCCAGACAGTGTGACCAGAGCCAGGAGGAATTTAGTGATGGGAGGGCGAGGGCAGCTGCTGTCGATTAATCGATGCGACAACTCTGGTCATGGCTGTCACTAGCTAGTTGCTGTCAAACTTCAGCAGACCGTTAAATTTAAATAATCGCCGTTTGAGGAAAAAGCTTTTTAAAATTGATCACTTGGAATTTGTAGGCTATAATGAAAATGCGAAAGGGTTTGCAGTAAAATCATTTTAAACTCTTTGATAACCTCATAGAAAAGGTGAACAAAAAATTAATATAGTCCTAAGTTTATTATAATATTTTTGTGTTATTATTCACAAAAGAGGGTAATTAAACAAAGTTAATTATGCTTTTTTCTGGTAACTTATGGCTATAGAAAATCCATTAACTTCACATTTAAAATAACGAGCTAGCTTATAAAAAAAAGTATCTTGGCAATTAAGATATTTTAATGGCAATGGTGTTTTGGTAATAGCTTCTTCTTCATTCTTATTGTTTAGACCCAACAATCATAAATTGTTTACATGGGAACTCTTTAAATAATTTAATTAAAATCCACAAGGAAGTTAGATAAACTGCCAAAGCCAATCTTAGAGCGTTAATCGAAAATATGAATGCAAATTTAATTGACATTTCATCTGTTTCCCACAGCACGATCACCATCAACAACAGCGTCAGCGTCATTTATCATACGCAATTATTTGATATTTTAAAGGCAGCGAACAAAATAACAATGTATTATAAATAATTATCAACCAAATTTAAGACGGAGAGGCTCAGAAAACCTGATTTTTGGTTGGAAATTAGGTCTTCGTTTTTATTTAGACATTGGCATCATCAATTGGAATTCAATAACAAAATGACAAACTTGAGAATGAATCAATGAGTTTTCCAAATAATAAGATTCTAGTTTGTTTATTTGTTTTCAAGGCGGATTCCAGAAACCACCAGAATAACAAAATAAATGAATGAAATAACAAAGTATCGAAATTGCTTTAGCCAGAACTGGGACGTCAGAGGTTATGTTTTTGCCACATACATAAGTTAGTCTAACCTGTTAGTGAATCATAAATAACCCAGAACCTTAGTTGTTTCCAAAGCTGTTTAGTATTTGGAACCAACAAAATTCTAGCTGGAGATTGGCTCGCCTTTGTCTGCTTTAAAAATAGCCAAAAGATCCCAAAAACACAGTGGGAAACACTCGGCAACAGATGAAGATGAGGATGATGATGATACTACTTATGAGGGATGATGATGGCGATGATACTACCGATGAGATGATGATGTGGCGCTTTGGATACGCTTGACTTTCAAAATAGACTGTGTTGCAGTAGTCGCAATCCGACCATTGAAGATGTTTACGGACCCAGTCTGGAACGTGAAGCGTGTTGATTATTTAAATAGTTAAGTCATTTTGTAAACGAACAACTGCGCAGTTGCCCTTGTAAGCGCCTAATAAGCGGCTTTCAAGAGTTCGGCACGATCGGAATCCCTTCCCGAAAGCCCAAGATCCGTGGGCTCTAATTACACTTGAGCCGGGCTTATTGAACTGACATTTGATCGCCTATCCGAGTGATGTGCTTACCCGTTTATTACCCATCGCATCCTCTATTGTACTCGCATCGCATCTAATTATGCAGCACGGACTTCAAGTGCTTGGCGCATGTCTAAACAAAAAACTTCCGCCGATCTACAGGAAACCCGGAGCCAAAGTTAAAGCTAAAGCAGTAAACTTTGCATTAATTAGAAGTAAAAAGTGATTGAGTCGCTCAAAGATGCTTAATTGTAAATAAATCATAGGCAAGTGGTAAGAGTGAAATGTTTGAGATTCGCAGGTTCGACTAGGAGGTACCTTATCGATATAAAATCTAAAATCTATGCACTACTATAAAATAGGAATTAAAAAAAACGGTAAGTAGCAAATTTCACCCAGAACGGAATGACATAAAAATCTAAAAAAATCACATTAATTCCTAAAATAATAAATAATAAATGTCAAAAATAAAATATGTAAAACCCTAGAATAAGATTCTTAATTTATTGGATTTTGTAAAACTTTTGATTTCTTGCGAATTTGTTAAACAAAAAAAAAAGAGGTGATCCAAACCATCAAGATAAGATAAACCAAACCAGATTTGAGAAATCCAAACGTCGAATACGCCCGCCAGAGCAGTGAATTCCAAGAGGCAAAAAAAGTATCTTTAAGATACTCGAGAACTGACAGCCAACGAGCGCTGAAAATGCCACTTGAATCGAATCGAAAAGGGTTTTAAAAAAGATAACAAAAGATGGGTAGACCACAAAGCTATTAGATAACTAATTGACCAAGCGGCATACATACAATTAATGATGTTTTCATAGCATCTCTCTGAATATATATCCGTAGAATATATCGGCAGCCGAGTGTGAGAAGTGCGAATTTGAGCGACGTTGATAATGAACTTCAAATTGCCGCCACTGGCTGTGGGATGCGAGATTGCGAGATTCTAAAGCTGAGTAAGAAACCGGACAGGTGAAGCTCAGTCTGCTGGTCAGCGGAACACAACGCAACCAGCACATCTTCATTCAGATTTATGCAAAACGCAAAAAACAACAATACCGAGCCGAGTTGAAAGTTAGTATATAAGCAGTGCCTACGGATATTCAGTTATTAGTAGCCCGCCAACTGCAGAACAGCGAAAACGTAGTGATACCTGGATATACACCCCTATTAAAACCTATCATTTCGATCGGAATCCATAATGAAGTGCTTCATCTTGGCTGCTCTTTTGCTGGTAAATGCAGAGAATTTGCATAATTAAGCTGATATTTACGATCGCCTCTGAATAGATCCGATCCATTCAATTAAAATCCGGGTTATAAATGTCAACTGTGTGCGGATCGGATCGCAAAGTGCAAATATAAAAGTTATACAATGTGCAAAAATTAAGCAAACCTTGGGTTACATGCGAGATGAGACTTTAATCTAATGATATGACATCATCTTTATTTTCTCTGATCTCTCCGTTCCGTTCCTCTCCAGAACTGTGTAGCGTGTTAAATTGGCCATACAATTTAAGCCACAATATTACGCTTGTCTTAATATTTAGCTAATTGTTTTCACTATCATCTTTTTTATTTAAGGCCACCCTAGCCAGCGGCGAGAACATCTTTAAGATCAACATAACGCCCGAGGAGGCTCAGCAGTTCTTGAACAGCGCCCAATTGCGTGGCATTGGCGACATCGAATATGCACCGAAGACCGGAGAGAACCCGCTGCCCGAGGCCCGCAATGAGCAGGGACAATTCGTGTACATGGGTCGTGTGATCGAGCATCCCGAGGATTACGTGGAGGAGCACTATGACGCCCACCAGTACCATGGTCAGGATGGTCTGGGTCAGTTTGCCTACGGCTACAGGGACTGGAACCAGGGCAAGAACGAGAAGCGCGATCACGAGGGCACTGTTACTGGATCGTACAAGTATGTCCAACCGCATGGCCGTGACTTTGTGGCCAACTACTATGCCGATAAGACCGGTTTCCATGTGGAGGACAACCGTCCGGCGCACCTCAAGCTGCCGGCCACCAAAACCCCGGCTGTCCTGAAGGCCGAGGAGGAGCATTTCCGCCTTTGGGGTGAACTGGCCGCCGCCGCTGGTCACAATCCCGATCCCTATGCCGCCGAGTACCAGCAGGAGGGTCGCTATCAGCCCACCGAGGATGAGATCAAGCCCTACGTCCACGAGGAGCAGCCATACGTGCCCGGTCCCGAGGAGACCGGCGAGCCAAAGGGATTCTTCTACGCCTTCGACTACAATGTCCCATTGTTGCGCAACAAGGAGGAGCGTGCCGAGCTGGAACGTCTGCGGGCCGTCAACAACAAGGACGAGTAAGAGATCCAGAGGTCCTTACGGATTTGGGAGATCCATCGCATCCATGGATCGCCTTGTATAGGTCGTTCTGTAGAAAGTAGCAAATACATTCCACATATTTATTGAATCCTTCGCTTAATAAATAAATCGCAGTTTCAAATACACTTTTGTCAAATACGATCTTTTATTATTACATACATATACATATAAAAATGTGTGTTTTTGTGTATTGGCTTTTCATTCGCAAATGGGTGTGTGTTTGTTTGTTTGTTGTAGAAGTTTTTCCAGGGTGTTCCGGAAAACTCTAGATATTTTAGAAGCTGAGATAACCCAACTAATTTAGCTTCTTAGTTAGCAGTATGAAATAATCAAAAGCACCTCCATTATGTTCCAAAACTCTAGAGTTTTCTGGTACCATCCATATTGCTGTCAACTCGCCACACGCATTTTTATTATAATTTTCTTGCCGTTCTCCCTCTCTTTTCAAGTAAAATTATTGCTTTTTGCTCTTCGCTTAGAAGACTTTTAATCTTAAACTAGTTTAATTTGTATTTATAGTGTTATGTTTGTTGCTGTTTCTGTTGTTGGGTTCGTGCTTTAATTAAATTCAAATTATGCACGAGCATTTCTCATTTACAACCAGTTAAAAACTAGCATATACTTTAGGGTTTATTCGTTCCAACTCACAATTAAGGAATCTCTGGGCTTTAAGTATAATACCAATTGGATGCGATCAATTTTGATTAATTCTCATACACTCCTTCTGTATGGCACCTTAAAAAAACTAAACACAAATATTAAAGTAAGTTCTGTTGGGATTTCCGCTTACTTGAGGTTTTTCCTAGCAAACAAAATTAAATTTTATTCGGTATACGTTGTGTATGTGTTTTTGAGTTTTTCAGTTAAATTCTTCGATGTGGAAACAAAATTAGATTTTCGATTGAATCACACTAGAAATTTCGTTCTTTTATGGAAATATGTAGCTAACTTTATATACAAAGTCAGTACATGTATATACTTTTATATGGCAGCATAGTTCAGTCCGATATTGCAGTTGAAACTTTTTGTTTTATCTTTTCTTTATTTTCAGTGGAGTGTTCCGAATATTTATTCGAATTCTAGTGGTTTACTCTCTATATTTATGAGTCATGAGTGGTTTCGTTTGAAGTTGAGGGATCGGGTTAGCACAAACAATAAACACAGTAAAAGGTTAAACATTCCAACAGTATCAATTACAACACAACAAGCACGCACAGAAAATAAATAGAAGGTACGGTACTCAATAAGAGGAACTAAAAGTTAAACTTTAAAAAAATAAAACATAATAGCGACATTGCGGATCTGTATACTTTTTCTCGCATTCGGGTATACTAAGGTACATAAGTTAGTTCTGGCTTTATAGAGCCGGCTTTTAAACTTTAAAACTCCCTCCGTTCTACAGCCCCTCAACTTCAAAGCGTGGAGATCAATCGATCCAGGGTTAGGGTGTTTGGATCTGCGAAGTTTCTTAATACTTTTGCACGGATATGGATATGGACTGTCTGGGAAATGTCTGGTGGGTTGTTCCCCGATGAAGTAATGGATGACGATCTGGGAATGGAGCTAGTAGTTAGTCTGAGATGTGATGTGCTGGGATGTTCATTTGGCGCATGAGTTTCATTCGACGATTACGTGTTAAATACATTAATTCTCGTGTTTATCAACTGGTTCTTGCTAGGCTCTTGTCGCTCTTTTGGGCTTGTTGTATATAAGGCAAACTGTATGCGAATCATACATATATTGAACTATGTAAATACGTTTATCATTTTGTCAGTTAAATGCCGGGGAAGATCCTGGGAGAAGCGCTGTCGTCTATATAAATGTCTATGAGCTGGAGCATGGCACAACTGTTAGTTCATCTAGTCCTGGTTCTGAGTGGCTATCCAAAAAATTGACCAACGGTGTAAACGGGTGTGTGAGTGTATATACTATATATATTCTGTATATATAAATCTTGTATATGCTACACGACTCTATCCACGACTCTAAGCCCTAAGTGCTGACGCAGTGACTCCTTTCACTGGCGAGTGGTGCCCTCTACTCGTTCATCTTTCATCCTAACTCCCACTTACCTACGAGTTTTTTGTGTGTGTAAATTCAGGATTATATCTACTTTGCAGCCGCTGCCGCTGCTGTGGCATTGGTCGACGAAACTTTCAGCTTGATGAACATGCTGTTGTCGCCATTGCTGCCGCTGTTCAGATCCAGCTTCTGCACCTCGCACTCCAGATTGTTGATGCAGTTCTTCTCGTACTGCGTGGTTCCGTTGTCCGAGGCGGCGGCCTTCTCTGTCGGCTGCTCACTGGGCGCCACCTTCTTCTCTTTGCTCTTTTTCAGCGCATTCAGCAGGGTCTTCTCTTTGCTCTTGCCCTCCTTGTGACTGCTGTCCTTGTCCTTGTGCTTGTTGTTCTTGAAGCGCGGGAAGATGCAGCCGTTGGGCAAGAAGCCGCCCAGTTTCTCCTTCTTGGTGGGGGCAGCAGGCGGAGGATTTGGTGTGGCAACAGGAGCAGCAGCGGCAGGAGCTGGGGTTGGACTGGGAGTTGATGCGGCTGATGCTGGAGGCGTTGAGTTACTGGAGGTGGGAGTACTGGCACCATTGGTGGGTGCCGGTGAAGCAACCTTTACCTCTGGTTCGGCCTCCACCGCCACCGCTTGATTGTCCAGCACCATGGCCGATCCATTCGACGAGCTTCCCGCATCCGTTTGATCCACACAAGCTTCCTCCAGTAATGCTCCTGATGGCTCCTGCTGTTCCGCCTGCTCGCTGGCCACCTTGTTGTCCAGTTGCTGGGCAAACACGGCCAGGGTGATGCCATTGCCATTGCCATTGCTATTTCCGTGCTCTGCCAGCTGGGACTCAGGCAGGTGAGCTGGTGGCGAGCCGGCCTCGTTCATTGCAGCACCAGCACTAGCCGCCCTCGCGGCATCCGGCGACTTGGGAAACATCTGCTGCGTGGTGATGTTCTGGTAGTGCTGCTGCTGGCGCTGCTGCATCATCTGCTCCTCCCGCTCGCGATCGCGCTGCGCCTGCACGGCGTTCCACACATCCTTCAGCTCGCCCGAGATGTCGCGGTCCTTGAGTATTACGGCGTTTCTGGGGGAATGGTTGAAAATTACATGTCAATTGGGATAAATGCAAATGGTGTTTAAGGACTGCAGCTAACTTACCTGACTAGTTTCACGCCTGGATTCATAGCCTCCACAAAGTCACACATCAGCTCCACCATGGCTCGTCGCTCCTCGGGATCTTTGCTGTGGCGTCCTGAATCCTTCAGAACCTCTGGATTGGCCATTACGGCAAAGACGATGGGAGGACTTCGCGGACTGCCAGGTGGCACCTGGAGCGATACAATTGATATAAATAATTAAAATATTGATAGCCTAAACAATTTATTTTAAATGTTGAAAAAATAAATATCATTTACAAGAATTTCAGGAGTCTTGATTGAGAAGCAATAAATTGTGTATCCTGAACTACAAATTTAAAATAAATAGGTATAGGCCCAACTAAATAAAATGGCACTACATTGTGACTATCGCATTAATAAATAAGCTCGAAGCTTGTAGCGTTGATGATTTAAAGTAAATATAAATACAAATACATCCAGAAAAAATGTTTAAACAATTCTAAGATCCATTCAATTTCAAATAAATAAAATCCAGATAAACTGTTTTCAACTTTAAAAACAAAATCAGACTAGTTTTATTTTTATTTCAAGAGAGTTCCTTTGTCTTCAGTTCATAACATTTCTTGTCTTCCATTCTACATTTTTCTCCGAGTTAGGAACTTATTATCATTATTTCTTATCAGAGCTTACCCGCATGCCGCCGTAGAGGGGAATGGGATCGCTGGGCTCCTGCGGTATCACAATGCGCGTCCAGCTGAGGACGTTGATGAAGAGCTCCTCGCCGGACTCCGTGGTGGTGCGGATGCACATGTGGGGCTGCGGCGGGTTCTTGAAGTGCCGATAGGCCCGCGAATGTCGGTAGCTGTGCGGCGGCGGTGAGGAGTTCATCAAACTGAGCCCGAGTCCTGCGATGCCATTGCTGTTGCCCTCGATTTCCTGTTGCTGCGGATCCTGGTGCATCTGTAGCTGGGTTTCCGTGTCCAAATTATTGTTGTAGCAAATTGTGTCGGTTTGTTGATTTTCATTGATGGCAGTGTTCGTATTTGTTTCCTCTCCTTGCTGTTGTTGCTGGGGTTTTTGCTCCTGGGCGGCCGCCTCAGGTTCAAGTTCCGCCGCAGACATGGTGTTGGAGTTAATGTGTATAGCTTAGCAGTCTTTAGTTGAATCAGTTTCAATGAAATATCCTTTTGTTTTTCTTTCGATTTCTGGTATAAGCTTCAATTCGCCTTGCGGCGAATTCGATTAGCCGTGTTTTCGTCCTCTTTGTTCTACCACGCACTCACACCAGCTCTCTCTCTCTCTCTCTCGTTCACAGGCTCGCCGCCTTCTTACAACATTATTATTGCTCCTTGGGTCCTGGCTGCGTGCCTAACTTTTGACCTTTGGCGTAATTAATGGACTTGCCTGCATATTAGGGGCTATTGCGTATTATACCCCCCTCGGTTGACACTAATATCCTCCAGAAATTCAAAGTCTTTTATCTGGCACGCACACAAAGGCAAAACACCCTTCTGCTCTACACACGTACAAGTGGGAGTTGCTCGTCTGCAGGGGAAGGGGGAGGAAGAGAAGAGAAGACGAGGTGAAAACATGAAAATGGAAAAGTTCAAAGCGTTTGCGGTGCCACACTTACACATTTCACTGATTTTCATTTATAATAATCACTTTTCCATTGCACCATGCACACAAAAACACACACAGACAAACAAACGGGCGCAGTTACATACTTATATATATATGTACACACTAGATGCGTTTTTCAGACTCGCACTCACATATTTCCCATTAAAATGGGAAAACAATGCAGCCAGCCGAACGTGTGCGCTGCGCTGATTTTTATATTTAGCTTTTTAGCAGCTTTTCATGGCAGACGGACACACGGGAAAACAGCCGATTTTTCCGACAACCCAACATAAACAAAAAACTAATGGGCCAGTGTAGCCAGATGGGGCTGCAAGAAAAGTGCAGAGTTGCCAGACGGCAATGAAGGCCAGGGGTGTCGTTACTCAAAAAATAATTGCTATTTTAAATTGTATTACAATTGTTATTTAAAAATCTAAAACTAAAACTAGTGTAGAAACTAAATGAATAAATGAAAAACACAAATAATTATGATTATTTTCTATGACCAAGTGACAAATCGATAAATTGCATAAACTAGTTCAATAACCTAGTTCCGGAACCTAATCAATACATTTGCATCCCTGGTCCAGCCGGTTAATTTTTGCACAAGCGCTGGACAGAAAACTGAAATAAAACGGCTTAAAGTGAGATATAAATCAATAGCCACCTTTGTAAATAAACAGTAAGGCAGCGGGCTATTGTTGGTAAATCAGTTTCCAACGCGCAACCCACTGAATTTGGAGCAAGTCGGCCAGTTCGCCCCGCAATTTTCCCACGGGGGTGTGTGTATAACAAAATGGCGTCCTCGCAAGTCTCAAACAAATCGGGCTCCGGTTGGCCGCGCCGCGGCAGTCAAGGCCAAGCGGATGCAGCCAGCAGCAACAACAACGGCACCCAGAAGTACACCAACCAGGCGCTGACCATCAACCGAACGATCAATCTGTGGGTATCACTTAAAACATTCCGGATCTATAAAGATGATCAACGGATCGTATGTTTTTTAGATACCCCCTGACCAACTACACATTCGGCACCAAGGAGCCGCTCTTCGAGAAGGACCCATCGGTGCCGTCCAGATTCCAGCGGATGCGCGAGGAGTTCGACCGGATTGGAATGCGCCGGTCGGTCGAGGGAGTGCTCCTCGTCCACGAGCACGGTCTGCCACATGTCCTGCTGCTGCAGCTGGGCACCACATTCTTCAAACTGCCGGGCGGCGAGCTGAACGCCGGCGAGGATGAGGTCGAGGGTCTGAAGCGATTGCTCTCCGAGGTGAGCCGAAAGTATAGTCCTAAATGGGTGTTCAAAATAGGTCAATCGGGTATTCAGGTCGTATTCTGGTTTTAGAAGCAATGTTTTCAGTTTTACAATTATATAATACTTTTTAAGTCTAGTTTTAAGGTCTTTAACCCAAATCCCATCTTTAGGATAGCATATCTATAGTTGTATCCACTAAAGCCTTTAATGAAAACTATTTACTAGACGTTAGTTAAACTATTGGCACCATAAAACTTTTATAAAAGTGTTTAACATTTCAAGTTTCACATTTTCAATTCCAATGCTGTAAAATGTTCTTTATATGCGTAAATTGTACATATTTTAAGATGATCGAGATACCACCTTTTTATATTTTATATTTACACTACTTAACTGATCTTTGTATTTTGATTATTTTGTAGACGCTGGGTCGTCAGGACGGCGTGAAGCAGGAGTGGATTGTCGAGGACACAATTGGAAACTGGTGGCGGCCGAACTTTGAGCCACCGCAATATCCGTACATTCCGCCGCACATCACCAAGCCCAAGGAGCACAAGCGGCTTTTCCTCGTTCAGCTGCACGAAAAGGGTAAATATCCGCCATGGGGTCTTCCCGGCCCTACGCGTAGGTACACATATATCGAGCACACCGTGTGTCCAGAATATCCATCTCTCCATGTACTTTAATATAACCTATAGATTGTTTTTGTTTTGCCAAAAACCGAATACGCTAACAAACCTCATGTCATATCTTTTCAATGCTGTTTAGATACGGACGGGAACGCCAGTTACGATGTACCCTGAGCTGTTCCATTAGCGCCGTGTGTGTGTCGTATCTACCCAACTCTACTCTCAAGAGTGCAATGCCATAGAACAACAATCGAGCAAACAGAACAAGTCAAACAGAAAAGAAAAGAAACAAACAAACAGATCGCAAAGCGGGCGCAGGCGACATCTTAGATAGTTTTGATTCTAGTCCAATTGTACAACGTGTCTCAAGTTTTTAAGCCAAATTGTTACCATATTGTTGCTCAGGACGGCGTGTTGGCATATTTTGTTGTTTCCGACTCTTGTCATCCGAAATTCAAAGATTGTTCTTGTACTTAATTTTGTAAATATGTCGACATACTTGTGAGACTGAGCCATGTTATTCTCCTATTTACATATTTATTTATCTGCTAACTTCTACTCTTATTTTTGTCAACTGTCATGTGTTGTTCATCTTAAGGTTGTTGTGTAATTGGTTGTACCAAACCGATCCACCGGGCAGGCAGCAGAGAGCATTGTAACGTTGCTGGCTGCCGCGGTTATGCGCACAAATCTCGCGTGTTTGGCAGATTTGCGTGCATGCAGTGCAGCCAGGTCGCCAGTCGCTCCTTAAATTAAGCACTCGTTTATGTAAACACAAGCAAAATACTCTGTTTATACTTTCTTTGGCCCATATTTGCTAATGCTTACCGCCTTCGCTGTGCGCTGACATGATTTCAAGTCCATTAGCTGAATCATTTCAGCGCACAAAACGAACCGCGCACATATCATGTAAAATGTTGCTCTTAATTGAAATTATGTTCATATCTGAAATTAGGAGACTTCGCTGGGCCAGCAAAGCGCCAGATGCTTTGCGAGTCACAGCGAATCCTATTCATTAGTCTAACGAATCCAACTATGAATGTAAAACATAACGCATACGACTCTCTTTATATCATACGGCAGCGAATCGACTTTTAATATGTAAATTGTACAACCGATTGTAATACCCCTAGATAATATATATTCTGTGAATTTGAATGCTCGTTGCTATCTCTACATACATGAATTCTGTCTCTATCGTTTTCCGTAATCTAGCACTATTTGCTGTACCCAAAAATTATAAGCTTGTTGCTGCGCCATTGTTCGAGCTATACGACAACTCGCAAGGCTATGGACCGATCATCTCATCCCTGCCGCAGGCCCTCTGCAGGTAAGCTCGCCCACTTGGATCTCAGTTCCCAGAGCTCTCCCACTAAAATGTACGCTTCCCTCCACAGATTCAACTTCATCTACATGTAAGGGCAGACAGAGGGATCCAGATCCAGGTCCAGCAATATTTAAGCACCAGCAGCAGCAGCACCAACGATAGCTCTACTTTACAGATTTCAGCACCCCAGATCAATCAGCGCCCGTAGATTTCCATTTCATGTGTGTGTGTGTAAACGTACATAATTGTATTGCAGATAAAATGGAAAGCCAGGCCCTTTACTTGGCAAATAGAATCGACAAAATGTGTGCTTTATTTGTATATCTTCATCTTTAATCTATTCGCCTTTTGGGGGTTGTGTTCTGTGTTCTATCAACTAAATGTTAGACAATGTTTGAGAAATGTTGAGTATAGTTATGAGATGGGTTCTGGCCAACTGGCGCTGTCCCTATAGCATGTACTCGCCATAGATTTGTTCGAAATATTCGCGTTTTCTGTAATTGGAAGATACACACGGGTTTGGATTACATTAAGGGGTTTTGAGATACCGAGGTACAAAGCGAAATGATTAGTAAAACAACTCAAGTGAAACATATCTAGCTCAGTACCAACGGCAATTACACTACGTACATTTCAATTTGCTATTGTTAACATTAAATCGTGAGACTCTAGTTTACGGATGCTCTTCGGAGTGCGTGGCTTGTAACAAATGAACGGATCAACAAAAGTCTGAGAAGAAGCTCACAACGAAATCATCGAACTGAAGTACAGGAACCGTTTGGTGTGATATTTTGATTAGAGATAATACATTCTTAGACTCTAGATTAATTTTGTTAATTATGCTTATGCCACACGTACAAAAGATGCTAGCAAATATTGCGTGGTGCTTCGGTGTTGTGATCGATCTTTACCACAACTTATTGTGATAGAACTTGAGATCGTTGTAGCCCTGATCGGTGAGGCCACCGCCGCCGGAGGAAACGGTGGACATGGCATCCGTGTTGTCTTGGCCCGGCGAGGTGGCATCATGGCCGGGCGGACGGTTGATCTTGACCACGCCGAAATCTTCGCGCTCCATCTGATCGAACTCCATCTTGCTGCTGGGCATTACGGCCATGCCGACGCCGAACGATCGGTTCTTCATGCCCGTGTGCTGCTTGCTCAGCTGGAAAGCCGGAGGTCTCCGGTTGTCCCCGACAATGCTCTCGGCCACCTCAGGGGATCGCACGGACGGGGGAGTCGGAGTGTGGCTCTTTTGCGGCGGTGATGGTGGAGTAATCACCTCCGGTTCGGGTTCCGGCTCGAACTCCGGCTCAATTTCTAGCTCCGGCTCATAGCTGTTGGCCTCCAAGTCGGCCAAACTCTGCCGCTGCAGTTGGTCGGCAATCTCTGCAAGATCGTGGTTACCATTGCCGCTGTTGGAAAAGTTTTTAAGACTCGTTAAAACTAGGCTTTGTTTTACTAAAGAACAAATAAAAAACAACACTCAAACATTGAATTAATTAAACATCATTGATTTTATTGCTCGAGAAAAAAAACGAAAATAAGTTACGACCAACAATTATGTAGTTAAATGTTAAATGATAAGTTATATGTTGTAATCACAATTTGTCAGGTATTTTTGTATGTATGTCTTGTGTAACGGTTCCGATTTAGTGGGTTGATTTCTCTTTTCTTTTTTTGCAGTGGTTGTTTTCTTGTGTTGTGGGTGGTGGTTTTGTTTTTGGTGGTGGGTGGTGGCATGCGGCAAGTGCAGATCCTTCTGCTTGTACTCGTACATTAAGTAAATTCATCGGTTCTTTAAATTAACTAGGCGAAAGTATAAATAATTGGCTAAAATCAAAGCTTTGTACAATGGTTAATTATGCTGATATTTCAGTTTATCTAGTTTTGATTTCTATTTCTGTTTTTGTATGTGAAGGCAGCCGTGTGCAATTTTTGTGGGTTGGCTTTATCTATTTGATTCTGAAAGACAAACGAAAAGAACAAAATGAAACCCAAATGAAGACCAGACACAAAATGATAATGCTATTGAAATTTAAATTACTTTAAGAGTTAATGGAGTATTTACCTGTTCGATTCTGCACTGCCATTACCTTTTCCGCCCTTCGAGTTGCCGGCATGAATTATCTGAAAATAGAGAGATTTATTAGGCCAAGTTTTGGAGTGAAAATAATAAGAGATAAAATCGGTCTATTAACTTATATTAATAGTCATTTCGTGGGCCATACAATTCAATGAATTTCTCTATTAATTGCCAGCTATGTATAATATAAATCCTAGTTACAAAACGCAAACTAGTTTGTGTTGCCCCAAAAGAAAAAACAGCCCCTTGGCACGCAGCCAAAAGTAACACCCCTGATTTCAGTGTTATTTCACCCCATTTGACCCACTCATTTAACCGGAAGTGAAAGCCAAGGTATAGCATTCAAATTTCTCCGTTTAGAAGAGTTTAATTTACAGATTTGTCCTGAAATTGATCGAATTGCTGATTTTCTGATCTAGTTGAAGTTCCTTTTTAAATGGTCGGTACTCTTAAAACAAAAACAAAAGCATCAAACAATAAATCTTGGAGTTTTGCACTCTAAATTTGGTGCACTTCACGCGGTCTTGATTTTATCATTTTACTGAACAGGTAAGCCGGCATCGCCGTGTCCAAGTTCCGGGGATCGAACCAAGTAAATGGTGGTCTGGCAATTGGGGCAGGTGGTGCACATCTCTGCATCCGGTGGTGCTGCAGCTCCACCGGCGCCTTCTCTGGGCGCATTGCTACCTGATCCTCCGCCTGGAGCAGCAGCTGCTCCTCCGGCAGCTGGTGGAGCACCGGCTGGTGGAGCTCCGGCTGTCGATGGCTGGGAAGGCTGTGGGTCAGGTGGATATTTAATCGCTTCGAAGGTGCCTTTAAACCTCGTTATATTTACATATCCATGCTGAGGCATCTGATGTTGCGGCTGCAACTGATGTTGCTGCTGGGATGCATATTTATTCTGCATTTGGGCATCTGGTTGAATCACTTGCTGTTGCTCGTAGCCAGTCTGCGGTGGCATTTGTTGCTGATTTTGCATTTGCTGCTGAAGGACATGAGCCCGTCCCGAGGGTGGTGGATCCATGCGAGTGGGCTGCCCGGCAGCAGGTTGTTGCATGTATTGCTGTTGTAATTGCTGCTGCGAAGGCACACCTGCCGGAGGAGGCATCTGCTGCTGCACGGCATCCCCTGGAGGCATCTGCTGATACTGCTGCTGCTGATTGGGATCCTGACCGCCAGGAACTCGAATGGGAGCCACTGCTGCCGAGCCCTGCTGTCCAGGAGGGGCTACACCTGCAGCTGCCTGCGACATGTTCTCCCTCTCCAGGCCAGAATGACGAACCCTGGGTGGTCGGGCAAAGGCATTGGAAGCCAGGAAAGACTCATCAACGTCCTGCAAGCCAGAACGACGCTGGAAGGGATTCTGATTGCGTACAGGGCCGCTACGGCTTAGGGCATCCAAAGGACTCTTGCGAGGCTGTGATTAGGATTATCATTCGATTTCGATTTGATGACTCCCAAATTAGCGAGGCGTCTTACATTGTCCGGATTCCTGGCCTGACTGGGCGTCAGACTGACCTGACTGGCCTGCTTGTGACCTACAGCTGCTCCTGCTCCTCCTCCACCACCACCGGCATGACGTGACTATAAACCGAGTTATACAGTCATCATCTGGAGTAGAGTTTATTTGACCAACTTACAGCAACGCTCGTCTTGGAGGCATGATAGCCGCCACCACCGCCGCCGCCTTGGCGTGCCCCAGAGGCATTACTACGTTTGGCATCCATAAATTAAATCACTGGAAATTAGTAAGCCGCACGAAAAACTTGGCACAAATCGCGTCGAAACTGGTTGATGATTTTTTTCAGTTAAAAAAAAGGTATAAAATACAAATATATTTTTGTATACAGGAAGTCGAAAGAGGTATGCGACTGCTGGAGAGTATAAATTTGAACTGAAGTAAAGCGGGGCTATGTGGGGGTCTTGCAATTGACAGATTGAAAACCGAACACCCGGCCAACTAGGATCAGGGGTTTTTCGAAACCATTTAATACACCAGGTTTTCTATTTTCTAAGGTTTTTAAGTAACTAACCAAATATTCTCCCAAACAGCTATTTCATAGCTATAATTACTTATATTTATCTTATATCTCACAATAAATATTCTGAAACTATACTAACATCTGTGGAATTTGACCTTACACTTTCACTCTTTTATAGAGCAATTTCACCAATCACCAATATCAGAATAAAAACCCCTGCCATCTTTCCGGTTAAGTTAAGTAAAGTGTCTCAGTACCTCGGCCATGCTGCAAGTGGGACGTGGGGCCCCATATCGTCCGGACGGAGAGATCTGTGTTATCTGCTGGAGCAGCACATTAGGGCCTGACTGCTGCTGCTGGGAGCCACGCCGCCGGTTAGAGTCCTCGCCCAGGTAAGTAGCACCAAAGAGCTGTGTGTTAGGACTGTTGACGATGAGGTGTTATCGTTGGTTATCATTGGTTAACAGTTAGCGTTTCATGTGGAGAAAGAGTTAAGCGATTATTAGTGATTTATTTAGGTATGTAATGGAATAAGTATTTTGACTTTATAGAAAAGATTTTATAAGCCTTAGGGTCGTTTTCTTGTCCCTTTGCTAAATTTAAAGTTGGGTTTAAAGCTTAAAATTGTATGAGAAATCAGAGTTTTACGATGGGCCTTAATTAGAGGATTAAAGAAGCGAAGCAAGCAACAGGCCACCATTAAAGCAATGTTATTAATCAACTCGGACCGAGTTTTATCGATCAGCGGGCTTCCTTTGGCAAATAAACAAACAAATCTAGAGTCCGATTTGCATACGATATGCAAATGGGGCCAAAAGAAATGGCCAACTGAGGCCGAAAGTGAAATGTTTCCTGCAGCGGCGAAAGCAACGCCTTAATTGCCGCGGACTGCGCCAGGTGGGGGTATCAGGAAGACCCACGTAACGCCTCCTCCGCACCAGTCCCATCCAATCCAATCCGCTCACCTGTTCGTAATGTGCAGGCCATTCTGGGTGCGCTGCGGCGACTGGGCGTGACCATGGGCGTTGCCGTGTCCATTCGCAGAGGCCGCATCGTTGAAGAATCCCTCGTAGAGTACAAAATTGTTCGCCTGCGGAATGATTCGCTGCAATCCGTAATGTTTGCTGAGGAAACCCAGTAGCTTTTCCGACGGCCGGTCCACCGAGCACTTGAGTGGCGTCCACTGTTCCTCGTTTAGCATCGTCTGGAAGAGACGCTTTCCCAGGCCGGCGCGCTGACGGGACTCGTGAATATAAAAGTCCAGAATGGATGGAGCCTGCTCCACCTTGCGCGTCTGTCCGGACTCGTCAAATAAATACAGATCTTTGGTGCCCACCTTCAGCAGACCCGTGACAGCGCCGCTGGAGAAGGTTAATAATGATATTAGTTTAAAATTTGGAAATATTCAAAATTTACATATATTTAAAGTTTAAGAAGAATGTAGAGGAAGGAGCTATTTGTTAAATGAACTATTACAAAATAATATAGATATATATAATACATATACAGATCAGATATTCCTATTTAGAAGCGGTTTTAAGCTCTGATAAGATATATAGAACCCCTCCTTGATCAAAATTATAGATCCCTGCATTAGATCTGAATTACTTACTTGTGACCCGCCTCACTATCCGCCAGCAGATAGATGGTCTGGTTATCGGACATCCTCAGGCGCTGGGCCGTGGTCACCGGCTTGCTGAGACCCTGCGAGGTGGCCGACAGCTGGCCCAGCCGATCGATGATCTCCGACATCTTGGTGGTGGCATCTCTGCGTGGGTGGTGGAGTGTGGAAAGCGTATCGGTTAGTCGGATCGAGCCACTCGGATCAGCACTCCGCGTACAGTTTCAATACTCACAAACACTGACGCCGATCGCCACGAAAGGTGTGCGGCAGGAGGTTCGATGTCACCTTGATAATTGGCTGCGGAAACAGCGGCTTGATATCGAAGCGGAACTCCACCATTATGCTGCCCCTCGATTGTTCTTTTAGTCGCTAGTTGGTGTACTTAGTTGTTTGTGTGCGAGACTGTGAGTGTGCGCAGCCCCTGCAATTGAGAAATGAGAATTGCGAATTTAATGGAGCGTTGCGAAAGCGGTGCGCAAACAATTTGATTATCTGATGCCGCTCGATTCAGCCCGACTTTGGCTTTCAGCTTTGTCTATTTGGCTGTGGGAATTGCTGCACATGCAATCAAGCCAATCATTGTTGCTATTGCCCGCGGCCCGCCTTTGTCAATGATTCAGCAGATGCAAGCCCACACGTGGACACTCCAAAAAAAATTAAGTTCGAAAATATTTCAGATTTAATAAAAAGCATGGTAATTTGTAGAATTTTTCAAGACGAAATTATAATAACTTTACGTCGGATTATATTCAAAAACGTATTCTAAATATTTGATTCTTAGCGAACCTTAAACGTTCTTTTAAATTCATAGCTTAGTATTATGACCAATTTTAAACGTGATTTTATCTAACTAAATTGGAATATTATCTTTCTTAAATTCCGATGTGATAACTGTATCTTATAGTATACATGATACTTAGGGTAAATTTGAATCAACAACCTCCCATTGACAATTCTTAAACATTTTGGCGGAATTGTTGTGGGATTTCGAATAAGACTTTTATGTGGTTTCTTCTATCTTTAAAATTGCAATAGAATTTCATAATATAAAATTGTTTTTCCAAGTGTATTTTTGGGGGCAAACCCTCTCGGCATCAGCATTTGTCTTGCTTCTGTTGCCGACTCCGCCTGTTGACCTAAATCATCGCATTAGACTCGGATTACAATCGAAACTGTTGCGTTCGGCGGGGATCTTTGGCGACAGGAATAGGGACGAAGCTTCCGCGTTGGAGGCGTGTCTGTCAGGACGAAACGTTAGTCGCTTGCATGCCACTACCGCCTTTGTTAATTTGCAAGTGCAACGAACTCTGCGAACTGAGTAGTCGGAGAACAACGATAACGCAGAGCAGAGCTTTCAATTGTAATTACCTTTGATGGGGCGGGCAGCAAAACTTTTCCCTTTGTTACGGTTTTGTCAGGGGATAAGTTAAACAACTCTCTGCCGGCGTCGCAGTTAGCAGCGCTGCTCGGGTTTCCAATGCGATAGCAACAGAAAAGCCATTGTCGGCAAATGACGTGTTTTCATTTCGTTTTTACATATCAACAACACCTACAGCCGAGTTCAAATTAGAAGTTCTTAGAATAAAAGCGAAATTCGTGGCTATAGTTAGTAAAAATTATGAAAATAAACTTCCATAACTTCCAACTCCTCGTCTAACCCTCAATTAATCATGTATTAATATATTTTCTGGGGTGTCAATAAGGGACCTATTGAACTTTGGTTGGATGAGTTATCGGAAAAACCCTCAAAATGATGTTTATAAACATTGTTTAACGAATTAGATTGGAGTAATCCTCAAAATATATTTTTAGCCGATTGGATTTTTTGAGTTCCTAGAACAGACCTGTGATATAGTATGTATATTAGTCATACATTTTTTTGATGTAGCATTAATGGTTTAGCCTGAGCGATGATCCCTAATCTTGTTACGACTGCCCTATACATACAACACACATACATATATATTTTTATACATATAATCACAAGAAGAGAAGTTACATAAGATTACAATGTTTAGAATACGAATTTGAAAAATGATAATCACTGAAATGTTTCGCATTTTACCACAGAACAAATTCTCGGTGCTGATTTGATGTCCTCAACTGTAAGTCGCACATGTACATGGCCCCCAGCAAAGGGGACTACCTTGTTGTTGTTATTGCAACGCCTGTTTATTTTTCCAGTGCATAACCGTTGACGTTGCCATACACAATCAGCCCACTTTGTAACTGTTTATGAACCAACAGCAAGCGATGCAAAACAAAAATACAAGACGACAAAAAAACTGACTAAAAAATCAGAACAACAAAGAAAACCACGCACCGCACATAAGGAGTGAGAGCGAGAGGTAAAGTGCTATTCTTGTGCTCCCCTTTTTGCTCCACTTGTAAATGTGTCAAGTGAGCTTGTCTCTCTTGCTCCTTCATACTTACATATGTATACGTATATGAAGGTGTGCACTGAATGTGAGAGCGTGAGAGACTTAATCAGCGGAATTAAAATCGCGTGCAGCCGTAAACAAGTCGAGTGTGTTAGAAAGGAAGGGGGATCGTCACATCTAATTTAACGGTTAATCAGTAGACAGCACAAAAGCAATGCGGCATGGAAACAACAGTTGAAAAACAAATCAATCGAGAGGTGCAGACAATTGGCAAGCCAAATATAAATAGTCATTTCCCCATTAATCCTGCCTGGTGATGAAAATTAATACAGCAATTTCACACTTTCTGTCTAGAACTATAGCTATGAAGCCGAGCCTATCAGCTGTCGGTTGGAAAAACAATCCCACAAAGTGTCGTGTCATTATGCAAGCCTCCGGCAATTCCATTGAAAGTGGGCGGCAATAGTTGGGGGCGTGGCAAGGGGGCTCAATTACCAGGCAGCTGCCAACTGCCTCACTAAATTCAATGTTGCTATAAATGGAAGTACAGTGGAAGTTCTATAATTCGTACTTTTAAGATAGGTTTTCCAAAACAACACATACAACTAATCCCCATCATATTCTAGGCTATGTAGGAATCCCTGGACCTCTCTTTATTTATCACATACAATTTTAAAATTCTTAAGATCATTTTTCAAAATAAATCATAACATTTTCCTTTAAAACTTGGGATTAAATTGGTCAGGTCAAAGTTTACTGTGGTTTATTACTGAATTCAATTCATTCTGTTCATTTCAACCGAAATATTACAATCGTTAGTTCAAACTCTGAGTGTCCAAAATACTCAATGGGTGTTCGAGCTAAAGAAGTTGGACTGCTCAATGATTTTTTTGGTAAATTAGAAACCATTATCGCGTCAGGCACTCAATGGGCATAATAAATTAGGCAGCTCGGAAACCATGCGATTCGGATCAGGTGACGAGCCTACCTCTATACTTTGTATGTCCATGGAAGGTATACAAAATGGAAACGGACTTGGTTGGAAATTTATGCAGCAACAAGGTCAATCGATAAATGCAGACCCGAAAGGAACACCCAAAACCCAAGACGAGTTGCCAAGGCAAGGGAAAACTCAAAATAACGGCGAACGACAGGTGCCGCAGCCGCTGACAGGCTCAGGTAAAGGTACAGGTGTGGACGGTGCCGCTAGTCCCCCCGGATTTTCCTTCCTTCTTGGGTTCTATGGTCGCCCAAGGCAACGGCAATTAAAAACAGTCAACTGTTTACGGCTTTGTTTAGTGGAAGTCGTTGGCCGAAGTAAGCTTTAAATATGCATGAGAACATGTTCAAGCATGCACATGCACGCACAACACGCAATGAATTGTTTATCGTTATCGATAACGTGGCAATGAAATACTTTTTTGCAGTCTCGCCGCATTTATGTCGTTGTTTTTGCCGTGTTTACCACAAACGAACGATCGCGAACGGTCAAAACAACTTGTTATTCTACAATTGCAAAAAAAAATTGCCATAGCAACGATAACAACAACCAGAAACCGCAGAGGGAATTGCATTTTGAGCCGTCTTTGTTGTTTTTGTCGCATGCATTGCACGCGCCTCGTTTTGTTGTCGATTTGTATCTAATTGCTGGAGACTACAAAACACGAATTATGAGTTATTGAGAGAGAAAAAATGAGAGAATATTCTACACCCTTCGGTAATACGCTGCAACGGTAGCTTAATATTGCATCAGAAAATCAGACTCGGTCAGTTTAAATATAAGTCCAGCCGTTTTAAAAATACATAGAGCTTACACCAGCGGTAATCAGCTGAGATTTCAGTTATTTTCCACATCAATGATTAATCATTAATGCAAAAAGGAAAGTATTGAAAACAGGGGGATCAACCAGACACAAAAAGTACACTGCGCTTCAGAGCTGATAAGCACCTTTCAAAATACAGTCTTACTCAAAGACCTACTAACTTGATATTAAATTGATGACAAGCCTGATAATTAAATGGATGAGTGGTAATCTAGGGTACGAACCGTTATCTTAATACGATCAAATGGTAAACATAAAGTAGGTTTTAAACCTAAAAACGTATACAAATTTACTTCTACGACAATAAACCGTTTTTTCGTATTACAATTTGAGAAATAATAAAAAAAGGAAGTTGATATAGAGAATCTTCAGTTCTGAAAACGGACTAACGGCTTCATTCAGAAGTTCGTTATATGGAGTTTGGTCTGACCAGACCAATTCCTAGAACATGGGTCATAAATGCCGCACTTGTTATTTGTTTGCCGATAATTTTTGAGGTAGTCTTCCGATGTCTGGACCGAAACCCCGCCTCCTGGCAATCTCGCCCAGCCTTTAATGGTGCCACAAACGATAAGGCTCGACGGTCTGCTGCTGGAAAATCCAGTTCTAGGCGGTTCTTCTAAGCACTCGAGTGTCCCGGGTTTAATGACAGCTAAACCATAATTGTTCCTATTGTTTATATTTTTTTGTGATAAGCAGACATAGTCGCATTCATGCGGCACATGTTGGGTTCAAAGGTTCATGTCCAACCAAAGCAATTCACTCGCAATTGAAACTGATTAAATAAGAATTGAGCGTAATTCTCGGATAAAAAAGGAAGGAAGGGTGATCTGAAAGTCGTGGTGGACTCACCGAAAAGAAATCACTTGTAAATTTGTAACATACTGACATTTTTCTCTCGCTCTTTTGTAATGCTTATCGTTCAATCGCTACACAGGAAAAAATCAAACCAATACGTGCTGGTAAAATAAATGTCATTTACAAAATAATAATATTGAAGTTTGAAAGATGGTAGGTAATAAATAGGTTAAAATCCTTCCCGCTATTGAGAGAATTTAAATGTTTTCTAAACTATTTTTTTAATATTTCAATATATTCTCCAAAAAGTTTTCTTTCAGTGTGCGTGTGGTCAGTGAGAAAAGAGAGAACGACAAGAGAGAAACCGCATTGGTGTGCGTTGAGCGGGTTTTCTTAAAAGGGCGATCGACTGTTTTTGAGTCACTTGTGAAAAATCAGTCATCGCGAGCAGTTCGACCAAAGAAAACCCGCTGACACAAAACAACACAAACCCAAAACCCACTAATCAAACAAAAACAAATAACAGCTGGGCAGCAACGCGAAGCGCGTGTGCAAAAAGAAACGAGAAAACATACACAGAAAAAAGCACAAGATATAAGAGATACACAAAAAAAGAAACGAAGCAGCGGAAAATTTTGGGGACCAAACAAAGCCGGAGCTTTTACGTCAAGCGGTAGAACAACCGAAAACCACCAAAAATCACAACGTGTTCGCCGGTCAAGATGAGCGGTTCCGTTTTAAGTTTGGCGCGTCCTGCTGCAGCCGCCACAAATGGCCATAATCTTCTGGCCAAACAGCTAAATTGCAATGGCAATGGCACCGCGGGCGGGGCGGCCAAAACCACTGTGGCCTCGGCCATAACACCACCCAAACAGCCCCAACTGGCGGCCAAGGTCATCCAGCAGTCGCAGATCGTTTGCTTCGATGTCGATTCCACGGTGATTTGCGAGGAGGGCATCGACGAGCTGGCCGAATATTGCGGCAAGGGCAGCGAGGTGGCGCGTGTCACCAAGGAGGCGATGGGCGGGGCCATGACCTTCCAGGATGCCCTCAAAATCCGGCTGAACATCATTCGGCCCACACAGCAGCAAGTGCGCGACTTTATCCACGAACGACCCAGTACACTGAGCAAAAACGTGAAGCGATTTGTGGCCCACCTGAAGGCGGAGGGCAAACAGGTTTATTTGATCTCCGGCGGATTCGATTGTCTCATCGCTCCGGTGGCCAATGAACTGGGCATTCCGCTGAAGAATGTCTATGCCAACAAGATGCTGTTCGATTATTTGGGCGAATACGATAGCTTTGACATCACACAGCCCACTTCGCGTTCCGGTGGAAAGGCCGAGGCCATCGCCCTGATAAAGACGGAGAACAGCGGGGAATCCCTCATCACGATGATCGGCGATGGAGCCACCGATCTGGAGGCCGTACCGCCGGCCAACTATTTCATTGGCTTCGGTGGAAATGTTGTGCGACCGGAGGTCTATCGCCGGGCCCAGTATTACGTAACGGACTTTGAGCAGCTGATGGCGGAATGAGATTCATACACATAACAACGGCGGGGGAGTGGCGAATTTAGTATTTGAAATCAACGTGTTATAGCTCTTAGTGGATGCACATGTTATATATATGTATGCCCAAGTATGTGTGTAATAATGTACTATATAGTTCGTAATTAAACAATAAAAAGCGATAGTAAAATGATGGAAAACAAACAAGTGAAATCGCACGAGGCGACTTTGTTACTGTTACTCTTACAGAAAATGTTAATCGCGCACTGTTAGTGACGCAGCACAAGTTGTAAAAATACCGGGTGCCCCGTTATTCACACCATTCAAGTTCTTAGCATTTAAGACTTTAATATATAAATAAATATTTAGATTGAAAAGATTCTAAGCAAATAAAACGCACATGAAAAGGTATTTTGTGTTTATTGTGGAGGATAAGTGATATTATTTTACAAAAAACTATACAAAAACAGCTATTTATGGTGGATAATTTCAACTTAAAGCACATAAATAAAATAATGATTTTATTTTACAGAAGTATGTACTATTTGGTGGTATTTGCTTTGTCGTAAAAATCTAATGGCGGTGCCCTCCTTTTGATTTTTTAGATCTTGCAAGTAGGTTAGGCAATTAAGTAAAACAATTAAGCGTAAATGCTTAAATACTCTTAGCCTTGTGGAGCACTTAACAAACGTTACAATCGTCATTTATGTTACAAAAATAAAGGCAAAATCATTTTTTGAATGATTTAAAGTTTTAGAAAGTCTAGCATGATATGGATTTGCCTTGTACATCTGACGTCTATCGAAATCAGTAAGCCTCTTACACCCCAAAAGCTATAATTAAATGCCTTATTGCAATTAGAAAATTTAGAACGGTCATAAAGTTGAATAGTAAGGGAACCAATAAAAGTTCGGGAGAAAGTATACCCAGTAAATATTTTGGGTGGTTACTGAAACAGAGAAATTTCAGCCTGATGGACATTTTCTTTTAGTCTACTGCAGTTTAAAAGCCTGATGCTGTTTCTCAGTTATTATTGATGACCCATTCCAAAGAAAAATTGTTTTTTACATGTGAAAGAAAAGCAATAAACCATCATCATTGTGGCTAAACATAAACAGCTTTTTCTGCACTTGCGATTGAAGAGCAACCGTTTTATTGCCCAAGCTTGATTTCCTTTCGATTTTAGCACGAAGGTGCCAGCAATTGGCGGCTCAAAAGGCCGTAAAAACCAGAAAGCAACGCCTTCTGAAGCAATTATCAATTGCTGTAATCGACTCCGGCGGAGTTAAAAGCAGTTGGAAACCAAAAAAAAAAAACAAAACAGAGGCAAGGCCGAAGCGTGGGTGTCAAGCGTCGGGCGGTAAACCATGAATGGAACGGGTGGTTTGGCGGCCAACGTCATCGTGTTTAATTGTCGGCGGGAAACGCTTTGAGCCAGCTTAAATGTGGACCATATTAGGCGTGATTCGACTGCCGTTTGAACGGCATAGGGGCGTGAATTAAGGCCAGGCTGCATTCAGACGCAGAACGGGAAGAAAGCAGCCGCCGATGAGATCAGCTTCCTAATGAACTGGGCTTAAATGGGATACGTTATGCCCTGCATCCCTAATGAATCTCTTTTTGGGAGCTACAGTAGAAATTTTATAAAATAGACTGCTTATATAGACATTTTCAACTTTTTATAACATTTTTATTCTAAAAATTTCAATACTTCATTGAAATAATGATTATATGAGGTAAAAATAACTAGTCTACAAGTAATTGTTTTACGAACCAATCATTCGCCGTTATTTTTAAGATCAATATTTCTGAAAAAATGAAAAAAAAAAAAATTATAAAAATAATATTAAAAACAATAATTTTTTTTGGATACATCACTATGCCCGCTGGTGTCTTATGGCAATGATTTTAAAACCGAAAATAGGAAATTCAATATTCCCATAAAGAGCATATTTTTATAAGAAGTGGTGGTTGCTGTTGTAGATATTCCACTGTGGCTTCCGTGCCAATTAATATGCTGATGCTGTCTTTTGGTTATGACTTGCATAGATTGGTTACAGAACTACCCACTTTTTGGACACATCTGAATGGCCCTTGCTGTGTCTTGGAAGGGAACACGAAAGTGATTGGGAACTTTGTGGGGAATACATAATAGATACAAATGCCATGCCAGTGACGCACTCTTTGACCATAGCATAATGGCCGCTGCTGTCTTTTGGTAATGACTTCAGAGCCCGTCGCATGACGTAAAGATGTTTTATTTATGTGCCCACTGAGCCACACGGCAGCGGCACGAACGCGAAAGCGGTGGGCAGCGGAATGGAAATGGATATGAAAAATGGCATAAACGTAAACAGAAAGCTTGACGAGGGCAGACTTACCTTACCGCAACGATGGAAACAGTAAAACTAAAGCAGCAACCTCGGAGGGATTGGGCTCTGAAAATGGTGTCTCGGAGTATCTCACGGCTGTGCGAATGCTCGTTCCAGTTTCCAGTGGCACCACGGAATGCACTACTCCGGCTTTCTGCTGCTGCTGCTGCAATTTTCGCGTACGGATGCTGCGCGTTGAGATGCGGTCGTATCTATGTGTCTCACTCACACACTCGCGGGGCGGAGGCGTGTATATTGATTTTGAAAATTGTCTCAATGCGGCCAAAAAAATGTTTATTAGAACTGGGTGTCGCTCGAATTTCCGTGTTTGTTTTGCTCTAACACATAATTCCACACACCTGGTAAATTCGCCGCTGTTTGTTGCCTTTGTTTGTTTGTGTATGTATACGCGCCGCTGTGGGAAATCGGAAAATCGGATTAAGGGACCGGATGGCCGTTGCCGTGAAGCGTGGATATTGCACGAAAGTCGGTTAAAAACTGAGCAGCGTTTGCGGCGAGCACAGATTTTGGGGGTGAAGGTGGCTAACTTGGAGCCAGACGCGAAGCTTTGGCTTGCAACACAGTGGTGGCAAACTGTTGACTGGTCTATCGATAGTTTGGAGATGGCAGTTTACTCAAGGGTGCGTTTTCCATAATTTATATTTTAAAACCTACAAAAACATAACCATATTATTTATTAAATTCGTTTGAAAGTATGAAATTTAATTAATTGCTTTGTATATTTAATTATTTAGTTTTAACGACACGACCCATGTTTACCCCCCATCTTGGTCTAGCCCCACCCCTGTCAAACTATCGATACGAGATGGCAGTACGGGCACACTTTCGCCAATACGGTCCCACCTTGAGTAATTTCAGAAATTACTAATAACAAAGGCTGGAGCTGCGGAAAAAGGACCAGTGAGGACGCCCAAACGCTGAACACGCCACAGCCACCGCACAAATGCCGAAGAATGGCGACGCCGGCAACCGGAGCGGTTCCGGAACCACCAGCGACGGCTGCATCTATCCGGACGACGTCATAATGGGCGTGGGTGTTGCATTCAACGTCCGGTATACGGGATGTGTGGAGGTCAAGACCTCAATGAAATCCCTCGATTTTGAGACCCGCACGCAGCTGGCGCGGTAAGTAAGCCAGCTACCTGATGAATCATAAGAGAATAATCATGTGTTTTCCACGAATATCGAACAGGGAGTGCATCAATCGGGTGTGCGAGGCGGCGGGCTTGAAGTCTGCTGGCAAGCGGAGATTAACCAGCTTCATATCGGATCGCCCCAGCATGCAGCACGCCGGCACCAACATCATCATCAACGTTTCCAGCCGAGCCCTGTCCCTGAGCAACGTGGAGTCGGGCGAGGTTATTGCCAATCACAATATGCCGCGCATATCATTCGCCTCAGGCGGCGACAATGATACCCTGGACTTCCTGGCCTACATAGCCAAGAACGAGGATGAGTGGCGAGCCTGTTATGTCCTCGAATGTGCCGGCGGCCAAAGCGAGGATCTAATTGTGACCATTGGCAAGGCCTTTGCCCTGCGCTTCAACGCGCTCAGCCGACTTAATGATCCCGCCGGGGACTGCAACATCAATCAGAGCTGCAAGGAGAATGTGAAGGAGTACTACAACGATTTGCCAAACAAGCTGCCGCCGGAATTGCCGGAACAACAACAACAGCAGGTGCAACAGCCACTGCATCCGCATGCCCCGCGTGTGGCTCAGCTGAATCTGAAGAAGCCCCGCGATCGTCTGAGCAGCAACCTCATCGACCTCAACTCCCCGCCTCCCGATCAAACGACCAATAAGCTGGGTCATTTCGATCCCCTCCATGCGACCACAGCGGCCAACTCCGTTTTGGCCACTGTTCGCGATGTGTTCGATGGACCGCAGTGTCCACTGACGGCGGAGGTGTGGTTCCATGCGGGCATATCCAGACCAATTTCGGAGCGCTTGCTGCAGCAGGACGGTGACTTCCTGGTGCGCGAGTCACAGGGAAAGCGGGGCCAGTTCGTGCTAACCGGATTGGAGGGCAAGACGCCGAAGCATCTGCTGCTCATCGATCCCGAGGGCGTGGTCCGTACCAAAGATCGCATCTTTGACAGCATAAGCCACCTGATCAACTACCACTGGGCGCACGCCCTGCCCATCATATCGGAGGATTCCGAGCTGGTCTTGCGTAATCCCGTGCGAAGACCCCAGCAAGATCAGGCTGCTGCGGCCATTGCAACAGCTTCTTCCTGAACTAGAGGGCACAATCATACGTATACTTACCACCCATCATATACATAATACATATATATACTGGCATCTGCGTACACGCTTAGATTTAAATATTGTGCACTCGTAGAGAATATCTTTTATATATCGTCTGTATAAAAACGAAACCATATATTTATGGATTGAATATATACCTACATATTTACAAATATGTGCATGTCTACAGTATTTTCCACTCGAATGCGAATAAATATGATAAACTGGAACAGAGATTTGGGATTTTTGAATTTCGAGTGGAAAGCGTGCCTGCAGGGGCAATAATTTTATCCATTCGATTGCCAACAAATAATATAAACACAGAAATAGACACTTCAAATGCACTTCACACAAGAGTTGGTTTATTGTGATCCCATGCAAATCAGAACATCATCATCTACGCGCTATAGAAATCTTAGTTGCGACGACCAAAGTTGTTGGTGTTGGGCTGGGTCAGCTGCAGGCCACGGATGTTGTGGAAGTCCAGCAGCTTCAACATCTCCTTGGTGTCGGCGTCGACCTCGATGATGTCCTGCTCCAGAGCGGAGACGGCCGGGACGTAGTTGTCGCGACGCTCGCGCTCCTCCTCCTGCAGCTTGATGGAGATGCCACGGACCTGGGAGTGGCGCAGACGGCCCATCAAATGGGTGACATAGCTGGAAGAGAGATCAAGGGGTTATAAGTGACTAAAAGCGGGAAATTGCTGCGAAACTCACCCGGCAATCTTGTTGCGCAGGGGCTTGGTGGGGATGATGGCCACCTCCTCGCAGATGCGCTTGTTGGTGTGGAAGTCCAACGTCAGGCGAGTGTAGTACTTCTCGATGATGACCTTAGCGGCCTTCTTCACCGTCTTGGTTCGTACGCGACCCTGTGGGCGACGGTTAATAGGATTAGTAACAGATTTCACTCGTTTTTTGTATCCCTATTTGATAGGGATAATGCTTCTAATCTTCACATTCAAGCATTTTTCGCACGGTTTTTTAATAGTTGCGGCATCTGTGGTGACCCTTTTAAACAAGGATACATATGTTTATTGTTTACGAAGAAGTATTCGTTTACATTGCGCTCCGAACGGGTTTATTAGGCCCACAGCTAAAACGCGGCACATAAATAATGGTTTTTTGGGGTAGCAAAAGTTGACTATGCACGTGGGTAGCAGCTTCTGGCGTCGACATTTTTGGGTTATTTGTCCGCTTCGGTTCCGATTTTATCCGGCATTTCGTTGGTACGTACCATTCTGTTGCTCGATGGATATTTTAATCACCGCTAAAATGAGAAATTATCAATTATTTTAAGGAAAACGTGGAGAAACAAAATTTGCGAACCCACCTCGCCGGAAACGAAAGAAAAAGAAGGACGCCGTGTGACCAGTCTGGTGGTGTGGAAAATATACTAAAACATACCGAAAATATACCATACAAATACAAATTAGAGGTGGAGCAACATCGATGTTCGTGGACATCAATCTTTTTTTATCGATGTTTCCAAGTTATTTTTTTTACACTTAAATCAATCTGGGTATTCCCTTAATCAGCTGTTCCATACAAAGTCAACTTTCAGAAATTTCAGCAATTCAACAGCCTCGAGGCTGTTGAAAATTTTGTTGAATTGCTGAAAAGCCAGAGCTGTCACCTTTTTTATTAAAAGTCATGGCAACTCTGTTACATTTTAGTACCACCAGTACGCATTATTTATTTTAAAATCAACTTAGAAAGCATATTTGTGGTTCCTTTTACCTTGGTAACAATTTTAGACAGGGAATATCCTGATTATTAATTATTTAATGTTAATCAGGGGTGTCAGAGAAATCTCTTTTAACCGTTTGAAAATCAAGTACCAAAGCTAATGTTCCAAAAAATGTTGAGCAAAATTTACTCCGAAACTCCTAGAAAACTATACAGGTTCTGAGACACCTACGATCCGAATTCTCCACTTATTTCTTCATTTTGGTTTGAGTCCCCGCTAAGTGGTTGTCGACCTTGGCGTTTCAGGATTTTTGGAATATCTGAGGTAGTTTAGTATATTTTTAGAGATTCGGTATATTTGGAAGATCCCGCCGGGGCCACACTGGCTCTTATCGTTGTTGTTGTTGTTATTGTGCTTTTCGATCGCGGATGTGTGCTTTTCGATCTCGCGGTCTCTAATTTCTTTTGCAATATACATATATATATATTGCACAGTGACAACGGAGAAAGAGAACAACAACTGCATATATGCGATTTAGCAGGCGTGTTCTACTGAGTGCGTGGGTGTGCGAATAAATAATAATACGAAATGAACGACCAAGAAAGACAACCACTGCAGCAGCAGCACTACTATCAAAGCGACTGGAAGACGGCTAATAGTCATGGCAATTCGTTATCGGACAGCCGGGATTATGATACCAACTCGTCGCGCAATTCGCTCTCCGGTTCCCCGCCCGCCGCTTCGAATTCCTCCTGCTCCGGTTCCCTGGATTTCGACAGGCCGCTGGCCCAGCTGCTCACCCCGAAACTGGAGGCCGATGGTCTGGGCATCATCCACGGCGATAGCTACAGCATCTACGGCAGCCAGGCAGCAGAGTCCACCAGTGGCGAGCAACAGGTGCTTACTCTGGGGCCATCGCTGGACTCGGAGGACGTCCAGGCGACCTACGGTGCCCTGTTCATCCAGGAACAACTCACTCCATCATCACAAACTCACGCACATCCACAAGTAGTTCCTGCGGTGGCGGACAACGTTTTCCCGCTAACGGATCAACTAACGCCCATGCCCATCACCGTCATACCCATCACCTATCACCATACCACCGAAAACCTCGGCTCCAGCCACGCTGAGGTTCCACTGATAGCCAGTCTCAGCGAAAGCACCGCCCAGGTGTTCAATCTGGATGACATCTGCTTCACGCTGGAGTACCAGTTTGAGAACCAGAAGCTCGTCCAGGTCCAGCCGCCCACGGTGGTCTCCCTCAGCATGGTATCCAGCGAGGGTGCAACCTCTACAATAAACTGTGATATTGACCAGGGCACTGGAAACCTAAACTCCAGGTGCTCCGAATCCAATTCTCCGGCTTATTTCACTATTGAGACGAGGTACTCCATTTGCATGTATACTCTCCGCTGCATGTGCTTTCTATATACTATTTACATTTGGAACGATTTTTGCCTAGGCTTGGTATTTTATAGACTTGAATTTAACTAACTGATTTTAAAAATGTTTGCCAATGTAGTGTATTTCTTAGAAATTTAATTTCTTAACATATAACAATAATTCTATAGACTTTTCTGGAATAATCGAAACTAGAAATATATTAGCATACATTTTTGTATAAAAATAAATCATAAGTCTTGGCAATATATATTTTTTTGAAATATCTAATTCGATTCAATCTTTGAGTGCATAATTAATTAATTAAATTTATAATAACCCCAACAGAGAATATTCCAAATTTAAATTGAGGGTTGATTGGATTATGATTAGGATATAGAGTAGAAAATATTTGAAAAATATGCTTTTTGCCAATATTTTATTTCATGACGGACCTTGAAAGCGTTCAATTGCCTTGGGAAAAAATTCTTAATTTTTATTTGCAATCGCAAAAAATTGGTTGAAACCCAGAATGTATCTGAATAATAATTGCATATTTTTAGTGCCATTTATGAGTAGATTAGTGCCTAGAGCTGCTGTGTTTTTGTCGTATTTGGCCAATTATAGCGGGCCGTCAGGTGTGCCCTCCGCATTCTGACCCCCGCCCAGGGACACGACCGCCCCTCTTTTCCGCTAATTTTCCACTGCCCACACACAAAAAGGCCGAGAGAGAAAAAAGGAAAACATTTGCCTAGCGTCTGCCGTGACGTGTCCGGCTTTTTTTGTTTTTATTTCGCTTTTTGTTTGGCTCCCCCGAAAAAAGCAAAATCGAATTTTCATATTTTCTTCCTTGTCGAGATTTTTGTTGGCAATATTCGACCATTCCAATGTCCACTTGTTACAACGCGGTGTCCGAATCGCTTGCAAGTTGTTTGCTAATTGCCTGATTTGTGCTCCTAGCGTGCTGCAATGTGAACTGGCTCTCGACCCGACTGGCGTGTACCCTCGTTTTGGACACCCATATTGCCGTGTGGCAATGGGCATCATAACGACTGCATGCCCTGGGTCTCCTCTTCGGCCGATGATTGTATCGAAATCATTTGTTTGGGCTAAAAATAGTTGCGCCGATGAACGCATTTAGATTTCTACCCCCACCCCAATCGTCGGCCAGAATGTATAGATGGATATATGCATACATAGATGTATATTTGTACAATACAATGTGTTAGGCGGAGACGGCGGTCGAAATTTTCCCAAAACTCATTCACACTTGGTGTAAAGAAGCCGGTTTTCAAGCGATACCAAATTCTAGCGCTGCCATTGTGAAATTCTCCCCCGGGACCATTCCTATTGAAAAGTCCGATTTGCCATTATAAAGAGTTTTCTCGATCTGTTCTATTATTACCCAAAGGGTAAAGATCGTATATGTGTCACAGGGCTTTGTTGTCTAGTATAAGTTAAATAACATGTATTGCTGATAGGGCTTATTTCAAAAAAGTTTTTTAAATATAACAAAAGAAATCTGTTCAACGGAAACCGAGTAAATAGCGTGGTGATAAGTCACCAGAGCTGAAAGGTTTACACCATGTTTACTCAAATTTCAATAGATATGATACTAAAATCGACTGATTAGAACTAAAGGGTAAATTGAAAGATTACAGCTTAGTTAGTCTGGCTGTTCTATATAGCTGTTTAAGTAATATTATTAATTGTTTATGGCCCCTCAAAAGGTATTAAAATAGTCATCAACTTAATTTGGCTGTCCTTAAGTATAAATGATCTGTTGTGATGGGGTTAGTCCGCTCTTTTCAACATTGTTGTTGCTCCTGGTTTGTTCATTATTCTGCGGTACAATAATTTTTCAATTTTTCATCCGTGCCTTGTGTGTTGTTTTGCTCCTCGCCCACCCTGCCCTTCCCTTCCGACCTCCTACTCCCGGCGACGACGCCTTTTGGCTATTTTTACGGCCATGAGTAGTGTTCCCTCAATCATATTTCTCATTTTTCAGCACTCCCGCGATTAGAGGGGGACATCTCGATGGGTGGATGGGCGAGCCTGTGTGTAGGGAAGGGTCTGGGGGAGGCACGCTGCCCGTCAGTCAGCCTGCCAGCCGTCTCAGCACCCACGCACTTGTTGAACTATTTCCCTCGAATTTTCCTTATAGTCTCGGTTGCCGCCTGCTATTTTCTTTTCGGCATTTGTTGTGTTTTGACCATGACAACATTAAATATTAATTAATCTGATTAATAAGGACCGAAAAGCCTCCAGAGAACGGCTACTCTGTTTGCTGTTCGCTGTTTATGTTTCTGCTGACGCTCTAACCCCACTAATCGCAATCTGTGCAATTCGAATACATATATGCATATATACTTGTTGCGTTTATAATTATATACAAAGATCTTAACGGCCCACTGACACACAAATCGGGTGGAATATATGCCCCGCCCGATGCGATTTTCTGTTTGTTTCCAACTGCAAATTCGATAAATGCCCCATTCCCCGTTGGTCTCTTCCCCGCTCGGTCTGATCTTCCAGCTTTGTGGATGAGTACGATCCAAATGAACCGGACGAGGACGAGCAGCTGGCCCACTGCATCCAACCGGGCGTTCTGCACCAAGATGTTGAGGAGGAGGAGGAGGGAAGGCAGGACGAGAACGACCAGCTCATGGCGTTGGCCTACGAGGTACCCACACCCAATCACCATCCGCTAGCCAAGTGTCTAACGTGCCTTTCGTTGCCTAACGCTTTTTGTAGCGACTCGCCATCCTAATCCTAGTGTTAGTGGAGATTCCGATTCCGATTCCTGCGATTCCGCCGTAGGCGTGTGTAACCAAGTTTTGTTAACCATCTCGCGGTGCGTAGTGTTTGCTTACATCGAGTACTAGTACTGGCTGTCCCCTAACGTATCATTCGAGTAGTCCCGCATGACTCCATCTGATCGTAATTGTCTCATTCCAAAGAACATACATCTATTAACCTCTTAGCTACTTTATTGAACCGATCTAACTGCAATGTTCTCTTTACGATCTAGAGTTCGGATGAGGCTCTCAGCCGCTATAGATGCAACTACGAGAACTGTTATCGCAGTTACAGCACGATTGGAAACCTGCGAACGCATTTAAAGACGCACACGGGTAGGTGTCCTTATATATAATTATTTAATTCGATATGTACATTTACAATGTACATTTTACATCCGCTTCATTTGCTCATTAACAAAAATAAGTACTTTAAGTTGCAAGTCTCTGCGAGAGCTCTCATCAACGCCACTTAGAATATTCTCCAGATATTTGTAGAACGGATCCTGGGCTTCCGCTGGCTTTGCTTTCAAAGCATTCTCGATGAGATTCATTACATCCAGAAACTTGGCTTGAGCCTGATTTGGGTTCTCGCCCGTCGAACTGGGTAAACATCCACATGTTGGGTCAGTTGGCAATTCGTTGCCATTAGTGCACGCAGATTCATCAGCAATAAACTCCACGCTGGAGTTATCCATCTCACTGAGATATTCACCCTCGTTCTTATACTCAATTATGAACTCCTCCTGTGCAAATTCGATGTTCTCGTGGGTCCGTTTGGGTAAGGGTTCTTCGTTTGGTCTACTTTCCTCGGCTTGCCCGGTTTCCGATGAGTTATTGGGATAAGAACCCCTTTTCTGCCTTATGTGATACCGAAGAAAGTCGAGGTTTTCAAATATATAAGGAGTGTTCTTGGTGGGCTTGGGCTTTTGAATTTCCCGCACGTAACGGTCTCGTAGGGTCTTCCACCTAATTTGGCAATGGTCGACTATAATTGAAAAGCAGAAAATAGTTGAAGCTGGAGAGATGATGGTTAAAAACTTTGTTTACCTGATTTCTGACAAGCATCGGCTACCACAGTCCAAGCGAGCTCCCTTTCGGCTCTCGTGGCTCTTTCGTACAAACAAGGGTTCTCCTTGACGGTTTTAATTAATATATCGTCAAAACATTCCATATTGTTTTGATTATTATTTCAAAAATCGCACAATTTCCGCAGAAATCCGACGCGTTCTTGCGCTGCGTAAAATAAGTAAACGCGGACGAACAGCTGACGCGCGTCAAGTGTTTTTCAATACTGGCTGGCCAGTGGCGCAGCCTAGCAGAAGAGAAAAGGGGGTGAAAAACACTTGAAATTCATAAATAAAATTTTTTTTAAAATATGAAACATTTTTGAATGCACAAAATCATTTTTTTTTTCTATTTAATTTTATAAATTTTCTTTTTAACTATGAATGAATAGGAAATTTAAAAACTAAATTACTGTCAGGATGTGGTTTTTGTTTTTATTTTAATTCAAATAACATTAAAATCGGTATTAACTGTTTTAGTAAGAAGGGAATTAGTGGTACTTCCCCTAAAATATTTGTAACTACGCTTACGGCATTGCCATTCATTGCACATACACAGTATGTATTACATATGTACATTAGGGCGGTCCACATTTGTATGGAAATTTTTAAGGTCCAACTCTCATTCGCCTATAAGGTGCGCATTGTGGTATTCGAGGTATACCAAAAGAAAATTTTTGAAAGAATCGTGTTTTAGGGTCTGCGAATTGGCTTCAAAGTTTATCACCCATACGCACTGTTGCCTTCGATCAAAGAATTTTTCCAATCATGGTGGCATAGATTTCAACAATTCAGTTGATCTTTTGCTCCCCCTTTTCTTACCAATTATTCCAACGAAATTCGTAACTTGACAAGACAAGAAATGGGAGAACGATTTTTTTCGACCAAATTCGAACTGTTATACGTGTCGTATGAGTAATTTTGAAGCAAACTTTGAGGACGTTTCGCAAGGTCTAAATCACGATAAATTTTTTTTTTGTTTTTACATACATTTTTTGCTTACTTCATTAAATTATGTGTAAGGGTGAGAATCGAATTTCATTTTTTGGACCGCCCTAATGTACATACATATGTATGTATATTCGCCACGTAATAAAACGCTTTCCCGCTTTCCAGGCGACTACAGCTTCAAATGCCCGGAAGATGGATGCCACAAGGCCTTCCTCACATCCTACAGCCTGAAGATCCACGTCCGCGTCCACACGAAGGTGAAGCCCTACGAGTGCGAGGTGACCGGCTGCGATAAGGCGTTCAACACGCGCTACAGGTGAGTAATCGTCCACATCCACTCCGGCGGACTGATAGGGCGATAGCCACCGGAATAGACCAATGGCTGCAGGGTATATTAATCACTAATTTACGTCGCCCGATCCACCAACAGATTGCACGCCCACCTGCGCCTGCACAATGGCGAGACGTTCAACTGCGAGCTGTGCCAGAAGTGCTTCACCACGCTGAGCGACCTGAAGAAGCACATGCGCACCCACACCCAGGAGCGGCCCTACAAGTGTCCCGAGGACGACTGCGGCAAGGCCTTCACCGCCTCGCATCACCTGAAGACGCACCGGCGGACGCATACCGGCGAGAAGCCGTATCCCTGCCAGGAGGACAGCTGCCAAAAGTCGTTCAGTACGTCGCACAGTTTGAAATCCCACAAGAAGACGCACCAACGCCAGTTGCTCAACAAGGGCCGCAAGAAGAGGCCATTGAAGGCGCAGCAGAGGGATCAGGAGCAAAAGGATCCCCAGCAGGAGGAGCAGGATGAACAGGAATTCCTTAAGGAAGATCCGGCGGAGATAATGGTGCTAAATCCAGGCAGTCACTGCTCCGAGACCACCAGCACGGACAGCGGAGTGGTGCTGCACACGCTTACGCAGCAGCAGGATCAGTTGTCCAATGTCTTTATCCTCCAGGGCGACGAGCCTCTGATTCTTCCCGAAACTTCACAGGCCTACCAGCTCTCCTACGCTGCCGAGGAGGAGATACCCAGTCCGTGGATCGACGCTGGCGTGCTTGTCTCCAAGCCCATCATTCCCATGGCTCCGCTAACGGATGCCTGCGTGGCCCTGCCCACCGAGATGCCCAGTTTCGTGGACCTGAAACCCACATACGGCAATGCAGTAAGCGGCAACATGGCTGATTCGCAGGCGGAGACCATGGAAGTGGATGTGGCCACAGTAGAACCCGCGCTGCCAACACCCACCTTGGAGTTGAATCAGCAAAATATCGAGGAGCTGCTCAAGCAGGACAGCTTCGACAACGAGGAGGACATGGAGACGGAGTCCCTGCTAAACGACATCCTCATGACCATCGACAACAACAGCGCCCTGTTGCAGGCCACACTGCAGCAGGCCTCCCAAGTGCCCAGCGATGCCTCGGGCCTGGTGGAGCTGGACATCCGGGACAACAAGCCCACCCTCAAGCAGATTACAGCGGATGCGGGCATCTGCAATTGCACCAACTGCAAGTGCGATCAAACGAAGAGCTGTCACGGCGGCGACTGTGGGGCTGCAGCTGCTCAAAGGGCCACCAGGACGACCACAACCACAACGATGAATTCCAGCGGTGGCAAACGCATCTGCGGCAGCGTGGCGCCCACCAAAAAAGTGAGTAAACGCGAGGCGGAAATGAACCAGAACATCGAGGATGTTGCTTTGCTGTTGCAAAACCTTGCTTCAATGGGTAGCGGTGGCACCTCCGGCGGCGGCGGTGGTTGCTGTGGTGGTGGTGGTGCAGCCGCTAAGCCATCACCACCTTCTGCTGGAGGCTGCTGTGGAGAGCCCAAGGCTCCAGAGCCCGTCAAGACCGGTTGCGGCTGTGCCCAGCCGAGTGCGCCCTCCTCCGGCGGCTGTTGCGGCTCTGGAGGTGCTCCTGCTCCTGCTCCGCCCTCGGGAGGCTGCTGCTCGGGCAACCAGAATCCATCAGTACCTGCTCCTCCTCCTCCTGCAGCCTCGGGCTGTTGCTCTGTCCAGGGAAAAGTGCAGGCGCCACCCGTCATCAGCAGCGCACCAACAGCTCCCGCTGCCGACATCAAGGGCAACGCCTGCACCTGCAAGAGCCCGGCGGAGGGCGTAGCCAACGGCTGCTGCGTGGTGATCTGCATTAAAACGCTGCAAGCGCTCCGCAAAGTTCTGACGCGCCGGAATCTAAACCTAATGCTTTGTCCACAGCAGAACTAATTTAAGTACTACCTATGTACACTAATCCCGAAGCCCCCAGAAACCTACAAGACCAAATCAACCAAGAGCCCACAGAATCCAATCATGTAATCAATCAAGTATTGTGCCTGTAAAAAGTATTTCCCCTTAAATAACCGGAAAGATAACCAAAAATGATCGAAATTGTTAAAGTGCATTTAAGCGAAACGATTCAACCAAATGTGATCCCAGCGGAGGCTGGCCGCGCTACAACTTACATTACAAGAAGTTACCCTGTACGTACTATAATCACTACGAACCCAAAATTATCTAGAAACCCAAAGCAGCTTCCGGCCAACGTATAGAGCTTTTTGCAAACTGACGGCGATAAACGAAACATGGCCGCGAATCCATTGTACGAAGATATGCCGACCTTATCAGGCAATAAAACATGGCAGACTACATAGTATATGGCCAATTGATACATATGTTTGACGAGACAGTTGATAAAGTGCCGTCAGAACCCTTTTAATCTAAAGCTCTTTGTTTTTGTACTTTTTTTTGTTTTAATATTTAACACGTTAAATATCATTGAGTTTATCTAAAACTAACAATTATAATTTATTACTACCCCAGATCCTAAGCGATCCATGTCTTTAGGGACGTAATATTAGTGGGGGGTTCATTTGTTAAATTGTATCAAATATAACAAAATACTTTTTGTGTTTTCTATCGAGTTTATGACGCTTTATATCATGCCAAATATGAACAGAAACATATTTTCTACTGTTTTCTTATATACCCAAAGTTAAATCATCTGTATAAAGTCGAATAAAACATTAAACTAAACTTGTTGTAACGATTCTTATTGCTCCAATATTGCTGCTGCCGCTGTTGCTCCTGTGGATGTTGCTTGTTGCTTCTGCTGCTGTTGCTCCCTTTGCTGTTGCTCCTTTTGCTGTTGCTTTCGCTCCGGAATGTGGAGAGCAGTTTCGAAACCGACAAACGCAGTTTACTAGATGCTATATACAGAATGTGCTTCTATTGACCCCCCCAAAGAACTCATAGTACGCGCTCTGATCCACTGATCCACACTTGTTTTCTAATCCTCGCCAGCTGGTATGACCTCCTCTAGACGCCGCACGAACTTAACGCGCAGTTCCGTCACATTGTCGCCCTTCAGTTGATCCTGCAAAGGACACCCAGCCGCACACGCACACACAAAAGCACACTAGACCATTAGCCAACAATGAAAAGCGTAAGAGTATTTCACAAAGACTTGCCTGCACGAACCAGCACTGCACCTCCAGCTGCACCATCTCCAGGGCGCCGCGGATGCAGCCGCTGAGTATGGCGCTGTAGCGCAGATTGGTCAGGTCCGGCGGCAGCTCGACGAACTCCGTCAGCGGATTGCTGTCGAACAGCAGCGAGAACTCATCGGATGCCGCCGACCAGTTCGAGATGGTGGGCTGGATGTTCAGGTAGATGCGGAACGCCTGCTGAACGCGATCGGCCGTCTCGCGCATCTCCAGGCAGCGCGGCGCCGAGGTCCTGGCGAGAAAGTCCTCGATCAGGCGCATGCCCATGTTGTAGCCGATCCGCTCCAGCTGTTTGTTCACGTCCTCGGCGTTCTCGAAGTCGCGAAGCATCTGGGTGACGAGTGCCCCGTAGGTGAGTGTCAGGAACTCCGAGTTCTGTGTTTTGTTTTTTTGTTTTGTACAAATGAGGAAGAAAGGAAAGCAGACAGCAAATAAAAATCAATCCAGAACCAGAATTAAACGTTTTATGGGCCGGTACCATATGCGAAATTATAGCCATTACAATCATCTACGCACAAAATTAGTTTTAAAGTTTATAAACAATTATTTGTATTTATTGTAAGTCATATTGATTTATTGGTTTCTTAGAATCGTTCTTATGATTTGATTTATAATTATATTATTGAGCTCTGCTTTCTATGACTATTTAGACCTTGTTCCCAGTTCCATTTCGAAATGATTGGTGAAATCAAAAATAATTGCACAATTTGTTAGTTGTTAATTTGGATTACTTTTAGTAAATAACATAATTTTTCTATCAAAATAATTAGATATCTCATAGCAAATAATAAAAATAAATCGCATTCAAACCTAATAAAATTTAAAAAGTATTTAGAAAGATGGAGATGACCGTATGAAAGTCTTTAAATTTAAAATATTAAATAAAGGAAATTGGAAAATGAAATATTTCGAAAACGAGTACTGGGAACAAGGCCTGGATATTCGAAATGAATAGTAAGAATTTGAACCGAAAGATGTGAGCCGAATAAAACGGTGTGGTTGAGGAGAAGATGGGGGACACAGAGTGACTGGCTTAGGACTATAAACTATGATCTAGGCAGCGACTATTCCGATTTGATCGCCGTTATGGTAATGCTTGGCGTTTGGTGAGGTGCGATCAGTTTCGGTGGAGCCCTCGCCGTGCCTCGGCTGAGGGTTATGCCGCCACTGGGCGCCATGGGCATGCTGCCTCCATCCGGACCGGAGGAATCCTGATCACCCTTCTCCTGCGCCGAATGGAAACGGCCACCTTCGCCTCGAGCCCGATTCATGGCGTGCCGATGGCGAGATTCATGGAGATACTTGCAGCGCTCCTTGGGAATGCGCGACTCCAGCTTGGCCCTGGCCTGCCGTCGAATGAGGATACGTTTGTACTGCTTGGCATTCACATAGAGCGGCTCCTCATCCGCCTCGCCCTTGGAGCTCTCGTCCTCGCTGTTCGTATTGGTCCCAGTGGTACTTGTGCTGACATCAGCGCTTATATTATTGGCTGCAGCGCTGGCCGCTGCCGCCGCTGCAGCCACCGCCACCGCCTGTTGTTGCTGCTGCTGGGCTTGGACTTGGGATTGAACTTGCTGCTGCTGCTGCTGTTGTTGCTGTTGGGTGACCACTGTGCCCACTCCGGCATTGGCGGCCGCAGCATTCACCGCTGCCATGGCCGTCTGCGGCACCATGATGATCTGCTGACCAGCGTTGGGAGCCGCCTGATTGGCGCTGGCCGCTGGTGTGATTTGCACCAGCTGTCCGTTGATGTTGAGGTAGTGGGGCGTGGGTTGGGCGGCCATGGCGGCCGCTGCGTTGGCCGCTGCATTCGGATCCAAGGCGGCAATGGTGGGCGTCTGATAGAATATGGTCTGGCCGTCGGGCAGCTGCATCACCTGCATCTGGGGCTGCTGCTGGGCCGCCTGCAGCATGATCTGGTTGGCCTGCAGCGGTATCAATTGAGGCTGCAGACCCGTCGCCGTCGTCTGGCCCTGAGCCTGTTGGCCAATTATGATTTGGGCCGCTCCGGCGGGCAGCATCGGCATGGGAATCACTTGGATGGGATGCGCCGCGGCAGCTGCCCCGGCATTTGTGGCTCCTCCGGCTGCCGTGTTTACATTCACATTGTTGCCGGTTGTTGTGCTGTTGCTGCTATTGCTGTTGTTGGCGGCGGCGACGGCGGAGGCGGTGGAGCTCATTCTGGGCGTGGCTGAGGGGCGGCTGGTGGCGCTGAAATGGTTTTCCATAGCCCGATTGCTGGGCGTTTGGTGCCTGTTTGTGTCGTGTCTCAACCTCAAGCCCTCAACACACACTTACTGGAAAAGCGAATGAAGCCGATTTTGAGGGTGGGTGGCACGTCAAAGATTCGTTCTTAGGCGCTAGGCCAAAACTAACCTTACAACTAGAACTAACTATATTCTGTGGCCTACGATACCGATCACCGGATAACTTGCCCCGTCGCTCGATCAACTCACCACTTTCTTGGCGTCCAAACGAGAGGCTTGTCGCGACATTTTCCGGCTGTTTACGTTGCGAATTGTCCAATTGAAAATAGAATCTCCTGTTTTTCCGACTTTTACAGAGCAGGGTTGTCAGGGTGCTTAGTCACGACCAGGGCTGCACACGCTGTACATATCGGTTAGCAGTCACGGTGGAGTGCAAGTATCGGTTAAAGTCACTGGTTAGATGGTAGGGTCTTTTTAAAAAACAACAGGTGGAGAATAAGACCGTAGTTTCTAGTAAGTTAAAACGAATTCTATTAATAAATGTAAGTTGTCTGCAAATTAGCTAAGCGAAGCCCCTGAATACTCTTATTAATGAAACACAACGTTTCCACCAAAGCAATGTTGCAGCCCTAGTTTCCCAATATTACCTGATTACTTTTTTTCCTAATTTATATTAGTACAGTAAACTTAAATTAAAAACACATTTTCCGCCGTTATTTTAAAATTGGTGATGTGACAAAAAACATCGATTATCGCCAAAAAAAACATCGATGCATCCATGTTTTAATCGATGTTTCTCCACCTCTATTGTAGACAAGTGCCATTTGAACGAAAAGCGTTGCCATCCTAATTTCTGCGATTTAGGGGTGGACCTATGATTTAGGGATGGTTCGATGTCGTCAATATCGCTTGACCATATCGATATTGTTACAGTACGATTGTTTCATATTTGATCCAGGTGACAAAAAGTAAATAAGGGAAAATTTTAACCGCATCGCAAACAGTCGGCGAACAGCACCTAGAAACTGCTCCACGATGGCTTCATTCTTCAACGTTGGCGCTTTGGGAAATGTTTTCTCCACTCCAGTTGGCCAGCGCATAGGTGAGTTAGCGTATATACACCAACCCCCCTCCACGAAAACCGCCCACCGGAAGCGGGGTGTGTTAAATCGTAACATTTTCCTCAAATACAACGCATATGCGTTGATTTTTGCGCATTTGCATTGCCAGTTGTCTAATTAGAAGACGTTTCATGTCAGTCCCAATCAGACTGGGCCATTGGAAAATTGAATTTTCACAACTTTCTTCGTTCGTTTTGTTGTTTTCTTGTTTTGTTGCTTTCTTTGCGGGTTGCAGACACACACAGGTATACCGAAACAAACTGATTTGTTGTTGCCACACTATTACTATGGCAAAGCGTTTATCAACCGCAAAACAGTCTGATAAGATTAACCCTTATGTGGGTGTACAGTCCAATTGGCAGGTGTGACAGAGCAGATAAAAGTTTGTATGCCTTTTTATGGAATTGCTCACCTTTAACACGCACACACACACACTCGTCATTCGGTATTGTTATTGATGCGCTCTTGTTTTGTTTGATTGCTTTTTTTGCCCACCTCCTGCCCCCTTCCTCACCCATAGTAAGGGCAATTAGTCATCGTTGCCTTTGGCCGCTAGGTTACATAAAAAAATATGTGTTAATTTATTTCGTTTTCGCCTTTGCGTCGAATTTTCGCCATAATTTCCATTTGCCACTACACACTCGCACACCTACATACATAGCTGCACTTTGGCACTAGTGGTAGTGCCTTACTAATTTGTTGCTTCATATTATATTTTTTTTATTGCTCATATTTTGTTGTTGCCCTGCGGTTAGCTTTTCCGTTTCGCCTACCCGATCACCCGATCCCTCATACATATCTCTTGATATCTGCTGTACGATATCCGATATCCGAGAAATGCATTTTGCCCGCCTGCATTTGTTTGGATTTAAACGAGTTGCATTTCTGCCTTTGTTTGCGCCTTTAAATTAAAGCAAGTCATTGCACTCGCAAGAGCTTAAATGATATACGGAAAGATAATACTCACCCACCTGTTTAAAAACTCAATTCCAGCTGCCCATATAAACAAACAAAGGAACGCAAATAATTAGCTCATGTTTTCACAGTTAATGAGATGATCGATCATAGTAATTAGATCTAACAGATCAACAGCCTCAAACATTAAATTTACATTATTTAAAATTCAATCTTATTTCTTAACTCGTTTATTCTTGGGTAAAATATCATTAAATAAGTTGTTCTTAAATTTTATTCAAATAGGATAATTAATAATTCAAATATATCTTTATTTAAAAAAAGACTACTCAATATTTAAAATAAACATACATTTTTACAAATTAATTAAAAACTTCTTTTACACATTTTTTAAAGTTCGAAAGACCTTAAAATATGCAGCCTGTGGTGTATGCAGCTCCTCATTCAATAAATGCAACATTATTATTTAAAATAAATTTGCAAACTGATGAGGTTTGAGCTCGTACAATTTGTCATAACTCTCAATATGTTATTCCTAATTTCTCTGTAATCATCTTCCCTCAGAGGCCGCCACCGATGCCAACTTGGCCTCGGAGAACTGGGCCGCCAACATGGAGATCTGCGACATGATCAACGAATCCTCGGACACTGCACGCGATGCCATGCGCGCCATTCGCAAGCGACTCTCCCAGAATGCCGGCAAGAACAACCAGGTGGTGATGTACACGCTGACCGTCCTGGAGACTTGTGTGAAGAACTGCGGCAAAGCATTTCATGTCCTGGTCGCCCAGAAGGACTTTATAAACGAGTTGGTCAAGCTGATTGGGCCCAAAAACGATCCGCCCGCTGCCATGCAGGAGAAGGTTCTCAGCCTGATACAGATTTGGGCGGATGCGTTCAAGAACCAGCCGGATCTCAATGGGGTCACCCAGATGTACATGGAACTGAAAAACAAGGGCATCGAGTTCCCAGCCAACGATCTGGATGCAATGGCTCCCATCTACACGCCACAGAGGGTGAGTGGTTGTGGGAAAAATAATTACTACTACAATTACTACTCCTATTGTCCCCCATTTAGAGCGTTCCCGAGCTGCCTCCCCAGTTGGTGGCCGCCCAGCAGCACACAATCTCGCCTCAACACATGGCTGCCGCTGCCGCCGCCGCCGCTGCTGCCGCTGCTCCACCCAGCACAGGTCCCTTGCATCTGACTCCCGACCAAGCGGCCAAGCTGCGCTCCGAACTGGAGATCGTTAGCAACAACATGTCCATCCTGAGCGAAATGCTTAGTGTTCTGAAGCCCGGCCAGGAGTCGCCCGATGACTATGCCCTGCTCAACGAGCTCACCTCCACCTGCAAGGAGATGCAGTCTCGCATCGTGGATCTGATCGGACGTGTCCAGGACGACGAGCTGACCGCGGAGTTCCTGCGCATCAACGACGAGCTGAACAATGTGTTTTTGCGCCATCAGCGGTACGAGAAGAATCGCTCCCAGGGCCAGGGAGCTGCTGTGGTCACCTCGCCCTCGGCGGTGCTGGGCGCTGCGATGGGTCTTCCCGGCGTGGGAGCAGCTGGAGCCACCTCAACGGTGGCCACGCTTCCACCTCCGCCCACAACTACTGCTGTGAGCAATACGCCGCAAAGTGACCAGCTTCTAATCGACCTAATTGAGAGCAGCGAGGAGGCATCCCAACTGCCGCAGAGCTTGGGGCAGCTCAGCTTGGGTGGTGGAGCACCTGTCGGGATCCAGAGGGGAGCACGACCTGCCGACGAGTTCGATATGCTGGCACAGTCGCGCACCGATGGCAACCAGTAAGCAATAATGTTCAATAATTATTATACCTATGATAATAACCATAATCTTTTTAGTAAATCTGACTTGCTAAGGGACATTCCCTCCGTGGACGCTGCTGCCGGAAGTGTGGCGGCCACCGCCGCCTCGCCTTACAAATCACCGAATCAACCGCAGCAGCAGGCACCGCGCTCTGCCGGCGATCCGCCGCCGGTGGTAAGTAAAGTGAGTAACTAGCCGCCAGGCAGCAGGTCTAACTAATGGCGTTCGATTTGTTCCCTTACTTTTTGACCTTGTTTTTGGCCATTGATTTTAACACTTTGAATTTAAATTGGAAAAACATTTTGGTTCTTTTGTTCTATGCAAATTGCGTTTGGTTTTCGTTTCGATTCCGTTTCGTTTTGTTGTTCGGTTGGCGCCGCCCACACAGTCGACGAAAGAGAATGAGATCGACGAGATGGAGGCGTGGTTGGGCAGCTCAGTAAGTAGCCATACGAATCGCACTTTGCCTTTTCCTAAGCTCATCTTACCCATGCACTCGGCTTTGGTTTCTCGATTTCCATAAACCTTCCTTTGCTTCTTTGCTTCTGGCACCAAATTCCGAGTCCATACAACATGGCTAATAAGTAATTTGCTTTCCACAAACAGCACATCGAGGGCATTGAGGAGCTGACCAGCTCGGAGTTCGACAAATTCCTTGAGGAGCGAGCCGCTGCCGCCGAAAATCTTCCAACGATCAATGCATCGAACTCTGCCGCCAGTGCCACGACAGGATCGGTGGGGGCCGACAGCTTACGAAAGACACCAAAGAAACCGGGCGCCGAGGAGGATCTGCTCGCCCTCTGAGTGATCTTCGCCAGCACCAGCATCATCGGCTCTAATTGTTTACTCTTTCAAATGTTATACACACCCTAACATACTTATGCATAACGTCTATATGATAGCAGATACATATTAACACTTTATGTAAAATGCTTTTGATTTTTACAAAACTGCAACGATAACTATTGATTATATTCCAAAAAACAAAACGATCTTCTGTTGGTCTAATTGTAAGCCACGTCTACACATATTGATGGTAATTTTATGTATTACGTTTCAAGTCTATTTGTTGTTTATTTATACATATATACATACATTTATAAAGCTAATTTATTTTACAAAATCAAACGATCGAAAAGATAAAACTAAAACAAAAAGGAAATACATTTCAAGCACATACCGAAAATGGAATGTTTTAATGATATTTAAGGGGGGTTTAATCCGAATCGTTATCAATGTTCATAGCTTGAGTGGGGGCTCCGTAGGCCTCGTCCTCTTCTTCGGACGAAACCCTTTGACTCTTTCTCTCCTTTGAGGGCTTCTTCGACCGCTCTTCCAACTGGCTCTCCAAATCCCTAATATACGCCTTCTTGCTGTTTATGAGCAGCAGAAATTTCTTGAGAAGTTCCTCCTCCTTTAACTTTGAGTCCTTCACGTACTTTTCATATTCAGCAAGGGATGTGGTTTTCTGAGCATCGGATTCGGGATCTGGATCCGTTTGAGGCTTCTGCTGACCAGCTTCGATGGCTGCGTCCAATAGCTGGTAACAATTGGACACTTTTCTCAGTGGAACCTCCACGTACAGTGTCTCGTATCCTTCGCATTTGTACATCCTGAAGAAGGGTTTATCGCCGTCCTCGAAGGTAAGAGCGTAGTCGAATCCTTGAAGACCCATGTGAGTGGTCATGGCGTTTTTGCACTCGGCAAAGAAGGCCTCGTAGGGCTGCTCCAAATCACTTGCTGCCGTTCGTAACTCCTCGTACTTAAGACTTCCTCTATAATTCGTATTGTCTGTGGTCGACAGAAAGTCAAATTCCGCCTCGTCGTCCATCCAGTTGCTGCGGACATAAATAAAAGGCTTTGTGTCCTTTTGACTGTGTGATAGCTGGGATCGCTGCAGGAGTTTAACCACAAAGGTTGACATTTTTAGAAGTTTGTTAGTTTCACAACTAATTGTAAAACAATTTTGCTGTTCTCTCAACAGCTGTTATTTGTTTTGATTTTAAACAACTGCTGTAAATTAGGAGAAACTTGAATAGGGTATTCCCTAATTTGTTGAATTGTTAAATTTTGGTCAGCTGCTCCGAAAAATAAACAATTGGTAATTTTTAAATTATACATGTTAAAATAAAAACCAAATTTTGTTATCCTAAAATTATACATGTTTTAAGCTTTTGGAAGCTTGTTAGCTGATTTAGTAGTTTATCCCCCTCTATTTTGTATGGGAAGAATCCGAGGTTGGATCACTGTTAGGCGTTTTTCTCAAAATCTGTGGGTTTGATTTTGATTAAACTTTCAGACAAGAAGCTTGAATTAACGCTTAATAACATGGTTTAGCGTGCATATTGGCACAACCTCTGTGAGGGGAGCAGTGAACCAAATGGTGGATACCCGATTTTTCGAATGCATTTTTGAAACACTTTTAGACTTTGGATTCGTCCCCAACCTATATAGATCGATAGATATTTTAATTCTAAACAATTTTGCATCAAACATTTTTCAATTCGGCCCCCAAATAGCGAGAAAATTAAAAAAATAAAAATGGGCCCAGTGTTCTAAATTCCACCGTTCCACTTTGACGCTAATTGGAACGAGGACGACAACCCTGCTATTATAGCCGTTCCGCGAGCATTGTCCAACACTGGGCTCGCTAAATTATCGATATCGGTTATCGGTCAGCCCTGTTTAAGTTAGTAAATTTAATTAAAAAAGTTAAACGCTCTGCGCCCCTATTGTTTGCCCCATTTTTGCTGCTTTAATCGATTCGGAAGCCGCTATGCTCGACAACCTCGTGGAATTCGCCAGCTACTGGTGGTTCCGATACCTCATGGTGCGTAATGGCCGCAAAATTACGCACAAATTCCACTTGAGAAGCTGCGCTCGTCTGTATTCTGAATTCAATTAACGCTATTATATTTGCAGGTCACCGAGCTGTACATGGTGGAGAAGTGGGAGCGCATAACGATACGTGAGTGTTATTTATTGGTCAAATAAGCAGACCCTCGAAACCCGGGGGAATATCCGGGATTCGTCATGCTTCAAGAGAATTTTCACGCTTATCAGGGTTATTATTGCTCTCGTCTTTTGCAGACGTCATTTTCATGGTGCTCTTCTGCGTGTTCTGGTACTTCAACTACTCCGTGCTGCTCTCCCTGGCCGGATTAATTGGCCCCAGTGCCTCGATGGCTGATATTATACCCGGGGTCCAAGGACAGGGCATCAAGGTCACGTAAAAGACCGCCCACCCGGCCGCCCGTGCGTACTGCTCTCCGTTCCAATATCCAAAATATCCGCGTATGTGTACCTCGCCGCGAAGCTTTATCTAATCCGCACGCGTTTATACACCGCAATCAATCAAGGGAACGAACGAACGAATGAAAATTGCGGCGACACATGTCCAAAGAGGCGATCTAATCGCCTGCTGATCCGAATCTGAAGTGGGCAACACCCGGCGGCTGTCCATCCATAGCCGCCTCACCGTTTAATGTAGTTATCTAGCTGTAGTTACACGTTACAATTCAGTAAAAGTAAATAAATCTAACGCTTACACAATGGCACTGTGAAAAAGTTCAAAAAACATGGTAAATAACACAAATGTTGCATTGTTTTTCTGGTTTATTTTTTGTTTAATTTTGAAGAGGTATTCCCTTGTTTATTCCGACTTAACTGGTGTGCTTCCATTTGTGAATCATTTGTTAGCGCCAACAGACGTTGAACTTGCTAAATCCGTACTTCAATGCTCTAAGTGTTACAATTCATTACAAAAATATATAGATAGCCTATGGTGTATGCGTACTGAATATGGTAGAACTAGTTTTGTGTATTGGTTTTTTTGTTTTTCGTAGAAAAGAACGTGCGCGTTTTGTTATTCGAGCGAAGATCGCACACGGTTTGGGATCATATCGAATTAGAGTTTTGCAGGGGGGCAGTTTGGCTGAGTTCTTCGGGGTTCGCGGTTCTCGGTTCGGTTTTTGGGGGGAGGACGACTCACTTAGCCTACGCTACAAGCTAAACTCTTAGAACTGCTCTTTATCCGGGTTTTCCATCCATGCAGGAAATAAATCAATGGCTACCATCTAACTTCCTTTTGCACTGCAAGCCTATTTTGTTAGAAAAAGATCTTAGACTAATTACTTAGGGGGCGGGGAGCAGGCGGCGATGCATTCACCAGGTGATAATCCCGTCCTGTCGCTCCGCTCGTTAGGTTACAGATACAGATAAAAACTGGCTACAACTAACTGTACAAAACTGGCCGTTCGGAGCCCGACGAGCTCTCATCCATCTCAGGCCAATACCAGCGATACATTTATGCGCACTACTAGTTAGGATGTGGGGGACGTGCCATCCAGCAGCACCGACGCCATCTCCTCGTTCTGCTCCACGTACACCAGACGCGGATCCTCGCCGAACTCCAGCCGCCCGTATCTGGCCACCAGCGGTGTCTTATTGTTGGTCACCTGCGGCGCCCTTGGCCACTTCCGCTTAGGCTTCGTGTGCGTCAGCATGTGCGACTTGAGGTTCGTTGACTGGGCGAAGCATTTGGAGCAGCCGTCGATGGGACAGTGGTAGGGTCGATCGCCAGTGTGTATCCGGACGTGGGTGCGCAGATTAAAGTCCAGCGAGAAGCGCTTGCCGCAGCCCTCGAATGTGCACTCGAAGGGCTTCTCGCCGGTGTGCACCAGCTGGTGGCGCTTCAGCTTGGAGCTCTCCACGAAGCTCTTGCCGCAAACGTTGCACACATGACCGCGCGGTCCGTGCGTGTGCATGTGCTTGCGCATAGCCGAGTGGTTGCGGAACTCCTTGTTGCAGCCCCGATGAGTGCAACGAAACTTGGGCTCCTCATCCTCTTCGGCGGCGGCGCCAGCCGCTCCTGTTGGATTACCAGCCGTCTGATTCGGCATTACTGCCGCTGATTTGGTGACAATCGCCGTGGGCCGTGGTCGGGCTGAATTGCTGGTGGCCACCAGTGGCGGTGGAGGCGTTGGTGTCGCCACCTGAGCCGCCGCCGTGAGTTGCCTCTTGGTCACCTTCGTCTGATTGCCCGCACTTTTCAGTCGCACATTGGTGCTGCTATTTTGCAGCACTAACTTGGGGAGAGCCGCCTGCGGAGTGGCCACACATCCATTGATCTTCGTTACCGCCACCGGCGCAGGCGTGGGACCTGGTCCCAGAGTCTGCATTAGCTCCACATTGTTCGGCATGTTCTCGATTAGCTCGATGTTGCCGTAGGCCTCTTCCAGCTGGTTGTCCGCATAGATAAACTGCTCGCTCAGCGGCTGGCTGTCCTCTTCGCCCTTGACATCGCCCATAAATGCATTAACCACCTCCTCCACGTCCGAGACCGCAGAAGCACTGAATGGATCGGGCAGGATTACGTACTCATTGCCGATGCCATCGCTCAGCACATCGTGGTTGATCATGTGCTCGTCAATGATAAGCTTTGGCATGCTGGAGGAGCCTTCGTTCTGGGCGGCGGATGCGGATGACGCGGATGTGACGGCTGCTGAGCCCGGCGGTTCCTCCAGCTCCTCCTCCTCGTCTTCATCCTCCGAATTCAGCGAAGACCAGAGGGTGACATTGAACTCATCCTGGGTAATGCGTATGGGTACCTTTGTTTGCTTCCAGCGCTTTGCCGCCGAATTGCCTATGGGCCTCTCTACGCGACTGCTTCCGAACAGCTTAAAGTCCTGCAACTGACCATTGGAGCTGTTCGAATCCTCGGCTGCCTTCATGTAGAAGTCGCTCTCCAGCTGCTCCTCCTTGATGTTGGTGGCCTCGATGGTGGTCAGCATCTCGGAGGCGATCTCAAAGGCATTTGTCATGGCCGGCGCCGAAGTCTCATCATCCTGCTCGGCCTCCTCCTCGCCATCACCATCGCCGTCGCATGAGGAGGTCATCTGCTGTCCATCACCGTCCTCCTCGATGTACTCCTCATCGTCGCTGGTCTGCTGCATGATGATGGGCGGCGGCAGGGCATCCGCCGTCGCCACCGTGACCGAGGTGAGCCTGTCCAGCCGGTCCACCGGATAGTATTCATAGTGCTCGAAGAACTCTCCTGTGTCCACAACGATATTAGCCTCATCATCATAGTCGTCGATGATCTCCTCGATCAGGAAGCTCTCATTCTCCTCGCCCATGGGATCGCCCGCCAAAACGGTGTACGGATCTTGCTCGATCGTTGTGGTCGCCGGGAGTACGTGGGTGAAGAACGCCGACGAGGTGGCAGAGCCGGAGGTCAGAGGCAGGGGCAGTGGTACCGCCGCAGCCGCCAGAGACATGTTCTTGACAATGGGCGCCCGGAGCTGATGCAGCTGCGGCTGGAAGTTCCCTCCGACGCCGATGTGATGATGATGATGACTTGTCATCGCGGCTGCTCCGTCTGACTGCTGTCTGTGTGCGCCTGCTGTCTGTATCTGTGTGTGTGTTTTTGTGGGCGCTCTACCTCCGAGTGTGTGTGTTGTGTGTGGCGAGCGTGCTGCGAAAAAAGTGGGCAATTAGTACCTGGCCAAAAATCCGTAATACGCATATATATCCAAGAGTCCCGAGTAGAAAACGTACTTGTTTTTGTCGGTATTCCTTTCCCTCCACCCCTTTTCGTGGCCTTTGCCTATCGTTTATTGTGCGACGGCGACGGCGGCGGCAGACGGCGAATGATGCGTACCGCTCGCTCCGCCCGCCACGCTCCTGCTGCCCAACGGCGGGTTAATCCTCGATTTGGTTGACCAACCGATCCCGCTCACCTCGGGCAGTGTAAATATTTTGAATTTTGCCGGTAAATATGGCGGAATTGTATTTTCCAGAAACGGCTCGTTACTTTCTCTCGCGCTGCGTGTGTGTGTTGGTGCGACTGAGGAGGCGACGACAGGCGCTACAAATGCAACCCTGCGCGCGCTTTGTGTATATGTCAAGCGTTGTATGTGGTTTAAGTTACTACACTCTTCACTTTACTCCGCAAAAGAACACAATTTAAAGCCAATTATTAGCTAGTTATTGCATTTAAATAACCTCCAACTGTAAACCGTTTAATAGCTGTAAATACGGCGGCGTTCTGTCTATCGATAGGCGATAGGTTTGTTGTTCTGCAAGCAGGGTTGCCACCCGACACAAAACAAATGCGCAATAACAAAAATAAATAGATTAACAAATTACCATGGTTTAACTTTTTTTTGTTGACTATTTACAAATCTGCGCTCCTAAATAACTAGTTAAATTTCTTTAGCAACAGAACTTCCGGTAGATAAATCCTCTTCAGTTTTGACTCCACAAAGCGCTCGTGCTGGGGTTTCAATAGCTCGACGTTGTGGTTATAATCAGTCTTATTAAAATGTACCGACTTCCTGTCGGCACTCAGGGATATGTTATAGTGCCGGCATTGATCCTGGAGTCCTGTTGGTCCATCGATTAACAGTAAACGCAACAAGTAAGGAACCGGCACCGTTAGCTGTTTGTTGTTGTAGGCATGCGTGAAAACCTGCAGCAAACTCCTGCAAAAGTTTTAATTACAATTATAATTCTACAATTACAATTATTATAATACCTTCTTATTTGCTGCAACTTCGTGGCAGCCAAGGCGCACAGAATGTGTGGCAATTGAGGCAAAGCCATGAGGACTCTGTACAAATTTCCCTGTTGAAAGGACAAACAGATCCCAAAGCACAGCTTAAAGGTCGCATCCTGACGCACATGATCTGGCAGGATGAGGGCACGTACAAAGGACTCGGGAGAGCCCAGATTGAACACCTGATATAGGCACTCTATAAAGCAGCGACGCTCCAGTTCACGGATAGTGGGCTCTACCGAGGATTCCTGGCCCTCCAGTTCGTCGTAACAGCAAAGCACTCCCGTGAGGCACTCTTGCAAATGCTGGTTGCAAATCTTCGGATCAAACTTCTCGATGGACTCCTCGCACAGCCGATAGCGACTATAGGCCAGGAACATTACAATGGGCTCCAGTAGCCGGATCTTCTGACGGGCATCGTACATCTGTATCACAATCTCACGGCGTACAGCCCTCAAACGATCGAAGATGAAGTCGTAGGCCTGATTAAAGGGCTTTCGAGTGTCCAGGATTATGCTACGAAGTTCATTGATTAACTGTGTTCACAAAGCTGGATTGAACACCCAAATACTTGCTCCTTGAGTAGATATTCCACCGTTTTGGTTAGGGCCGCCTCCGTGCGCATTTCCTTGGGCAGGGGCATCTTGACATCGGCGGCGGAGCGTGTAAACTCTTTGACCAGGACTCCCGGAGTATTCTTCTGTCCATTCTTCAGTTCAAAGAAATGCAAAAGCCTCTCTCGAATTCGCCTGAAATAATTTCATTTACGCCATTATGTTGTGCATGTACGGATTATTAGTTCGGATACCTACATTTTGGCCTCTCCATCGGGACAGAAACTTTCGCAAGAACCTCGAACTTGGGCCATTTGTAATTTGTTGATAAATATTTCCTGCAACACTCTCCGCCCGCACAAACAAACCAGGGCTGAAGAAATCATTGATCAGGGGTGTAGCGAAACCTTTTTTTTTGGGTTCCGGAAAATAACAAATTTTCTTCAATTTTCTAGAGAGACAATAGAAAGAAGGGCTAATGTTTTTTTTAAAGTTTTCTTAAAATATTTTGACCCTCGATTTCCAGAAATTGGTAATGGGTTACAAAATTATTTTATTAAATCATAATTAATGTTAACCTTAATTCAATTTGAAATTTACATCCGTAATTTTGTTAAATTAAGGGCAACCTTGTTTTTAAACCCCCCTTGCCACGCCGCTGAAGTCACAATCAGCTGTTTGGGCGGGCTGGGTTGTCAGGTTGTTTCGGCTTTAAGTTTTAGTAAAATTCGATTTCGGTTTTTCCTGGCCCGCTTAAAACGGAATGCTTTCCCGACATTTAGGAGCCTTCTTCCGAAACAAACGCCATGTTTTCAAGACATTCAGTGCCCACTTGCGGAATTTTCTTGCCACCGGCTTCAGCAACAGGTTTTCTCTGAGGGTGGCAACTCTTCTGCCGTTGGTAATCCTCCGATCGGCGGATTGCAGGCAAAAAGATGGCCAGGAGGTGAGGCGACCGGGTCGGAAGCGAACCATGAGCAAGGTCAAGTACGAGACGAGTCTGGAGGGCAGGGCTCAGCTCTATCTCAACGCCATGAAGTTGCGGTGGGAGCAGCTCCACAAAATCCCCGGGCTGTTCTCCTATCAATTGCAGAAATCGCCTCAGAGCCGGAAAGTACCTGGATACTGGGGCTTCTACACGGAGGTAAGAATCCTTGTTCTATAGGTATCTAAATTAACCTTTCTCCTTCTTCAGCTCAATGCAGAACGATCTCTCAAGCGCCGTCGTCCGCAGACTATTGAGAACCTTAATCCAACATTTAAGCCCTCAATGTTTAACTTTAACAAAGTTGATGCTCGCGAGGTTATCATGACAATTGATGATGCCAACGGCAGTCCTGAAGTCCAGATGATCATTAATAAGAGCCCCATTACCAAGTATCATACTCTAATCTGCCCTGAGGTGGAAAAAAACCACGTCCAACGAATTACCCGTGAGGTACTGCAGTTCTGCATCACCTTCATGCGGAGTATCGATGACAAGGACATGCGCATGGGTTATAATAGTCCTGGCGCCCTGGCCTCAGTCAATCACCTGCACTTTCACCTACTCCATATGCCCCAGGATCTGTACATAGACCAAGCCCCCTTGGATGAGCTGGTCGGCGGATATGTCTACCGTTTGAGCCGTAGGGCGCCCACGGAAGGCATCTGTATAGTATTTAACGATAATGACAGTGATGAGCTAGTGGCGGAGAAGGTGGACCAGCTGTACAAGCTCGCCATGTGGATGTGCCAGAAAAATATGCCGCACAACCTGTTCATCACACAGGATCGGAGACCAGGCCAAAGCGGAAACGTTCAGGTATTCGTGTTTGCCCGCTCCGAATACTGCGTTAACAAGGATTTGGCCGATTTCAATGTGGGATTCTGCGAGTTGGCTGGCTACATTCCGCTGCCAGGTGAGAAAGTCACTCTTGGGAACTTTAAGTTTGACCTAAAGTTTTCATCTTTTACAGATCCCGATAAAGTGGAGAATCTGACAGAGCTGCAGGTACTCTTCAGGATTCGCACTGTCACTGGCGACGCTCCAAAAGCTGTGTATGAGGAAATAACGCATATTGTCGAAGGACGAGAACAATCGCTTTGGGAACAGCCGTTGACAATATAGAACACTTCAAATAAACAACCAGAGGCTTCTTTCTAGACTAACTTTACTGTTTGATTGGTTGGTTACTGTCACACTGCTGCAGCTGCGAATCCTTTTCCCATGGTGGCCTTGCTGATAACTTTTGTGTTGGCAACAATAGAATAATCCACCTGGGATTTGCCATTCTGATTCCTCACGAGCTCCGTCAATTGCGGAAGCGAGTCATTGGCCACACTTTGACTTATTGCCTCAAAGAAGGCCATGTAGTGATGCAGGTTGTGACTGGAAGCGGTAAATATATAAAGGACGCTTGGATAAGTTAAGATAAGCCACTTACATCATTAGTAATATGGGACCTAGTAGCTCATTAGTCTTGTACAGGTGATGCAAATAGGCACGAGTGTGTTTCTGGCAGGTCAGGCACTTGCAGTTACTCAGCGGCGGCGTAAAATCCTCCTTAATAGCTTCATCTGTTATGTCCAAGAAAGGCTCATGCTCCCCTGCATCCTGCTCAAAACCAAAAGTCAAAGCCTTGAAGTTCAAGGAAGCACAATAGGCGTAAGAAGTGTCGAACACATCGATTCCCTGGGTGATGAGCTCTAGAACTGTTACGGGCGTATAAGCCCCTGTCATTAGCCTAGGCTTGTCCTCTTCCAGCTGTTTAACGCAGTGCTCCACAATGCTCAGCAGTTTGGAAGATTCCAAAGAGGTTGCCGACAAACCATTTGTGTGGAATCCTTCAAAAATGTAGCCCCCGTAGCTGCCCGCTGGCTGTTCCCGGGCATGCTTGATGGACTGCGTCCGGGCAAAGGTGTTGTATCCGCCGACAATAGGCGCTAGCAGAGTGGACTCCACCTTACCGCGGTTCTCGTAGATGTAGTGCATAAACTTCTCCGTCCTATCGACTGATTTCTGAACCCTTTTCTTCGCACTCTCCAGATTTGTGTCCGCATCGCAAAGTCCCTGGTAGATGTCCGGCTTAAAACTGGCCACCATTTCCATGTAGCGCTCGGGACTAAGCGATTCCTTGCCTCTTCTCGTAAAGAGTGGCTGTATGTCTCGATCGTTGCCACCGGAAGGCGTTGTTTCACATGGATCTCGGAGCAGGAGGATGTTTGGCAGTCCGGGGAATCCCACGTAGTCGCTTAGTCCGCGATCTCCACTGGCGTTCCATTGCGTCAGTGCCTCGGTCATTTGGTCCATGGTGGACAGCGTGAACTGGAGCACTTGTGGCTTCTGGCTGACATTACTCTCGAACACATCAGCACTGAGCCAGGGAATGCTGCCTCCTTTAGTCGTCTGCAAAAGAAGCGGAGTCCTTAGCTCGGGTCCTCCATCCTTGATCCGCAGTTTACCCAGGCGGCCGGAATTCTTGGTGATGCTCTCGAGCGTGAATTTCATGCCGGCTCGAGTTTTTATTTATCTTTGGAATGAATAATAGCAGCCGCACGTTTAAGCGGTCACCGATATCGATAATCAACAGTGCTGACAATTTGCCTTTTTATCTCTAGATTTGGCTACCAGTGATGACACTTAAAATGTTTTCCAGCTAGATTTTAATTAGCTTTCTCTCTTCAAAACTTATATCCCAAATATTTTATTGACCGCCTAGTTAAACAACTCCTTTATTGTACAAAAATATAAGTTAAAATAGATTTCAATATATTTTTAAATATGAAAATAAATTTTGTTTTGCAAACCAGAAATTATAGAATAATCTGAAATCGAGTATTAATAACATATTTTCGATTCTGGGATCTTCAAAATCTGCTTAAACTTTCTAGACTTCCAACTCTCGAAATTTAGAAAGCAAACTTTTGGTGTGGATACGATCTGGCAGCCCTGGACAGTTGGCGCCCCTATTCTCCTCGTTCGTGTTGTTGTTTCCCCAATGCCCAGTTGATTTCGACTTTTCGGCGTGTTCGCTTTTCAACGGGCGCTTCACTTCGCTTTTGGGGGCTTGTTCGCTTTTGGAGCTCCACTGGCGCTGAGTGGATGATTTTATGCTGTATGCGCAGCGCACTTGATGGCAATTGTTGTCATTGTTTTAGTCGTGTGTGGAATCGGATGTTCGGTGTCTCCCTCGCACAGCGGTAAAATGTGTGCGAGTGTGTTCCGTTCCGTTCGCGTCGTTCATTGATTTCCTAATTAAGTTTATAATTAAAATTAATTGAAAAATTACTCATGTATGTACGTATGTACAGACATGTAAATTGGATGACCGCGTGTGAAAGCCTATTAAATAAGTTATGTTGTGTACTTACAAGTTCCCCTCGTACATACTACGTATGAACCTACGTACATATGAATAATAAATTGCTTTGAATTCAAAAACAAAATTGTGCCAAAAACATCAGCAGCTAAAGAGGTAATTAGAATAACAATAACGCAGAGACAGCTTTTTAAATTGATGACTTCCTTGCGGTCGCCGCTGAGTTTATAATTAACAGAGTCTGCTGCGGCAATTACATTATTTATTCGAACAAAACCGACTATAAAAATTCCTTGAATAAAAAAATTCCATTGCAAGTTCTGTTCTAAAATCTCGTGGCTGCCAGTGTTGCCCAACGCCCGCACAGCCGTGGCCTTGGTGAGATCGCTACCTGTTCATGTGTTTTACGACCCGAAAGAGTCGTAAATGTGAAAGAACTGTAAAAACGGCAATAAAACTTAACATTTATGCGCGTTCCAGGTGGTCCTGACGAACGCCCAACGAGGTGGCAACCCTAGGCAAATGAACTGTTTTACCTGCCCAAGACGCACAACAACAATAACTAAAAAGAACAACTGCAGGAACGAAAGAGAGAGCGGGCAGCTCAACGGATAATTTAGTGGAATTTTCAAAAATAGCAAAGACAGCAACAACGGCGGCAGCCATAATCCCCCAGCGAGAGCACAATAATCAAAGATTAAATCAGGTTTATATAGAAAGGGTTAGCATGGCGCAGGAAGAAATACACGTTTCCTAGCGCAGCAACAACAACAACTACAAACACCTACAACTGATTACACTCACACACGAAGCGGAAAACGAGAGAGCGCGAGAGAAATATTGTTTATGCGGGGAGTCTTATGAATTCCGGAAAACCTGTTTATGCGATATGAGATTTGATGAATGAATAATAAGTACAAGTAATCTTAATAAGTCGACCCACAATCTAAATAATTATAGCAACAAAAATTTCCAAAGTGGACATGAGAATTAATGGAAATAAAACTACGAAATTAAAGACATCTTAGTTCATGAAACAACAAAGTATCTTGAATTGAGTGCGTTTAAAGGACTTGCCATAAACACAGTAACAGAGAGAGAGACAGGCAAAAAAGAGCGGCGACGCCGGCAGAGGCAGCGGAGAGCATAAATCGCTGTCGCAGCGCTCGCTTGCATGTTTTTCGCTCATTTTGCTTTCGTGTGTGTTGCGGCAATGTCGTGTTTTCTCGCGGCGGTGAAAACACTCTGCAACAACTGTAACAACAACAGCAACAACGATAAGATTTTCCGTTTTTCCGTATGGAAGCAGAAGCACTAGCGGCATTTGTTTTGAAAGTAAAGCAAAGGCTAGCGAGAAAAACGAAAATATAAAACAGAGGAAGACGGAAAAAGCAACGCCGCTGCCGACCGCGCCTCGCTCTATGTGTGTGTGTTGTCTGTGTGCTTATGTTTGTGAGTCTGTGCGCCTACCGCCTGTCTGTGTGTAAGTGGGCGCGAACGTAAAGCCGAAAAGGAAGTGAAAATAGTGCAAAAAGGCCAAGTAATAATAATAATAATAAAATAGGCAAAAAGACAGGCCCCAAAAGAGACCAGACCAGTTTCAAAAAGCGCCTATTTCCAGGCTCTTTGCTGCATATGTATTAGTACGTGTGTGAGCGGCAGCAGCAGCAGCAACAACAACAACAACTAGAATCGACCACATACGGTGGAAAAGGCCTTTTTCAAGGAGCGAAAGGCAGTGCGCGAGCGAGCAATAAGAATAATAAATTACACTTTGCTATAATAAGAAAAATTTATACATACACACACACGCGGGAGAGGCCCACACAAACACACATGTGTTTTCCCTCGCTGTGTCGGAGTGGAAAATTGTAATAAAATATGAACCGCAGAAGCAGCGGCCAAACGAGAAAAACGAGAGAAAATTTCGAAATATCGCATGTGCCATTTTAAGCTTTAAATAAATTAAAACGTACAGTATTACCCAAAAATAAAAAAAAAATAAACGAAAAATACAAAAAACAATTCAACAAAATGTCCTGCATATCGAGCAACTTCAGCTCCTTCTTCCTCAACTCGCTCAACGATCCTTCAGAGTTTTCCAAGTACTTGAGCAATGGCGAGCTCAAATGCACTAATTTCGAGGAATTTCAAGTGTTTGGCTGCGGCGCAGGCGCGCCGACGCAACAGCAGCAGCAGCTACAGCAACAACATCATCAGCAGTATTCCCACACACATTTACCCAATGGCAGCCCCGCACCAACAGCAGGAGCGGATTTTCCCAATTACGAGCCAACGCAGACGTCGCAGCGGGAAAATTCCTCCTCCGTCAACTCAGGTAGCTCTGTTAATCCCGCACACTACGCTTCCGCCGCTGCCGCTGCCTCGGCCTCTGCCAGCGTCGAAGCCAGCGTAGCAGCAGCGCCGACGTCGAGTGGTGGCGCAGCAGGAGGAGCAGCAGGATCAACCCCCCTCACCGCCACCCCGCCGAGCAATCGCTGGCCCACTGCGGTGGCCACGCCCAATGGCCATCAAGCCACCGCCTCCGCGGCAGGATCAGTGCCCCAGCACTTCGATGGATCCTTTGAGTTTATCAAATATCTGCGTCACTCCACGGACTTTACACCTAGTTCAGCGAGCAGCGCCAGCGAAACCATCGCCTGTCCGGAAAAGACAGTTGTCAGTGGAGGAGGAAAGCCGGGAATACCAGCAGGCACCACACCACCACCTCCTGCCCAATCACCCGTGGCCAGTGGTCTAATCGATCTGGATACCAGCACTTCGCAGAAATCACGCTCAGCCTCCCGCAAAGTGGCCGCTTTGTTGTCTTCCGTTTCGCGGGCTTCCAATAGTCTGGTGGACACCAGCACATCCGCCCTGGATGTCTTCGATCACGACTCGAAGCAGACGATCTTTGACCTGCAACACATGGCCTCCAATGGATCCTCCAATTCGAATGAATCCTCGCTGGAGATGCTAGCATTTCCCAATTCGCACCTCAATGCCTCCAATTCGAACACCTCATCCGAAGGAGCGGCCTGTGGAAGTGCGGGAGAGTTTGGAGGGCTGTTAACCGGCGCCAGTTGTTCCTCCTCGACGGCATCATCATCCTCGCATGCCCCGAAACTTCTCGGAAGCTTTGTGATCAAGGAGAACTTCGAGGTCCATCCGTCGCACAAAGTGGAGGAGGGCATCTTCCAGCATATGAACAAGCTGCCCTCGAAGAAGAAGGATACGCTGAAGCAACTGGGAGTCCGGTTCACCGGCCAAATGACGTTGACGGACAAATCGATTGTGGTGGAGAACTTCATCAAGTTCTGCGAGGTGAGTTACGCTTCCCAAATTAAAAGGGGTTGGGTTTTAGAGGATTTCGGGGTGTTAGCGAGTCAAATTTCTCTTTCCCGAATGTATGCGAATATTTGAACGCTCCGCTCTCCGCTCGGTGCCCATTTCCATATGCAATTTAAATATTTGCACATATGTACGCATTACGTATTTATTTATAATGATGGTCGGGAACAGGGCTTGTAGGGGTCTAATTAGGGTTGGCCATGGGGATTACACTACCGCTTTTCACCAAATATACATCAGATGTTTTCAGATCTAAGAGAACAGTTTCGGGGGAAGTAAATAATATAGTCTACATAAAGTGAGGAATTGATTCATAAATCTTCCTGAATTTATATGGTTATATGGTCGCGTAAGAAATATTAATAAATGACTTCAAGCTGGGGGTCAATAGATAGTTATTTGATAACAACAGCTGCTGATAAGTCACTCAATTAAAGGCGTGAATTAAAGGTCAATTTATCATAGGTCTTATCTAACTGATACTATTTCACATAACTTTGATGATGTAGCGCACAAAACGCTCCAAAAAGGGCAATAATTTATTTAAAATGTGTTGGTTTGTTAATACTTAAAAATTCTTTAGATATTATAAAATATGTATTACTATCCCAAAACTAAAATGTAAAACTTTTTTCTGTGCAAACGCCACCTATATAAATATAGTACATACAATTTGGGATATTCATAATATAAACATGCACCCTATCTATATCCTATATCACACACACTGGCGAATTTCCACCCACGTTCATGCCCATACACGCATTCAGGATTCCGTTTGCCCCCCACTCACACAAATGTCATTATAAATTGTAATAACAGGAGCAGTGATGCCGGCGCCGCAGTCAACGTCGACTGCAGCCAACCACAAATTCAGCATACAACTGTAATCATGTGTGCTCAATGTATGTATGTATGTCTGTGAGTTCTAAACACCTATACATGCGGGGGGGTTAAATCCCCATCGCCCCCACCCCTTTTGCCCCCTTCTGTACAAACACACACACGCAGACACGTTTGGCGCCCTTTTCAACACTATGGCAGTCAACCCCAAACACTCACCACGCTCATTACGCTCCGCTTTATCACACACCAACACACAGGCAGAGTCACATCTAGATTTGTTGGCCACCCATCGCACCACCCTACCACCTCCCCCAGCCCCCTCTCTTAAAAACTCGCACACACAGAAACATTCACCAAACTATGTACAAAATGGCATTGATGGCATAATACAACAAAAGCAACAACAACTACTAGAGGGGGGAAATTACGAAGAAGGCGAAGCAGAGAGGAAGCTAAAACCCCACCGCTATTACAACATTTTAGTTCTAAGACGCTCTCTTTTACCTACTTGGCTCCCTAACTCAAAATTGTTGCGCTCTCTCATTTCTGCAGTAGCTGCTCTCTCCTGGCTCCCACTTTCTCTCTGCCATCTCTGCTTCCCCAATCCAAAACTTACTTGAAGGCTGAACTACCAAAGTGTGTGTAGTTGGGGGTGTGTGTGTGAGGCTCGGAGTGTGGGTGTGGGTGTGGGCAACCCCCAAAAGCTTGCTATTGAGTAATTGTATGTGGTCCCCCACCTTCTGCTCCTCCTCTACTTTCTCCTGCTCGTCCTTCGTCTTCTTCTACTCCCTTAGATTCTTTGGCTTCCACTCCTTACTTTCATACATACAATCATCAAGTTACTTGAAGGAGGAGGGGGGAATGGAGGGTGGGAAATGGGGAGACGTCGGACTGTCCGCTAGCTGCTTGGGCATGTCCTTTTCCTTTTCCGACTCTCTCGATTTCGGTGTGTGTATGTGTGTGCCTGTATTTTATCAACACATTTTATACATGTCTCTATCGGAGGGACCATTAGTACAGTATTACTTGCCTAAGATTAAAGTTAGACAAAGTAAATTACTTTTTTTCGATATAAAATAAACTTAAGACTTTGTTCAATAGGATAGTAAACAATCGGCAATTTTATGAATTAAACAAATTTGTATTCAAAATTAGTGCATATTATTTAGATTATTGGGAAAAGAAAAGCTTAAAAATGAAATCAGTATTAAAAGGATAAAAACCGGATATGAAAATACCATTTTGCATTTTTTCGAAACATGAGATATGAAGATAGACGAACCTATGAAAGAAAGCTTATGAGGTTTTGAAAGTTTGCAGTTACGGAAGTTGGACTGTAAGTGAGGCTGTGGATGTGTGTGTCGCCCAGCGGCAGCGTTGAAGGCTACTAAGTGCGCATGCAGTCAGCTCACCCACACAAGTGCACTCGGGTTTGCCCAACTTTGCGGCCGTATGTGTGTGTGTGTAAAGGACAGCTTAGTGGATGGCAGGATGAGAATCGGTGTGGGGTGGTGGGTGGCTGGGCGGCTGGGCGAAAAAGGGGGTGGGGCTTGGGCAGGTACAATGTCTCGGCTTCGCACAATTTACGCGCACACACACTCACACATCCATACGTGGAAAAGCAGGCGCACATATGGGGCATTGATTATAATTTTAAATTATACATATGTATGCGGGCACATACCGATATAACTGTACTTGCCGCATATAGTCATCATATACCGGATTTTAGATGTGTATATATGTATGTATATGGAGGCGCACATATGTATGTTTGTATAATTCTAACGCACACATCAAATATTTAGCTTTTGTGCAACGTTTTGTCGCCTTTTGGGGACACACACACAGCATTAAATTAGTGTGAGGTGTTTTTTTTTCCGGAATTTAGAGCGCATTTAGAACGGGTTTACCTTAATTAAAAAACCCCAAATTAGTTGCCCAATAAAACGGTGGAAAGCGGGGAAATGGGCGAAAGGGGTGGTGAGAGCTGTAACCCTTAACCCTGTGAAAACCTGTTAAACGAGGAACACACGCACCAAAGAGTGAAAGTGTGAAAATGTCCCCCACTTACACACAAACGCACAGGCAACCCTCGCAAAAGGAATCAAAAAATCATGGCAGCAACAGTCAAACGTTCGGCTTTTGTTGCTGTTGTTTTTTCTCGGCACGCACAAGCAACACCCACAACAACAAGAGAAACAACAACGGCAGAAAGGACAACAATTCACACTTGTCTCAATACAAACAACAACAAACCGCATCACACCACAGACAACAACCGCAATCCCGCCACACACACACAAACACGGCCCCCCAAACACTCGCAGACACCCGCACATCCACACTCACGTACACTACGTCACGCACAAACACAAACCATGTCTGCCAATAAGTTTGCAAAAAAAACGGAAAAAGAAACAAACAAAAAAACAGAAAACAAAAAGCGAACACAAGGAGACGCAATGAAAACAGAAACGGAAAACAGTAGCGAAAGCAACAACAAAATACCGCAACACATTGCCACTGCTTTCATTCTTCTTTTCCTGGTTCTATTTTTTTTTTTTTTTTTTTTACATATTTGTACCCGTTAGTGGGGGATTACTAGGGTATATTGTAATTAGGAAAGATATACACCGATAATATGCAGATCAGTCTGCTTAAAATCTTTAATTTGTAATACATCTACAAGAACGATATGGGGTGTGGGATTTTCATCGCATACTAAGCTTGCCACGCCCACGTTTTCAATTACCAAACTTCCATTGCAATCATAGAATTAAAAAGATCCATTTGAAATTGGTTGAGTTACTTTCTTACTCTCCTACTTAAAAAATTAACATGAAATTCCAATTAGACCAATATAGGCATAGGGCATACATATAATCACTAAATTGCCAGTATCCTTGAAGTTACCCTAATAAGTAGGCAATAAAATTTGAAATTGTTTGTTTTTTAACTCAATTTAAATAATACCTTCAAAGAATTATATAATTAATTTAAAACTTCTTTTATGAAAAAGGGTGTTTCTACTTATACTTAGAACCTCGTATTATTTGAGTAATGATAAAATACAGGTCTGGTTTCCAATAAACCATTTTTAAACTCAAACCAAATAAAGGGTATCAAATAGTTGGGAATGTATTGCAGTATTGTAGTTTTTTGTGCTTTTTGACTGCGATACAGTTGAGTGGCCATGGACGTGGGCAGAAGGGGCGTACCACTTGGCCCATCGGCTTGACAGCAGCAACAGTGCGGCACTAGCCCCCAAAAACCACACCCCCTTTTGGATCCCAACGCCCCCGCATAGTTGCTTGTTAATGAGACACCTGGAGAAGTGGCCAGGTGTCGGCTGCCTGTCATCGCTGAAAAGGAGAGAAAAAAAAGCTGAGAGATAGTGGAGTGGCTGTCAGTCTGAGTTTTCCTGTGCCTCATCTGAGAGGAGTTTAAAGTTCCCGCTTACTATTTTCCCCAAAAACAAGATGGCACGTCACTCCTTTTTGCTCTATTGATTTTTAACATAATCAAAACCCAAAATGTATGCAGACACACACACAGAGACAGACGTACGGGAGCTGCTCAGTCAGCAATTCGCATGTGTGAGAGACCCTTTATTGGGGGTGAGTGTGGGTGGTTGGGTGGTTGGCAACCCTGGGTGGGTTGGTGGAAACCCTGATTATGAGGATGTTGATAAGTTCCGACGACGAACGGAACTGAACTCTCTGCTCTGCCGAAGACTCGCACTCACACAGTCGTCCATTAAGCCGCTGCCTGCGCCTACCATCCTAGCTGCTATGGCACACACACTCTCAAAACACAGACACTCACAAGCACACAAACACACACAATCACGAAGAGGCTTTCATGGTAACCCTTTGAAAGGGGGGCCTTTGCAAATAGCCCCCACACCCCCCTTTTTTGGGGAAAATGGCTTCATTGAAAATGTTGTTTGCTTTTCTATTTGGGTTTGCTTTGCTGCCTTTTCTGCTTCCTTTTTCGCTTCGCCCTATTCTATATTTTTACACTATAAAATATACATTGTAAGGGTGTGAGTGTGTGTGTGTGGGTTAGTGTCTGTATGTGTGGAGCTTTTGCTTTGGCATGTTATTCAGACCCATTTCCCTCCCTACCGCCATCCCCCATACCGCCCTTTCTGCCCACCCATCGTCCTTTTGCAAGTTTTTGGCTTTTGTGTAAAATTTTCGTTTTAAACTTTTGCGTTGTACACGAATTATAAGTTTTGATTAGTAGTGGGCAAAGTTTTCGCTCGCATGTGTATGGGTTTTTAAGGGGGGTGGAGGGTGGATCGGTAGTTTTTGGTTTTTACTGAACATATATGTATAGTACATTATGTAAAGCAAATACATATGTGCAGTCATAGAATTTGACGTCAATGAATACACATATACATTTACGTGGAAAACAGCCTAAAAGTCGGGGAAATTATGCTAAAAAGTGGTAGAATGGGGGGTGGGTTCTTACATGAAAGGTGTCAGCTGGTTTAAAACTAATGGAAGGGTGGTTGGGGGGTGGGGTGTTACCAACCCGTAAAACCGGTATGTCTGGAAAATAACTTATCAACAAGAGTTGGATTTCTAATTTAGTTTTCAGTAAATTAAATGGCGTTTCTACTTGGATGTCTGAAACTTATATAAAAGAGATTTCAATGTTTTAATTAACACTCCTATCATACATTAAACTGTTATATAATGCAAGTGGAATATCCACTCTAAGGGTTACGAATTTTAGGAACATACTAGAACATTTATGGCTTCCACATGTGACATATGTGCTAATTTTGTCCTTTTTCGAACTATCCCCAACAGGAATACGACATCAAGGACCACAGGCCATGGCTGTCGCTGAATCAGTGCGGTCTGAATAAGCCCGAGCAGATCAAATTCGCTCGATATCTGGGCCAGGGACTGCCGACGTTCACGCTCTTCTGCATTTATAGCAATTTTAAGAATCTATTCTGCACCAAACGCACGGAAATGTGAGTATCATCTTCTCATCCTCTGCCCCGATAATTGAATATCCTTGCCGAACTTAGAGTAGCCTAAAAGCATGCTATTATAATTGATGAATGTCCTTTTTTGTAGCTACACGAAGGACGGCTACAATCTGCCTTACATACTAGACAAAACCAAGCGCTTCCTGGCCAACACAACAGCTGGTAAGTGGAATCTATATCTAAATATAGATGTAGATGTACCCCCTAGACTTCCCCCACTCCGCCGCCATCCCCGAATCCCGTGTAGTGCAAATGCAGCAGCAGGCATCATCAACCGAAAATGTATTCAGGCAGAGGAAAATTAATAAAAAAGCGAGAAAGCCGAGAGGCGAATGTGCTAAATTTTAAAAATACACTCGAAACTAGAAGTGCTTACATTCATTTTTATGATTTCTCTACTTTGCACTTCTCATTTCTATTTCTATTTCGTGCACTTTCCGTTTTATTTTCTAAAAAAATTACAACAAATAAGAGAACTACCTACAATTTGGCCTGCCTATTTTTGCAAAATTTCGTAAAATGATCAATTTTGTCTGCGTGCGCTCGAAGCGAACAAAAAAACAAGGAAAACTATTTTAATTTTTGACTTCAATTTGTTTGTGTTTCCTCTTTCTTCTTCTTTTTCCAACGCATACGCTTTCAATCACTAGGCGACAATACCAACAACAACATCACCAACAACACCAGTAACAAGACCAACAACAACACCAGTACAACAACCACATCCACACCGGTCAAACAGACACCACAACAACAGCAATCCGAGCAAGATCTGCTGGCACCCAACTCACCTGCAACACCGAAACTCGCAGCAGCAGCAGCGGCACTAGCAACAGCAACGGCGGCAACAGCAACACCAGCAGCAGCAACATCGTTAGTGGGAGCAGTTACGCCCACACAGACACTACCACGCACAAGGCCTGCCACGCCCACAATGCCGGCAGGAGCAGCAGCTGGAACGCCCACCACCCCACAACAACAGCAGCAGCAACAGCACCTGCAGCATCAACAGCAGCAGCAACATCAACAGCAGCAACAGCAACAACAGCATATGTTGCAACATCCGCACACGCACCCGCATCCGCATGCCCAGCTTTCGCATCCGCACACGCTACCCCACTCACATCCGCACCACTTGCAGCCCGGAACGCCAACGCGCAGCTCGCATCCCCAGCTGCCCCATCCGCATCACTATCCACCATCGCCACACCCACATCCGCACCATCAGGCCGGGCACCATGGCCATCCACATGCCCATCATGCCTTTGCCTATGGCCACGGTCATCCGCATCCGCAGCAGCATCATCCGCACTACTATCCGCATCCGCACGCGCATGTCCAGCATATGGCGGCCATGGGATATCCGGGACCACCACCGCAGAGCACAGCACAGCAGGCAGCTGGTGGAGGGGGTGTCGGAGGTGTCGGGGGTGCCGGGGGTGCCGGAGGAGCTGGAGCAACAGGAGGGGCCGCAGGAGCAGGTGGCGGGGGATTACCGCCCACGGCCATGTGAGATTGGGGTCGGCGTGGCGCCAAGGACAGCGGTGGTGGCGCCACCTGTTGACACGCATAGGCTGTTGCAGAAGGACATGGCAAAGGATTCAGGATTTCAGCATTTCAGCTCATCCTCCCCCTATCATCATCCTCCCATCCTGTCCTAGTTTATAGTTTTCCGTTGATGTGCATCGTCATACCGTATTTTTTAATGTGCTCCTCGTTTTTAGTTTATGTTTCGTTTATTTTAGACTAATTTTACACAAGCTTTTTGCCAAATTTTTATAAAACTATGCAAATTTTGTATTACGTTTGACGACGATAAAATGTAATTGTTGGACAACGATCGATCATTACCCCAAAACTATGCAATGTTATTCCTTGAAAAGAGATTATTACATTTACACATTACATTAAACACACACACACATCACACTTTTACACACTCACCAACACGAACACACGAGTATAGAAAATCATGCTAATGCTATTTAATATGGTAATATATAAATATATATTTTAGTAAGCCAAGAACAAATGATATGTATGTTAATGTAAAACCAATCCTAACTAAACACAACATACGATATATATGGAAATTGTTTGCGAACCCAGAAAATATATATACACACCTAGCAAGAAGCGATTGAGAGAAAATCGATTTGATTGTTGTTTTTACTTGAGATTTATTGCCTGCGTCGCGCCTCTGCATTTGCGCTAAGTCAATTAATAAAGTGGAAAACTTTCCTTCTCTGCGGGTTTCCAATTAAAAAGCGATTGCAAATGTTGCAATGAATGGTTATAGATTTCTTTCACCTTGGGGCACTTTACTCATCGATCATCCCGAGCCGAGAACATGCGATCAATGCTGAAATTGGTATTTTATCCAACTTTTAAAAAAACATACGGAAAATGTATTTGAAACTACTGAGAACCTAAAACTATTGTCCTACTTTCAGCGCAGTTAATATTTGTATTTAATTATTACTTAGTAAAATGAAATAATGGAATGTATATTAGTTAATTTCAAAATGAATTTAAAAATTATTTATTTTATTAATGCATTTCATTTTCCAAAGGATACATTTATTTTAAAAATTTGTTCTGAGCTCGAGGGCGGTTTTGAATAAAAATCGATTCCTTCCTCAGTGTGTTGGCATTACGATTCTTTCTTGTAGACCTCAAGAACATGGCGGCGGCCAACGATGGCTCCCTGGAGTTCGCCAGCAGCAGCGGCGGCAGCAGCAGCAACAGCAACACGAGCAGCAGCAACGCGAACATCGGGAGCAACAGCAACAGCAGCAGCAGTGGCAGCAGCAATGCGGTGCCTGGATCAGGGATTAATCCCAATACCGTGGCCATGCCAGCGGGGTATGTAGCATCTTCGACGGCGCAGCAGCAGCAGCACCAGATGGCCATGGATCCACGCTATGGATGTGCGGCTCCTCCGGCTCTTTTGCCGCCTCCGCCGATGCCGGCTCTGGGTCCTCCGCCGCGATCCCTGGAGCAGCTCATCATCTACGAGAACTTCGACGTGCACGAAACGCACCGGATCGAGGATGGGGTTTGCACTCATATTAGCCGCCTGCCGCCCAAGAAGCAGGAGCTATTGAAACAGTTCGGTATACAGAGTAGTAGCCAGCATTGTCTGAGCAATTATGAAAAGTACATACTCATCGAAAACTTCATCAAGTTTTGCAATGTGAGCAAAAGTGTATCGAAAGCAGATATCAGGAGGCACCACTGTAGTCTAGCGGAGATTTGTTCTTTGGCCCACCCCCCAATTGGCGTTCGAAACATTGGCTCTCCATCTATGTAGATATCAAAATTGCATTCTCATCAATCGATTAAAAGAGCAATGAACAAAACTCTTGCCCGTCTGGGAAAGAAAAACGATCCTAACGTGTTTTACCATCTCTTTTCTATACTTTTTGTTCTGTTTGTAACTTTTAATTCGATAGGAATATCAGATATCCGATCATCGACCCTTTTTGGACTTCCACGAGAGCGCTTTATCCAAATGTGAACAACTTAAATTTGTACGATATCTGGGCCAGGGGCTATCCAATCTGACGCTAAACAAAATCTATGTGGCCTTCAAGGAGCTGCTGGGCAATGGAAGGCCCGAAAAGTGAGTCCTTTCTATTAATACTGGCCAGTAATAGTTAATTTGAAGAAATTTTTGGCAGAGCTGGAATGGAGGGCTATAACTTGGATAATCTTTTGAAGAAGAAACGAAAGAATCTGTATAATCGCATGCATGCCGCTGGTAAGGATTTAGATCAAATGAAGTCCTGGTGTAGGAAAAAAATTAATTCTCCCCTTCATTACAGCCCCCAGCATTGATTTAACTGCCTACGAATCGACCCAGCATAATCCCCAAGCACACCTGGCCACGCCACGCCCCCATCATGCCTTCGCCGCCCTAAACGCGGCGACGCAACGCAGCGAAGTATGCAACGAATTGACACACACGGGTTTGCAGTACAGTTACGCCGGGCCCCGGTAAAAGCTGCCAGAAACCATATAACCCTATCCAAAAGAAATCTGCAATCCTCATCATCAGATGAGAACCGAACCCTTATACATATACATATACTTCTTCCTGGAACTGGACCAGTAACTGTTGTGTCTTCGAAACATAATCGCCGCGAGCGAGAACATTGAAAACTAAGTGCTAAATTAAAAGAGGGGAAAATACCAGAGACACTAGTAAAATTAGCCTAAATGTTAACAAAATTAAACTTAAATCGAATGAAATTCAATTAAGCCAACCAGAAATCAACACGCAACAGGCAGGAGAAAGATTAGTTTAAGCCAAAACCAGATATTTATACGCAAGGTAACCATATACAACATACACATATTACGAGTATATATACACATAAATATATTTCTGTAGTTGCCATAGCGCTTAGGGTGCAGCACACTTCCACATGGCCAAATCCTGGCCAGAACTATACAAACATATTAGCTTCGGTTTCCTTCCAGCCATATCCCCCATAAAAGAAACCCAAAAATTCCCATCCTCCATGAGCCGCATTAGTAGTAGCCTCTAGTTAATAAGTGAGAAAACACCAAAATTAGAGAAAACACTAAATCAAAGACCTCCCAATGAAAGTTCCCTAAATACGCATACTAAGTAACTAACTGTAGAGCCTAGTTGTTAAGACGAAAGACAAATTTTTAGCATAGAACTGGCGAGCGGCACAGACGATTAACAAACTAAATATTCCTATATACAATATACATATTATATACAACAAGCAGCATCAAATTCAAAGTGGATATACGCAAAAATCAAATGCAAAGAGGCAGAAATACAACCAAAACATAGCAATTGTAAATGATATATACCAAATATATTCTATACGAGCAAAGGCAAAACAAAAACAACAAACACTCCAGTCGTTTTCTTTACGTTACCGAAACTGTTTATTCTTGCGTTCTATTTAAATTTTTCACTATAGGTATTAGGTATATTTAGCTTAACACGCAGAGGTGCGTACGATTAACTGGCAGAGAGCAGGATAATGAATATAAAAACTAGAGTACAGTACAAAGGCAGTTTCATCTAACTACTATTGAGCGATATTAACTGGCGCTCCTCGACTCAATCTCTGATCTTTTTTTTCTGTTTTATTTGAAATCGCAGCAATTTGTAATTGCCCAATGGGGATATATACTTTAAATGCCTAGTTGGTCTCCTTTTTGCGCTGGGCCTGCTCGCGATCCAGCGCTCTTTGCTTGGCCTTCTCGTAGATGGGCATCAACTGCCCGGTCTCGCCCAGCATCTTCAGCAGCTCCACGATGAAGGGCAAGTAGTTGTGCTTGCGCCGCACATTCTCCACCTTGTAGCGCTTCTTCTTCTGGATCTCGTACTGGATGTAGGTGCGCAAACTGCTGATCTCCGTCTGTCGGTCCTCCTCTGTGTCCATGGCATTGGGAGCCGGGTTGAGCAGCTTGTCGATCTGCTGCTCGTAGATGCGCTGCCTGTCCGATATCAGGGCCATCAGGTTGAAGTGGATCTCGCCGTCGCTGTAGCGCTGCATGCGCTTCTCAATAATCGGCCGGACCACATCGATCCAGTTCTGCTCGGGCCTGATCTCACCCAGATCGATGGGTCCCTCCCTCAGGCCATCCAGCTCGTACAGTCTGCCGCCGATGGGCATATAGCCCACAAAGTGGTACACATCCTCGTCCTTGTTCTGGTTCTTCATGTCCAGCTCGAAGAGCGTCTGGCGGGCAAAGGAGTTGTGCACCGTGCGGATCTGACTGGCGTTGCTAAGGGTCAGTCCCTTGTTGTAGGGATCGAAGCACTGGCAGAACTCCTTGAAGTTGGTCAGGGTCTCGCCCAGCTTGATGTCCTCGTGCTCCAGGTTCATCAGCAGGCTCAGAATCGCTTGGGTGGCGCAGGCATTGTTGATCACCTGCTTGGCAAAGAAGATGTTCTCCCGATCCAGGACCACTTTGCCAGCGGGCTCATCCTCCTGCACCCACTTGAACAGGAAGATCAGGCCGTGGATGGGCTCCAGATTCTTGAAGGACTCGCTGTCCAGGCTCCAGATCTCCTCCACCTGGGCGCCATCGCAGCCTGACCGGAAAACCCATGAAATTATTAGCTTTTTCAATCCCGATTGCCGGCGTCGCTGGCAAAGCGCGCCAATAACTCACCGAATTCGCGAATCAGCTCCGTGAACACTCCGGGATCGGATTCAATGAGACACCAATTACCAGCACCGTCGCCCATTTTTCCAATAATCACTTAATTATGCTTCTCCTGTAGATTTTAACCCAAAGAAAATGCTTTTACTGCACAGTACAAATTTTTTGTCAACTCACAGAGCGGAAGAGGCTTGCCAGATGTTAGGAAAACGCAGCGATCTGGCCAGCTGCTTTCGCAGCCCTGGCGACAATGGCAGCCCCGTCCGCCATGACACAAAGCAAAAGCGGTATAAGAGGAAGCAGAAGACGAAAAAAATATGTGCAAGCAAATCTCGCGAAAAAATGAAATTTGCAGCACTTGCCGTGTGTGAAATGTGAACGCTGAGTGCACAACACAATAACGAGACAATAATCAGCATTTTAGTGTTTATTTCGAGGGCTAAAACAACCGCTAGACCGCCGTAAAGATGAAGCGAAGATACGAAAATTGCCTGCTGCAGCAGAGGCAGCAACAAAAACGCTATTTGTTGTAGATATATGTACATATATTTACAATATATATATATATATGCAAATCTATAATAAAGAAGTGTCCGTCGGTGAATTGGATGCGCGATAATAAATAATAGTAATAATCGTAATTAATTCAAAGTACGAGGGCGCGCGCGACCAAGAGGAAAGAGGCGAGAGAAAAAGAGGCGCGAAAAGTTCGCAACAAAATGGTTGTCTCCAAAGACAACAACAAGCGTCGCCGCAAGGAGACGGAGACGCCTCCACCGCCTCCGCCCGTCCCGCCCACCGCCTCCACACTGGCTCCTCCTTCGGCGGTGGCGGCCATTGAGTCCTCCCCAGAAATGCCCAAGAGGTGAGTCTATCCCATGGATAATGTTTATGGGGCTTATCCAACAGTACTTACGTGTGTGTGGCACTACGGAGATGACGTCGCAGCGTTGGGTGATTCGAATGGCAATGGAGTGAACGGGGGGTTGGGGGTGGGAGTGGGGGTTCAGAAGGGGAAGGGGCGGACTCAGCTCAGTTGTTGTATAAGCCAGCGTCAACAGCGTGTCGTGGCGTTGTTGTTTTCCTCGACGAAGGGGTGTTTCGCATCCGCCGTTTTTGGGGGGAGAGCTGGGGCAGATCTCCCCTTCGACCAGGTGCACCTGTATGTGTATACAGTGGTTAGTCACTAAGCTGAATATTCGGTCAAGATAATTAGGCGATATTTACCTTCGTACGCTGTTAAACTGCGTCGTGTTATTCGTCTACGTTGAAAATTCAGCCAGCTGTCTTACTTTATACATTTTTAACCTTTTACCTTCTCCACATTTAAGGAGAATAATGTAAATATTATTTATAACAGTGGTTACTTTCACTAAGGTCTATCTTGCTTTAAATTCGTCAGAATTTTAGAAATTTAATTTTTACCATAGTTATTAAATTTCGTTAAATAAATAATTTACTTATCAGTTTAACCGAATTATTAAAAAAAATGTTACCTTCAATTATTTAGGTTCATATGTTCCTTCAGATAGAAGATACATAAGTTGATGGACAAATGGTGATACAAAATCAGTGTTTATAATGGTTGAAGTATTCTAATTTGTATTTAACAATATCTTATTTTATCAAGTGTTGGCTAAGCTTGACTTTTTTTTTATCGAATGACCACTGTTTATGCTCCCTCGTAATTCGAAGCTGCGATGCTTTTATTATGATCTTAAATTAATATTGACTTTCCCAATTAGTATAATGTTGCCATGTTTCCAATTATAAATCTCTCACACCGCTTTTCTGTCCCCTTCCACTTGCAGAACGAAGGTCCAGGCGCAGCGGAAGTTCGCCCAGGGACAGAGTGCGCCCAGCAGCTCCTCGAGCCTCGCCTACAGCACAGCAGCAGCAGCGGCAGCTGGAGCAGGATCCGGGCCCAGCACCTCCGGAGCGGATAGCTCTCAGCCGCCCATCGAGATCCTGCCCAACAAGTGTCCCAAGGCGCAGGACTTCCTCACCTTTCTCTGCTTTCGCGGCACTCCGGCGCTGCCCGCCCACTTGGATTTCCTCAACCAGGGCAAGTCCAAGGATGCGGAGGCCACAGTGGCGGGAGCCAATAACAATAACAATGCCAAAAAGGCCAACAACAGTCGAGCGGGTCTGACAGCAGCAGGCAACAAAAAGAAGCGGGGACGTCCAGCCAAAGGAGCCGGCAAGAAGGCGGATGCCGTTGTCGTCGTACCCGAACCCGCTGAGAAACCCTCAACAGCAGCAGAAAATGCAGCCAGTGATAAAACCAATCTCATTGCAGCCGGAGCGCCCGAGACTCCTTCGCCAACTCCAACTCCTGTGCTGCCAGGAGCGGTGCGCAAACGAGCGGAGGTTGTCACCGATGGCAATCGACGAGGAGCAAGAGGCAGGTTAGCTGCCGGAGCAGGTGTTACCCCTGAGAAGGCTGCGGCGGCAGCAGCAGCATCAACCAACGATAACAAGCGTCGCTCTAATCGCGCAAGCACTAAGGAAAGTAAACCCATAATAGACGACGACCATTCGGAGGATTTCGAGGAACAAGAGCCAGATGATGATGAAGATGAGTTTTTCTCCGCTCACGATGCAACCTCGCGAAATGGGGAGGAGGTCAAGGTAGAGAGTCCGGTTAAAGCAGAACCGCCCACCAAACGAGGGCGTCCGGCGGCGGGCAAAAAAGCTGCAGAGCCCATACCATCGGAAGCCTCTCAGGCTGCTTCGAAAGACAAGGCGCCCGTGAAGCGTGTTAGGCAACGAGAGTCACCCATTTTTATACCATCACCCGAATCCTCTGGTCGCATGACCAGACAGCGGGCTTTTTTCGAGCCCGTTAAAGTTCCCCCGCACCAGGAGGAACCTGCAGTCCCGGAGCCGCCAAAGGAGGAGCCCAAAAAAGGACCTGAATCGCCAGTTAGCAAACCGGAAAAGGAGCCAGAGCCTGCTAAGCAGCTGAAGGAAGCCAAGGAGAAGACGAATTCCAGTATTTATGCCAAAGACGCCAAGCAGCAGCTGGAGAACGGAGATAGCGGCCAACATGGAGCGGCAGCCAAGGGCAAGAAAAGTCTAAATGTCTTCGATTTCAGTTCAGATGATGAGCAGCCGCTGGCGAAGTCCATCAAGCTGAAAAAAGGCGGCAAAGGGGCGAGTCCGAAGAAAGGTGCGGCTGCTGCAGTTGCTCCGGCGGCCAGGAATCGCAAGGCGGCAGCTAAAAAGCTAGAGAAGGAAAAGGAAACCGAAAAGCAACTGGATAAAGAAAAGCAGAAGGAAAGGGAAAAGGAAAAAGAGGTAGAAAAAGAAAAGGCCAAGGAAAAAAGGGACAAGGAGAAGGAGAAGGAAAAGGAGCCTGTGCCAGAGAGTAAAGTGGAGGAGCCACCCAGTGGCGGGAAAAGAGGGAAAGCTGGTAAAAAGAAAGCTGAGGATGCTCCAGCCGATGAGCAGGAGTTGGCACCACCCTCCTCGAAAAAAGTCGCCACCAATGCTCGCGGATCTCGGAAGACGGCCAAAAGCAAGGCTTCCGAGGATTCTGCTGAGCTAGAACCTCAGCGATCGCAGCGACCCTCCCGCAAAACCAAGGAAGCGGCTGCCATCTACATGGGCATCATCGGCCACAAACTGCAGCTGGCCGATGACGAGGAGGACGACCTGTCAATGAGTAGCTTCCCCGACATACCGAACGTCAAGGAGATGGAGAAGATGGAGAACGAGATCAAACGAAATGCGGCGGGAAAGTTAAACGTGCCGGAGGCCTCGACGGTGCTTTCGGCAGGCAAATCATCCCGTAAGCCGTCGCCCCGACCCAAGGATTCGCCAGCAGTTGTTGCTCCGGTGCAAGCCAATCGTGATGAGGCCCCTTCCTCACCAGAAGTCGAGGAGGAAAAGCCACCGCCCCCAGCCCGACGTGGACGTCCGCCCAAGCAGGGCAAATCCTCTGTTACCGCTCCACCCCCTAAACCGCCCATCGAGGGAATGCTGGTCAAGAAGGGCTCGCTGGCCAAGATGTCTGAGCAGCAGGCGAAACCCAAAGCCAAGTCCGAACATTCAAAAGTCGACTCCGATGAGGAGGAGGACTTTCTCATCAACGAGGAACTAAACGAAACAAAGCGAAAGCTAGAGAAGAGTTTCAGTGACTCGGATGATGAACCACTTGCCATCAAGGTGCCTGTCGTGGCGGCGGCCAAGGAGAAGGAAGTGTCGCCGCCAAAGATGCCCAGTCCACCGCCCAAGCTGGCGGTAGCGGTTCCATCGCCCATCTCTGTCCCCACGCCTTCCGTTTCGGTGGCTCCATTGCTGGCTGTGCCCAGCCCTCAACCGCCCACCACTAGCACCACCCAACTGACCATGCTACCGTTGACGGCCAAGGCTACGCCAACGCTGGGCGCCATGCCGATGTTTCCATGCATGCCTGCAAGCTATTCACCGCTCAAAACGATGGAGAAGAAACCGCCGGTGCCCACGTCCAAGATTCTGAACGTACCCGCCACCTATGCGCTGCCGGGAAGTGCTGGTGGGCCAGTGGGTTTCCAGAAGACCTCGTCGTATCTGCCGCAGGCATCGCCCCACTACCATTCCGGCTATGTGCGTCCACCACCGACGCCCACCCATCAGTTTGGAGGCGGAGCACCTTCTGGGAGTAAGACTCCCTCCCAGGGCTCATCGCCGCTGAAATATCAGACGCCACCGACCACTTATCCGCCTCCCATTGAGGCGTATCAGTGTCCCAAGATCAATCCCAACTTTCTGACGCCCAAGTACGAACGTAGCCCACTGCCAAGATCGTCGACCAGCAGCTTTCCCAGCCCTTCGCCGGTTAAGTTTCTACCCACATCGGGGACCACGGCCACCACAGTGGGCACACCGTCGTCGGCCACCAAGAGCCCGTTGGCACCGCCGCCACCATCTCCGCCAGTCAGTCAGGTTGTGATCCAGACGTCCAGCCTGAATCTTAGTATGAGCATTGCAGCCACAGTGAATGCAGCACCCATGGCTGTGGCCTCCACGTCGTCGGCGGCAGCGGCTCATCAGGCTACCGTTGGAGCCGCCGTAACTGCCACGTCGACGCCACCGCCCGCGCACAGCAATAGTGCAGGAACGGGAGGAGCAGCCGGTGCGAATTCCGATCCCCTGAAGGACGAGATTGGGAGTATTCTTGCGCAAGCAACACTCATGCCCAGCAAAGAAGAGTCGGGCAAGATCTTTGGCATAGCCAGTGTGAGTTTGGCTCAGAGTTCCGGGCCGGACAACACCAAGTGCACCCTGGGAAAGTGTGGATCCATCCATAAGCCTGTGCTTGGGCCGGTGGTGCCCACGGAGGGCTACTTTGGCGACCAGCTGTCCAGCAAGGAGCGGCGCAAGGCAAAGGTGAACATGACGCACGAACAGATTCAGAAGTGGCTTATTGAGTGCTCGTCCAACCCTGATGAAATCCAAGACGATTTGGATGATGATTTCGATGATAGCTTAAGACCCCAGCAATCTACCACACCGCCTCCCACGAGAGATGATAAGGAGCTGAGTGCGAGCTTCAGTTCGTCATCGAAGAATACGCGCGGCGATCTCGGAAAAAGTGAGAGTGCCTGGTCGGCCAAGGGACCATCGCTGAAGGCCACGCCTGTGCTGGTCACTCCGCCCAGTCGCAAGGAACAGCAGGAGCAGGCAGATGGCAAGGACTGTGATGTCTTGGACTACGACAAATCATCGACACCTGTCAACCTTACCCAGAAGATCACCATCCAATGACTCAGCGACGGTTGAAAAGAAAGTCAACGATCGGAAGGGCAAAGAGTTGATTAAGGCTGCTGCATCCAAGGCTGCTACTCAGCCAAGGAGTGCTGCTGCCACTCCACCAACTCCTATTTCTTCTACACCCACTCCTGTATCGCTCACTCCAACCAAGAGCAGTCCCACTCCACCGCCTGCTGTCAAGCAGAAACCGGAGAAGGGCAAGAGAAATGCCACTGCTGGTGGCGGAGCAGCTGCAATAGTTTCTCCGCCCCCTGCACCCACTCCACTCTCCAATACCAAGCGAACGCCTGTGTACAACCAAAAGAACGCGAAGGCACAGCAGCAACAGCAACAGGCGGAGGCTAAGCCAGCAGCTAATCCGCCAAGCGGAACAGGAACCAAACGGGAATCGGTTTATGCCTTTGGCAAGGAGGAAGAGACAAGCAGCAAGCCGGGCAATCGACGGCGGGCGGAGCCCAGTCAAGTTCCTGCCCCAGCTCCCGTGTCCAATGCGCTAAGTGAGCGATCTCCAACCAAAAAGCGAGCTGCAGCCGCAGCGGCAGCCACGGCAGTTCAACTAACGCTGAGTCCCACGGAAAACTGCAAGATCGAGGGCAAACCGAAGGCGGCTACTGGAAGAGGAGCCAAAAAGCAACAGCAGTCGGCTCCAGCGCCACCTGCACCGGCACCACCCGTAGAAGCCAGTGGGGACTCGGATGCAGAAGGTGCCACCTTCTACATACCTCTTCAGGGAGCCGGAGTAGGAGGCAGCGGCGATGGCGGCATCCAAGGAGTTGCTGTGAAGCTGGGGCGAGAGGGTCCCGATGGCCCCAATCAGAAGGTGGTGATGCAGGCCACTTTGGTGACCAAAGCCCAGATGGACACCAATTCGAAACCGCTGCCCGAGTCGCTGAATACCAACGAGCTGGTAAAGACCTTGCTCCACGCAGCAAGCAATGATGCGGCCTCAACGACCACAAGTCTCAAGAGTTTGCCCAAGGCGAGCACTTCGGCAGCAGCGGGTGCAGGAACTGCACCTGGTGCTTCTAGCTTGGTGCGTGTCAACTCCAACTCGTCGCTATTCTCCGGTTCGGCGAAATCTCGAACAGCTGCCCAGACGAGCTCCACAGCAGCGGCCGTGGCCAAGAAGTACAAGGATGACACGCCCATTAAGATGGCCAACAATACGGCTTTCCCGCGACACGATGATCCCACCCAAATGGTTGAGGCGCCCATCTTCAGGCCAACGGAAAAGGAGTTCGCCGATCCCATTGAGTTCATCGAGCGTATTACACCGATAGCAGCCCGGTTCGGCATCTGCAAGATCATTCCGCCGGCCAGCTTTAAGCCCGAATGCCGGATCTCCGACGAGATGCGCTTCACGGCCTACAATCAGTATGTGCACAAGATGCTCCATCGCTGGGGACCAAGTGCCAAGGAGCTGAGTGCAATCAAGAAATACCTGGCCACCCAGAGCATTGTGATGAATCATCCCCCTTGGATCGGTGGAATGGAAGTAGATCTGCCGCGATTGTATCACACTGTCCAGGAGCTGGGAGGCCTGAAGGAGGTGATCGAAAAGAAGAAGTGGGCACGCGTGGCCGAGGAAATGTGCATACCCAAGCTGGCCCAGGATCGGGTGACCAAGCTGGACGACATATACTGCAAGTACCTGTTGCCCTACGATACATTGTCGCCGGCGGAGCGTCAGAAGCTCTTCGACGAGGTGGAAGCGGACTGGGCCAAGCGGGAGGCACGAGCGCGTCGCAATGCGGATCGTTTCGTGAACACGGAGAGCGTGTCCAACGAGGAGGACGATTTGAGCAGTGACGAGGACGAAGAGTCCGAGGAGGAGATCGACGGCGTATCCATGGAGTGCATCGTGAAGGGTAGGAGTATGCCGCTCAGCCAATTCTACAGGATTGCCCGGAATACGATGGCGCTGTGGTTCAAAAGCACCGATCCAACAGTAAATGAAGTGGAAGCAGAATTCTGGCGCCATGTGGCCGTCCGCGATAGCCATGTGTGCGTCCACTCAGGCTCCATCGACAGCTCGGGCTGGGGTTATGGCTTCCCCAGTCCTGGTCCCAAGGGCAAGGGTTCCAACTATGCCAGGCATCCGTGGAACCTGAAGGTACTGACCAATAATTCCGGTTCCGTTCTGCGCTCCTTGGGCCCCGTCATGGGCGTCACCGTTCCCACGCTTCACGTGGGCATGCTGTTCTCCGCCTGCTGCTGGTATCGGGATCCACATGGCCTGTCCTGGATCGAGTACCTTCACACCGGTGCCTCAAAACTGTGGTACGGAATTCCCGACGATCAGAGTGCGAATTTCCGATCGGCCTTGACGTCGCTGATCCCGACGCACTGCCAGAACAAGACAATCTGGTTGCCCTGTGATACGGTGATGGTGCCACCGCACATGCTCACGGATCGAGGGGTATCCCTGTGTCGCATCGAGCAGAAGCCGGGCGAGTTTATTGTGGTGTTCCCGCGGGCCTATACCTCAAGCCTAGCCACAGGCTATGTGGTTTCGGAGAGCGTTTACTTTGCCACCATGTCCTGGCTTGATTTGGCCAAGGATGACTTCAGGGTGAGTGTGTTTAACTACTGAACACCTGAATAAAACTAATTTATAATGTTTCTGGTTTTAGGACATCCATGAAAGCTGCGAGCCAGCCATGTTTTCGCTGGAGCAACTGCTGTTTGCCTTGGGTTATGACCAGCGTGTCAACTCCGAAGCGCTGCATCAAATGTTGCCAATGCTTAATGATGTTTGCGAGAAGGAATCCGCAGCCAGAGAGCAACTTCGGGTAAGTAAAGCTTAAATATTCAGCTATGCAACCATAATATATTTATCATTTCATTTTTTAGGCTGCTGGCGTAACATCCACCGAAAAAGTGCAGGCTGAGAAGGGCCAGAAGGCCAAGAAACAACAGCAGCCGCCATACAAGTCCATCGAGAGCGAGTGCGACCTGTGCCGCGCCAATCTGTATATATCGATGGTGCGCACCGAGGACGGCAACATCTATTGCCTCCAGCATGCGCTGAAGAACCTCAATAACGGCAACATCCAGGCCAAGCAATGCAAACTAATCTACGCTTATAACGTGGATGATATACAGCAGCTAATCCGTCAGCTGCAGGAGAAGATCAACCATAAGGCGGCGGTAAAGAAAAAGTAGCATCGTCGGCGTCGTTACTAATCGGCGGCGCAAGAAAGATACAGATAAGGACACAGAGATACGGATAAGACTGTGGATTAGGAACACCGCGCTGATGTACATATAAGAAGAGGAAATGTGTATTCGTATGTGATTCGCCATCGCTATTGAGCAGCTAGAAAGATAATTGGGTGAAAAATAGTGATGACTACGAGTTGATCGATGGACGTATTAATGGAGCAGGAGCCGGAACCCTCAAACAAATATATGTTTATGCAAAGTTTATCTCCCAGTTGACTAACTGACACTATTACTAACTGTATGATAAGAGTGTAGGATCGATCGGATAGAGATGTAATTGCTTACATCTCAAAATGGCAATGCTTTCAACTTTGACTAGTTTATACTTTATATTGATAAGAAGTTTGCAATGATTTTTGTTTTCCATTTGGTTTTTTTGTTATGCAATATGTACCACCCCCTCCCCCGAAAGTGTTATTAACCCCCACTTGTGTTATTGTATATAGAGAGCCTAGTATATGTACGTAGTTAGCTTTCGGATTAAGTCAGAGACCCTCAAAGAAACCATGCTAACGTGTTGCAATTTCTACTACCTTTTATACGTTAAGATAACGAGTAATTACCATAGCATCATAGAACACCTCCGCGCAGATCCCACATACCCAACCCCATAGAGCGGTAGTTTCAACACTAACAATAGCAAGGGACCGTCCCGGGATGGATCTCCGTCAACTAACGAACTAAACGAAAGCCAGAGTTACTATCGATGATTGCAGTTGTGTAACCAGACCATACTGTTCATTCAACCAAAAACGATACAGACGAAATCCATCAAGGACAGACGATTGCGATTGCGTAAATGAGAACTTTTCACTAGATGTTCAATGTATTTATATAGTAGTAATACAATATTTAAGTAACAAGTGCAACAATAAATCTTAACGCGATATATCGAAGCTGCCCTGTTTAGTTTATGCTACGTAGTACTCCAACTAATAGCTACAATTGTCTGGAGGGGGAGTTGGTTTTTAAAAGCTATTTCGTTATCCTAATCCTTGGCTAGACCTTGGGCTTTTTCATTGCCGGTGGTAAGCAGTCTGCACTGGCCACCGCCTGACGTTTGACGCCGCAACTGGGCATGTTGGCCACCACATCCTCCATCTGGCGCTTCAGTTCGGACACCTGGGTGGTCAGTTCAGTGATGCTGGAGAGGGCTTCCTGCAGGCGGCGATCCTGCACCTTTCGTGACACCTCCAAGCTGCGAATCTTTTGCGTAAGTGTCCTTTGGAGCTGGTACTGCTTGAGCAGGTGCTTAGAGACGCGATCCCTCTGCGAGGATTCCGATTGGGATGGTTTGCTGGCAGTGATTGGGGCCAACTGAACGATGGCTTGCTGCACGAGGCCGTGATCCACGGGACGACTGATACCGGTTCGCCTCACGCCGCTGAAGCTTATGTCGCCCAAGGCACTGCAGACCACCAGGCGAGTTCCAGCCGCCGTGGATTCCGCCAATTGTTTCCGGTGTTCCATTTTAAAGTTCACAGCAATCTTCTCGTCAAAATGCTCAATGGCCATGGAGGATATGTCGCGCAGCTCCTGCAGGACCTCGTGCGGTCGCAGCTGCTTGGTGGAAGTACTCAGAATGCGCAGGATGCTGTTGATTTCGTCCAGAACGCGTCCCGGTATGAAGCAGCAGATGTTGAGGTCAATGAATTTCGAATACGTCATGGTCAGCATTGATATGCGTGTCTCGATGGAGGTGAGTATGTCCGAGTGGCGGGATAGAATGTGGTTCCTGAAGGGCGAAGGGAAGACAACCCGGTCATCAGAACCATCTCGATGTAACCCGATTGACAGATAGGAAACTCACCTGCGTTCCGATTCTCGTCGTGGCAGCATGGATTTGATGCGCTTGAAGTTCTTGGCATGGGCCAATATTATCTTGTTGAATCCCTTGTTTAAAATTTGCTGGCCGAGGTAGTTAAAAACAGTGCACACCTAGGTGGAAACGTCTGGTTATACCTGGATATGGCCAGGTGAAGCTGACTCACCTCTCGCTTTTTGGCCACCTCGTCGTAAGGCATCAGCTCCAGGATGTCCAGGATGACCGTTTGCGGTAAATCTAACAGATTCATTTTTCTACTTAATTCTATTTTCGAGCGACGGATTTTATTCGAGAATATTGCTATTGTTTTTAATAAGGCAGTGATTGCAGCTGTTTAAAATTACCGAAACGCCTCTTATTTCCTAAAATACCACGGTGAGCTAAATGATCTAAAATATACTAACAGAAATCTAGTAGATACCGTACCGTTATTTTTTTTTTGAATTCTTTTTTTGAATTTTTTTTTGAATATATTTTAAAATGCAACTAAAGTATCGTCATTTGATAACGAATAAACCCAGAACTTACATGCGTTGACATAAGTTACAAAATCCTGTTTTTACCAAAAATCGTGATCCTGATTTTCAGAAAAAAATCAGTACTTTGGGCGAAACAAGGGATAAAAACATATTTTATTTAAAATATTTCTGATTTATTTACAAAATGGGGAACAACAACAAGAAAATGAGCATGCAAATAAAGTTAAGCTTGTATCAGAAATTTGCTAGCATCATGAATATCATTAGCATAGGGTTCCAGCTCAGGTTTCTTCTTGGGGAAGTAGGGATTGTGCTCGGGATCGGCATTCAAGCTGGGAACAAGGAATAACGTTATTAAAAATGACTTAAAAAGGGATAGTCGCAACTCACCTGTAAAAATGAGTGGCCTCCTCGCACTTGACATTGTACCACCAGTCGCAGGCGAACTCCTTCTGATTGAAGATGGTTCCATTGGTGCACAGAAACTTGGCGCCCTGCTCGCCCTCGCGTCCATCGTGGCACACGTGATAGGCCTGGCAGCCAGTCTCCACATTGGCGTACATCCCCGGAGTGGCCGGAACGTTGTGGCAACTGAAGTGGGTGTGCGGAACCTCATGGTAAACCGGATAGTCCACGCCCGGAACTCCGGGTATCTTGTTCAGATCTTGCTTCTCCTCGTGATGCTGCGAGTGTTCCGCTTGTGGAGGTTTAAACAGATATCCGAATTTCTGTAAACATATCAAATATCAAACCATTGCATAAGACACAGCCAGAGCTAGAGCTCGTGCCCCAATCCGGTTTGCTCCGAGTAGTAGCCCCCAATCCCCGCCTGGCACTGTCTCATTATAACCATACTCGTGTGTACATACAATCCTACATCTATTGCATGCTACAATTTTTGGGTCAAAAGTGAACGTGGCTAAGTCACCCAGAGCTTTGTCAATTGGGGTGGCGCACGCTCCTCTTAATTGATTCCCCAGCATAATTATACACTCGAGATCCGATCCTCAGTCTTCAGTCCTCACCTGAACTTCGATGGCCACAGCGGCTCCGATCACGACCATTAGCCAAAAAGAGAAACAGCCCAGCTTTGGCATCATTATGTTACACTTTTCCGCCTACGTTGAAGTTTGGAGATTTTGAAGTTGCAGAGACGACCGTCCAAGTTGGGTTTGAAAATCACACTGAGCTGCAGTTTTCCAGCGGCAGCCACTTGAGCATGGAGCTTTCAAGGATACCGATCCGATTTTTGTAACGGTTTGGTTTGGTTTGGAAGCTGTTGGCCCAAGCTTTTTCAAATTTCAAATTCCAAATTGGCAAATTACTTAGCTCTGCTTCAATTATTGCCAAAGTAAACGAACCGCTTGGAGCCTAATGCTCCCTCGTCCCCACATAATTACAATATATGACTGATGTGGGAAAGTACAATGCAGCCGTGGCTGGGTTTATTTTGCAAGATACAAATTGTTTACGCTTAACTAGCTAAAAACGATGAATTCCCATTTCGCTTGGCCTGGCTTAGACGCTATAATACGTGGATGGGTTGGCAAGCGATGGGTGGATGCAAGTGGGTACACAGAACAAAATGTGCGATCTTTATTCCGATTAAAATGTGAAAACTGTACTAAGTGATATAGATTAAAGATTTTTAGAATAATACACTTTGAGAATTCTTCTTTAAAATGTCTGTTTAAAGTATTGATTTAAAACAAAAACATTTAAAATATTTCTAATAATATACTTCTGAATAATTGGACTTCTTGTATAACTTGCAATCTTGCTCTGTGAAGATGTCTTTGATATCAAAATTTCTCTCTGTGTATGGGCTGGGTATAAATGGTTTGCAAACATGGGAATGGGAATGGAAATGCACTAATCGGTGAGCGGGCGTATGGCAAAAGTTTTGAAATGATATGCACATGGGTTAGATAATGGTTACGAACCACTCGTAAACTTAACTCCTGGCTAGCGATGAACATAATCCATAAATTCTACTAAATTTGGGCATTTACAGCACTAAAACTAATAATTCTTTCGGCCCGTTTGCTGCAGGTCCAGTTTGTTCAGCAGATCGTCAAACTCGCTGAAGAGCTTAAGAAAAAGATGGAAAGAGGAATAGAAACAAAGTTATTACATCAAAGCCCTCTGGGGGATGGGTGACTCGACGACTCACATGGGTTGTGCCATAGCTGTCCACATAGGTCTTGCTGCCCCTGGAGGTCTTCTTGAAAGCCGGCAGCACCGGACTGTGACCATGCAGGAGATTCACATTCTGATAAGACTGCGCCTTGGCCGATCCGGCCAGTGGGTTCGACTGGCTCTTCCCGGCCACCGTGGGCGCCAGTTCCAGAAAATTGGGCACTAAAAAGGCGGAAGTTAATATCTAGTTACCCGGCCCAATCTAAATCGCTACTCACTCTTCTTGGGCTGCAACTTGACCTGATTGAGGAGGGGATTGTGCAACTGGAGCTGCCTGTAGATGGGCAGGGCGTGCTTTGGAGGCAGCACCACGTGCTGGCGACCCACCGCCTGAGGGTAGAGGTACGTGGTCTCCACCGTGGGCACCTGACGGTAGTGGTACCGACCCTCCCGCGGCGTATACCTCCCATCCGAACTCAGGGCGATGTGGAAAACGGTGCGCATGGGCTTGTTGTAGTACTGATACACCTGATGGGAAGATATAGATTTAATTTTTATTACATTTGTTCCACTTAAATTGCATTGATTCAATTTGAAAATATTTGAGTCAAGGTCAAACAAATTATATCCTTCGTCATTAAAAAAAAGAATTTCCCATTCAAAAGTTAAAAATATTTCCAATTAGTAAAAATCAATGGATGTACAACATAGCGATAAATATTTATGCTGAATATTAAATCTTTACTTCTTGTTTTTTATCAGTGACCTAATAGTTAATAGTTGTTTCTTTATAACATGTTTAGCTTTTGGCTGAAATTAATACGTTTGTGTTTATTGCATCCCAACATATTAAAACTATAGCAATAAAGCGATTCATTACTTGTTTATTTTCCAATTTTAAATACGTTGCTGTAAACTTTAATTACTTATTGGACAGCTATAACGTAATATCTTTTAACTTCTTTTATAAGATCTCTAACTATATTCAATGACTGTAATCTTTAAACTAAAGCCAATGAAAATAAAACATAATTTTTATTACTATGCTAAATTTAGCTAATGCTGTGGGTCTGAACTTGAAAATGAACACAAAACGGTTTAAATTAACAAAAAACATTACTAAATGATTAATGGATCTGTCCTTAATTTGCCTACTTTGAACATGTATTGTATTGGATGTCTACATTTTATATGCATCATAATGATTTAAAGACCACACCATAAACTACATATACAATTTTTAGAAATATTTATTTTATTTTACGTAAACACCTTTTCTTCATAAAAATATAAAGGATAACCCTTCCGGAATGACATATCCAATGATCATTTTCTAAATAGTAATGTTCTTAGAACCTCCATGGTCCTAATCCAATTCCCGAAAACGACCTAATCCAGAACTCCCGCTGATATTTACCTGAGGATTCCGCTGCTCGGGCACTATACCATCTGGCACTGCGATGCCCTCCTTTTGCAGGCGATTCAAGAACAAGCGATCCGTCTCAAAGGCGGTGTCGGGTATCTTACCGCCCGCATGTGGCAATACTTGTTCACGATAGATTTGGCGTTTCTTGAAATTGAAATGGGTTTTTTTCGACAGCATTATTTATGATCGTGTTTTACTTGACGAAACGAAGATCGGGCGTACACACCTTGTGGTTGCGCTCCGCAAACTCAGAGTCTTGGGCAATTATCGAGGGACTTAGGCAAAGATATAGTATTGCGATCAGCACGATCATCACATATGGGGAAGACATTTTCCGTGTAGAGGAATTCAAACAATTTCCTGATCTGGGAGCTGAAAAGGTCAAGTTGATCGACAGGCACTCGCGTAGACGCGTAGACTTTGACTTCTGCAGACAGACGTTAAGAGCTCGGTACACAAATCCAGATGCGAGACATTCTTCGGCATTCGACAGGCAATTGCACAAGACGACAGAGCCGACAGATGAATGACGAGCAGAAAGAACGATCACGTGACGACGGTTGCCAAAGCTACCAGGTAAGTGGTTATACTCCATATTCTCCGATCTAAGATCTGCGATCTCCGATTTCGATACCTATTCCGATCCGATCTTGGAGCTACGTTGTGGACGCGTCGACGGTGCCAAACATAATGAATGCAAATGCACAAAGTCGAAACTCTGCTTCCACCGACGTCTTCTGCCGAGGCGCTCATCATCATTATCATCGTGAAAAACAGAGCTACCAGGCCAAAAGCCAGCAGCCGTGTTATTTTTAGGCTCTGAGCCCTGAATGATTTCCCATTGGTTTAACTTGATTTTCAAACTTAATATTTACCAACTATTCCCCGTAGTTAGTTTTATTTGCGGTTTTTAACTGGAAGTGGCAGAAAAATCATTTTAGTCGAATTGCCTCAATTAATCTCTATGCCCCCCCGCAAACCCGTTCACAAAATCCGAGTCCCAATCCAAATTCATAGTGGGATGATGGGTCGGCTACTTGACTTGAAAGTCTGCACTGAGATCGAGGAGATCCCTTGGTGCCTTGGCTCGTACATCTTTGTTATACATAATTACGCTGGTTTCTTGGACATGGCAATTTTTTATGGTTCCACTACAACCTTTTTCTCGTCTCGAGTCGAAAGTGAATGGTTGAATTGGATTGGTTCGGATTGCTCCGAAGCTGAACCTTTTGTTTTTGCCCATTCGCAGTTGTTGTTGATTGCGCCCTCAAGTCAACACTTTTCATAAACGTTTCATATTTTTATTGATTGTTTTCGTTATTATCTTAAATATTTGTGTATATTTTTTATACTCACTTTTTCTTGTTGGCAGCCACTTGCCGTTGAATTGCTTATTTGTCTCAAGGGGTCTTTGATGTTTTCTTTCCAAGTCAGAAGAGTTTTAAAAGGTTTTTGTAAATAATGCGGTTTATTGGCGATTGGGCCTTGAAGGTAATGTGAAAGTGGAGTGGCACTGGCTTGAAAGGCCTTTCTTCAAGGATAATTAGGTTTTTAATTCATTGTTTACTTATCCCAAAGACACGTGCCTTGAAAAGGATTTGAAAAGCAGAAGGGAAGGTATTAGTGATTGAGCAAAATATATCAAACATTTTTTAAAGTTCATTAATCAACTATTCAACATACATATAAACTTGATAAAAGGTTATAATGTATGTTAGGCTTTATGTTCATCTATTCAGGGTGAAGACGGTGCTCAATTATGTTTAAACTTAATTAATAAAAAAATAAATTGCTGTATACATAAATAACTAATATAATCGAATTATTCCCACACTTCCGCATTCGATAAACTAAATATTCAAAACGCATATGCCATTGAATTCATAAAATACAAGCGTGTAAAAACTGTACTCCACATAAATGTTTAATGCAAAACTCGGAGAAAGTATTTCCGAAGCAAAGATATAGGATGGCGATAAGAACGCCTACGAATAGATCAATTGAAATGCCGAACACAAAAAGCCCATAGTAATTGCGATTGCACAATAGCGCACCGAAAAAAGGTTTTACATTTCAAATTACAATAGACAAGGCAGCGAAAACCACAGAAAAAAGACTTAAAAAACGCGAGTCAGCTTCTGCAGTTTAGTAGATTGTAAAAATCAGACCTTGGCGCAATCAAGATGCAACAACATCGGTCCGTAACATCCCGCCATTGAGGAGACCCTACCAGAGATTAATTATTTTAAATCATAGCCAGCCTTGGACCTTGGGCATTTTCAAAAATTTGTCTCGAACCGTTCGGAGCTGCTTTTCAATTGTTGGCCCAAAACCAAATAATCGTTGCGGTCGCTAATTGGCCAAGATTCGAGCTTCCTGGAGGGGCTCGCTCGTCGAACTCGAACCCATCACAAATGGTCCAAACTCGATGTCAAGGATAAGTTCCATTCATTCCCAGGCCTTTCCAATTTGCATCTTCTGTGACAGAAGATGACAGGCCAATACCACGATCTGACATCAACATCTCCTCCATCGCGATCGTGGCCCGACTGTGGTCCACATCTTTGCCTTGGAGGTTACCTAATTGGCCAAAAGTCGAGTTCAATTGCCCGTAATGCTTGAACTTGCCCCTTGCCCACAAGCTTTGTGGGTTTTTGTGTGGGATCGAACAAGCAATTTAGTGAAAATAACATCTAACATCAACAAGCCGAATTCGCTTCGCTTCTGTCCATTGTGCACTTGTTACCAATTAACAAATGACTATTCACTTATTGGTAATTGAAGTTGTTCGAGACGGGCTTTCGGGTTTTTGGCCATTGAGCGGATGGATATTCCGAAATGATCGGAGCAAGTGCCACGCGTTGAACCCGCAGGCCAGAAATGGCAAGAAAAATTCGGGGTCACCTGAATTATAAATTAAGAGGCTGTACAATAAGGCAATAATATTAATTGGGTGGTGAATAAAAAGACTTTCCTTCAGTTTACATTCTTAATATTTTAATTTTTGTGTATATTTATATCTTTGTTTGGTTTACATTTTAAACATCTCTCAAAAAAGTAAACACTCATATCAATCTTCGTTCTTCTGAATATGTAATATGGACAACTCTAAATACTTTTCTGGGCAGATATACTTAGAACTCGTTGCGTTCATATCAATATACATATGTACAGCTTTTACATTTTTTACTGCTTCGTTGTCTGCACAGGATCTTAAATGCAAAATAAAATGTTTCAACTCGTGTTTCTTCTTGTTTTATTTACTTTAGAGTTTCGCTAACTATTTCTTTATATAGCTATAATTAAAATACAAAAATATGTATGCAACAAAAAAATATGTTTACATATAATGAATATCGGGGCAATTCAATGTAACTTATTACTCGGCTAGATTTCGTATAAAAATGGTATTCTCTGAGTAATTTAGCTCATCATATTTGGAACTGATCGCTTACTAACTAAACATGCTAAAAAGTTAAATAATGTTGGCAAAACATTTGCTACGGAACAAAATAAAAAGGGGGAAAAAGGCATGAAAAGATGACTTCAGTTTTGGTTTTTTGCTTTTAGTAATACTATTTTAGAACAGAGAGCAGGGGGTGGGGTGGGGTGCAGCTAGTTTTGGGCCGGGTGCTACATTAGTCTTTTATAGCTCTGTACTAAATCGTACTAAAATCAATAGGAAACGAATGAAGTGCACTTAGTACAGTTCCAGTTTGAATGCCGCTCGAATCTACTAGGTCTGTTCTAAAAGTTCTGTTCCGAACGGCTATCAACTAGCTTATACCCTCTACTCTATATAATTGCAAGTGTACTAAAACGTGCTAAAACGGCATAGTGGTGCTCCAGAGTGTGCTTAATATAGTTAAAGTAGGCACTCGCTTAGTGAAATCCCTAGTAAATCCCTTTCGGTTCTCAATCAGACACACTAAGCAACAGACAAAATGTACAAAATGTGGGCGCAGTTTTACATCTAACAATAGTTAGATTATTTCTAGGAAGCGGAGCCTCTCTCCTTTTCTTTGTTTTGTGGGTTTCTATTCAACGTTTTCTTCTTTATCAGTGTAGGCTTTCAGAATACCCTCGATGGCCGCCTGGGTGCCAAAGCTCAGGGCTGCGATGCCGCAGAAGGTGATGAGGACGTTCTTCCACAGTATCCAGTTGTATTTGCCAAAACCGGTCTCCCAATGGACAATGAGCTCAATGATCACCTAGAATTCGAAAGAAAATACAGTTAGTTGATGGCACAATTTAGAAACTGATAGCTTCAACTTACCGGGAAGATCAATCCCAGGATGGAGAAGCAGAAGGCACCGATGAGACCCATGAATGGGCCAATTTTGGGAACAGCCACGGCCAAAACCACGGCGGCCGTCACCATCACTGTGCGCAGCACATAGTTGACCAACGTCGGACGCTTCTTGCACTTCTCCTTGATGCCGTCCCAAACGATCTCCAGGCACACGAAGAACTGCAGTCCAAATGTACAATAGACGGCCAGGGAAATGAGCACCTTGACCGCCTGGGCGGGCCACTCATTGGTGGGCAGATTCAGGGTGATGCTCTCCTTGGTGTCTGATCCGTAGCGCAGATAGCCGAGGAATCCCAGCAGCATGTAGATGAGGGTCACGCCGGACATGCCCTGGCTGAGCACTCCGCAGATTCCGAGGAAGCTTTGCGGCGTCTTCATGTTGTTCTCCAGCGGCATAACCACTCCGATGGCCTCCATTGCAAAGATGGTGATCGAGAAGAATTGCGGCAGGGTGTGCCAGGCCACGAACTCGCGATTCTCTACCGGTGGCAGATCCTGAACCAGGTAATAGAACGTAATGCCCAGTCCGAGGCCCATGAAACCGTTGGCCACCATCGAGACTGGCGCCAGGTACTTGAGATTCGGCACCCAGGCGATCAGGATCAAAGGCACCAGCATGGCGCAAATGAGCATGCGCAGCGACACCGGCGATCCCGTCCAGTGGGTAATCAGCTGCTCAAAGTTCGAGGCCACGATCACCGTGTACACCGAGCAGGTTCCGAAGTAGGTCAGGAACAGACCGAACAGGATGGAGAACTTGGCCACCGGGGCGAAGCCACGGCACCATTTGGGTCCCTTCTGGAAGGCAGCCTCGGCGATTTCGGCAAAGGTCATCTTGGTGCGACGTGTCTTGTAGTACAGCTTGTGACCACATTTGACCTGGAAGAAAAAGAGAGAAATAATTTATTAAAAAAAGTCTTAATGATAAAAAATCGAGATCAATAGCGAGCAATTCAAAGAAACTAACTCCCAGTTAATAACTATTAGTGCATTAATTCTAGACTATTGACTTTCAAAAATATCTATCATAAGATGAGACTTAAATTAATACCTAGGAAAGTATGTATGAAATTTAAACTTTTAGTCTAGAATTAAACCTACAAAATAAAAACTTTATAATATTTAGTATAAAATGAGTCAAACACAGTAGAGACTATATATTATTTAGCATGAAATTACTACCACACTTTTTACAACATCTAGTATAATATTAACACAATGAGTATTAAGATTTAAACTATTGTTTTTTTCGGTTTAGCGATCGATATTTCAATAATATTTATAATGATCTCGGTTTTAAATTCTGAATTAATTTTATAAAATTGGTTTGGTAAATTATCACTTACCAGAATGTAACTGCAGTGCGTGCAAATGAAGGCGGTGAAAATGGTGGAGAAGATTCCCATGACGATGCCGGAGCACATGAAGGCAAAGGGCATGCCCAAGATACCGGTTCCCAAGGAGGCCTTAAGCAAATGCGTAAGAGTTTCATTATCGCTGCAGGGAAAAGGAGGTAAATAACTATTAGAATATAATCAACAAAATGAAATAAATAGCTAACTTACGTTGTGGGATGTTCGTTGTCTCGCAGGGCGAAGGGATCGAAGTCATTTCCAGCCAAGGCCTGCTCGGTATCCGACTTGCGGGGTTGGATTTTGTACCTGAAAGTTCGGAATAGAGTAAAACCATTAGTATTGGGTTTTCTCCGAGTCTTTAGACCCCTTCTTCACCACCTTAGCTCCACATTGGTGGGTTCTAAGTCGCTCATTGTCATTGCTGCTCGGTCCGATCGTCAGTGTAAAACTAAAACTCGCCACGGAATCGCAGCGGCTTCTTATATGCTGACAGTGAAATTCCCTTGCCACGGAATTGCTGCATCTGCAATTACACTTGTCGTGCCACCGTCGGCTCAAAATACTACACTTGTAACTTAATGTCGATCGAGTGAAAAGGAAAGAAAAAACCGCTGCTGCAGTCGAAGGCATATTTGCCGGCCGAATTTGGTCAGGCCGTTTCTGATTGGCCTGGTCGGGCCAATTGACGGAATCTATGGATTCCGATCCATTCCAGAGTGACTGACTCGACTTGCCGATTCAGTTGCATCAGCCATAAAAGAAAACCGCCAACGGCAGCTGCAAAAAATAAGCCTGGCTTTATGCTGGAAATATATTGCAGAATCAGTTTTTCAAAACGCCCTAAGGTATGCTATTCATGTTAAAGACCCTGCCCAGAGGCGATCGTTTAAAAATATACTTATATACGAACATTTTCACTATTAAACAAATAATTACCTCAAAAATAGATTGAAAATACTAAGATATTGAAAAATGTAAATGGTACTATACTTATTATTATGATGATATATCCATTGATCCCATCTTACAATGATCCTTTCCAAAAAAAGACTTAAACTACAAAAATATAAATCATCTGAAATAGATGCTGATAATTTTAGTTAGCTGGAACCTCAAATAACACCAGCAGTATTAATTAGCATTTTTAAGCTCTAGTTTTTACAAGTACCGGATGCAAATCATTCGTGTGACAGCGCGTTTTTAGCGCACAGATACTGAAATACAGGGTTACTGGTAATTGCTGATATTTGAAACCCATTTTTAAATGAGATTTCCGGAAAATGCCAACCAGAAGTATATACAACTGTGCTATATTGAAAAGATGCGATTATTTTTCCATTAAAAATTCCTATCAGTTCAAGAGCAAAACTCAGGTTATCAGCTATAGTTCAATGATTCAATCTATACTTATAGCACCGTCATCAAAATAAGTTTTTGAATGACAAGAGCAAAGCACAAACATTCGTATATTGTGTATTTAAAGTAAATATAACTTTTGCGAATATAATTACATTAAAGCTTTGCATGTCATCTTCTAGGAAGCAGAAGAGCTCTACACGTGTGCCTACTGATATTGTCATTCAAATGGCTAATTTATTCCTAGCCTTTTCTGTTCGTTCGAACTTCGAACTATTTCGCACATTTTATTTTCTTGTTTATTTCCCCCAACAATAATATTTGCATGTAAAAGGCAGATCAGGAAAATCGATATTGGCAAAACGTCAGCAGATCGATGCATAAATATTTTGTTGAAAACCTGACAGCAGCACCTTGAACTTGGGAGATAACTCACCACATTGATTAACAAAAGCGCTTAAATATACGTAAGTGGATTTGCTTTTGATTTATTTCTATATTGCGTTCTACGGTAGGAATTTATATTAGGTATTAGGTACACCTCGCCTTGACAGGCACTTACGTGATTTGCGCTTATTAGAAGGCAATAGACTGCTTGATTATAGAGTTACTAGTTAGTGGTATTTATCTGGAGAGCATAACCCTGCTCTCGAACCGCCAGACATCTAATATTTTAATAACTCCTCTACAGAATCGAATAATTGATAATTGTGACTGTAATCAATCTGAGCTGCTCATGTCAAAGTGCCTGGCTTTAGGGTCTTACAAATCATTTCTAGTCCCAATTTAGACGTCGCCACATCAAAGGCCAATTAGCGACAGCGAGGCACTAATCTACTCGTAAACTTAATTGGCAAACATGCCACACCAGCAATTTGGGCGACATATTTTTAGCACGCTGACCGGACGACGATACTCACATGACTTTTCCTTCGCCGGGCAGGAACTGCTCCATTTCCTGGGGCGCATGCTTGGAGCCGCTGTCCTGAAAAGACCGAAAAGAATTCCAGCAATTAATAAAGGTAATTGCTCAATTGGGTTTCTAGGAAATGCTCACCACAATGTTAACCATCTTGAAAGCCGCTGTTTCTAACCCTCAGTGTGAAAAACAAACTGCAAAGAGATCAAAGAAATATAATTAATTTTTTTGACTTAAATATCATCCATCCCACAATTTTAAACCGAATCAACAGCCAATTGATCACCATTTAAGATCATATTTCGTTCTGTGTAGAACAAGCATTCCTCTGTTGATTTAATAATGAATTTTAATTGAGCTTGCGGCGCCCAGACACTTTAATATCCCAGAACTGGCTATTTCCAGACCGAAACTAATAGAATCCCCTTTATTAGGTAAACGAACGGACAGCGTCTCTTGATTTGATTTGATTGTCAGCGATTTGTGGCTGAAGTCTTCCAATATGCAAAAGTTCAATTGCCCGTTAATTGTTTTGTGCGACTCACTTTCAAATTGAGGCGGTTGTCTTTAATTTATGGAAATAATTCGTATAAAAATGTGAAAGCATTTTTGGCAATTTGTATGCAAATCTTTTTTAAGGGGCAGCAATTGAGCATAATTTCGTTCGTTTAAACCTGCTCTAATGAGTTCTATTTTTAGTCCCTCGGATGTCACAAGTATTGTGTTCTCGATGACAAATTTCGGTTGATTGGTTTTCCTTTTTGCGCTTCGGTTTTTGTGGCCCAGTTCTATTATTAATCCGTTAAATCCCAGTCACATGTGCCATATTTCACACAGTAAATACTACGTCGAGTATCTGCTGAGTGGGTGAGTTTTCGTACTTTGGACTGGCCCCCAAATGAGATTCCCTTGTGCCGGTATTTCTTTAGGGTATGTCTCTTTTCAAGAACTTAAAGCTATACTGCGACTTTGGCTGATAAATGATATATTTATGTGCATACATTTGTTTTTTCCCTTCTTCCATTTTTGCATATCAATTTCCAGCTCTCAGACGCCGCGTAGACAGTTTCGGATGTCTATAGATGGCTTTTGGCCGTTTGTTTTGGCCATGTTTCGCCGCATATTTGACAGATTTCGCAACCAGGTTGAATGACCTCCCACTTGACTTGGCCTGACCTTTGCCCAAGGGTCCGGGGAATGCGGGAGATAAGCCCTCTGAAGAGCACGATTCCCCCACTTGGGGGCCAAAGCAGCTTCGGGCTGACTTTTACAGCCATTTACAAGCCAAGGCAATTGGAATCGGTTCATATATCACGTTATCTAACCCAAGCGTCACAGCGAAATCACACACATGGCACTCAAAGCCCCCGATAAGATATGGGATCACAACATCGCAATCGAACAGTATTATCGCTCAATGAATGAATCAAATTTTTAGAGAACGCAATATCTGCGTGAGGCATGGCATACGCAATATTTTGGCAACACAGACGAGTGAAAGAACCTTCACCCAGTGAAGACCAAAAAAAATGAAAACAACAACAAATGTTGGCACACATTTGTTAGTATTTTGTTTTATTTTCTTTTTTTTCACTGTTCCTATATTTTTAGTTGTAGGTGCTTGGCGTTTGTCATGCCAAATGTTTGGCTTTATCGCATACATAGTTTTCACTACTTTTTCCCCCAAAACCAGTGCGAACTGGTTCGCCCGATTTATCGGAGAATATACCTACATATCATTTATTTCGGTTGCGTGAGCAAAAGGCATGACACGGCTAAAATCGAACCTAAACATACACAAACCGATCCGACATTGGGAACAATTACGGGGCACGGGAATTGCCGAAAAATAACTCGATTGCATCATTTCAATTGAAACGTCTTAGTTAGGTGCGTTTACTTTTTCTTTTACTTTTACACGACTGATAGTTTATTGCCCCGTTTATCCCCTCAAAAACCTTTCTATATCACATGATATAAGTGTATACAAATGTGAATTGATTCATTAGATATAACTAACAATTTTATCGTTTATCACTTTATCTAATAATAAATAATGAACACTCAAATAAGTTTTAAAAATCTTACAATGTATCTTACTTACTTTTACACGACTGATAGTTTATTGCCCCGTTCATCCCCTCAAAAACCTTTCTATATTTCTATTGATTTTGTTCATTAGATATATCTAACAATTTTTTCCTTTATCACTTTATCTAATAGTAAATAATAAGTACTCAAATTAGTTTTAAAAATCTTACAATGTATCTACCTCGAATATACTAATTGTCACTTTGTTAAGATCCACATGTTTGAGATACAATATTGTTTTTAAACACTTTTCTGTTTTTATTCTTAGCCAATTATCACCTGCCTGCCAAACGTGACAGATCACTAAAAACTAATTCAAAACCTTGAATATCTAAAGCCTCGGCAATGCAAAATACCTAGGGAATATTGGGAAAGTAATGCCATTTTATTTGTAAGTCATGCTAAGTGAAAACAAAGAATCTGGTTAATGGCATGCGAGCGTGAGAATCTCTAGAAAAATGCTGTTGCTGCAATCACATAGCTGGCATAAATTATAACTCTTTATATTTTGAACGGCTGTCTGGTTTTCTCTTAAACTCTCTATGGGTTTTTATATTCAGCAGCATCCCGACATGCTGAGAGCAACTAACAGTCAAAACCCACCCGGTCGATCCCCTCAGCCTCAAGGGACAACCACGTGTTTCGACTTTGTTGCTGTGGGTTTATTTTTAAAATGCCATTTCAAATGAACCTTAAAAAGTGTTTAAATTTTATGAGAAATTCATATACTTATCGTTAGGCCTGACTTATTTAAATGGGAAAGCGGAAAACGATAAGGGGTGTGTAATCATAGGGAACCCAGCCCTATAAAGCATACATTATCCTGTAATGCCGTCACTGCTCCCCACGACATCCGAGTGCGTTCTGCGTAAGCATAACGCGATACTCATTCTCATTCTTGGCAAAATCTGTTTATATTTAGCCTCAAGTTCATCACAGCGTCGTCGTGCTGCAAAGCGTTTCTAACATTTCATCAGCCAAAAGTTTTAGGGGTTTTTATCGTACTCGTGGAATGCATTTGCCACATGAGTTTTTGGATCGGGTAAGTTGACTCTCCTTATCTAGTGGTCAACAAAAAAAGTATTTGATTCGATTCCCACCCTTTGGAGCGCTACGTATGCATGTTTATTTTGGGGACTCATGGAGAAATAAATTGCGAGTTCAACATATGCCATAAACTTAGTAATTACTTTTGTGGTTGTGATTTCTCGGGAATTTTAGAGAGATAGTAGAACATGACTTTTGAAAGCAAACAAGGTTATGACGCTGCGGAAAGGGCTGATAAAAATACAGGAAATATTAATGAATAGGAGTGGGTATCTTTCTAATTGTTATACCGTTGCAGAGGGTATTATGATTTCAGTCAGAAGTTTGAAGTTTCAGTGAAGGAGACGTTTCCAAACCCATAAAGTATATATATTCTTGATCAGCATCAGTAGACGAGTCGATCTAGCCATGTCCGTCTGTCCGTCTGTCTGTTTATACGCAAACTAGTCTCTCAGATTTTAAGCTATCGGGATAAACCTTTTCCAAAAGTCTTCTTACTATTGCAGGTAGTATATAAGTTGGAATCGACCGGATCGGGCAACTATATCTTATAGCTCCCATAGGAAGAATCGGAAAAAAAACGTTAAAAAAAATTCTAGCTTCGGTGTTTTTTGAAGTATTACCTACCTTCTACTTAAGTTTTAAATATTTCTGAATTTCGAATTAAATTTAAAAAAAATCGGACCACTATATCACATAGCTGCCATAGGAACGGTCGGAAAATTAAATGGAAATTAATAGGAACAAATTTATATCTTTGTGGATTTTTATTACATTCTCTTCTTTTCTGGGATATAGTTTTTCTTTAACATTTCAAAGTTTCGAATTAAATTTAACAAAATTCGTCATTCTAGGTCACTTTTTAAATCTTTAAATCTCACAAAATATTTAAGCAGCCGTTCTCTGACGTTTTAATGAGCTCAAAGATCACTATCCGTTCGACATTTACGTCATTAGAAAGAGGGTTTAGCCTCCATCTGCATATCGTGTCAGTTCAATGAGAAACTGCTGATCAAATAGAGCTACGAATGAGCTTCTACAAATTCTCCTTATCAAGACGGAGACACGAGTCGAAAAAAGAAACCCGCAGTATCTGTCTGTCGTAAGCGTGTTATCTACAGAAGCTTTGGAAAGCAAATGCAATTTGAGGTGTTTAAAATAATTAACAGTAATTGGAGAGTTTGCATGCGGTCGTTGCATAATGCCAACCCTGATAACAACCCATGCACACCGCCACAAAGGTCACATTATCGTTTTAGATAATGTGGGTGGCTATATGAATATATGGTGTTTATGGATTTTTATTTTTTGGTAATTGTTTTTCCGCCAGCAAAGCGGCACTTTTTGTTAGAAAGTGTGTTTATCGAACCACCATTCGTGATTGCCGTTCAATGGTCCAATCGATTTGGGGGAAAATGGCAAGCTGATAAAGAAACGACCTTCTCAGGTGTTACGGAAATTAGTTGCGTCTAAAAATAAATCACTTTCTGTCCGGTCAGTTGGGGCAAGAAAGGCAGGCAGGCGGTCAAGTGTAATGTCTGGTGGCAAATTGCACAAATGTGGACGAAAGAGCGGAGGCGATTGACGGCAAAGGATTGACAGCCAGAATAACAGTAAAAACCGAGAAAGTCGTTAGAGGATAATAACAGGACAAAGACCTAGAGCTTAATGCCCTTACATCATAAAATAAACCATTCTTTGTGATTCTTCCAAATTAATATTGTAGTTAATCCATTTTAAATTGCATTTTTAATTTTTAAACATCCAAAGATTATACCAACTACTTTATTTCTCAAAATTGTTTATCATATGACAATTAGTAACCTATTAAAAATTTCCAGTTCCACCCTACAATCTTTTGTTATAACTCAGAGTCAAATTTAAAATTCCTGATCCCAAAATCGCATGTATGTAAATTGGGTTTATTCTTGGAATATGTCAAATGTCTCGAAGGCCGCCCACGCAATCAACAGTTGCACCCGCGTTCGCCCCTCTCTTTCTATCTGTAGCTCTCTCTCTCTCTCTCTCTTACTCTTGTTGGTACTGCTTTTCTCCCACTTGCCTTTCTTGGACTCCAGTCTCTGACGTCACAGTTTTACTGCGTCTTTGCCTTTTGCTTGTAAATTTCTGTAATGCTAATTACCAACAACGACTATAGCACCAAAATCAATAACACAAACACAAACTGAGCGCGTAAAAAGGGAAATGGTTACATCGTAAAGATATGGCCCAGACAGGCACACCTCAACTTTGACAAAAAACATTTTCTACAATACCAAAAAAAAATTGAAGTGAATTGAACCAAATTGAACAATTATAATAAATTAATTTATTTTTTTTATATTTAATTAGGCTAAAGAATAAAAACAAAGGTAAAGCGGATATATTTCTCAAAATGCTAGATCAAATCTTCAAAATTAGAACCCATTACTTAACATTTCAAGGAAATATTGATATTATCACAATCAAAAACGAATATATTTCTGTCTGTACGCCCATCCCATTCTGGCCTGAATTCCTTTTGACCACGTCCTTGATGAGTCAGTTCGGATCGGTCTGAAAGTGGGTGGGTGCAGTTCTAGTTCGTGTGGGCGGGTGAGGTAATTGCATTGACGTGTGCAGATAGCTGTGATAGTAAACCGTTTTTCTTCTTTTTGTTGTGTTGCTTTCTACCACTTTTTTGGTCCGCTGGCATTGGGGAACTTTCCCTTGGCTAAGTGCTCAATTACAGCTAAATTACGTATTGCAATTTAGCGAGAAACGTGGAACATCAGCAAGTCAAATGGGGAAACCTATTCGCAGCCATTGAACTATCGCATACACAAACAACAAACTAAGCTCTAAACTGCAGTGGAAAGCGCGGGCACTCGGGAAAATGCTAATATTCCATTCATGCCTTAGGAAAAAGAATTCTTCAAAAAGACCCGAAAAAATAATTGCTTGAAAACGTACAAATGTATGTAGAAAGCCGAAATGCAAATAACGGGACAGGTGCAACGTGGTCATTATAATGTCGACGTCGCAAATGCACGCGTGTCGAATTGTTGGGTTTTATGAAAAGGTTTCGGTTTTAATTGTGGTTATAATTGTCACTGCGGCTATTTTTGGGCCGATTAAGCCGCTTCTTTTATGCTTTTGTCGGTTTTCGGGACTCTCACCTACACCGCACAACACTTTTTTGACAATTATATTAATTATACACTTTTTCGTGGCTTCCATTCGAATGTTTTTCGAATACATAACACATGTGTGCTAGTCAGTTGCACTCTGCCTCTGCTATTTTCAGACAAACCCAATTTTTTCTGTTTCTGCCATGTGCTTCACGTCGCCCTCTTTTCGCTTCCCATCCCTTCTCGCCAACTGTACATATAGTTTAGAATTTCTGGTTCTGGTTTTTCGTAAACGCTTACGTTTTTTTGTTCCTTTTTTGGAGTGCTGACGGTACACGAAATGCCGCGTAAGGCAAAGACTATATCTCGGTGTTTTTCGGCCAAATATTCGATGCAATAATGCCAACAGTTCAACCGTAGCGCTGCTGGCTACCAAAAATCGGACGTACCTCCCACGAAAACCGGGTGGATAGCGCGAAGACCAAAGAGCAACTGTGAAGAGCGTTCGGCGGTTGGCTGTTTAAATACTCGGCGAGAGACCGTTGCGAGAGCGCGCCAAAAACGCAGCCGGCTCCGTGTAGCGCTGCCAATCTGGCTATCTTACTGTTAAATTTGAATTTCTTTAGTAAAAGGTTATATCATAAAACTTAGATGTCTGAAGTCAGGGATTTCAAATCAGTCATGAAACACTTAATAAATATAATTGGATTCCTGATCTTAAAATACTCGTTGCTTTGGGACATTTGTATATAAATAAAATTAAAAAACATTAAAGTAAGAATACAAAAATTTGTGCTGTTCCCTGATTCTTTGTTTAAGCTTAAAGCTAAAATAATTTAGATTCAGTAAAATAGTTTTAGATTTTTTTTTAATACATGCATTAATTTTTATATTAATATTAGTTTTTCAGAAATCGATTCTAAATTTGTATCAAGTGGATTTGACTTTTTCCCGCTAAAAAACACTAATGTTTCGAATGAGAGAAAGAGAGAAAGAGAGCGCGAACGCATAAAGCCGGTAATAGTTGATATCAAAATTTAGCTGAAGAGTAAAAAGAGAGTGAGGGCAGCGAGCAACCGAGAGGCACAACACAAAGGACAACGAAAAGGATGCGCTGAATTGAAGGAGAGCAAGCGAAGCGGGAGATGAATATTAAGACAGAGAGAAACTCCTAAAGGGCAAGGGCCTTCTCCACATTTTTGGATGACGAAATGTAAGTCAAGTTTTCCATAAGCGTGGCGAATTCTATAGTTTCAGCTTCGCCGGAAACACGAAACTTTAAAACTGGAGTGAGGGGCGGAGCGGTAAGATCCTTAGCAAAGAAATTGATAAGCGGCATTTCATCAGCAATTAGGAAACCATTTTTGTTCTGGGAACCAAACGCCTGGACATAAATATTTATCCAATACTTTTGCTCGCTCACGATGTTTAATAATAATTGCCTCCCGCTCACGACTACGTCATCGTTCTACAACTTTCTATTGATGAAATTCACTTTGGCACTGAACCGGTTTGTTTTCGCAAGTCATTTATCAATTATTTGCGATATGCGAATGAGCTTATTACGTAGAGCTACTGAATAAACAGAGGGAAGAAGATAAACACAATATATCAAGAAAGACTCTAGGGAGAACCAGATCAGGATAGCATGAAAGGATATTCATCATTCAATCTATACAAAATGTGTTTATTAAAAAAATTGTATTTCGCACTTAGTAACTTTCTTATCAAGGTTTTATTATCTTTAATAAAGTATAATTCAAGTCATCTTGGTCAAAAAATGCCAAATCATATTAATTATTTGATCTTCGAAAGATCGTCGACATAATTTTTTTTCTTAATACTCATTGTTTACAAAATAGAAAAAAAAAATACAAAATTTTTTGTCGCACGTTTTAAAATCGTGAACAAAATTTAAGAGCAAAACTTAACTTTTCTATTTTTTTTCTCAGAAATGTGTCACAATATTAATATCTGAACTCTGAATAAGCAAGTATTTTTACTTCTTTGAAACCCAAATTTATCAACCAAAGCTTATAATTTTTTCAAAAATTGTTTTCAGAAGAAAAAAAAATTAAAAGGAAAATAGATTGCAAATCGTTTAATATTTATATTTAATAAAAAATGCGAGATAAAAGCTCGCGTGCTTAATCCCTTGGTAGCTATAAATATAAGATAACAACCAGGCCAAATCAGTAGATAACCGTGAGTTTGAAGTAGTCTTAATTAAAATAAATTTTATTAACCATTTCCTGGGAAATAAAACTAAGTTTTGTTGTTTGATATAGATTGCAAATATTTCAATAATTCTGGACATGAAAGCACCTATTTATAATAATAAAGGCTTATCACTTGAGTTCTCGGTCGTTTGCGAGTAAAAATGAAACCATTGATAAGAAGCGGGAGAATTACGCGAGAAAAAAACCCCCAATGAAGAAAAAACCCATTTGTTAAAATGTAAAATTTTATTCCAAAAATCTTCGCAAATTCTTCGTTACAGTACAATAATTTTGATTTCGCATAAATCATATGAAACCGCTTGAATTTCGTTTTGATTTTCTGCAAATCCAACCAATTGTGGTAAACATCTATTTGCGTATACCGATAAAACCTATGAGATTTGAAATCTACAAATGTAAAGTGGTCGGGCTAACATGATTACAATTTGAGCTTGAACTTCAAATTAAATGGAAATTGCACAGGATACTCTTACAATGGATTAAAGTATTTTATTGGTTGCTGATTCGATTCGATCCGATCTGATAGATGTGGATATTACAAGGGGGTCTTGTCTGACTGTGTCTGTAGTTTCTATGCGTTGGCCAGTTTGGAACCGCCATTCAGTTACTATTGAGTTGAGTTTGAGCTATGGTTAGCTGTAGATTCATCTGAGTTCGATTGAGTTGAGTTGAGTGATTGAGTGTAGTTTGGTGTCTTTTAAGTGGCCTCTTCGGTTGCGGAGTGCATGTGGTTTTCCTGTTAAAATCTCCTGTCAATGGACGTAGTGTCTTAGTGTCTATCAAAATAAATGGCAGTAAATTGCGTATAATGGTATATCAAAGTAGCAGTCGTATAACTCGTTCAGGTGGTCAACACGTATCCCAATTTTGTTTATATATTTTTGCCTCCGCACACGCGCTATGCATCCGAATTTTGTTCAGCGATTTCTTCTATTTGAAGCCCAGCGCCCTATGGCTTCAAATAAATGAACCGTCAGTGCTCCTCTGGCGGTGTACGGAACTCCGAAATCCAGTCGGTGACCCGCAGCCGGAAGATCTCCGTTTTGGTCAGGATCCAATCACGATACTGGTGGGGTATATACTCAACCAGCTTGTCTGCGATGTCTGGGTTCTTGAACATGATCATATAGATGATCAGCAAGTTGATGACAAACAGAACGAGAAAGGTCACCAGTGAGGATAGTGCGGCCCTCGAGAGTAGATTCAGCCACGATCCGCCATTCGAGTTCTTTTTCTTTTGATTGTTCTTCTGATTCGACTTGGATCCCGAGCCATTTCCAGTTCCCGATGATCCTCCCGATCCTCCTGCGTTCACCGGTTTGATTGTTAGCTCGTTGTCTCCCCCACTGGCGAGTTTTTTGGCTTTCGCTTTCTTATTATTGGGCTTCGTGGTCTTTTTTCCGCCACTTGCTCCGCCATTCGTTTGGGCAGAGTTAGCATTGGAATCCCCGGCTCCTGCCATTTTCTGGGCAGTTTCCTGGGCGGCCAAGCGTTCACGTTCAATGAATTCCGGCTTGTAGTTGGCGCAAATGCTGACCTGGATAATGAGGGAAATGGGGAAAAGTTAAATGGGGAAAACGGACGCCACTCGAGGGCCACTCAAGTCGATGAGCACTTACCGTATTCTTGGCCGCCTGCTGGCAGTCCTTTTGCGTCGAGCAGCAGCCCACAATCTTCTCCCAGGCGGGCGACAGGGGATTCCCCTTCAGATCCAAGTAGCGGAGACGACGCAGCTGACCGAAGCTAATGGGCAGGTGCTCCAAGCAGTTGTTGTACAGGTCCAAGTGGCGCAGCTGCTCCAGCTGGCCAAAGTCCTCGGGCAGGAATGTTATTTGATTCTTGCTCAGATCCAGTCGCACCAAGCGTGTGAGAATCGAAAAGTTTTTCTAACGAGAGGTAGTTGTGTGACTTTTAGGAAGTGTGTTTGATGAGTGTTGGAGGAGCTACTTACTCCCAGGTTCAGGAGGCGATTGCTGGAGAGATCCAAGACAGTGACGCGCTTGAACGAAGCCTGCAAAGCACAAGAACAAACTGAGCTGAGAAACGAGTGGAAAAACAAGACCCAAAAAAGAAACCCCGAAAAATGTAACTGCCTCAAAAATCCCTTTCTTTTACTTCACACCCCTTTCGGGTTTTGGGATAAGGGTATGTTGGAGATGAACTAATTAATGTGCCTGAAATTTCGATATTCCATGTAAGTTTAGAACCAAATACTAAGTATCAGTATTAAACACGTATTAATAATTTTGGAGAGTTTTATGGAAAATGGAAACTAATATCTTACTTTTTTTCAAATTCTTTATGGCAAAACTTTTGAAAAGTGTTAAGTAACTTAGCCATAGTTATTTCTAATAAAAATTAAAAAAATTTATTATAATTTAAAAATTAGTTATATCAAAAAATAAAACATTCGTAGGATTTAATTTATCTTTTCGCCAAAATAAAGTACGAGGTATTTTGTAGTCTGGACACTCAACTTCCATACTCGATTTTATTTTTTTTTTTTGGCAACCTTCTCGGTTTTTGAGGGGTGGCAAAGACCAAAAATCAACCCCCTCAAGCGAATTCAACTGCAATTTCAACCACACAAGGGTTAAGGGGTGCTCGGTAGCGAGGGAAGAGAGGAAGTCAGCGTCAGCGTTAATTGCAAGGCAGCCGGCAGAATAACAAGAAAGGGAAGCGGAGGGTATGGAGAGAGGGAAAGTGGGTCTCTCTTTCTCCAGAACAACACCACCTCCCCGGCCCCCTGCTATGGGAGCAAGTGAGATAGACAGTGACTAGACATTCGCCAGACAACAGACGTGGCCCCCAAGAGGGAGCGGGACGGGGGATAATGCAGATAGAGACACCAAGAATCGGCGCTAATTACTTGTACTTGTTCTTGTACTTACAATCTCCCGCACCGGTATTTCGCTCAGCTCGGAGAGGCTCAAGTCGCAGGACTCGTCCACCACCCGCTCCTTCACGTTCACCTTCACCTTCGCCTTGTCACCGGGCTTCGGCATTTCGGCGATATTTATTTATCCACAATTTTCGCTTTACTCCCAGCTGTTGTTTTTCGTTGCAGTTTGTGTTTACCACCCGAACCTCAAGTGATTTTCAAAAGTCCGTTTTGTGATAATGGCACTTCGGTGGTAAAAGCGAGTGAAAGCTCGGAAAATAACGAATGCAAGTTCGATAACGGCAGTATTTCATAGGTCTACAAATACGGCCATACTACTGACGTTTCAGATACGGTTACTTTGATTTAAAAAATATTCAAACGGATGATTTACTACAAAAAGCTTACCTTTAGGAGATTATTATCGGATTATTATTATTTAGGATAAATTTAAAAATCGGAAAGCCTATTTCCAGGACATCCGTCAACCTCGGCTCTGAATCGAGGAAAACCCCCTTAGATCATTGGATATTAAATGGAATTTATAAATTTCGCTGTGTGTAATTTACAGGGCTTTAGCACCAAATAAAGAAAATATTTTTGTATTTTTTACAATAATAAAAACCTAAAACTAACACTAGGTTTTTGCCCGATTTAATACAATTGTGTTACATTTTAAAATAGGTACTTGCTTAATGTTTATTATCTATGGATTATCTTAGCTTTGAACTAGGGGCGATCTTTCTAGTTCGTTATCTAGGTTTTCAGAAGATTATTTTATAAATAGTGTGAGCACTAACTTATAACATTAATTTAAGAGATCGAACATCAGTAAACTGAAACTAACTTGAAGTACTTTGCTTAATTTTAGCTAGTTCTACGCGTTTTAATTCAATTTCCATTTCAAGTAATTGGTTCTTTAACCGAGCCGTTTGTAGTTCAACAATTTGCTTCTCTACTTCATATTTGTGTTTTTCAGCTGCTCTGGAATTCTGGTCTATATAATACTGCTGTTGGAGCTTAAACAATTCTACCTGCTCAATTTCAGAGTGCGATGTTTGGTTGTCTTGTGGGGAACCGCTATCCCTTAATCTTTTCGCCATCCATCCTTGAGAAGCCTCGCAGCTGTCTGTCTCTTGCTCTTCGATATCATCAATGTTTTCCTTGAAAAACTTCAATAGCAATTAGTGTTATTATTAAAAGAAATATTTGTAACTTACTTGCAGTAGTTGAGAGGTATCTGAGTTCTGCGAGCTGATTGAGGGATTTTCTTCTTTGGTTACATTTATTAATTGAAAATTTCCTGCAAACAGAATGAAAGTAAGATTTTAGGTAGCTTAGCTAAAGTAATTAGATGGGATTCTATATTTCGACTTTTAATTTACGGATGTAAACTTTCCACATATGAATATCCTCCACTTACCATCACTGTCAAACTGGTTTTCCAGCGGAGTGGTGGTGTTTCCTAGATGCCTGGCATGGCTCTCCGACATTGAGGTCCTGGAACACCATGAATTTTCTGCACCAGAGGATTCCTTTTCCTTGTCCCAATTTTTAACGCCTCTGTACTTATTCCGGGAGTTTTTCTTCATATTATCGTATTTCTCCCGCAGGGTAGAACATGTTCGCTCGGTCCCCGTTTGCGCCCTAAACTCATTGGCCAGTTGCTCCCAGCATGCTGCCTTTCTTTGCCATGTTTTGGAATCCTTCCTCTTGTCCTGCAGAATATCCTTCTTCGACAGCACGAGATCAATGAGAACATGTTCTTCGCGCTCGCTAAAGTTTTTCCCTCGAATTCTTTTTCTTTCAGACATTTTAACAACAAATTAAACGTACATAAACACAGAACAGCTGTTTGCGAATTTATCGACACCTTAGAATTGCAACCCTGTTCGGAAATTAAGAAAAGAAAATTATCTTAACCCGCCCTCTTCGTTTTGATCTTGGTTCCCTATTAAACTACTTATTAATCTTGGTTCAAGGCTTAGTTTTAATACTAGTTCCTATTCCGTATTGAAATATTCAAGGTTTGGATATTTTGATAGGACCAAGTAACACCCAACTATAATTAAACTCGTTCCAACATTTTTAATCTGTTAGCAAACAATATGTATGTTTAATAGCCATAGAATTCTACCCCAAAAGGTTTCCAGTTTAGATATTACACCAAAAAATTACATTTAATTTCAGGTAATTTTACATTTATTGTGTAAAACAAACAGATTTTTATCAAAAGTCTGCGCCTTGCGTTTTTCTGGCTGCAGCTGGCTACCGCTGCTTAGTCCTCCTCCTCTTCAGCAGCTCCGCCGCCACCGCCCTGGTTCTTCTTCAGGTTCTTCCTCTTGACGCGACCGGGACGGCCGCCGCCGAAGGGCGACTTCAGGGAGAAGTCGATGTGCTTCTGGGAGTCCAGGCGCACCACGAACGAGGGGATGTTGACCACCTGCTTGCGGACACTGTGGAAATGGAAAGGCGTCGATTAGATAAACCCGGGGAGTAAGGAAGACCATCAACTGGTGGCTGCGGGATTAGGGCTAGAAATACGTTCAGTGCAACTTACGCTAGGCGGGCATTTTGCAATTTCGATTGGAGTGAACGGATTCACATGCGCAATCTAAAGACGTTGAGAGCCGGTGCAAGCATTGGAGCTTGTTCGACTCCCAAGTGGTCTTACTGAACAGAACAGAGTTAAATCTGATAGGGAGAGAGCCCGGCGACGCTGGGGTCGCCTGTCCAAGCGATATTTACCGAATGTGACGCTGGCGGATCAGGACGCGGGCGTGATGGATGGACTTGGCCAATCCCAGCTTGAACACCTGCGTCTGCAGACGGCGCTCCAAGAAGTCCTCGATCTTCAGACCCAGCACGTAATCGAGCTTCATGCGAGACTCGTCCAGGACACCGATGCGGACCAGACGTCGCAGCAGGGCGTTACCTGTGGGTAGAGAGGGGATAAAATCAGTGGGGATTCCAAAGAGCAATCAAAAGGTCGGTAATAAAACTGTCTTCAGTGTGTATTTGTTAACGTCAATGGTTATTTCAGACAAGAAGTGTCAGATTATTTATTTTAATACAGTTCATCATGTCAGGTTTTCATTGGTTGTGCAGTCGAACTTCCGTAAGCACGTGCAAATGGAAGTCCCCCTAGGGAGATTCGACTGCTCTTCCTGTACCCCGTACTTACCCTGGAAAAGACGCTTCTCGTCCTTCTCGTCGAGGGTCAGCAGCTCACGGGCGGCCTTACGGATCTTGGCCAGGGCGTACTTGACGCGCCACACCTCACGCTTGTTGCGCAGACCATACTCGCCGATGATCTTCAACTCCTGGTCCAGACGCGCCTTCTCATAGGGGCGACGGGGAGTCACGTAGGTCTTCGAGAAGACCGAGGGTATGCGGCCGTTCACCATGGTTCCGACAATTCAACCGAGCACTGCAAGGGAAAAGTTGGGTTAATTTCGGTAATCTCCGCGTACTCTCAGCATCTTCATAGGTTTCGCCAAAACTTTGCTTTAACTCGGTTCGTTAGTAGTTCATTCAGCCATAGCATTAAAATTTCCATAGGCTGGTGCATATTTACAATTATTTTTCCTAAGTTAGCCGGAGCTCTTATTTTTAACTTACGTTTTGCTCACGTTTGGAAAAGGAAAGAGGGAAATATTAGGGATGTGAAAAGTATATCAAAATATTAATATATCGATATTTTTGAATAAAAATAAATATTTATATCGTGATATCTTTTCCCCTAATATATCGAATATCGCTATTTTTTAAATATATTTTTGATATTTTGAAAATCGAAATGATCTCATTAGAAGAAAACGAACTTTACAAATGATGGATTTTTTGAGGCGGATAACAATGCGACAGGATAACCAGGAGCTCAAATTGTTTCAAAATTACACTTTTCGTCATATGCGTTTATGTTTCCTCGTTTCACGTAATATATGTAAAGCATATATAAATACTTATTTTTGGAGGTTTAAATAAAATTAAATGAAATAAAAAAATATATACAAAAATCTTTATCTATCGATATTTTTCGGTTGATATATATTTTATCCATTTAATTTATCGATTGATTTTTAAGGATCTTTGTATTAAATGATTGGAACTAATTATCCATGGACTAAGACATTAATTGCCAGAAATTAAATTAAATAGTTAATTTTGTATTAAAAAATTAAAATATTTGTTGTGTTTTAGCACTGCCCTGCCAACGATCTGGCAGCCCCCTTTCACCATTCACACAAAAATGGCGGCGTCTGTCCAATGAGATTTCAAACTAAAAACAATTTAACAGCGCAATGAATGCAAACCATAGGCGGAGTTCCGTGGGTGTTTTGTTTTATTCAAATCAATTAATTGAGCAAACTAATAGTTAATTCATCATTTTTGCAGTTGCGCAAGGCGCCGCCGTTGGAAGAGGATGCGACAACAACATCGACAGCGATCAAACAACAAATAAAGCGACGCATCAGTTTCAGTGGCAAAAAGTTCGTGAGGTAAGTACAGTATGGGAATCCGTTCGCCATATAGATGATCTACAACGCAGAACCACCCTCCATACAGGGAATTTGTCAACACCAAGGAGACCAACAACTGGGACGACTCGTACGAGGTATCCGAGCACAATGCGGAGGACAGCGCGGGATCGGGATCGAGATCAGGATCACTACCGAAAGTTCCACATCCACAAAATGCGGACAAGGAGAACATTCCGTTGGCCAGCCACCACGAACGGGAATCGATCGACATGACCCTGAATCTTCAGACCAGCGTGGATGTCACCATGTTGCCCGGCGAACCGAGGAATATATCGTCCAGAAAGTCCGCCACCTCCATCTGTCTGTCCTCCGAGGAGCGAAAAGTGCTGCAAAGCAGCCTTTACGATCTCCAGACGATGGACAAGACCTATGATCTGATGTCTCAATCTCTGATTCCCCGCACACAAATCCCGACAAGCATTTGTGAGGATTCCTCGCTCGAACTGCCACCCATCGACAGAGGAAAAAGGGTGAATACCCCAGTAGCCAAGGTTGTCATAAGTGACTCCTTCATGGACATCACTCCATTGGGATTTGTTGATCCTGCTCCTGCTCCCCCTCCCGCTGTTCCTGTTCCTGCTCCTGCAGCACCTCCTGTTCATCCCCCAACGCAGCAGAGTTTCATGGAGCTGGAAGACGACAGCTTAATGCGGGAAATGCGAGAGTTTAACAAAAAGGAGAAGAAACCCCCGGTGCTGAAATCACTTTTCATGGATATAGAGGAGGCGCAAAAGGAGATCAAAAATAAAACCCAACATGAGCCCGTGGACATATCCTTCGACTGCCCTTTAAATGGTTTGTATTGTGCGCCCCGATTCATTTTCATTATTTAATTTTATTTATTTGCTCCTGGGAGAGATAGCATCCAGCTATCGTTTATTTATTATTCGTAATTATATTTAACTAACATGTTCAACTTTATTTTTCAGTTTCCGAGGACCGGGATCGCTCGCCATCGAATTCCTTCGAGAGCAACAATAGCACCATCAATTTTATTAAGGACGAGTCCATGCTCATACCCTTTGACATGATTTCGGGGAAGAACATTAGCAAGAAGATCAACTTTCGTCAACTGAACGATGAGCTGGAGTCGGGAAAGATTCAGATTTTTCCGAATGGTCCAAAAACGCCGACAACGGATCGTAAGGCCAAGAGAAATCGTTTTTTCCAGGGTCTGGAAGAGGAAGCAGCGGATGATAGTAGCCCGAGGAAGGATATAAGAAGCATAAAGCCAAGGGGAACGTTAAACTTCAGTGAGAATATGACCATGTCGCCGGCGCTAACAAGTCCAGTTCGAAAGGACAAGGAGAAACAAAAGGCGGCAGAGGACAAGCGAAAATATCGACTGTCCCAGGCGGATGAGCTAATGCTGGACAACACAAATTTCCTGGCTCATGCCAAATTAGGCGACGAGACTCAGTCGAGAAATACATCCAAGAACTCTACGCGAAGGGAGACCACCTATGAAAATTCTGAACTGAATTTGGAGTACCCCACAAGCAGTCAGAGCTTTCATCCCATGCCGAACTCCAAGTCTCGACAGACTATTAATAAGCCCGAGGAAATGCAGCAGGATCAGTTAGACTTTCCAGCTTGTAATGGAGTGAAAGCTGTTCCTGCGCGTCGCACTTTACATCTCAATGAATCCATGGATCAGGAAGCGACCAATTATATGCACGTAAGGAAGGAGATTGTGACCACGGAGCAGATCGTCTATGAAAAATCTACAATTAACCAAAAGGACACGAATCAGAAAGGCACTGTTTGGGGCTGCACTAAAACGAAGCGCAGGGAGACTATTTTAATGCAGGAAAGCATGGAACAGGACATCATAAGTCCTCTTAAGGATCTACATTTAAAACCCAGCGCTGCTACTGGGGACAAGGGCCAATCCAAGGCTAACCACACTCTTTATTTAGCAGAACCTTTGGAAGAGGAAGAAAACGAATGCAAAATGTTTCCTTCAACAGATGTTGCGCCCAAAGGAAACAAATCTAAAGCGAGGCAAACTATGCTATTGGCGGAACCCATGGAAGAAGAAATAGGCGGTAATGTGAAACATCAATCTGTTTTTAATTCAAAAAGACAAACACTTCACTTGGCGGAACCTCTAGAGGAGGAGGAAGTCATTGCAGACAAGATTATACCCTTGAAAATCTTTCCGCACCAAGAAAAGAAATCCAAAGCTAGGCACACTCTACTTTTGAATGAGCCCATGGAAGAAGAAATATTTAATAATATTATAGATCCAGTAGTTTGCGATTCGAAAAGAAAAACTCTTCATTTAGCGGAGCCCCTAGAAGAGGAGAAAACAAACTCAGGTAAGAGTTTACCGAAGAATAGCTTGGCTCATCATAATAGCAAATACAAAGCTAGGCAAACTCTGCTGTTAGAGGAACCCATGGAAGAGGAATCGCTGTGTAATATACAAGATTTACAAGTCTATAATCCGAGTACTAAAGGAATACCAAATGAGTCCATAGGAGCGATAAACCAATCGAACAATACTCGCACCAAGTCCAGACAAACTCTAACTATGTCAGAACCCATAGAGGAGGATAAGAGTGTTCCGCAGACCAAGAAAAACTCAATAACACTGAAAACTATTGATAGATCAACTGTACCGCAGCGACAAAAATCCAGGCACACTCTAATAATGTCTGAGCCAATTGAAGAAGAACATGCTGCAGCCAATCAGTTTGGAGAACAGTCCCGCTTGAAATCAAGAAACACTCTTCTGATGCAGGAGCCAATTCAGGAGAACTGGGCAGCTGGAAAGCAGGATAATTTAGATGGGCAGGAAAGATTTAAGCCAGGGCAGACGCTCGTCATGGCCGAACCCATTGAAGAAGATGTGTCAGTAGCTAAGGCGCAAAAAAAGGCGGATTGCTCGACTTTCCAAGCAAGTCTCCCTCTTCTAATGTCAGAGCCAATAGACGAAGATGTGTGGCAGCTGAAACCGGCGGATCAAACTAAGGAACAGCTTAACGAAGTGGAAACTAAAAATGCCAGTACCAATAGGTTCATAAAATCGAGACCAAATCTTAGGATGTCCGAAACCATAGAAGAGGGCCACAAGTCCATTGCTCACAAAAATTATCAGTCTCATTATAAGTCAAGACATACTGATTTTATGGAAGAATCTATTGAAGAGACGGCAATTAAAAACCACAGCCGACCATCCAAATGTCACCAAAACCTCGATTCGGCAAAACCCGTTGATAAAGATGAAGATATGCACAAGTCTATGGCCTACAAAAATAATCCATCTCTTAAGTCAAACCGCACAGAGTTTATGGAAGAATCCATTATGGATGTTGTATCTGAAACCACTGGACAGCCTACCAAACCTCGTCAAACTCTCCTTGTGGCAGAACCCTTAGAGGAAGATGAGGAAATTTATGATAAGCCAAAAGAATCTATAACTCAAATGACACGTAAAATGAATGACCAAACGAAGCGTCAGACGCTTTTAAATGCTGAACCAATAGAAGAAGATTTGGAGGTCTGCAAACCAAGGCAAAATTCAAACGTACATCCAACGCAAAAATCGATCTTTTCAAAATCCGACCAAGTATCTACACATCGATCTTCAAAATCAAGACACACACTTCTTATGGCAGAACCCATAGAGGAGGATCCTGACACCCTTAAACCTCCAAATCATCACGGCGGCCACCATCACCGGAAGCCACGAAACACTCTTCTCACACATGAACCCATTCTAGAAGACATCAGAGCCGGAATGGAGAAAAGTCCTGTTCGACCACAGATATCCAAGCACAGACAAACGCTTCTTATGGCGGAACCCATCGAAGAAGATATCAGTGTCTATCATAAAAGCAAGAGTTATAACAACAGTGAGTATAATATGGAAACTAAAAGTGCAACACACCCTAGTGGATATACGACATCCAAATCGAGACAAACCTTGCTTATTCCGGAACCCATTGAGGAGGATGATATTCAAAGTAATAACCATGGAGGAACCAAAGGAAATACGCTGCCTTCGACCGAATCCATTGAGGAAAATGTAGCCGCATTACCAGCTGAAAATTCCAAAAATACCAGGATTTCAACGAAACACAAAGTCGAGGATGAGGATTTTAAAGTGGTAGGTGTATCGCGGAAGTCAAGAATTACTAAAATGAGCGTGGAGCCGGTTTCTGCAGCTCCGTCCTCCAAAAGACATACTTTGCTGTTATCAGAACCAATGGAAGAGGACGAGGAAATTTCCGGACTAAATTATCACGCAACTAAGGAGGAAGTTTCTGAAATGTCAGGAAAACCCAAGGGAGTGTTGCACACACTCAAGGGCTTTATATTTGGCAATTCCTTGCAGAAGGAAGAGAAAGAGATTCCTGCCAATGCAAAAACTCATCAAACCATGGTAATGTCCGAGTCAATGGACTTCGAAAGTCCTTCAAAACCCCCGTCAAAGGTTCCAGATTTCGATGCAATCACTCCCGTGCCCAATACCAGGATATTATCAAAAGTTAAACTGTTGTCCACTTACACGCCGGGAATGTCCTTGACCGAGTTCGAGGATCAAGAGAAGATGTGCAAGACACCGATACACGAAAAAATCCACGGCATTTCGCACAGAAAGGACCAGATAGAATCAGAATCCATGCTTGGAACTCCAGTACGTCACGTAATGCTGAAGCGCTTGCCCTCACATCTCACACCCAATCTGCCAGAGTCCAAAAAGCGACATACGACGCATCTGTTTGCGGACAGCAACATGGATATTACCACTGAGGAGGAACAGGAAGGTGCTTGGGGTACGACAAACACAAATAAATCCCGCAGGACCTTTACTGTAGATCCGATGGACGCGTCGGTGCAGCCGGTTAGGGATTATCATCCCGCAATGGCAGAGTTGAATAAAAAGAGCTCTCTCGACATGCTGGAGTTGCCACGACAATCATCGTATAACATAGACACGGAGGAGAAACCCATAACCATCTCCGATGTGACTACTTACTTCGAGCAACAGAAGGAAGAGCAGCGCAGGTCCAGCGAAAGGGAGAGCGGCAGCTCCAGCGATAGAACCTTCAAGAGCTATGCCGCCGCCAACTCGAAATTCATCAATCTGACCGGGAACACTACGATCTTTGCAGCCGCAGAAGATTTGGACGGGGAGGAGAGGGAAATAGAAATAGATAAAGAGCGGCTCAGTCTGGTTTCCACGCTGGCCGAGGAAACGGACGACGATGACGGTGAAGAGCAAGAGGTACAAGAGGAGCATCAACATCAACCAAAACCCGAACTCTGCGAGGACCAGCTGAATCCAGTGGTTATTGCCGGCACCAGCAGCTCCTGCAAGAAGTGTGGAAATTGCAATCAAACCCTAAGCGAAACAAAGCTAAGCAACGATTCCTTTTTCCTGCCGCACAAGAAACACTGGGACTTTACAAGGCAACAGCAGAGGTTGCGTATCATAAGGAAAAAACCCACTGTGAAGGAGGTGAACCTCTACTGGGAGCTTGAGGAGCAGTCGCGGATGGCGAGGTGTCAGGAGTCCGACGATTCAATGGACCAGACAAGAGTAGGAGAGGAGCTGGCCTCGTGGAACAAATCGACGCTCCTAGAACTGTGCAAGATGTAAGAACCGAATATGTGAATTTCTAATTTCAAGCTATTTCTTAAATTTAAATTTCCATTTAAATAGGCGAATTCAAGTTCAACAGCAGCCTATGGATAACCCCAAGGAATCTTTCTTTGAACGCCTCAAGCGGTTGCTGGTCGACCAACAGCCAAACTGGATATTCGACTTTCAACGCAAGATCTCCCATCAATTGATATTCTACCACCGCCTGCTGACCACGTTTCGAATTGTGGTTAACTATAAAACCGAGGACGTGGAAGAGTCAGCCATTAGCGTGGTTTCCATTGAATTGGACAACGAGGTCGCCACTCGAAAGGAACACTGGACAACGCGTGACCACTTTTTAAACTATCAATTGAGTCTCAAGCTGCCCTCGAATCTTACTGACGCTCTTGAAGGCAGCGATGATACGGCTTTTCTGAAATTCCTCAAATACATTGATCAGAGAATTGTGGAGATCAATCAATCGTTCCACAAACTTCTGACCGTTCTAACGGCGAAGAGGGCGAGGCTCCTAAGGTAAGTCGATTCTTTTATTCGGGTTTTCACTAATTGAGTTTCAATCATAATATTCAAGGAGAATTGTAATAATATAAATCAATAAAATGGTATATTTTTCAGGCAAGCGAATCGAACTATTGTACAAAAAATCGTGCGTAAATGCATAGAGGAGGACCCGCTTGTGCGTCTAGAGAAGACCACTTTTGTAATTGATATTGCCAACACGGAGGACGTCTCCTTTATGGACATCCGACGCCCAGAACTGCATCTCTTTAATGAAAACATTCAGTATCTGCCCAAGGGAATTGCTTTCCTGGAAGCATTTCTCACCGACCCCGAGAAGTACCTTAAATCCTGAACTTTGTATATTTAGAAGACCCTATTTTACAACATGTATAAATTAATAATAAATTCGTTCGATTTTGTCAAACTGATTTTGTTATTTTAAATTGAGAAAATCACGGCTTTCCGTTAGGCTCAGACTCAGTAAATTTTCCTTTAAATGTCATGGCTTTTAAAGGGTTAAAGTTGAGTCGTTTCTGCGTTACAAACCCAAAAATATATTAAAAATCAATTTTTTGAAATAAAATAAATAGAAATGAAGCGTAATTTCTGCATTTTAGTTTACTGGCTTCTCGTACTCGTTTACAATAATTAAAATAATAATAAAACTTAAGAATAATTTAGTTTCCTCTTGCGTGGCTGCTGAAAATTCGTTTCGTTCATCCGGATCACTTGGAAGCTGGAACTAGTTGAGTGCGTGTTTGTTTGCTTTTGCTTTGTTTATGTTTATTTCACGAAGACAACACAGACATATTAAGATCCAAAATATATATATGTTTTTATATATATATATATATATATATTCATGTTATGTATTTAGGGTGTTTTTGTTTTGAGTGGATTTGTGGCTTGCTGCCCGCTGGTTTATTAGCCAGATGGAGATGGATGCATGTGAGTATGTGTGGTGTTCCTTGTTTTGTGTGAGTGTTTGTGTGTGTATGTGACGTCATTCGAGGGTGGAAAGTGGAGGACTATGTGACCTCCAGTTTTTAGACGCGCGACAACTGTTGCAGCAGATTGCACGGCCAGAACGCCTCGATGCGCTCCTTGAGCAACTGAAATGGATACGAAATCCAGGTAAGTACGGTCTGTGCCAGATGGCCCATCGGCTCCGGATACTGGTGGGTGGCCAAGGCCAGCAGGGCGGTTATGGAGCACAGTCCCGCCGTGAACAGGATGAAGAAGGGCAGCTCCTTCTTGGGATAAACGGAGACCTCGTGGAACGCCGGCAGCAGTTCGCGATCCGCGCACTCGGTGCATGTGGGATATGGATAGAAGAGATGGCCGCGCTCCAGCGGATACGGCAGCATGCGAAATGTGCCCTCCCAGGTGCAGTGCAGCAGATTGAGGGCCCCCTCCACCTGCTTCCAGTGCTTCAGATGGAAGAACGCATAGGCCAGTGCCTCCGAATCGCCACGCTTCAAAATGTGCTCTGGCGGCAGGATCAGACGCTTGGTCTCCAGCAGATACTTGGGCACATGCGGATTGAATTCCACCGCCCGATGAATGGCCTCCACGGCGCTCATTTCCGCCGGACTCAAACCTCGCTTGGAGGCAATGTCCGGCGAGAACTTGTCGGCCACGGCCCGTGCCTTCAGCAGAGCAGCCGTATAGCAGATGGTCGCCGATTTGGGCAGCGAGATGTCGTCGTACTTGGCCAGAATGGCATGGCAATCGGCATAGGCCTGCATCTCCAGCAGCGTTTCGATCAGATTCTCGTGTATGTTCAGTACACTCATGATCGAGGGTATCTCCTTGGTGAGGTCGCGAAACATCTTGGCCGCCTCCTTCAGCTTGCCCAGCTTGCGGGCGCACATGGCCAGCCGCCGCTTGATGTAGATCAGCACATTGGTGTCCCGCCGATGCATGCCATCCGCAATGGCGCCCTGATGCTGGGTGGCCTGCGATTTGCGGTAGTTGATCTCGGCCACCTTCAGGGCCGTCTTCAGAATCTTCTCCGCCTCCATAATGGTCATGGCCTCCTCTTCGGCCAGCAGTATGTAGGCTGGCGCACATTCGGCATTGATTTCCAGCGCACTGTGAGCCGACTTGATGCGCTGCATGGGATTGCGTTCGCGCCAGGCCGTCTGCATGATCTCGTACTCCTCCTTGCGGGCATCGCCCTCGCAGGTGAAGAAGGTCTGGTGGTCCTGGGCACTCAGGTTCATGTCGTAGTAGGTCAACGGTTCTTTGCTGGTGGCCCAAAAGAATCTCTGGTACTCGGCGCCGCGAAAGAGATTGAGAGGATTGCGCCAGACCTTGCACTCGGGCATTTGGGTGCCCGTACTGGTGGTGGCACTGCCACCGGCCGATGCACCAGCTCCCCCCGATCCTCCTGCGCCGCCATTGCTGCTGCTGCTGGAGCCACTGCTGCTGCTGCTGCCACTGCCATTGCTCGACTCCGACTGGCCATCGCTGCCGTTTATCCAGGGACTAATGTGATTAATGGACACTTGCTCTGCGGACGGCCAAGGGAAATTAAAAATTACCCAGGGGAAGGGGGTATGGAACCCGTCGAACCGTACTCACCTATGAAGGAGGTGCCATACTTGCGGAAATACCACCACTCGAAGATCAGGATCAGGCCCGAGATCAGGCTGGAGGTCCCTGTGAGCGCCACGTAGAACTTCGGCGTCAGTGTGCTGAGAAACATGGATGAGTCCCACATCCTGCTGCCTGCTGCCCCCTGCCTGCGAAGTTGTGTATTCGACGCTCGTTTCGCTGTTGCCCCAGCTCCGTCCGGATTTTGCCGCTCGCCGGGATTTGCCTGGGGTACCTACGGGTTTTGCGGATACTCTGTGCACTCGCACTGACCGCCGCCGAGGGGTTGGATCAATTAACGGTTGCCTTTCCTGGCGCTATCCTTGCGCGAATCCTTGCTGCAGATGAGACTTTTTTCCATCAAGTATTCGAAAGGGGGGTAGAGGTGGAGATACATCGATGCCAACATCGGTGGCATCGATTGTTTTCTGTAAAAACATCGATGTCCGCAATCATCGATGTTTCTTCCACCTCTAAACGATGTTGGGAAACACTTTTCCCTGAAATGTATACTTTTTTCAGTTTTCCCACCGAAATAACTAACCCATATCATCGTGAATATTTTGACCAGCCTCACAATAAAAATATATTCTTATTTTTTAGTGTTTCTGTTTCTTACCAACAAAAATTTAAAAAAAATTAGGAATTTGATACTAGAAATACTCAATATTTAATAGATTTCCAAAAAATAGAATTCTACCCACTTAAATTATTTGTAAAACTATATTTAAAACTTTCCAACTTCCTAGTTTTCCAGTACCGATATTTTTGCAACTATCGATAGACGCTTCCTGACCTGCGCACCACTAAAAAATGGCCGCTTTGCAGCAAGTGCAGTTTTTTTTGTATTAGACTAATCCAATCGAAACGCGCACGTAAAGCCCCGAATTGGAGCTCCTGTTGAACGGAAAGCCATCAGTGGGCAGCGGAATCATGGAGCAGGTGACGGACACCAAGGTGAAAACCCCGGAGCCAGTCCAAGCGGAGGAGTCTCCTCGAAAAGTTGAAAAATCTGAGAGCACAGAACCCAAAACAGCGGCGTTGGAAACGCTTCCAAAAAGTGCGGGTTCCACTGATTTGGAGGATGAGCTGGCAAATCTTAATGGTTCCGACGAGGTCGAGGCCGGCCTGGATGAACTGAGCTCGCTGGAGCAGGAGATAGCCAAGCTGCACCACATTCGACCCCCGGATGCGGCATCCGAAGCTGCAGATTCCGCCACACCAAGTGGCGGTGCTGGTGATAATCTTGGACTGGAGGCCCGCCTAGGAGGTGAGGACCTGAGTGGTGAATCGCCACTCCTTGAAGACGGCCACGATCCCTCGGGCAACGGCCAGGTCAGTGAATCCCCCTTGGAGGAGGTGGATCTGATCGCTCTGCTCAAGGGCACGGACACTAGTCACGAGCAGCCCGCCGGCGGCGACGAGAAGTGCGCCCTGGAGAAGGCTCTCTCCGAGCTGGACGGCGTGGAGGGAGAAGTTGATGTAGGTGTCACCATCGAGGGCGAAGGGCAGTTCGAGATCATGGAAATAGACGACGACGAGGGGGAGGCATCCACGCGAAAGCTCAGTCCCAAGGTGCCTGCGTCCAAGCCCAGCAAGCCATCTGCATCATCCGAGGAGGAGCCGCGCAGGTCTTCTATTCCCAAACACAAACTATCGCCGGAGCAGGCCAGAGCCGTGGCCCTGGAGCAGATGGCCGGCCTAAAGCCGAAGCCGCGTCGCAAGGAGCCGCCGCCTGTGGTCAAGCCAGTGGATATTGTCAGCTCATTGAACGACGATTGGGATGACTATGACTCTGAGGAAGACAAGCCCGCACCCACGACTGCTGTAATCACGGAAGTGATAACCCTGCCTCCAGCTCAACTGGTCACCAAAAAGCCACCCCTTCCTTTTCCCCTGAAAAAGGCGACATCCCCGGTTAAACCCGGTTTGAAGTCACCCATGTTGCTCAATAACAAGATCACCGGGGTTAAAGTAATGCTAAAGACCGTCAGCCAAAAACAACTGGCGGCCTCCACAAGTCCGGCTGTGGAGAAGCCCAAGCCATCAGCCGTTGCGTCTCCTCCCAAGGAGAGCGAAGAGCCTACTATGGGTATGGATGAAAATATTAACTATTATAAGAAAACTCCTTTTTACCAAACTCAATTTCTAGGCTTCAAACGCATGCGTGTAATTAAGAGGAAGATTATATGGGATCCGGATGTTCCCGAGACGAAAAAGTCCTTTTCGCAGTATGCCAGCACGAAAGCAACTGCGACGAAGGCGCCTTCTCCAGCACCTCCAGCACCAAAAACGACTGTCAAAAGCATTTCCCCTAACACAACGACGATTAAGAAGGAGGTGGCACCTAAAAAACGGGCAGCCACACCAACTGCACGAACCTCCAAAGCTGGCACGCCAGTTGGAGGAGGCACCGAGAGGGGTCCCTCGCCTGTCAAGCGACGTGCTCAAACTCCGAACGCCGGACTGGCCAACGGAGGTATGCAGAAAAAAAAGAAGGTCTCTGAGATCGATCGTCTAATGGGCGACGAGGGAGCGGCTAACATGATTCACGCAGTGGAGCACGAGCAGCGCGAGATGAGCGGCGGTGAGGTGTCCAACAAGCCGCTAATGCGCAAACGAGCCATGACCATAACCGGGAGGGTAAGTACTTCTAGTAGAAACTTCTTTTATAAAAGATTACTAACTAATATGTATTACTATCAAATCCAGAACCAGCAACCTCGAGCTACAGTGGAACCAACGCCGCCCAAAAAGGAGTCGGCCCATCAGGCGACCAAGCGAACGCCTGCCGCTGCTGCAGATACCAAGACCACCGCCAATACATCCGCCAGCAAGCCCCGCGCCTCCGACTCCTGGGACTATGTGTACAAACAGCGCGCCAGCGAGGAGTCCATGATCATGCGGCGCCGCTCCAACAGCTCCTACTCCAGCAACGCCTCGGTTAGCCGCAATTCGCTGGACAATAAACCCGGAGCGGCCAATCTCTCGGATGATGCGGCTGAGGCCTCTGATCCTTCCTTCAAGTTCCTGAAGCCCGTTAACAAGACGAACCAGAGGGGCGGCGAGGGTGCCGCCTCCTCCTCACAAACGCTGGCCAACGATATGAAGGCGAACAGTAGTGGTGGTGGCGAGCTGGTGGTCCTGCACAAGGTGAACAAGGTGGCTCATCTGGTAATCCACACGCATCGCGGTAAATCCGGACACACGTACAGTAGCCAGCTGTTGGAGCAGTTGAACGATACGCTGGCCAACATTGCCCGCAAAAGTGAGTTTAACACGGTGCTGTTAACGGTTGAGGGTCCACAATTTTGCCAGGGCATCGATTGCCAGGAACTGGTGCAGGGTTCTCTGGAGAAGCGCAGGGAAAGCGCCAGTCGACTGTCCATAGCCCTGAAGTGAGTAGAAATAACTAGATTAAAGCACCGAACAAGCTGTTATTAACGCAAAAATGTACTTTTAGAACCTATCTGCGCACTTTGGCCACATTTCCCAAGCCCTTAGTGGCGGGCATTGTTGGCAACCTGATTAATCTGGGAGTTATGCAGCTGCCTTTCGCTGACTACGTGGTGGCCGCCGACGATTGCTGCTTTGAGACCAACTATGCGAAGTTAGGCCAGCTTCCTGAGGGCTATGCTTTGTGGCATGGCCATGAAAAAGTGTCCAGTCAAGTGGTAAGAATCTATAAATTTGTTTGTAGTTCCGTTTTCTTAAGGTAACATTTCCTCCAGCATTCGCGCTTGTTTCTGTTGGGTGAAAGACTGTTTGCACCGGAACTTTTGGGACCGCACAGTTTCGTTGACAAGATCTGCAAGCCCCGTAACGTCAACCAGGAGGCTCTGGCCATTGCCAAACAAATATCCACAAGTTCCGCGGAGGTAAGCTCCATTATTCCAGCTATTCGATTAACATAAACTAATATCCCGCATTCCGCAGATGTATCGCACGCTGAAAAGACTCAATCACTCGGCCACCAATGCCGCAAGTTTTCCGCGTTTGGATGAGGAACTGAAGGCTATATCGGAGCAGTGGTTGACGGCCAATTGCGTAGCTAATTTCAAAAGCTACCTTAGCGACGTTGATTTCTAGAGCATAGATTAAGAATTATCGTATACCATATGCAATGGTAGAGCAATTCAGATACATACAACATTTAACAATTAAAATCATACATTTAGTTCAGTCCTTGTAGGAGTTTTATTCTGGACTTTTAGACTATCGCCCTAAGAATTTTTTTACACCTACCGACAAAACACATGTGTAATATTTTGTATCCCCATGTAAAGTTGAAATGCAGTGTAAATTGTATGAAAATCTAAAACGCAAGGAAAGTTTGATCCTGTTATATTATAGTACGGAATTAAACACATTTAACTAAACGTGTTTTATCGGGAATTACTGTACTAAATCAAAGAAAAGTTTACGACTGTTGGAAAAGTTAACGAATCCTGAATAAATCCCCAAAAACATCACCCTTAGCGACATGTTTTTAATTTTGAAGCATTTTTTCTTTGGTTTTATATCATACGAAATTCCTTGATCATTTATTTTTAACCAATTAATGAACTATAAGATTCCCTATGCAATATAATGTGTGTAATATGAAAAAAGCTGTTGAATATAAATAAAAAGAAAATAAGAAATCCTAAAATGCTACTGAAGCTTTATAACCTCAATTTCTCCCAGAAATGATTTCAATGGAGAATTGTAATTGTTTACTGATTTATTATGGGAGTCTAGAAAAGGTTTCTATTAATGTACAATGTAATGCATGCAACTAGATTAAACTGCTACTCGGGTCCGACAGCTCGCTTCCGGCTGGCTAAATGCACTATAATCCTACTCAGATCGCGATGCCCCTGCCTAGTTGCGAAGCTCTGCCGTTTCCAGCTCCGCCTGGAGGCGCAACAAACGCACGTAGGTCAGCAGCTTCCACTCGCTGAGCGGCTGATCCTCGGGATGCACAAAGGTGGACATGTAGGTGACCAGCTCCTGAGATCCATCCTGGTCCAGATCGGCGATGAGCATCGAGTGATCCTGGTTGTTCAGATCCGGCTGGCACACCATCTCCTTGCGTTCGTGCCGGCAGAACTGGATGATGTTGCTCTGCGAGGTGTTCTCGATGCGAGTATCTGCGCCCACGAACTTCACCAGCAGCACGCTCTCCGTGATCATATTCATTTTGTAGCTGCCTCCGCCGGGGGAAATGCCACTGGATTTGGTCAGGTTTTTAGAGGGCAACCCATAGGATTCTCTCTTCTGCTTTACGTGCCTGAAGACATCGAACTCCTCGTGGTGTGGTGGGAACTGGTGATCCTCCGCCTTTGTGCTCCTCCTCAGCCTTTGATGTTGCTGCTGCTGTTTCTTGGCCTGGGCCTTCTCCTTATCCTTGATGGCATTCATATTCTTCGTGTGATTGTTGCTGCCACTTTTCTGCACATTGTTATTGCTGCTGCTGCTGGCGGAGGAGGACTGTTTCGATGGCTTAACCAGGCCATGCCACTTCCAGAACTTCATCACAAAGCCGGACATCTTGGTGTCCTTGAAGTGCCACTGGGTGGGCGCCATGCCGTACATCCCGCTCTGGCTGTAATTCTGCACTACGTGCGGCTTGCCCTCGCGCACTTCGGTTAGGACAAAGGTGACATTGCAATCCTCCGGACAGCGTCCACGATTCTCCACCACCAGTTCGCGTCCGCTCAGGGAATAGATGTTCCGCTGGGCATCCAACTCGCGTCGCTGGCCGTGATTCCTGTGCTGCGATATCTTTGAGCTGGCCAGCCTCTGTCCCACAATGGATTTGTTGGTGATCAGGGCATAGATCTCAGCCAGACTCTTGGAACGCTGCTGCTCCGTGCCGTTGGCCCGCTGGCAGGTAAAGCTCACGTTGCCCGCCTCGAGTTTCACGTTAGTCAGCCGGTCGCAGTCGTGGATGCGGAAGCCATCGCCAATGGGTGCTCCACGCCTGCCCGACAGCAGGCGCAGGACATTGCGGGCTTCTAGTTGGCCCATGGACTCATGCTTCAGCTGAGCCAACGATTTGGTTCGCTGTTCCAGGGACAAACTGGTCACGAGCAGCAGGTCGAGCACTCCATCTGCATCCAGATCGGGCAGGATGACTGGAAAGTCATAGGCATCAACCTTGCGGGCTGAACGCTCCTTGAACCACCACAGCCACTCCCCGGAGACGGGATTAACGGCTCCCAGTTCGCCATGTTCGTCGAGTACCAAGCAATCCGATTTCCCATTGCCATCGACGTCAAGGAGGGCGCAGTCCAGGGCCACGGGCTCGTCCACCATCTCCACAAACCAGGCCACTGCTCCCGATGAGCCAATTAAGCAGATGATCCCGTTACGCCGCTCGTTGCCTGGCCGGGATTCCGGAAAGAAGGCATCGCCGCGGTACATGAAGATCAGGTTGTTCTCCCAGGCCCGCAGACCGCCGACGACATTGACTCCGCCCTTGAGCTCCGCCTTTGTGTAGTTATTGAACCAGTTGTGGGTCCTCACTCGATCTCCGACGGCTGGACAGGATCCTGTGCCGTCCGGGTTGCCGCAGGGCACTAGCCACACAAAAGATACGACGGCCAGGAAGCAGAGCAGCAGACTGCCGATAAAGCAGCATTTTCTGGCCGGCGACATGGGGGTCCTTTTGGCCAGCAAGTCCTCGCCCGTCTGATTGCCACCCAAAATGGCCACATTATCCGCATTCGAGTCGAATTCGCTGTTGAACTGGGACAATTCCGAGCCGACTCCCCCGTTATCGCTCAGCATGACGGAACGGAAGGTGTTCTGCATATTGGTGGCGTAGGTGCTGCCCTCCAGTTGGAATTTCTGTGGATTGGCGGCCGGATGACGCGTCACAATCCTGGTGGCGGTGGGCGGTGCTCGGGTATGTGGTGATTTCAGGGCTAGCGTGTTCGGTGGAATGCGTATCCTTTGAGCCTGCTGAAGCTGCTCCTGCTGCGGATTCTGATGGGCTTGCTGAAGTTTCTGCTGCAATTTCTGGCGATGATTGGCGGCGTTATGGATCTCGATCTCCTCGTCAGATTCGGAATCGCTCATTGCCTGACTTAGTGGCGCATAGATGCCCTGGTGGCCAGCGGTGGGCAGGGATTCGGTGTGCAGCATTTTAGCTGGAAGAAACAAGGAGGAAAATCCGGATGGCGGAAAAATCAATACTTTCCAGTCGAAAAGGTAACGGAAAATAAGCCGGAAATAGTGGGAAATCCCCAGGTAAACCCACCTCCGTTGATTGGCTCAGTAATGCTTGTAACATCCACATAGCTACTGCTTTTGGATCTTTATTGGATTAGGCGAAACATAAATTCCAGCACGAAAACACCCTTCAAAAAGCTTTCCGCAAATTTAAATTTGTGTCCAATTGCCATTCGCAGCGGTGCTGGTGTTATCGATAACAGTGCTGGCTAACGCCATAACGAAATTGATCGATAAGTGCGTGACCAACTGAGACGCCCACCACTAACAACAACAACTACGCGTGAAAATTAGTTAAGTTTTTATAAAAAAAACTCAGTTAAGTGACTTTCAGAGGGCCATTGAGCCATCCATATGCTGCGGGGGAGTGCGGGGCAAAGGGCTTTAATCAGCAGGACAGGCCAAAAAGGTCCAGAAGCGTGAAAAGAGTGAAAACTGTGTGTGTCGAAAACGGAACGGAAAACGGTGCCAAAAACGCAAAGAAAAGCTGCGAAAGCGGTGCAAAACGAACGGGCGATAAAGCAGCAGGTGTAGACGAAACGCGGGCATATAGAGATATAACTTATCTGTGGTTTCCACCGATTTGCCAGCGAAACATTAACCAACACCCACACACGCACTCCGCTTAGCTTCTCTGCACACATACATACAGATATTTTGCGTAGTGCGGCGCTTGCAAAGCAGTTTCCATCACCACATCTCGTAAATCCACCCACTACATCACCACTACACCCACACACATGTCCTACATGATGGCCAAAACGCTGGAGGAGCAGAGCCTGCGGGAGTGCGAGCACTACATCCAGACCCATGGAATCCAGCGGGTCCTCAAGGACTGCATCGTCCAGCTGTGCGTCTGCAGACCCGAGAATCCCGTGCAGTTCCTGCGTCAGTACTTCCAGAAGCTCGAGAGGGTGAGTTCCTAATTAGCATACTTATTAGCTATTAACTTTTGGAGAATTTAAAGATAATACTAAGACTTCCTAAAATATGGTTAACTACTACGATTAAAGTTGTATCTTAAGTACCAAAATAAGATACTTTTGCTATAGACTATAGCATTTTAATACGAATTCTCCAGAATTCTCACCCACTACACGTTGACTAAAAGGGTATGTAATCCTATAAAGTATACTCGACTTCTTGAACAGGACAATACTACTAGACAATATAGCCATGTCTGCCTGTTTCAGCGCTGAGATCTCGGAAACAATAAAAGCTAGATAGTTGGGATTAAGCATGCAGAATCAAGGGATTCCTGGGCATCAGAAGTTTGTTTCATCACAGTGCCACGCCTATTTTGTTTGGGTTTATTTTTAAATCGCTCAGTTGATTACATATCCCCAAAAACATATGGATATGAATGTGCGTTTCGAATTATTAAGCCCTCCTATACTCAAAGCAATACATTTCTGATCAGACATACACCTTTATTTGTCGAGAATACATTTAGCTTGATGTACATGTCCCAAAGAATCTTTAGTTGGGCCTTCCTGGACATAGAACCAGGTTTCCCGGTCTATTTCCTGGTTTCCTGGAGGTTTTCAACTGCTTTGATTCTATCACTACCAACAAGCATTCTTGAAATATTTTTGGTCTGATCTCTGGGTTTTAAAATGGCCAAAATGTTTAGGGGACGAGGGCGTGGCATGGGGACCTACGATTACATGGGGCACGTTTTCTTATGAGCCGAAGCCCTTGGCTTGGAACACCTTGGCTTAGGCTTGGCACACCTCGCCCTGGGCTTGGAGCACTCCATCCTCTTCCTGGGCCTGGGACAAGCTGGTTTGGCTCGGGCACGCTTCGGCTTGGGCTTGGCGCAACTCCTCCTGGGCTTCGAGCACCTGGCCCTCGGCTTGGAGCAACTTTTCATCGGTTTGCCACACTTGGGCTCCCTCCTTTTGGGACAAACATTATCGCTTCCAGCGACAGCCTTGCGGCCACCGAAGAAAGTGTCCGTGGGGCCACTTGATCCCGTTTCACTGTCCACAGGGCTGGCCAAGCTGCTCACACTGCTCGGGCCTTCATTGGGGTATTTCAATTGTAGAAGCTTAACTGGGTCCTGTGGAAGAAAGTATTTGACAACAGTCTTAGCCCGCGAACTCTTTATTCTCAAGCAATATTGTATGTTGCGTGTTCATGGATGTTCAATTTAGTTTTAATACGTTTAGTTAGTTTAACTTACCTCACAGTACTGGCATCGATGCCGAAAGGACATCTCGCCCCATCGCTCCATAGCTGCCTTTGCTATCTGCTTGTTCGTGTAAAAAGCACCATACCGCTTCTTATAGTCCCTCAGGAAATTGATATAGCTTGAATTAGTCGCTGTACCTTCTGCAGCCAGTATGTCTTCGTATCCCGGATAGTTGATAGAATCTTCCGATTGGAGCGAATCATCATCCCTAAACGTTTCTTCAGAGGTTTTCATCGCCCGCCGGTTTGAAACCGAGTTACTTTCCTCGAGATTCATGAGAAATTTATTAAAGTTCGATTTAGCTGCGGTACCCTGTGCAGCCATAAAATTTTCGTATAAGGCTTCGAAGGCAGTCTTGGTGGAATCGTCCGACTTGAGTGACCTAGCATCCCCGATAGTTTCCTCCGATGTTTCCTGTCTCTTCGGCCCTCTACTCCCCGCTCTACATTTCTGTGGTTCCAAATTGCTCATTTTGTTTCCAATCTTTGTATTTTGAATTAAACTTGAATTTTGCACAGAAAAATTTCTTAAAAGAATGTAGAAAATTATGTATGAAACTAGTTGTATAGAATTTGATCAGGTCTTTTTTTGTATAACCAAATACTTGTGTACCGTACGAAAGTATTATGCAAACTGATTGTATGTGGGCATCAGCACGACAATCTGGAATTTGGATTTGAATCAAGGGTCTCTAGCTACTGTGATTGCAGTCTATATTGAGACTACTTCGAAAAGCTAATTCATTTTTCCAATCTCTATGATCTTTTTACAAAAAAGACGATTAAGTGGATTTTTAACTAAACTAAGAAAGTAGATATTAGCGATTAATTTTACTTTACTAATTATAATTAAATAAATACTAACTCGGGTTTCGTAACTGTTATAATGAATAGTGACTTGTATGAGACAAATAATAATGGATAATATTTAATAATTATAATAGGTATAAAATAATCATATAAACGTTCTAAAAGGTCTGAAAAGAATGCTAGAATATTATCGAATTTTGAAACTTATTCTAAACCTCGCACATTTTATGAGCAGATGGAAAGGGCTGAATGAAGGTGTTTAACTTATCATATGTGATTGAGTTCGCGCCCGAGGTTTTCAACCCCTCGAGAGCAACAAGCGGCATTTGCTTGGCCATTTGGCTGCCGCTTAAACGAAAATCAATACAACCTGTGGTCTATTTTTGAGTGGACTGTTAAATAAATCTCGTGCAAAGGCTGTTTTTGAAACACCAGGGCTTGAAATGTCGTCCACTCGTTTGGAGGACTGCATTCTATCTGTTGCTGGGGAAGCTTTAAAGTTTATTTTGGAAGGCAGGTTGCAGCGAAAGCTTGCATCGCTGCAATGTAAATAGAACAGCGCACCTGTGGAGGCGGCGGCAACTCGACGGGGTTCTCCTCCTTCCACTGGTGGAGCCGCCCCCTTCTCCACCCCTTTCTCTCTGGACTTTGGACTTTGATTTTGAGCGAGAGTGTGGGTGCGTTGTGTGGTGTGGCTCTCTGGGGCAGGTTGCCTGTTGAATGCCGGACTCGGTGTCAGTTGGATTAGCGTCCTGTCGCCGTGCAGAAGCATCCGGCGTCCTCCACGTTCGCTCACTCGTGTTATTTTTCGACCCCGCGCGCCATGGGAAACCAGTTGAGTGTGAATAGCATCCAGGATGCGGTCATCGATCGCTTCCGCTCGGTGGCTCTGACCACCGATGCCAGCGGCGCCATGCGCATCCGTTCGTTTTCGGAGGGCGTGGTGACAACCGCCCACCATCACCAGCAGCATCAGCAGAATCAGCAGCAGAGTCCCCACTGCAGTGGACGCGGTGGACGCATTCTGCGCGAAAGCAGCATCGACGGCGGTGTGGCCATGTTCGATGCCCTGCTGCGCGACGATCATGAGCATCGCCTGAGCCTGGATGCAGTGCATCGGATGCGCCATGTCCGCACCTCCTGCACCACGATTCCCGAGGAGGATGCCATCAGCGATCGCAGCCTGCAATTGCATCTCTCGACGATCGCCCGCGAACGTGAAAATGAACGTGAGCGGGAACGGGGGAACGTGAACGTGAACGTGAACAGGAGCGTGAACGTGAGGAGAGAGCGAGAACGGGAAGTAAGTAGGGAAAGCGGGAAAAGTGACTTGCGAATTCGGAATGCGTAGAAGCTTTTCGGCGGAAAATATTCAAAGTGTGGGAGTGTGCGCATGGGAAAAGCTTTGATTTCATTTTATGTTGGTGTGTTTTGCTGATTCGGTTTGTTACTGCAAATTACGATGTCGTTAGTTCTGGCAAAAATAAAAACAAGGACGAAAATGTTGTAATGAATGTGAAAATACTTAATACCCTATAAAATATTTGGAGTGCAATTAAATCAACTTTAAAAAGGTCGATTTTAAATATTCCTTTCGATATACTGATAAACTCTAAAATTTCGAATATTTCCAATTTTTTTTAAAGTTTTATAATTAATAGGAAATATTTAAAAAATTGCTTAAATTAAAAGAAAAAACATTTTTAAAAAATAGTCATTAGTAATGACCCTTTACTTATTCTAACCTTTTAGTGGAATACTTTCTTTAATCTGATTAACATAGAAAGTTTTTATTTTTAAAAACATTGGTGTTTTCATGTATTTTCCTTTAAAAAATAATAAGTTTGTCCTTTGAAACGTATAAAAAACATATTTAGGTATTCAAAAATAAATTCTATTTATGATTAATTCCATTTATCTTAAGTTCAGTACTGATAGTCTCAAGAAAAAGGGTATTTTTCAGGTAGCTTTTTGCACTTGAAACTCGAAGGGAAGGCCAGCGAAATCAAAGCAATCCCACTGCTTTTGCCTTTTGGTACTTTGGTCCTTTTCTCCTGCGAAAGCTTTTCCTTCCGCTGCGTCACAGCTGTGTACGTGTGTGGGTTGGTGTGCGAAAAACTTTACTTTTTGGCCATCCGTATACACACAGACACCTACCTACACATATAGAGGAAACCTTTCTCCCTTGCTGTGCGTTGTGTTGGTGAAGGTCATCCTGTCGTCGTCGAGATTGTATTTGTGTCCGTGTCTGTGGCTCCGAGAGTTCACTTTCGTCCTTTCAGTTGCCTCAGTCACTTTTTGGCCACCGTCAGCTGCCCATCGTCGTCCCTTCTTCTCGTTTTGCGCCAGTTTAACTGCTCAATTTACCATTTACCATTTCACCTTTTTGCGGCCTGTTTTTGCCTGATTGATGGCCACGCGATTTCCGGCGCTCCGATCATCGAATTGTCCGGTTTAACGGCCGTGTTAATGCCGTTTTTACGGCTGTCATCGCTCCGTCCGGCGCTGTTTTCGCCGGCTTCTGATTAACAGCCGAATCGTGCCAAAAACTACGCCGGATACTTTGTCGCCAGCCGACTTTGTCCGTCCGTCAAATAGCCAGGCCATAAAATAAATATAAAAACAAACAACAATCAATTGTTGGCCAAAACGAGGGCAGAAAAAGAGTGCTAAACCGGAAGTAAAAGGAAAGCAGACGAGACCAGCGAAATGGTGGGTAAACTTTCAAGTGTTAAATACGGTTAACTGGGTAAATTATTTGGTTTGGTTTGGGTCTGGTATATATCTGTAGAATGGATCTTACCTAACTTAATTGAATGCTACCTCTCTAAAGTGGTTTGCTTTATTCTCAACCTATTTCTTAAATCACACGTAATTATAATATTTTTAGGATCAACTTTTAAATTTCGCAAACGAAAACGTTTCTTACCAATAAATCAAAATTAATTGACTTTAAGTTCGTAGTTTAAATCGTACCTCAACCTGCAGAATTTCTTGGAAACCTCTCTGAAAAATAATTCTTATAAATCAAGAACGACGAATGTTATAGGTATACATATACCCCATAAGTTCTGATCCCAAAACGCATATTTCAAATTAAAAAAAAAAACTTGTACTTAAAATTAAAATAAATTCATTTAATTATGCTTTAGATCTATCTATTTTTTAAATTCATTTTTATTAACAACATTGTGCCTAAGATTCCAATAAAATAAATGATTTATGCTTTAATTCTATCTGTTTTCCCCATCGAGGACGCAAAAGCATTTGCCATTATAATTTTAAGTGGCTCTTAACTGGTAAACAATTCAGATGATAAAATTGTCCCATGAAATCTCTGGCCTCGAATTAAATTGTTATTTTTATTAGGAATTATTTCCCTTTTATGCATTCGCATCGCAAGAAAGCAATTTCAGTGATATTTTTAAGTGGAGCCGAAGAAAGTGATTTATGAATGGATACCCTGGGGATTATGCTTGATACTCTGGATATTGAAATTTGGCACAAAGGCTTTGCTTATTTTTGTCCTGCCATCGAACTTTGTGAATAATTGAGTAGCGTGGAGGTAATACAATCACCGTTCCAGAAACCTTTTCTTCTCCACCTCCAGCGGCTCTGGTTTCGCATAAATAAATTATCGTTTATTTTACGCTTGAGTTGGGGTCGCCATTTATCGGGGATCGAAACTTTTAGGTAAATAATACGCACAGAAATGTATAAAAGACCATTGTGTTGTGGAAAAGTTTTCTGGCAAAATGCGTATCCGTATCTGCCGGATGTGGCGACCTCTTGTGTGTGTGTGCCGATCCATTAAGCGGCTTATAAACGCAGCTCCTCCGACACCGAGTGTCCATGAATAATTTGGCTAATAACGAAGGCTGCGAAACGAGGCGCAACAGTTTCCAAATTAAAAATTCCCCCGGAACCTTTCCTTTTCCCGTTTTCCTTTTGCCCAATAAACCTGTAAATCCTTTTGTCCAACTGACGTCATTGGGCAATATTGAAGGATTCAGCTGTCAATTTGCTCGATGGCTGTTCGTTTGCTGACAGCTGTGACGACGATTGTGGCGTGTCCTTTTTCGCAGGACATTGCCTGGCCATCAAATGGGCAGCTGGATAACCCAAAATATATGGGGTATATATATATACGCACGCCTTTTGTGTGTCCCCAAAAATAATGTTTATGCAGGCCGACAAAAAGGTTTTTGTCCAGCATAACTGATGGTTTGAAAAAGTCGTGGAAGGGGAGGGGAAAGAGGATCCTTTTCAGGGGGCGTGGCAAAACAAAAAGTTCACTGAATTGGAAATTTCGCTGAACCAATTTTCGAGGCGCCGGAGGTCCGATGGAAAAGCGGATGCAGCACGGGTATTTTATATTTTATACGGGTCTTTTCAGCCATAAAGTGGGAAAATTTAAAGCGAGAGAAAAGCGCAAGCGAGTGCGAAAGAGAAGGATAATTTCTGCGTCAAGTAGGGCGCAAAATTTTAATTAATTCGATTATAAAACGCAGTCACACACACACCTGTGGGTAAAACAGAGGAAAAGAGGTGGAAAATGGCGACAGGAAACGAGCAGACAAAAAGCTTTTCCGCATTTTAGTGCACCAAGTTCCGCCCGCATCCTGTTCATCCTGTTCACATGCTTAATCTCTCCGTTCCATGAAAACTTTGTCCGCTGACAAAGTGAATTCAAGTGTGAGGCGATAGAAAGTTATGGCCAATGTTTGGCTTGGCCCACATTTAATGAGTTCTGCTTGGTGTCCTGAAAGGAATTTAAATTGCCAGCGCGCCAGAAAGGAACATGGAAAAGGAGAAAGGAGGGAATTTTAAAGGTCCCTATTATACATAATTAATTTCCCAAGAAAAGCATTGTCATCTATTTAATTGCTTGTAGATTTTTATTAAAGAGATACTAAAAATCAAGAAGAGGGAGTCTGCAAATTATGGTCACAATAGAATTTGTATTACATTATAAATAATAACTGAAATCGAAAGTAGGTATATTTCCACATTCGGAAATGCCTTCAAAATTTAATTTTTCTAGTGCCCTGACTAATGATGAATTTTGAATTCCCCAAAGAGTAATAGAAAGCTCATTGGGATATCAAAATGCCAAGCAATTGTCATTTTGATAGACATTTTAATTTACACGATAGACAACTAGGAAGAAGAAAATATTTTCTGATTCACCCGAGAGATGCAATTTGAAATGCCTCGAAATGAGAATGGAAAGTAGCGTTCCCAGTGGACTCTGGGGGAGCTGCAGCCAATTGTAGTCGGCACTAGACTCTCTTGAGAGGCTTTTCTCCTCCAGGCGCTGCACAAATTGGCATACTTAACCTGTCGTGCCACCTGCTTGGCCTCAAGGCTCTCCACACCACCCAGAGCCACCCACTCAGAATCCAACAACTGCCACACCGGGGTAAATCCCAACTAGGCGACATCGAGGGCTCTTCGCCTCTTGGCCACCTTGAGATCTCTCTTTGGGCTAACGAGAGCATTGCATCCCATGGCTTCAAGTGCCTAAATCTGTGCCCTCGCCTTTGCACGTTGCGTATACGCCATGTGGCTGCGGGGCATTAAATCTACCGACGCCTCATAATTGATTTAATGTAATTGTTATTGACAATTTATCAAACGAAGTGCGAATGAATTTGCATGTTTATTATATGGGCTCGTGAAACTATAAATCGCCAGCGTAGCAAATCAAATTTGTTTCCGTCGCTGCCTTGGGCAAATAAAAAAAATCGTATATATATACTTAAAAGCCGCCTACAATCTTTGGATTTCTTTTCGTTTTCCATTCCGCGATTTTTTCTCGTCTTCTTGGCACTGGCGCTCAAATTGATTTGTTTTGCGAGACTGCGAAACACGAGGGACTGAGAAACCCCTTAAATTCTCCCACTTTTACTTCCATATTTCAGCAAATATTTATCTCTCTTGGCCGCATAATTTGTGGCGGCCATTAGCTGCTCTTTTGTAGTTCGTATTTGCTCTGTATGATTCCTATTTGCGGGATTGTTCTTTTTAATATTTTTGTGGGCTTGTGGCGACTTTTACTTTCTTTCAAGTCGCTTGTGATTGGCCATTTTGTGGCTGCACTGGGAGAAATTAAAGATATTCTTTTAATTAAAAATATTGTAAAGGTAATTTAAGATTTCTTTTAATTTCTGCCATAAGTAAATTTGATTATTTAATATATATATATTTAAATGCGGAAATTTAATTATCTAATTTACTTCAAAAGTGTTATAGTAGTATACAAATATTTTTCAGTGCATTTCATTAATATTCAGTCTTTATTAATCCTCTTATTGTTGCTCATTACACCTACCTCTTTCCCTGTTTATTTTTACTTGTTTCAACATTGTGTTTTGCGTTCACCTCCATTCATACATTGAGAAAAATTGTGTAGAATTTTTGGTTCATTAATATTAATTTATTGAATTTATTATACCCTTGCAGAGGGTATTATGATTTCAGTCAGAAGTTTGCAACGCAGTGAAGGAGACGTTTCCGACCCCATAAAGTATATATATTCTTGATCAGCATCACTAGACGAGTCGATCTAGCCATGTCCGTCTGTCCGTCTGTTTCTACGCAAACTAGTCTCTCAGTTTTAAAGCTATCGGGCTAAAACTTTCCCAAAAGTCTTATATCTATTGCAGGTAGTATATAAGTCGGAACGAGCCGGATCGGACAACTATATCATATAGCTCCCATAGAAATAGTCGGGAAAAAAATGTAAAAAAAATTATATCTTGGGTGTTTTTGAACATATCACCTCCTACTTTTGGAAATACCATTTTGTATCTAATTCTGAATTTCGAATAAATTTTTATCAAAATCGGACGACTATCATATAGCTGCCATAGGAACGATAAAATAATTAATGGGAATATAATAGGAAATAAATTATTGCTTCGTTGGTTTTTATTGTATTCTCTTCTACTCTGGGATATGACTCTTTTTAAATATTTCTGAATTTCGATTTTAATTTTATCAAAATCGAACTACTATATCATATAGCTGCCATAGGAACGATCGGAAATAAGAGAAACAAGAAAGGAAGCTAGCTTCGGCAAGCCGAAGCTTATATACCCTTGCAGATCATTCTATTAATTTACAAAACGCAAAAATGTTAAATTTCCTATTATTTCACATTAATTTTTTGATCGTTCCTATGGCAGCTATATGATATAGTCGTCCGATTTTGATAAAAATTTATTCGAAATTCAGAATTAGATACAAAATGGTATTTCCAAAAGTAGGAGGTGATATGTTCAAAAACACCCAAGATATAATTTTTTTTACATTTTTTTCCCGACTATTTCTATGGGAGCTATATGATATAGTTGTCCGATCCGGCTCGTTCCGACTTATATACTACCTGCAATAGATATAAGACTTTTGGGAAAGTTTTAGCCCGATAGCTTTAAAACTGAGAGACTAGTTTGCGTAGAAACAGACGGACAGACGGACAGACGGACATGGCTAGATCGACTCGTCTAGTGATGCTGATCAAGAATATATATACTTTATGGGGTCGGAAACGTCTCCTTCACTGCGTTGCAAACTTCTGACTGAAATCATAATACCCTCTGCAAGGGTATAAAAAGACAGCTATATGATATAGTAGTTCGATATTGATAAAATTAAAATCGAAATTCGAAAACATTTAATAAGACTCATATCCCAGAGTAGAAGAGAATACAATAAAAGTCAACGAAGCAATAATTTATTTCCTATTATATTCCCATTAATTTTTGGATCGTTTCTATGGCAGCTATATGATATAGTCGTCCGATTTTAAAAAAAATTTATTCGAAATTCAGAATTAGATAAAAAATGGCATTTCCAAAAGTAGGAGGCTCTAGGTTCAAAAACACCCAAGATAAATTTTTTTTGCATTTTTTCCCCCGATTATTCCTATGGGAGCTATATGATATAGTTGTCCGATCCGGCTCGTTCCGACTTATATACTACCTGCAATAGATAGAAGACTTTTGGGAAAGTTTTAGCCCGATAGCTTTAAAACTGAGAGACTAGTTTGCGTAGAAACAGACGGACAGACGGACAGACGGACGGACAGACGGACAGACGGACATGGCTAAATCGACTCGTCTAGTGATGCTGATCAAGAATATATATACTTTATGGGGTCGGAAACGTCTCCTTCACTGCGTTGCAAACTTCTGACTGAAATCATAATACCCTCTGCAAGGGTATAATAATAGGAAATTTAACATTTTTGCGATTTGTAAATTAATAGGAATGATCTGCAAGGGTATATAAGCTTCGGCTGGCCGAAGCTAGCTTCCTTTCTTGTTTTTATTTTTATTTGGACAAATATTAGATAACAAATATTAGATAACCAAAAAAGCTGTTTAAATATGAAATTCGAATTCTTATAAAAAAATAGTTTTTTGTATTATTAATTTGAAATGTTTTTACCAAACCATTTTAAATATTTTCAGAAAATATAAAAAACAAATCGTTTTGAAATATGAAACGAAAGTGTAACAAGAAAGGAAGCTAGCTTCGGCCAGCCGAAGCTTATATACCCTTGCAGATAAAAGAAATACCTTTTTAAGTTGTCAGAAATCAAAACGCCTACTTCCTGCAAAGTTACAATGAATTTTCTTATATTTGTTTGATTATTCGTATGGGAGCCTTAAGATATAGTGGTCCGATCCGGCTCGCTAAGACATATGTACTACCTGCGATAGAAAGAAGACTTTTGGGAAAGTTTCATTGCGATAGCTTTAAAACTGAGAGACTAGTTCGCATAGAAACGGACAGACAGACAGACGGACAGACGGACAGACGGACATGGCTAGATGGACTCGGCTATTGGTGCTGATCAAGAATATATATACTTTATGTGGTCGGAAACGTCTCCTTCACTGCGTTACAATATCTGACTGAAATTATAATACCCTCTGCAAGGGTATAAAAAGTGTCTATACATTTTCCCCTATGTAATTGCACATTGAGGCTACTGGCCAGTACATCTTTGGTCTTTTAGCCGCTTTAAAACCTACCACAAACCGCAAAATGGCCGGCAGTTCATCCGCCCTACACCACATAACGGTTTCGCCCACTACCCCCAGCCGCACATAGGCACACTCAGCCACACTCATACACTCTTGTGAGGGCAACTAGTGTGGAAAGATGAAGCCGCTGCCTCTGCCGACGCCGGCGCAGCGCCTCTGCCAACGTTTACTGCGACGTCGACGTCGATTGTCGCAAGTTGAACGCGAATTTCGAATTGAGTTTTCAGTTTGTGTCGCGCCTCCGTTTTGTAAATACGCGAAAAAAGACAATCGCTGAATCGAAAGTCGCGACTACTGCAACAACAATAACAGCAGCTTACAACAACTAAATAATTAAAACGGAAACAGCGGGTAGACAAACACAAAAAAAAAAGAAATAGAAAAAAAACAAGAACCATATGAACTAGAAGAACAAGAACATTGTGTGTTCCCTGGCAATTGGATTAATTAAGCAATTATAAATGGCAGGAAAAACAGCAGAAAGCGAAGGAGCCAAGTGAACAAAATTAAATTGGACACTAGCGGGAAAATTAAATCAAATATTTATGTGTATAATGCGGGGGTCTAGTGACGCACGATCTCATAAATATATTTTTAGGATTTCTTTTTTATATAATTTTATATTTCATAGCCGTTGCCGCTCATTTATGCCAATTAAATTCGCAGCCATTTCTTTTAATAGCCTAAATAGCGTAAAAATTGATCATACGCAGTGAATAACAGTCTTTATAGTATTCTTTAAGTAAAACAGCTACCATTCTGCTTTTAAAGAAATCATTTTCAGAAAAGTTTAATTTTATTCTTTGCAAATACAAAAAAAGAGAAATATAAATCATACGCAGTGTGGGACAAATTTTCTTTTATTTAGTCCTTCTATTTAAAGAATTTTAAAGTGATTTCCTTATTTTAAAACCACTTTAATGACTTTTTGTGTTGTTTAAACTTTAAAGATTATTATTACAGAGCTGTTTCTAGATTTTTAGAACATTTGTATTTTGCCAACCGATGAAATATTGATCATACGCAGTGGGGCCCATTAGTTTCTTTCGTAGCCCTTCCATTCCCCAACTTTTAATGTGGCTTACTTATTCGAAAGTCCGTTTTTTGGCTACCCAAAAGTATTTCCAATTTAAAGAAAATTGTTTCAGAGCTGTTCGCAGCATTTTTGAATATTTATTTTTATCAAACTTTGACATTGGATTTGTCATTGCTGCTGGCGGCTGTTTTTGCTCGCCTGTCCACGCCGCGTATACGTAATATTTTTATAATATATTTCTGTCCGCTCTTGTTTTTTTCTTTCGCTGTTGTCTTTCTTGTCAGCAAAGCAACATTATTACAAATCCGAGAGTGAAAATCCTAGAGATCTTCTACAGAAATCCCACGTCGCGCGTTTTTCATTAACTACTGCTGTTTGTTGTTTGTTTATCTGTGTCCATATTAGAAGCGAAGCGTTTTCACAATTTGTTGCACATAAGTAGCACAAGGCACCAACACACGGATAACTAAAGAACCAAAACTCACACACAGATACACACACGCACACACCAGCACACCAACTCACACACACAAGCACCAACACAGGAGAAACATGTCTAAGGTTTGCCATAAATAAATGAGTCTGTTAGTGGCTGTCATAGTTTGTAGACCATAAGTCTAGTTTGTACGTCTATTCAATAAGCGCTCATTCATCAGCACAAACGGAGAATAACAAAAACAGAATATTACAAAAAGAAAAAAAAAACACCCTCAAGAGGTAGATATTTAGTATTTCTGTTGCACAATTGTGTGCATTCGCTTTTGCTTTTTTTTCTCCTCCTCTGCGGACTTGTCCCCCACAGAAGTCGACGCCTCCGCTGGTTTTTTTCATGCTCATTGGATGCAACAATGCCGCCATGTCCGACATACTATATGCTATAGCGTCGGCTGTACATGTGTTCTACCTCACAGCAAGTGGCTCTATTTGTCGCCTCATCAGTGTTTTATTGTCGCCGTTGTAACTCACTTTCTCTGGTTCCCTCGCGACAATATCCAGCTATAAGATAAAAACAAACTTTTAATACCTTTATGCAAATATCTTAGTTCTACTGGAAACTACTATGTTTTTCAGTTCTATTTTTATTTTGTATAAAAACGATTCTATTTATTTCCCATATGTAAAAAACAAAAAATTAAATATTTTCATGCTTAAAGGAAAAGTAATTTATGGAACCTAAACTAGGAGATAACCTAGTTCTTGATGTCAAAACAAAATACATTTTTGATCAGACATACACATTTATTTTCCGAGAGTACATTTCGCTTGAATATGGCACAAAGAATCAGAAGTTGGGCATTCCTGGCCCTACAACCATGTTCGGTTCTGTGAAAGCATCTTGGCGGGGGAATCTATGGGCTTCCGTTACCAGTTTCTCGATTTCTTGGTTCCCTGGAGGGTTTCCAACCTCTTTGGTTCTAGCACTGCCAACAAGTTTTCTTGATACATTTTTGGTCTGATTTCTGATGCTAAAAATGTGGCCGAAATATAGAGGTTTCAAGGGACCTAAGATTACATTTGCTTGGGACACGAAGGCTTTGGCTTGGAACGCCTTGGCACGGGGCACCTTGGCTTAGACTTGGCGCACCTCGCCCTGGGCTTGGAGCACTCCATCCTCTTCCTGGGCCTGGGACAAGCTGGTCTGGCTCGAGCACACTTCGGCTTGGGCTTGGCGCAACTCCTCCTGGGCTTCGAGCACCTGGCCCTCGGCTTGGGGCAACTTTTCATCGGTTTGCCACACTTGGGCTCCCTCCTTTTGGGACAAACATTATCGCTTCCACCGATGGGGTTGCCGCCACCGAAGAAATTGTCCTTTGGACTTGCACTTTTGTTCGATTCCATTTTCTAATCACTGGCCACAGATCCTAGGAAGGCTGCTTACACTGCGAGTAGTATTAAACTTAACCTATTACTCACTTATTATTTTTATATCACTTATATTTTACCTATGTATCTTTGGGCAAAACTATAATCGAAAACGAAATTTCCACATACAAATTTGTGAAGTGCAAAATAAATACGAAAGTTTTTTTTTTGAATTTAATGTTTATTTTTTTGATCACGTTTTTCTTTATTTAGAAATACTTGTGTCTCTTACGAAAGTATTATACAAACTGATTGTATGTTGGCCTCAGCACGACAATCTGAAATTTGGACTTGAATGAAGGGCCTCCAGTTACTGTGTTTCTATTGAAAATTCATTTTACATATCTTAGTACTTCTGATACTTTAAAACTGCAAAATAAATAATGAAATCTAAGATATCCTCAGCTGTTTATGCTTAAATATACCCTTTCCTTATCATTATTGAAGAGAGGTATTTCGGTGTTATGTTGATTCAATTAGGTGGAATTGATTAGGAAAATGTTGAATAACTTACATGTTTATAGCTCTGCGGGCAGCCATACAAGGTTTTTAAACATAATTGATTTCGTAATAGATGAAAGTGTCGGGTAATTAGTCTTCATTACCGAACCGTCACCGCATCTTGGCCCACCCTTCGCACATGTCGCACCCACCTTTTTCCACCAATTGTCGTCATCTAATCAAAACCTGCATTTGTCATGATTCCCATAAATGTTGTTTGCTGTTTTATTAGCGAACTCGTTGATAAGGCGGGTGACTGGTGACAAGACTCCACTTTAAAGTCAGGGCCCATGTACGTGGAAAATGAGCGAACCAACGACGAACGAACGAACGAACACCCATCCAATCAGGCAGGACCAAACCGCAAAGTCAACCCATCCGTGCGGGGATTGGATTCAATTTACAATCCGAAATCGATTTCCGTTTAATATGTCGCAGGGAACGTTGCCAAAAGCTGAACGTCGCCCGGGAAAATCGCGAGGAATATCGCAGAGGGTCAAAGGGTGATGAGAGTGGGTGGTTGGTGGGTTGGGTCGGGTTGGGCTGTGTTGGTTGTTGGGTGCTTCATGGCCATGTCCATGGCCAGGGCCAGGGCTATAAGTCGACTGGGCGCCGACTCCGCGTCTGCACAAAGGTCACGGTCACATCGCCAGGCACACGCGCCTCTCAAAGTGCCGGGTTCTGGGTTCTCCGTTCTCGGTTCTCGGTTCTCGGTTCTGGGCGCTGTCCCTGGCCAAATGGCCGTAAACAATGTTGCAAAGTTTTGCAAATGCAAAAAGGGGGTGGGGGGGCGGTAATCGGGAATGTTTTGATACTGCCACCCAGTAAGCTGACTGCATGATAGAGTAGAGTATGCAATTTACATACTTGGCAGCTCTGAACTTGGGGCATTGGAAATTATTCATTAAAGCTTGCAGTCTATGTGCTATTTTATAGTATAGTTTTTGGAATAACTACTTAATGATTACTATTTAATTATACAAAAAATGCTAAATACAAATGCTAATACAAAAAAATAATAAATAATTTAAAAAAAAACATTTACCGATCTTCCAGCGAACTTCCAATAAAGTGAATAATCCGATAAAAGATTGTCTCACTTTTACTTATTTTTTTACCACAAACTTAAACTAATTTATTTTGTAAATATTCTGGGATTTTAAGATGTTGAATTCTAGTAAATTAATAATAATAATAAGCTTGACTTTACTCTGCTTAATTAACAAACATTTGTATGCCAAACGTTGATATTTTTGGGCGGCAGCACTCGATTATCTTCTGTTTTGACACCTGACTGCCTGACTTCAGGTTCCTTCAGCTGACTGGCAGCCACCCAAGAGCTCCGTCAATCGGTGGAGACGACATTCGGCTGGGGGAATTCATTGAGTAGTTCGTTATCGTCGATGAACAATCCATGATCGGCTGGCAAATTGCTTAGCTCACCTATTAATTGCGGTTTTCTGTTTTTATTTCGCTTTTGCCCACCGCTTTGTTTACACTATTCCTGCGTACTTCATGCGATTTTTGGTTTGGTATAATACACGAATTGTTTAGACAATAAAAATTAATGAGCGACGTCGTTCATTTGAAGTTCTTTGCGGGCCACGATGATGTTTATGGCTGGCTGGTAAAATATTTTCGTTCAAGAGGTTGCGGTCGGCTGGGTGGGGGATCAAATCAAGTACAATTATTTATATATTAAATGCAAACACTTCGATATGACTTGGAAAGCATATTGGTTTTTTGATTGAAATATGTTTAGGAGGAAAATAATTGTTTTGTAATGCTTTTTAAAATATTTATATGTTCTTCAGCTAATAATAATTTCAGAAACAAAACTTATGACTCATGAGAATTATTATTAGACTAGTAAAACCCAGATATGATTTGAAACTCATTTATTAAGAATTAGATATGATCATATTTAATGCAGATAATGTCTGTTTTGGCAACCCAAAATGCTGGCTGCCTTCGAGAAACCATTAAAGTGGACCAGCCCAGCCTATTTATAGGACACTGATCCTAACGCATTTCAATTGCAGCCATAACTGCCAGCGACCGGCACTTGCAGTCACGTCAAGTGACAATTTAATGCAACTTAATCACCATCTTGGGCCAGCAGCTGGCCATTTCTGCTCGAGTGGTTTGACGTCATAGTGGGAAACAGACTGCAATTGGACAGCTGGACATTGCAGAGCTGTTGGGTGGGAGTACGAGTAGCTCGGGATTTGATTTGCATAGGGACTCGGGGCACCGGAATGCGCAGCAAAAGTCAGGATGTAAAGCTCTTTGTCTTCCCGCTTTTGGCTTCTCTTTTGATTTCCGAAGCGGCAATATGGAGCTTATGAGTTGTGGATGTGGGCGGGAAGAGCTTTCCCGGGCGCGGCGCATCTCCTGCTGCACAAAGCAGCCACTGGTTGCAGTTCCCACAGTCCCATTGAGAGTGTCGCACATTTATCTGGCTTTTAGTCTAAAAGTTGACTCCTGCAACAGTTTAATCATATCATTCCCCGTTCCAAAATTTCAAAAAGTGAGAGCAATATGTATTGATTGAGGGGAAGAGTTAAGCTTTGATATTTGACAATCGGGGTTCAATTATTTATAGAATATTTATTACATATCTATTACATGTTAATCTCTACTTGGTCTATAAACTATGCAAAAGCAAAGTCAGACAGCATATGTTTTCTCTTAACTGATAATGAATAATGTGATAATCAAGCGCGATTTGTGAGCAATAAAGCAAACCCAAAATACTCATGATATGGTTATTTTTATCTTTATCTTTGGCAGGAACAAGTCAAACTGGATGCCAGTAGGCAGGTAATCAGCCCCGACGACTGCGAAGATCTCAGCCCGATGCCACAGACAGCAGCTCCACCGGTTCGCCGGCGTGGCGGAATCTCCGCCGAGCCCGTCACCGAGGAAGATGCCGCCAACTATGTGAAGAAGGTGGTGCCCAAGGACTACAAGACAATGAATGCCCTGTCCAAGGCGATCGCCAAGAACGTCCTCTTCGCCCATTTGGACGAGAGCGAGCGATCCGATATATTCGATGCCATGTTCCCTCTGAATCACATTGCCGGCGAGAACATCATCCAGCAGGGCGACGAAGGCGATAATTTCTACGTAATCGATGTGGGCGAGGTCGATGTGAGTATATTAATGGGTTTTTGTAGAGTAATGAAACTTTTAAATTCACAGTTTAAATACCTTTAGACCTTAAAGATTAAAAACATCGATATTACCGAAACGATTTGGGAATATATCGAAATTATCGATATTTATCGATTTTTAGGCTCTAATCCAGCGGTCGGCAGCGCCCTATTAAGTGAGCATAGGGTTTTGTTCTGCCCAGCCGCTGCTCGCTCACGTATACTGTAGAACAGCGGTCTGCACACACACTCTGATGATCTGCCCAGTGCCGACCGCTGCTCTAATCTTAATATTATATTAAACTCATCCTTGTACTTGTGTTTATATCTTTAATAACTTATTTAAATCCCTTTTAGGTCTTTGTCAACTCCGAACTGGTGACCACCATCAGCGAGGGCGGCAGCTTTGGCGAACTGGCCCTCATCTATGGCACTCCACGCGCCGCTACCGTGCGGGCCAAGACCGATGTGAAGCTGTGGGGCATTGACCGCGATTCCTACCGTCGCATCCTCATGGGCTCGACCATTCGCAAGCGCAAGATGTACGAGGAGTTCTTGTCGCGCGTCTCCATTCTGGAGAGTCTGGACAAATGGGAGCGGCTGACAGTGGCCGATTCCCTAGAGACGTGCTCCTTCGATGATGGCGAAACGATTGTCAAGCAGGGAGCCGCCGGCGATGATTTCTACATTATCCTCGAGGGCTGTGCGGTGGTGCTGCAGCAGCGTTCCGAGGTGAGTGACCGAGATTCTAATCTGTCTCACCTGGAGAGATCCACAACAATAACCGAATGGCTTTATCTAATCAGCAGGGCGAGGAACCCGCCGAAGTGGGCCGTCTGGGTAGCAGTGATTACTTTGGCGAGATTGCTCTGCTTTTGGATCGACCAAGGGCGGCGACCGTCGTGGCCCGTGGGCCGCTCAAGTGCGTCAAACTGGACCGGGCGAGGTGAGTAGTGGAGACATCTTTTTATGCTAGGGAAAATGAAAATGTTAACATTTTAATGGCTGTTATATTAAATCTAAAATCCTTTTTTTAACACAGATTCGAACGAGTTTTGGGACCCTGCGCCGACATACTCAAACGCAACATAACGCAGTATAACAGTTTCGTCTCGTTGTCCGTTTAAGTCAGCAACAACGACAACAACCACTACAACAAAGAGCAGAAGAGCAGCAACAAACAACAACCGACAAACAACAAACAAAGCAACAACGCAGCGAACGTCAAGAACAACATGAAGACGATGAGAAATAGGTGGATAGAAAAAAGAAAAACAAACGCTCAGCAGCATAAACAAGAAACCGAAAACTATATAAGTGTGTAAAGTTAATTGCCACAAAGCCAAGGAGTTCGCGATTCTCGATCCAAAGATTGAGAGTGCGTGGGGGCTGAGGGCCAAAAAATGTTAATTATCTGATTCTGTATGTTGTGCTGAAGTTACATAATTGTGTTATGTGTGTGTCTCTGTGCAAAGGTTGCGGCGGCATGTTCCCCACCCCGCAACCCCCGAATTCGGAGATAGTTTTCCCCAGGCTTTATCTCTATATTTTTCTCAACTTCTCTCAAGTTCTTCGGCTCATTTCGAAAAACACAAACCTATTTGTATAACTTATGGAACATGCTGCCTCCCCCAAAAACGTTTCATTAAATATCCAACAGACATCTGAATGTTTTTTAACAAACAAACAAACAAAAAATAAAGAAGATGAATATATGTGTAATAAATAAAATCATACAAAAAAGGCAACACACACTGGCACAAAACACAGACACACGAACAACTCACACACGCTCATACGAGGCATGAAGTCATGGAAAAAGATAGGAAAGGAATGAAAAATTGTATTTCTCTTGTATGATTCGTTATTTTGTGTCTAGAACAAAAACACAACGGCAGCAATTAATTAACCATTTTAATTTTAATTTTAGTAAATTATATTTAAACGTAAACGCGTAGCACATGAAGTCAGCGAGTCAGAAACTATTTAATTAAATATTAAAATCATTGAAGTATTCATGATTTTTCTACATGTTTCTTGTTTCTTCATCGAACGGTGTTTCGTAATCTTAACCTAGTTTTATGATTTTTTTAATAACTAATTTAAGCTTGAGCACAGCGAATGTCTGGTTTGAACTGTTATACAAAGGGGTATTCCAGTTTTTTAATTTGTATTTTTTTTTTTTAGAAAATGTAAATCATTTTATAGAAATGAGTTCTGGGTGTTTAGAAAAAGCAGATTTGTAAATTTTTGTATTTTATATATTTTGATTCAGTTTGTTAAAATTTAAATTTAGAAAGTCTAAATTTTCCAGTTTTTGGATTAAATTCAGTTTTGATTACAGTGCAATATTCATGGAATACCTCTTAATTTTGAAACTGAAGTACTAGGCATTTTCAACAACTGCCAGCTAACGAGAAGATAACTTTTCAAGAATTTAAAATCTATTTGAAAACGCAGAGTTTGGGTGTGTGCGTGTGTGTTGGGCGAGTGTGCGTGTGTATCTCTGTGAACTAATGAATATTACCCAAGCGAGAAGTTGCATTTACAACACTCAGAAAGAAAACAGCCAATAAACCAATTTGTGTGTATATATTTGTAAAGCTTATATCTGCTCGATAGATCATTATCTTTAGCTGTTGCTACATCACACACACACACACACACTCATCTGCCACACAGATCGGAAAATAATCTTGAAGAAAGTCATAACTCAAAAGAGCGATTTAAAAAGCTAACGTTTTGACACTTTTACAGAATACCCAGAAGTATATAGCGAAACAAAATCTGCATTGATTTTTGAGCTGTAACACACACTGTTAGTAATTGAGCAAAATGCAAAAAGGTTGAGCCTAGGAAATTTGTATGGGGTCTGTGCCGTGTGCAGACCACGCCCATTTGGGCGTAGATGGAACCCGCCGGCGGGTTAGAAACGAAAGAAGAGGGCATGCTAAAATTAACCTTAGACCGAAATGCAGGCAGTGGTTATAGAGATATGGAGATCGAGTGGAATACAATTAAATTAAAAGCCTAATATTATCAATGTAAAATCGTATGTAAAAAAACACAAGGCAGAAATCTATAAAAACTGACAAGAAAACCAACAAGAAAAAAATGAACAAAAAAATACAAAAAGAAACAAAGAAATAAATACATTTACATAGATGTTGCAAAAAATCAAGCGAACCGAAGCTCCTCCCATGGATTCCCGAGACCCTCTCTGTAGATTTGCGTATCCTGTCAGTGAGCCCCATGTTTCTGGACGCCATCTTCTTTATACCCACACTCTTTACCTACCTGCTAATCGGACTGCTCATCGTCATCCTGTGCTTCGTGGTGATCTACATAAGCCACAAGATCTACGTATCCGTGTACGACAACCTGCCGCTGGCCGCCTTGCCCGGAACTTCCCGCCAACAGATCCTGGGACTGCGCCATTCCCACCATGCGATGACCATGCGGGAATATCTGGATGGCTCTCTTCGGAATCCGCGCTCCAATCAGCCCAGCTTGCGCTCCGTTTGGATCCAGAACCGGTCCCAGATCCTGGAGTCGTCTTCGGGTAAGCTAGTGCACCGGTGAGTCTAGTTGCTTGGCCAGCTCTTCCTCCTGGGTTCTCTCTCTCTGTAGTCCTGCGAATAGTGCTCTCCCTGGAGCCCTGCTACCTGGTCAGCGCCGAGTTCGATGTGAGTTCCAGCCGCAAGGCCATCAGTTTCTTGTGCAACTGCCGGGATGGGCCCGCGTGTGCTGCCGTAGAACCGCGGCCCTCGGGCTCCGTGCACATCGTCCGGTTCTTTGACCACCTCTCCAAGATCCCTCGCCTCAAAGTCATGCTCAAGTGCAACCAAAGGCGGCCGGATCCGAGGATGGACAGTCGGACGCAATTGACCCTTGACGATGTGATCCAGGAGGCCAGGGATAACCAGGATGCCCAGTGCACGGACACCTCGGCCGCCTGCCGGCCTGCTAGCTCGCGTCGGAGCTCCCGGTTACCGGATTAGAAGGGTGTGGTCATTGGATGAAGGGATTGGATGGGGGTGATAGGCCGTCTATAACCTACTGCTTTAATGTGGTATAACTCGTTTTATTAAATTGTATACAAAGATCAATGAGGTGGAGGTTCCAGGGTCGACGGGCTGGTCAGTGGGTCGGGCACTGAGCTCACGCCAGCTTATGGAAATCGCGTGACAACGAAGGTGAAAGTCAGTGGGACAGTGGCGTAGGTTTCCCCTCTCCAGAACAGTAGTTTTTTCAGGTATTTTAAGAAGTTAGGAACAGTTCCCCCATTTTTTTTGTTTAATAATAGTTGTTCTCATTATTTTTTCTTAATCGTTGGTTGCTTAACCCTAATAGGGTTAATAATTTAATCTAAAAATATTTGTAAATAAATATTACGCATTTAATGACATAATAAATAGATGACATTCCTGACAGATTTCCACAACGACTTGATAGCCGGAACAAATCAAAAGTCTACAGCTGATTTGTTATTTGTTGAAAATATGGAACAAGTTAGTCATGTTAAATTAAAAATGTTGTTTTTAAATTACAAAGGAATATCTTCCTTATGTTTTAAATTTTTTGACATTTGCCGACTTTTAAAAATATTTTATTTTAATATTTTTGAATAAATCCTTTGAAGTTGATTTTTAAAATTTCAGAAAACCGTCCCTATATTATTATGTTTGTTGACAAATCTTGATGGGGCTAAAAAATCAATACTTCTTTAGTAATATTATGATCTTTACCTAAAGAAACACTATATTTTTGGAAATTTCTGGAATGGAAACTATTTTTGGCTACGCCCTTGTCCCCCAATCTTAATTTGTGCGGCCCGTGTTTTTTGGGGCTTATCATTCTGACTGTGGTATTTGTTATCAAAAGATAAAAAGCTCTCCAGACCGGGCCGTTAGCCTGGGGCTATCGTGCCTAATTGCCGAAATCACTAGCCCCCCAACCAGATCTCGTCGCCACGAGAGACCCCAAGCAATTTGCTTGACGCCATTTCATTCTTTATTGACGCGACCAATTAAGAAGGCAGCGTTGTTGATTTGATTGCAAGGCGAGTATGAATGCGGCTGGAATTCCTCCATGAGTTATAAATATAGCTCGTTCTCGAAAAGTGGCCAGACGTGAAAAGCGGTCCCCGATCGATTCGAACTCCAAACTGGAAAACTTTTCTAACCTCGGCCCAACTCACAGATTCTGTTGCACAAGAAAGCTTATCAAATCGAAAAAAAAATAAAAACAAAAAACTGGACGCACAAGTAGTAACCACATCTACATCGGCAACAGTCTGGCAACGAAGCGTATACGTAATGCGAAGCAAAGTTCCATTTATTTAACGCTCTCGGCTCGTTTCAGTTCTCGGGCAGGTGTCAAGCGACGTACACACACGAAACGGCGACGCGGTCACAATTCCAGAATATCATATAAATGCTATATATGCTCGGGTGGCTAATTAACATACGCGTTGCGACCCGTCTCTTTACCTAAACCTGAGCTGTCTGTCTGTTTTGGACTACAACACTCATCCACATTTCTTTACGGGAACGCACAAAGAGTACAAAGTCAGAAGTAACAAATTTTGAAATATATTTGTGTATGCAAATACCGATCATCATGCTGGATCCCATTTCGGACGCACCGTTGGTCTTGGCCTACGTCTTTATGTCGCTGCTAGTGCTGATATTGTGCTTCATACTGGTCAATGTGGTCCACAAGCTGTTATATCGCAGTACCAGCGGCGAGATATCTTCGGTTCCGTTCTCCACAGCCGCCCAGTCGCTGAAGACCTCTATCATGGAGCTAGACGCCATGAAAACCGGTTAGGATGATGGGGCGCAGCGCAGCTGGCTATATGAGAGGCGCGAGAATCTCAGTCCGATGTCGGAGCTCCGGTTTTAGTTCGGGCGATCGGAGCACGAGGCACGAGGAACGAGGAACGGCAGCTGCAAACCACCCACTCGCACGAACCACAAAATCTAGACGCCTGTTGATATATAAACATAAAAGCAATTAGACCTAAATACACGAAACTAGGCTTACGATTAGAAATTAACTACATTTAACGCGCTGGTCCTCTAGTCAATTAATTCATTCGTTCGATTTTGCCCTAAGGTTAGGTTACATGTACATTGATATTGTAAATAAAGTAACTTGAACGATAACTGAACAACAGCAATTAAGGTAGATTTGGGGCAAGTACAAAGCACTTAACCGGTACGGTCGAGACAGTAAATGTCGCCTGATCGATGCGTAGAAAAGGCACAACAGCCGCCTTATCGTTGCAGTATCGAGACGTACAATTTGTGAGTCAATCAAATACGTGATAAGGAACCCCTGACTTAGTCATAGATTTATACATAGTTTATTTAAAATAGCATGTTCATCTATAAATTTGCAATTAGAGCGCAGTTTGTTGTTGTGGTAGCTGGATGAGTTCGGACTGCATGAGTCCTCAGCCTTCGGGCCCTGGGCCACGCAGCTGCGACAAGATGTGTGTTAAACGGTGTTGGGGATTGGATGAGCGTAGAAATGATAGCAGCACGCTGCTGGTGGATCTGCGGCAGTGTTATCATCAATCTGTGGGATCGCTGTAAATAAATAATTATAATTTTAATTTATATTTCTTAGTTTTCGAATAGTTTTAATAGCTCACCCCGAGAAAGTCTTTGGATGCTGCGACGTTAGGTCATCATCCTGGCTGCCAAGGGCCTTTTTCACATACTAAACAAGGGAAATTGTCGCAAATAAATAAGAAATTAAATATACTTTAGTAGCAAAACCTACCATGGGATTTAATATAATCTCCTCCTCCATTTTGTTGATCTGCCTAACTTGATCCAGCACATGGGTTATGTTATTTTGCACGTTGAGAAACATGTCCGGTGAGTTGTATTTCTCTGGATCGTCTTTAAACAACACCATGCCGTCCTTTTGATTGATGCTGGCATAAATTTCACCCGATTTTATCTACAGTTGGACAATAATTGATTCTAATTATAATTAGAGCGAAATAAGAGAAATTTAAGAGAATATCTCACCATGTTGAGGATGTAACGCTCTGCTTCGACTGCGCTGGACAGCTGGACACGACTGGCCACATCGCTCAGGGAAAGGGTCAAGAAGGTTTTCGTTAGTCGCTGGATGTTCCTCTTGTACAAGGAGGTGGCTACCTAGAAATTACAAAATATTTTTCAAATAAATAAACAAATATGTATAATATTTATTGAAACATAACATTTTTCAGAGAAACCGGAAATTATTTGCCGGAACTTCCGCATCAATTTAAACATTCTCTTTATTTGAAACGTCAAGGTATTAAAAGTATGGTTTATGACATTGATCCACCTTGAATAAGTCTATATATGCGTTATATTTATAATTTTGTTCTTTGTTTGTTTTTCTTTGATCTTTCAAAAAAAGAGTTATCAAGGTTAACAAGGAAGGTATTTATACCCAAATTTAATTTGAATCATATAAGATTCTCCGAATACTTGCCTGCTTGGCGAGTCCCATATTGTTATCACGCGTAAATGCTTCACTGTACTTGAGTATGATGATGCGCAGCTCTTCGCTGGACGAATTCGCGTACACATTGACCAGGTCGTGATAGTGATTGGCCATCGGCTTCATAAAACGGCCAATGACCTGTGTGTTTTTTGGTATATACGCTATCTGCAATTACAGATTACAAGATTAAGAGGCTGATATATGGATGGAATTAGACTTGTCACCTTGCCCTCGACGATGAGTGAAACCATGAGAAACTTTTTGTATGCCTCCAGCATGATGTGCGACATGGCCATGGCCGGCGTGGTGATGCAGACTTCGAAGAAGTACAGGGCGCGCTCATAGTTCTTAACCGCCGTGTAGATCATGCCGCCGTAGTAGAAGTACAGCAGGAAGTACTTGGCATCATTGTTGGCATCCTAAAAAGGGAAACTATGAGACCTTAAAGTCCTTAAGTGGATTTCAGAGTCAACTACCGTGTGTTGGGACTGCTGCTGCTGCTGCGTCTTGCACTCGGCGGCCACGGTGGAGATGTCCGTGATGTCTGCATCCAGATAGGGCAGCACCACACTGAAGTTTTTCGCCTTCAGGCTGAGCAGGCAGAGATCGGCATGGATGGGCGTTAGCTGGGTGTCCAGTTGTCGGATCTGGTCGATGGCACGCGAAAGGATGCGTATGCCCAGGATGCTGAGGTTCTTTTGGACCACGAACTCGGTGAACAGATGGCATGTTTCATAGACTGTATAGGGCAAATAAGATTAATCCGGGGTAGTTAATAGATAGAAGACTGTAACCCACAGGCGCAAACGGCAAAGCGCAGCTGCTCCGGCGTGTTGCGCTGCACAAAGTCCCGCATCAGCTGGATGAGCTGCACCGGCTCCGGATTAGCGGTGGACGCACTGTGCAGCTTCGCCAGGAGCACATAGAGCACGCCCAGCGAGTGCTGCTGCATGTCGAGCGTCTCCAGCACGTTGTCCAGGATGCTCCAGTTGCGGGCCAGGAGCGATAGCGACTCCGGCAGCTCCTCGGCCAGCTCCCGAAAGCTTCCTGGAATCAAATAGACGAAGTTCGCATAAATACCAAAACAAAGGCGACGGCGGCCGCGAGTCCCCGGTCTTTGGTGGCTCGCGTATCGCCGGTTGGCCAACTTACCGGATGCACTCAGCGTGCGCACCTGATTCACGTAGTTTTCCAGCGCGCTGCCCATTTTAGGTAACTCCGAGACTACTTTTTGGCCTATTAAGTTGCGAAAATGCGAAAAATTAATTTCGCGAAATAACAAAATTGACTGCCGAAGGAACAAAAAACGATTTTTCAACGATACTATCGATATCCTGATTTCCATCGTTTTTCAACACTGGTCTCTTAACAGCATATACAAGCACGCCATCTATAACTTTAACAGCTCTGTTGATTAAGTGTTACTCAACAGTTACAATGTTAAATTGGGCGGGGGATTTAAAAAATTATACAACCTGTTGCTTTTCAATTTAAATAAGGTATGCTCTGTAAATTTTATTGCTACGAAAAAATAATTAAATATAATATGTAATCAAGTAGGATAAAAAAGATTGGATTAGTTGAAAATAACTACGAATTCAAATTTCGATAGTCAGTGCAGAAAAGTTGTCATCTCTAGTGTGTGTCGATTAGCCACAAGATCTGTTTTGTGTCCCTTAAAATTAGCGAATTAAATGTAAAATGGATATTTCACCGCGTATTGTTTATGTGTGCAGCCTGTGCCTTCGCCAATATGATCTTCAGGAGGACCTCCGCGGGCATTTGGTGTATTTCCATGGCTACGAGCCGATTCCGGCGCCCAATGGCAAAAACAAAACGGCAAAGACTTCAACTAAACAACAAACTCCAGCCGGACGGATTTGCCAAGATAAGCAGACCTTGGAGCAGCAATTGGAGGACTCGAAACCATCGCCAAGTGAACTGCTGCCCATGCCTTTCAAGGACTTTCGACTGGTTCTAAGGGCCAACATGCAAGAGCCGTGAGTGTAACCAGTAATTCATGCGAAACCCTTAACCAAGTGACATTTTTCTGCAGGTGCTCCTTCGGCCGGGAATGTCCCTTCAAGTTCCAGGATGCCGGCAAAATGGAGCTGCACTCCAGTTGCCACAAGGGCGGCAGCTTCTCCTGCTGCGAATGTGGCCTGGAGCTGCCCAACTGGAGGCGTTGCTCCGCTCACCTGTGGAAAGCCCACCAGGTGGATGTGGATCTGCTGGAGTGTCCCGCCTTTGAGTGCAGCTACAAGTCACCCATTTCCGCTCTCGTCTGGCGACACATGCAAGTCCACAAGAAGTGGCGTCCCCGGGTGCTCCGCTCGTTGGCCGCCGTTCAACGAAGGAGGAAACTCAAAGAGCAATCCGGGGAGATGGCCACCCAACCGGCAGCTCCGCCTCCCGCCTCTAAAAAGAACAAATACTATGCGGAGAAGACCTGCGAGATCTGCAATCGCAAGTTCGTCAATGGCAAAACGCTGTCCAAGCATGTCAAATCTGTGCACAACAAAATCAAGCCATTTATCTGCAATGTTTGTGGCAAAAAAACAGCGCGCAAGGCTAGCTTGATAGTAGGTTTCTGCTAGATTTAGTTTAAGTAATTGAACTAATACCATTTCAACTTGTTTCGCCCAGATCCACATGCGTCAGCACACTGGCGAAAAGCCCCTGCAGTGCGGCGAGTGCAAGTTCTCCACCCGCGATCCCAGTGTCCTGCACAAACATCGCCAGCGCCACGACAGCCAGGACACCAGCAGCCTAAAGTGCAGCCAATGCGAGTACTACTGCATCCAGGCCAATGCCCTGAAGCGTCACATGCGCCTCAATCATGCCGAAGCCTATCGGGACTTGTGCTGTGATCTTTGCAGCTTCACCTCTATAAATGCCGAACGATTGCAGGCCCACAAGCAGGATCATCGGCAGGGTCTGATCACGAATTGTGAAGATTCCATGGATGCCTCGCGGGCCGCCGGCTTTAAATATCCTCGCAAGCTGGGCGACAAGAATGGGGAGGTGAGTTATCCTAGTAATTCAGGAAATTGTTGTCTCAACTTGCTGGTTTTTTGCAGATATCAGCTGACTGTTTTATGCCGCTGGAGAGCGTGGATTCGTTGCCCCATGAACCAGCTGTGGATACGGGTGGCGTAACCATACCAGCCCCACCTTCCGAGGACACTCAATTCCCCACATATTTAAAGGATTAATATTATAGAACTTTAAACTTTTTAAATTATTCGATTGGCTGGTAAGCGAGGACTTCCCCAATTCTATTCCCTGGATTTTTACTTATTTATTTTGTGTATATTTATTTTATATTCCTACGAATTTATTTACAATTTAACTTGTTAAATGTGGGCGATATGCCCTGTAATGCGCTGTAAAGAGGTTTTTGTATAAAATAATGTTCTCATGCAGTTTGTTTTTGGGGATTTAAATGCTTGTTTATTAAGTTGTTCAGTTTTTCCATTTAATTTAATATCATTTTAGAATCTGATATGATTTTTTTTGCAACATTCGAATTATTTAGTCATGCTGGTTTACCGTGTTCCGTTTTAATTATCAGTTACGTTTTTCTTTAAACTAATTTAAAATTTAAAAATCTACTCTGCTGGCGACAATCATCCGGTTTCAGTTCGGTTTCAAGATCAGCGCTCTTTAATCTAGGTTACGACAGAAATGTTTTCAATTTTATTCATTTGGGCAGTTTCGCTAATAACTCGTTAAGTTTTTAATATTTAATTTGATTTAATTAGTTTAGTAGTTGAGCTTTAGGTTTGGTTTTATATAATTATTTACGCTTGAATGTAATCAGCAGTCGGCGATTTAAAATTAAGCACCTTCTGTCCTCTCTTGTTCGCTATAGTAATGGAAATAAGTTACCACCGAGTTTCAAAATAATGAATAACGTTTATTGTCTGAGTTTGATTCGAATATCAAAACATGTTCACTATTTGAGAGTGCAACTGAGTAGTACATCATAATAGAAAATAAAACGCTCAATGTAAAATTGTTAATATCATACAGCTTCTATTTGTTTTATTTACAGTTCTTAAAAGGAAGAAGAGTATCAACAAAAATATCATTTCGACTGATTCACACTCTGCTGTGTTGTCTTGTTTTCGGAGTCCCTGATCCCTGCTCCCTCCTTTTTGGCCAGGCGGGGCATTTTGCCTTGCTTTGCTCTGTTCCCCGAGCCTTAGATCTTGGTCTCAACGACGGGTTTTTTCTTCGACACAAAAGGGATGTTCAAAGAGAGAATACAAAATAGAAAAGGATTCGATTAAGTCAGCTGCCATTGAGCCCAGAGCCAACATACGAGGATTACCATGCAAAGATGGGTTTGGTTTTGATTTGGTTTTGAATTGATTTGGTTTGGTGGTGAGGGAGCAGGCGCTAGATGATGTGGCATGAAGCGAACTGTGCACTTTGGAGACAACAACAACATTAACAACAATGGGCGTGAGCTGACTGAATGATTCGACTTCGATTCGACTGGTTTTTTGAGTACTTTGATTACGACGAGATACGAGATACCTCTAAATTGTTGGCTTGATTTAGCTTTGATTATGCTGATATTATCCATGATCACTACAATGTCTATTAAACAACTAACGAATTCATCTAGCTTCTATTGTATATTGACATATTCGACTAACCACTGCGTCCCTCTGGCGACTAAATTACGTTTACGATGCATCCATCAATCTTAAAATGTAAAACATGTTCCACTTACGATCTATTACTCTTGGAATTGTCGATTAATCATCTTCCTTCCATTCGCTTACTCCTTTGGATTTCTTCCTGTTTATTTTATTTGGTTTCTATTCATCTTTTCTTATCTTTCGTTTTTGTGCGCCGCATAATAAATGCTGTGGGAGTTTCTGAAACATTCCCCAAAAAAACTAACCCATCTTCCCATCTGAACTCGTTTTAGTCGGTTTTTGATTAGCATAGTACGATACACTTAAAGGCTATTAGGAAACAGTTGTATCTACATAGGTCTATGAGTACTCAGTAAGAACCAAAGACACGAACCTAGTGGAAGTTTTAACTGGTCAGATCTGTCCGATTTCTGGTCCTCGTCCTTCCGTGTGTTACGCAATCGTTAGTATGTACAGTGTGTAGGGTGTTTGTGTTCCGCGTGTCGAGTTGGGAAATTATATCGAAAATACATACGAAAAACCCTAGGCCTAGAAAATTGCTTATAAAATTGCGCGACACTAAAAAAAACAGATAAAGAACACGAGTCTTGCGATCTATAAAATAGAGGTTAATACGAATAGAACGAACAAATTCTGTGCGATCTGTAGCGGATTCGCTCTCATATAAATGCAGTTTAAAAAACAGGTGAACTTTTGATTTTGATTTGGATTCTGATTCTGATTCTGGTTTTTTGGTTTTGATTTCGAAAAAGAGTTGCCTTTTCTTTTGATCGTTTCATTGTTGCGTTTCGCATTCGCGTCAGTTGTATTTGTGGTTTCTGTTTCTGTCTTTCTTGGTTGGCTTGATTCTGTGGTGGCGATTCTGGTTTCTGTTCCGGGGCACAATTCTGCACGTTACTGGCCGTCGAGCATCAGACCGTGGTCACACGGTCGATCTCCACGTAACGCACAGAATTGTCGCTTTGTCAGCAAATCACCTCCTTTTCATCCAAAACGGCCGTGTCCATCGAGCTGAGCGATTTGAGTCGCGTCTGCAGCACCGAGGAGCCGCGCAGCTTACGTTTGATTTTTCTAAATATTTTTCAATTATATTAATATTAAATTATCCTTGGAATATATAATATAACTTACTTGTAGGCAAAGGCAGCGAAAGCACAACATGAGAGCACAAAGATCAGGCAGAGGGTGGCCAGGATCTCGGCGGGCAGCTTCATCAGGGCCGAGCACTGCAGGAAGGTCTCATCATCACCGGAGGGGCAGTGGACTACGCCGTCGCACCAAACACTGGCATTCACACAGGCCCCCAGCTCGGCGCACTTAAACTGGCAGTCGTCTGCGGGATTGGACTCCATTATATACCATTTCAATCTAAAGATTTGGAGTTAAACTCACCTGCCATGCTGAGCGTGGGCCTGGGAATCAGTTCCATCCAGTTGAAGGAGTACTCTCCATTGCCGGGGCGCAGGAACTCCACGCTGATGGCTCGGGATCGATTGATAAGCGCAAAATTGGGCCTTTCATTCCATCCGGAGCTGAAGATCTCCACAAATTCGTAGGCACTCGAGTCGGGACTCAGAGGGCAGGCCACAATGGTCAGACCTAAAGGATTCAAGGATTAATATATATATATACTATAATAGTATATTATAGAAAAAGTAGTAACCCACCCTCTGAAGTGGTCAGCACAGCCCGTGACTTGGTCTCACATCTCCAAGTATCGGTTTGAACATAGGTCGTGTTCAAAGTCTTCGTGGGATTGTGTTTGCTTAGAAATATAGCCTTCAGCCGGACGTACAAGAACTTATTGCCATTCGAAGGTTCAATCAGCCATGGTCTTGAACGGCACTCCACCTGAAATGGATAATCCTATGATGTAATTTCAGGTGACCTCAGGCTCAAAATGCCACATACATCGCCAAAGGTCATGTCTATAGTGCCACTTGGTCCGAATTTCCTGCGACCATCCTTGCAGCTAGTTGGCGCCTTGACGAACTCAAACATGCCCTCGAAATTAACCGTGTCCGGATCATCCAAAGTGGTCATGTTGTGGGCAATGAAGTGCACCTCCACATCGCGACTCGTGGAAGTGTACTCCACCGGCAGGTGGGATTGGTTGGAGGAGTTGCACATGCAGCCGCGATGGAGTAGAATGGAATCGTGATAGGGTCGCTCAAAGATCTAAATTAAGATTTACAAATTATTTAAAGAGTGTAGATTAAAGTGGACTATACATACCTCAATTCTAACATTGGTATCCCCATAGCAAAAGGATCGATTGATGTCCTCATCCACTCGCGAATAGCAAGCTCTATTTGTGGTCGTCACTTTTCTCATCTTGATCCTGACCCTCTCGCCTCGCTGTGCCTCGAATTTGTAGATGCACTTCAGGTTCCTTGTGCCGCCTCTTCCGAATAGAAAGATGTTGCGCACACTGCGGAATATAGCTGGATCCTTGCGATCCATCATGCTGCTGAGGAACTTCCGGTTGCAATCGTGTTCCCCGCCACCCCAGGGCAAGCCATCCTGATGCAGGTCAATGAACTCGTACTTCAGCTTGAAGTCCAGGGGTCTGAATGAGAAGGTTAACAGGGATTTGGTTATTCATTTCCAAGAAAAACCCACCTTAATACTGTGGATTCCGTGTTGCGCAGCTCAAGGGTGATGGCATCGCTGCTGGAGACATAGCTCTCGGAGATCGTACAGGGTCTGGCGTAGGTCTCATTGATATTGGATCGATCACAGGTCCGTGGTATGGTGCCCCGGCAGAATCTGGCAATCACATTGGTGGAGTTCTGAGCATAGTGGCCCAGCGTATTATAGCTGCTCGTCTCGCTGGCACTAAAAGCATATCATAGATATTATATTCACTGGATTTTTCCTTTTTATTTTCTAGACCAACCACCCACCAGTTTAAGTCCTTGCAAACGGGCGCATCCCTCAGCGTTCCATCCCAGATGCGCAGCATTCCACTGCAATCCTCCTGCGTTTGCAGCACTCCAATGGCCCCCACCGAAGTCTCGTCCATCTGGCCAAACTCCGGATCCAGGTTGAACTTCAGCACGGAAATCCACACCTTGAAGCGCGAAAGGGGCTGATGCATCCCCGACTGGCTGCTCGTCCGGCGCGACAAACTCAGGTGGTCAAAGGTCTTGAAGACACCCAATCCCTGCAAATGGTACAGGCACGTCGAGTTCGGAGCCAGCGAGTGCTTGGGACTCTCGAGGAGGCCGCGACCTGCTCCGCGAATCCAGAACTCGCAGGGCTTCTTGTTCTTCGAGTACGTGGGACTCTGGATGTCCACGAACTGCACTTCGACCTGTAGATGGAGGAAGCAAAAAGGTTTGCTGGTTTATCCCTCTGGACTGCCACCTCGGGTGGCCATCACACACACTCACCTCCAGCTGGAATCCGTAGAGCGGCAGGATCTGCGACGAGGTGCCGGTGAAGGTGCCAAACGGCGACGTGCTGAACTCGACCAAAAGCTCCGGGCCGCTGGAAACGGCCGCCGGCACCGCCTGACCTCCGCCGCAGAACTTCAATATGATGGGGTCACGTGTGGTGTAGCCATCGTACACGGTCACGTAGTCCTGCGGGTAGCGAAAGGACATCGAGGGAGACAGAAAGAGAGACAGAGAGAGAGAGAGGAGAAGAACGTGGGTGAGGAGAGAGCGAAATGAGTCGAACGACAAATGTGGGTGGTGCTTGCTGATTTCACCATGTGGGTGCCACTAACTAACTACACAGTGGAGAACCATTCCCAAATTAAATAGAGTGTTTTGTACTTAGAAAAGTAGTTCCTATCCTGGGCCAACATATGCCCGTATCAGTATCAAAATAATTAATGTGCGCTATCTCGCTTGCATAATTAAATGGATAATGACCATGATAAGATTTTCCTTGAGTAGAAGAAAATAAATACACTTTTCTTGTACTCGTATATCTTTTCCAAAGATATTCCTTTAATATGGTAACACGATTATCTGATAAATGTTAAAATAGTAATAAGTAGTAAGAAGTTAATTATGATTTAAAATGTATTCGAACTTTAAATATTTATATATTTTAAAGATTCTTTTTTTGTATCCCTAACATAATTAATTTATTTGACAAGGCCTGTCTGAAAGGATTTATTTAACTTTTGTAAATGTGATCGGTGGAAGGAATATTGTTTCATATTTTTCATAGTGTAGTAATTGAAGCTAAAGGCCGAGTGTGGCCAAAAAGGTGGTGGCATAGTGGGTGGGTGGTACGGAGTCGAACTGAGTGCGAAAGAACGGTAATTGCTGTAAAGAAGTGGACCCAAAGTGCAGCTGGCTCTCGTATTACTTAATGGCTACTGTACGTATACGTGATTTTTGGTTACATTCCGCTTCCCAGGACGATGGAAAGTAATGGTGCGGTGTGTTTGCGAAGGGTAAAAGGGGGCTTTTATAAGGACTTGGAGCAGGTCTAAGTAGTTGAGCACAATGGCTTTGATGTGTCCGGCACTTGATGCCCACTAAATGTCGAACATTTTAAGCTCATTTAAAGTTTGTTCTAAATGAATGAAACATGTTTATGCGGTATACGTTTAATGTACTCAAACAGTTTAAATTAAAGTCTTTTGGTATGAGCAAACAGTTTTTTGGGCTGAGTTTTGGTTGTTAAAAAGATATTAAGCTGAGATCCCAAAATTATAATCTTTTATGATCTAACTGAAGTGAGACAGACAAGTACATATGTTTTAAAATCACAATTTGTTCAGTCCTCTCTGGTTTTTAAAATATTATAAATCATGGTATCCATCATAAGACCCGTACTCGCAGCTCCCATAAACGTAAAATGTGCGGTTTCTGCTGGCTTTGGCATTTGGCGCATAATTGTGCCCATTTTAATTGAGTTGCCCTTGTGAAATGTGTAGGTGGAGGTGTACAGTGTACATGGGGGGTAATGGCATTCCCATTCGCAGTCGCAGTCGCACTGAGTCCCTGTCCATGGGGCATTTCCTACCTTTGGCCAACGCATGACAAATTAGTTTTGTGGCCAGCGACTTTTTGCATTAATTTAGCTGAGGTTTCTGTTTCCGGGTCACCCTTGTTTGTGCAGCTGGCCGCAAATTTAAACTATGCCAGAGACCGCAGACCAGATTCCGGTATTCGGGTATTCCGGAGCCGCAGTCCGCACACCCGTGAATGTGGTCCAGGTAATTTGTGACCGCAAATTTATTGAAAGCGCGGCATTTGTACAAATTAGTGGAGACACAGATGGGGGATATAATATATATGGAGAGATTTTCTTACTGTGTTTTTTGAGTAACAGCACAGAGAAAGAAGTGCCTTTTTTAAATTAACAAAAAAATTATAGATAATAATAATGATATATTTATTTCTTTTTTGTAATAGTATAAAAAGGTTTAAATTTCAGACCACATTTATTTAAGAGCCAAAGTAAAGATCAAAATAATAAAAATGAATATACCCATATATATCACAAATTGATAGTTTATTTTAATGAATTTCCATTCTTTTTTTTCCAGTTGTCAGGCCCAGTTTCCCATTCCTTTCGTGGATCTCAGGCTGCTGGGCTTTCGCCATCCGGCGATTATTCACACATGCCGCACCGAAATGGCCAGCACTTTTGGACATTTTGGCTTAAGAGCGCGAGGACAAAAAGTTGGAAAAAAGGAGGTGGGAAATGGCAAGCGCAGGACAATTTGTAGGCAGAGTGCAATGGGCCCAGGATACCAGGATCCTGCAATCCTTGCAAATGGCGCTAACGTCCGAGCGGATTGCTTTCCAACTGAATAAGCAAAAAGTAAAGGGGTTACCCAGAGCTATATCTCCGGGTTAGGAGGGTGCAAAACGGAGGAAGGGCTTTGCACGCCTTGCTGCCACAACGAGCATTTAATGGGGGAATTACCGGGTGGCTGGAGCACCGGGGTCATCCTCCCTTCCTTTTTCAGTTGCGAAGCGAAATTGAATAGTTGCTGATGACTAAATGGGCAACTAAAAGCAAAATTCCTCGACACGGAAATCGTCAAAACGTTTTAGTGGAGATTCATCCTCATCCACCCTCTTTCGGGATTGGGGATGGTGCAGGCGATGGAATGTCTTTGACCGCTGCGGCAGATCAGCTTAAAGCGCTCTGAATGGAGCCCGGAAGTGGGAAATCCATCAGGAGTGGCATCCTCTGCTCTTCTGCTTTTGTATGATGAATGCCCGGGGCAATTATTTACATGGGACCCTGGCACGTTCGTCCACTAATGTCCTTGATGTCCTCGGTCCTCAGACCTCAAACCTCCTTTGTGTGCGATTTATGATGTGCGTGCCAAGTGTTCATTAATATAAATCCAATGACAGATTCTTCCCCTCGCGTGTGTGTGTGCTAATGAATATATTATCCAGTCTATAGATATCCCATAGATGTCGATTTACCCAGATCATTTTGATTTGTTGTTTGCTTGCTGGGGTTCGGGGGTTCTGGGGTTCTAGGGGGCAGTGCATACATTTATCTTGATTAATTGTTCTCGAACAGCGATAGATGGCGAATAATTGTTGCTAATAATGGGTTAGAGTCATATATTGGGTGGGTGTTGGGTGGTTGGTTGGTTGGGTGTCAGAGGTCAAGTGCTCACTAATTATTTCTACGACTAAAATTGATTTGTGGCAACATGAGTTTGAATTGAGTCTGAATTGAATCGCATTGAATTGAACTGAGCGAGGAGTTTTCTTTAGTTTTGCATTACCGTGGATTTCCATTTGGGCTTTACATTTTCCTATTGGAGAAAATATATACATACATTTATAGATTCTTCGGTTTTCACTAATTTTGTATAGCAAATTCTAGTTTGGTGCAGTTTGTGAAAGTAGGTGGTTTTCAAAAGAGGAAGTTTCTAAAGGTTTTTATGGTTGGAGAATGCTTGACACTTGGAAAATCCAAGAAATATTTTAATTCCTATTCCTATTTTATATCCTAACCCTTGGACTTTTACATAAAAAGCAATTAATTCTCTTCTTATTTCAACTGCTTTCTAGCACAGATAAAAATGCGTCCTCCTTGAATTCCTCCTCAGTTTCTCTTTTAATTTTAATATATTTAAGGTTCCCTCATTAAAACCTACTTTTTGGAGCATTTCCTTTCCAGCATATCCCTTTCGCCAGCTTATTTCCACACTTCGTATCCCTCATATCTCCCATTTTGCCAGCTTATCCCCCATTTATGCTCCATTCTGCATACACAACGCTCATTAAGGGCTCATCCAAAAGTTGCCCCTTTTAAGTTGTCCCGCTCCCCGATGACAAACAAATAGAAGGGCTACGAAATTAACACTTCCCGCGTTTGGCCAGAGAGAGAAGCCTATCGAGTGCTCAAGGCAATGTCGGACGGAGGACTTCGTCCTGGTACTCGGACGAGGATGGGGATGCGGATGCGGATGAGGACTCGGACATGGACATCGGATGTGAAGGCGAGCACACAATGCCGGGGCAATGACAGTGGAAAATCGTAGGGAAATTCCGGGGGGTGCGGTGGGCGAGGAGAAGGGAGTGCAAACAACTGATTTCAGATTTTTGCTCATTTCTTTTTCAATTTGTCGTTTTTTGCGCAGTTTTTCCACCAGTTTCGCACCACCCACTCCTCCAACCCCTCCGAATTTTCCAGCCCGTTTTTGCCGGCCACTGGCCAACAGGGGAAGTAATTTTTATGCTGGATCTCTCGGTAAAGTTGGCAAATGCAAACACCGTGGAGTTCATACAGATAAGCCCGAGAGATACTCGGTTGCAGATACAGATAGAGATACAGATACAGATAGACAGAGAAGAGAAAGATCGGAGCAAAGTGCATTTAAAGGCAGATTTAATTACCTGAATGTAATCGCAGTCATTCCATGTTTTCAGCCTCGGCTCGAACTTCTTGTCCTTGTCGCTGGCACTGGGCGGCGGTGCCATTTTGTTCGCGGCGGCCGTTTCCTGGGTGGAAATCCAGACCAGATTGCCCTTGGGCTGCTTGACTAGAATCAGGGCGTGCTTGCCATGGGGCACGTCGTGCTGTGTGGACAGGAGAATTAAATGCAAATTAATGAGCCGCAGTGAACAGAATGTTTTGTTTGACAGCGCCATTCCTTTTGTGGGATTGCAAACAGAAAATAGGAATAGCAATGGGAATGGGAGGATTAATTGGAGCATTTAAATTACGCAAACTTCGTTCTGCGCAATTTTCTGGCCCGGTTCTGTAAATGGTGATTGATCTTTGTGCTTTACATTGTATTTGTTCGTGTTCAAATGGGGCAAGTAATTTATTCGACGTTTAGAGAAGGCAAACATTTATTTTGATTCTAATTTAAATTATGTCCTGTTGAGAAAACGATTTCTTGAATTTTGTTCAACCACAAAAAGGAGGAAAAACTCCATATTGTATATTGAAACAGAAATGTATTTATTTGTTACCTATGAATATTTATCGATTTATTTTTATTTTAACTATAACATTTTCTCTTATATTATATATATCAAAATTATGGCTCATTGATAAAAAGATTTCATGAATTTTATAATAATTTGTTTAGCAACAGAAAATAGAAAAAATAGAATACTTTATATTTTAAATAAAAATTTTTGTATTTATTTATTACTTAATGAATATTTTTAGTTAAGACTTTTATTTTTATATTTATTTTAGCTATAAACGTTTTTCAACCTATTACATATTAAAAATGCTTAATTATTCCGCGGAACTTCGACAAATACGAGTTTATCAAGGACTCTTTTTGAAAAGCCACAGCTATGTTGAAAGAGATTCTAATTTCCGGTTTCTACAATGGCACCTCGAGAGCTCAGTTATCCCCGCCTAAGCCATCGTTGCCCATGACTTTGAGCTACGTGACTTCCAAATATAGGCACATTAAGTGCTATGGCTCGAGGACTGGGGAGGAGCCAGTAAACAATTTGTAATTTTAAAAGGACGTCCACAGCATGTGAGACCTTTAACAGTTGATTGCCAATGGCAACGAGTCCTGTCAGCCAGGACCGCCAGGAGAATCCCCGTCGGGCGGCAGTAGACATATTAAAAATGCCAAAGAGCCTGGGAACGCTCCTCTGCTACCCCAGTTAATTATAATAAAAGCCCATTCTATTTTGGAATGTAAATTGCCATTTAATTTTTTCTTTTCTTGCCTCTCTTGATTTTTTAACTTTGTTGTGGCATGAATAAAAATAAGGCAGGGAGCGTATTTTTATGACCCGACAGCAGCAAGGATGTCCGCAAAATCCTGCGTTGGCAGGAGGTGTCTAACCTTTCTGGCCTGGCACGGCTTGTAACCCAGAGCCCTCGACTAGCTGGCTGGAGTTTAATTTTGTTTTAATTGCCCTTTGCTCACCTGTCGCACTGCGTAGTAGCAGGTGAGGTTGCGCGGATAGATCCCGGGGAAGTTAGGCGACTGCAGGCGACAGGGCTTCTTGTCGCAGTCGCTGAAGATCCTGGAGCAATACGTTCCGGGTATAAGGTCACCTGCGAATGCGAAAAGCAGATGTCACACTCAGAAATAATATTTACTGGGTCATTAAGAACAGTCTTAGTCTGGGAAAATCAAAAATTAAATCGTGTTTGTAAGTTACTTTTTTTTAAGTTGGAATGAAAGTTTTTTCATAAATAATATTTTATATATTGCAAATATCTTTAAATATATCATTATTTTAAAATAATATTTGATATTAAAATCTTAAGATTTGTATTTTTTGTATACATTTTTTTGTAATTTTACCGAAATCATAAGATTATAAAATATTCAAAGTTAATTTGAACTTGTTTAACTTTTAAAGTGATTCCTAAAGAAACCAGCATTAAATAAGAACGAATCAGTCTAAGAGTTCTTAGCCATTATAATTAAAAAACTCAATTATTTATTCCACCAACTCACCCAAATAGTACTTGGGCTCCGTGTAGTTTTGCTCGTCCTTGGCCAGTGACTTTTCCAGCGAGGCCATGAATGTCTTGTTGTTGGCATAAGCGCTGAACAGGCTAAAGTCCTGGCCATAACGGTCCGAACGGGCTCCGCTGGAGTTGGTGAAGTCCTCCAGGACACCGCCGCCTTGTTGTTGCTGCTGCTGCTGTTGCTGCTGCTGCTGATTGAGGAAGCTGCTGCGGTTGTGCCACTGGGCCAGCTCTAAAAAGAAGGAGGCAAAGGACTCGGTTGAGCGGATTAGGGACTCCACCTCAATCCCTGCGGTTGCACGCACCTGCCAGCTTAATGCCCCCGTAGCGGGTCACCGAACTGTCCCTGGACAGAACCTTGTATCGGATGCGAAAGTCGAAGTTGTAGCCACTCTGATCCCTCGCCAGTCTGTGGGTGATATATTCGTTAGATTCGGGTTCGGATAATTGTATCGGGAATAGGAATTCGGAAATCGCACCTGTTCAGCCGGATGGTGAATATCAGGGAGCGCGTTTCGCTGTAGAAGAGCACCGGTCCCCAGGAGCTGCCGCACCACATGCCACCGATGGGCGTTCGCGCCGACTCCGCTATCTGCATATATCCGTCCGGGCAGCCCTCATGGACGTACGAGGTGAACCTGCCAATCGTGAAGCTGTCCAGGGTGACCTAGGGCGATTCGCACGATGAACATGTGAGACAAGTTATAGACCATCTGCTTTGGGAAGCCCGAAGTGCCCATAATAACCGTGTAAAAATTAGTTTAATAAACATGGAAAGGTCTTGTACTAAGCAAATTGATATTTTTTTACAGAAACCCCTTTACTGTAAGTCAGAAGAGAATTTATTAAACCGTAGATGATATTGAAATGGATATACTATTTGAATAATCCAGTTTTGGTAACCAAATACTCTATAAATCACTTCACATTTTCGGGAAGCAAAACAGAATTTTGTTAAGTTGGAAATTTCTGGGAAATTACTTTTACTTATACTTTTCTTTTTAAATGTCTGACCCTAATCAAACCCTTCCCCTACTTTAGTATTGAATATTTTCTGCATTTCTTTTTGTGAAATCAAGGAGAATGTTGGAGAAATTCCTTGTTCGCTTTTCAATTACATAACCATTTATTGTTGGCTCAGCCATCTGGGGAAGTGAATCGTTCCCACGACTCCCAATTGCATAAATCTGCTCGAAAATAGTATAGTCTCTCGGCTGGGCGTAGAATATTTGCAGGAAGTGCCGAGAGGAGGGTGTCGGTAATAAAGTTTCGGTCAGTGCTCGTAGCTCAGTGGATATCAGTGCCGAATGCTCTTGGGACGCACTCGAGCATGCCAAAGGCTTTGGCTGGCTGCCTGGTACTCCTCCTTTAGCTCCTCCTGCTGCATCCTTCATTCCAATTGGAGGTGTGAAGTGGCGTAATAACTAACAGGCGCCGGCACTTGCTTCCTGCCACCCCAAAAAAGGGGTGGTGGTGGTGGTGCAGGATTTGCTACGCTCCAGCGAGTGGCTTTGAAATCAATATTGCTTCTGCCACCCACAATAACCCACCACCACCCCATTACACCCCCCATCTGCCAGCGCCATTGTTGTTGCTTATCTTTTAATGGCGTAGTTTATCCCGTTACAAAATGAAATGTGAAAGGCAATGGCAGCAGCAGAAGGAGGAGGACCTCTGCAGTGGAAGGTGCACTAAGGGAAAAATCTACTTAGTTCTATACTATAAAAAAAGTTTACTATTGAAACATCCTTTTTTCTTAAAAATATTCCATCGCCTTTGGGAATAGGCGTTCTAAATACTAATGTGGATTTAATTTTGTTTTATTAAAAAAATCATTGAAATATTTAATCATCTTCTTTGTTTTATCAAAATATTTTAGGATATACATTTATTACTTCTGCAAGATGATGTGATACATAAAAATACAAATAATAAAATAATAATAATAATAAAAATATGTAAAAAGAATATGTAGATTGTACACTTTTGTTTTAATTAGACTTTAAAAGCTCACATTATTTAGTTTTTCAGTTTTATGCCACCCAATTTGTATAATTATTTCTTGTGTAACCCGATATGAGCCCCGACCTCCGACCCATCTCACCTGCACCACATCGCCATGCTGGCCACCTGCCGCCGTGAAGGTGAGCACACACACAAAGGGCACGCGATCCTGTTTGGGGCGGTGCAACTCCAGGGCGTAGGTCTGTCCAATGTCCCCGTAGTAGGTGCGATTACAGCCTGCAAATATATATATTAAACGCAATTAGCGTTAGTTTGGCAATTAGTTTGTTTGCCTCACGCGCAGCCAGGCAACCGCAAGTGATATTCCTTTCCGAAAACGCCGAACAGGTGAAACTCAGGGGAATGGGAATCCCCCGACCAAACCCCATGAATTTGCCCAAAGGGGGTAATGGCAATTGTCACGCCATAAATCATCGCCAGAGACCAAGGCAGATGCTAACACAAAGTATCAAATTAACATAACATTAACTTCATATGCAAACTGATTGGAACGCAAAGTAAACTAATCCATTTACTTGAATAATTTAAGGTACTTAACTTTTAATGTATTCACATTTCGGAGGAGAGTGGAAAATGTGTGCCAGGCAATTTGTGGTAAATTTATTCAACTTTATCTTAAAGATAAATGTTTCGTACTAAGTCGATTTGATTTAAGATTGATTTTATCAATTGCAAGGAAAATACTCGTGTTGTAGTAAATATTTTTGAATAAATTTAATTTGTGCTTTTATTTAGTTTTAATATTATTTAAAATTAATATGATTTGTTTAATTACCATGTTTTTATTTTATTTTATTATCAAATTCAAGCTTCATCGCAACTTTATTTATTAGTTTCCCTTTTCTTTATTTTTGTTTGGTTCAGATTATCGCAATAACAACCATTCCTGTTTGTTGTTTTTCTTGCTCTTGAAATGGATATTCTGAGAATTTTTCCAATTGAATTGTTTACGCTGAATAAAACAAAACTAGACTAACCCTTTAGCCAGCTTTCACTCGATTACGTATTCGAATTCGGAATTCGGAATTCCTTTTCATAATTGAATGACCACAAACTGTGATGATTTATGCTTGTGCGATTTGCATTTATGGAATTAAGTCCTGCCCTTTGTAGTTGTCCCCGAAAATAAAAATAGTTTGCATGGAAATAGCCAATTTCTTCGTGCCCCTTCAGGATCGCCCCTGGCTTTTCAATTAGTTTTATTAAAAATGCATACGAATCGGAAAGAGACTAGTGATGCGGACAGCCCCTGGATAAAATAACTCAATTCGAAATAAATGGCTCAAGTGTTGGTAGTTGTGCTGCTCTAATTGCTTTCTGTGCATTCAATCAAATTTATTATGCGCTCAGCCATCAATAGTCAATTAGATAATTATGGTATTGCAAGCGAAATCAATTGCGCCCGCTGTAGGCGTATTTCCAATTTGATTGCCTACCCGATTGTCAGTCGGTTTGTCTGTCAGTCTGTCAGTTTGTCTATCATGCCCAAAAGCAATTTTCCATTTTGCGGGGGCGTAAATATAATTTCCACTGCAATAGCAACTAATCATAGGCATTGACCATTTAATTACAGTTTTTATGGGGCACAAAACCATCAATTTTTTGGTTGAAGGCATAACTGTTGCATAACTATATTTGTTTGATTAAAGGGAAACTTTATAAAACAAATCCTAACGATTAAAACTCTGATAAGTAAAAAAATATACTGATTCAACTTTTGTTTTATACAAAGTTTTTAGGATTTAAAAAATCAATATCTTTTCATTGTTCGTTGGAATCAATTGGAATTCATATTTAATTTTTATGTTCACTATTAATTGCAGAGTCTACAAGGACTCTTGAGTATTTTTGAGTGTTTCAACAATTGCTGATTTTAAAGATATATACATATATAGAAAGGTAAGACTATCCTTATTTCGCAACTGCGTCGCCCCCCAACAAGCACAAACATGTTTGCCCCCACGATAAGCTCGTTGTTCAATTAAAAACCCCACCAGTTGTCGCTGTCCTTATTCATCACGGCGATTGCCTCCCCCATTCGGGAGACCGTCTCATTGAATGTCATTGAAAAATACTTAATTAAATTCATCAACGCTTGACATGACGCGCCCGGCAGCAGCAGCAGTAGCAGAAACAGGAGCAGCAGGAGCAGGACATCCTAGAGGGGGAGGAAGTGGAGGGCTTACTGGCAGCCAATTGGCAAAAGTGAGAAGTTCACTTTGCCGCCATTATGAGGGCCATTGGAGGGCCAAAGGGGGCTGTAAAGTGGGTGGCTCACTGGGTGTTCCAATCTGTGTGACGCCCTCTATATGTGAGAGTGGGGAGTGCTTAATTACATTTACACATGAAGGCCGTGTTTACAAGAGCGGCCAGTGAATGGATGCAGCGGAGGGAGATGATTGCCGGACGGTTATGGGGTTTGACAAGCTTGATTGCTTCCAGGTTCGTACCTGCCTGCTCTCCACGAGGATTCAGGCTGCCGGCCGTCGAGAACCTCACAAATCGATTTGGCGGGGGATCTTTGGTCTTGTTTCGCTTTAAACTCACAGTTCGAGGGGGCGTATTGATTAAATTAATAAGTTACAAATTTAAAGAAATTAAAAAAAATTAAATTAATATGTTATTAACATTTTTAATGTGTAACAAAATAACATTTTAGAGATATAATCAATAAATCATATAGTTTTTTTTGTTTGTAAGAATATAACAGACAACATTGCGTATACGCATTAAAACAATGTTGGAAAAATTATGCAAATTGTTAAAAGTTAAAAACCTAAATTACAATTTTTAAAGTAACATTATATTTCTCTCATGATGAAAAGTCATCTTTTTTCAGCATTCCATAGTCGATGTACCCGCCCATTTTAATTACTACTTTTTCGCCATCAATCGCCTGGTAAATTGAACAAACAGTACTTTCGCAGGCCATTTCAGGCTGTTTCTCATTATGCTCCGCTTTACCCAATGGCCTTCGACACATTGTTGTGTTGCCCTCGCTCCATTAGTGGACTTTTCGCATTTCAACACTTTAAAAAATTATTTAGTTTTAATTTGCAAAAGAGTTAAACAGTTACTTCAACTTTTTTAATTGGAAACGGAAAATACATACAGTATTATTTCGAAAATTAAACCATTACTTTTACTTTTAAGGTTATTTATGTGGTTCATAATCCAAAAATCCAAAAAGGGTAAGCCATATTTTTGTCGACTGTAACATGGCTTATAAATTACTTTAAGGACCGCTTAAACTTTGAACTCCCCTACGTATTCAAGGGTTTATCCCTACTTTAAATTTAACATACTCACGTTAAAACGGCCCTAAATGTTGTTTGTAGGTTCAGAAACCATTACATTTTTTTCTGTACTTGCTTAAAGACTGGAGACTCACTGATAATTTAAGGCTCTACTTACGTGAACAAAATCGCGGCTCATCGCTGCCATCGCCGCAGTCGTTCAGATTGTTGCAGTACTTGCTGAGCGGCACGCATCTTCCGTTGGAGCAGCTGAACTCGGCGAGGGAGCAGCCCGTCGAGGCGGATCCAGATCCCGGTGCCAGTTGTAAATTGGCCGGTTTGCCGGGTCCCAAGGAGCTCGAGGAGCTGGAGCCGTAACTGGATGGGGAGCCAGCTGCTCCGGATCCGGAACCGGGTGCAGCTCCTCCTCCGCCTCCCCCGGCGGCAGCTGCTGTGGCAGCCATGCCCAAGCTGATTCCCAGGCAGAGGAGCAGCGTCAGCGTCGCCGGAAGTGGATGTCGCCGCTGTTGATGATGCAACTGCTGATGCTGCTGCTGTTTCGGTTGCTGCAACTGCTGCTGCTGTTGCGACTGACAATGGCCGCTGCAGCTGGAAGTCATTGTGGATGTTGCTGCTGTTCCTGTTGCTTTAATTGCACGACATTGTGTTGGATTTGTCGTCACTTGCTGCATTTTAGCCACATTTCTGTGTCGTTCATTTGGCAGCCATTTTCTGGGCCGCCTCAGTTTGCACCTCGTTTCTCTCAGTCTGCTGGTTGCTTTTGTTGTTTTATGTTTGGGTGTTGTTGTTGTTCTTGCTTTTGCTGGGGCAGTGTTTGTTGCTATTATTCGTTGTTTCAGTTTCTTTGGCCTTTTTCTGCTTTTGTATTTCTGACGCCATTTCAATGTCATTACTGTTGTGTCTGAAAATATTAAAGAAATACAAGATGGTTTAGAATCTTATTTTGTTTAACTTTTTTCGGGTTTTCTTAGTAAGTACTTAGAAATTTATTGAGTTATATTCTTCAGAAATAAATGTATTTATCAAACAAATATTTTATTTATCTTATTCAACTATTTTTGAAATTTTGATTCTAATTAGTTTAAGGTACCGAAATAATAAATTATCACAATTAGCACATAAATGTAAATTTTGATTTAAAATTAAAATTAATTTTCAACTTATTTGGCAACATAATCTATTGTTTTTCCTTTATCTATAATTTCAAACATGACCAGTTCACAAGTGTTGCTATTTTTAATTTCACACCTTATTTGCACATAAATTGAAAATTATGTGTCACGCTCTAATTGTATTAGAATCATTAAAAATATAATTGAATTCGGTACATAGTGATTAACAATCATGGGTTTACACAGAAAATGTTTTTCGTTGTTGCTTGAAAATAATTTAAAATATTCAAATGCCTGGGGCAACAAATTTCCACATGCCTCGCTGACCGATTACACGCCAAATTTATGGCCAAATATTTATCGCTGCGCAATATATAGTACATATATAGTACATCGGTCGTATTCGAACATCGGAATAAATTCTCGCGATGCGGAAGCCTTCGACCAATGAAAATCATAAATATGTGCAGCGTAAACAATTTCTCCGCATGTTTTTGCTTTTTACTACCCGCTTTTCTTTTTGTTTTTGTGATTTTCCGTTTTATTTTTCGGTTTCACTGCGACTTTCTCGCATATTTTTCACGCCGAGCTAAGGACGAATTTTCACGCGCGTTGCACATTATGGAAAGTTACGAGTATTTTTTCCCCGTTCTTGTTTTTGTGCTCGCTGAGCGTGTAACGGTTTCATTTTGTCCTTGTTTTCCGACTTTTCCACGATCCACTCTACACAATGGATGTACATGTATATGCATAGAGGTCTGGCCTCCGCCAGTCGGTCGGAATTGATTAATGTGTTTTCAGTGTTCAGTGTTCAGTGTTCAGCTTTCAGTTTTCAGTGCAACGAAAAAGGGGTTTTCTGGGGCTGTCGATTGCAGCTTGCCAGTGATAACGATGAGTAGAAAAACAACAGCGCTCCTCCACCTCTGCGAATGATTTATGAATGTTGTTCGGGTGGTCGGGTGTTCGGGGAAACGCATGACCCCAAAACACTGTCCAACAGCAATGCCGCAGAGTCGGCAAGTCAATGAGTGCCGTCGCGTGGAAATTACAGCATTCGGCCAGCGAGAGAGAAAATCGCGAAAAAGAGTAGGAAAAAAGCAGTACCTAGTTGCATAATTTTAAATTAGACGCTCAGACATGGAGCAGACATGGGGTAAATGGTGGTTTATGGCGGGATTCTCGGGGAAATGGCATTGGATTCTCGGGGACAGATTCTGAAATTCAGCGGCGTCAGCAGACAGCAGATGACGCCGGCAGCCAGACGGAAACTGATTCCCCATGTTTTTTCCAGCCAGCTTGTTGCACAAGGGAACACGAAAATACCAGAGGTTCATTTGGGTTCGAGGGAACTGGAACTGCAGATGGAGATGGAAACTCCCTGGCAGTTGAGGACAATTTCTGGTAAACTCCCCAACAAGTGCAGTTAAGTCACTTTCAATAAACTTTTTGTTACAAATTGGCTTTGGATGCGGTCTAGCATCAAGATAAATGAGCTAGTTTATGTGGCTATAAACGGATAACTGATTTATTATTGTTTCAATCATGTGTAAATATTTGTATTCAATGTTAGAATTTATTTGGAAATTTTTTGCGGACTTTGTAAAATGTTTGATGAAGTTTTTTAGATTGCCAGGAAAATAAAATGAAATGAAGGCAGAAGTTTCAGAATTTGTTTTACCATTTACTTAGTTTCTTAAAAGTTTTTATAATATCTCTATTTTCATATTTAAATTATTTAAAACCAGTCCTTAAAGCCTTTATGCCCTGTTTAAGGACTCTTCGCTGTAACCAATATCCCTGTGGCGATTGTAGCGAAGCCAGCATGTTGTTTTTAACATTTTTATGGCCGAAAAGCACTGGGCCACTCCTCCCAATTTCGCCCTGCAGTTGGCCATTACAATGTCTGGCGTCAGTGAAATTCGCCACAAAATCGTGCAGGGCTAAAATAATCCCCCCGGGGAGAGGAGACAAAAACTGGACGCTGTCTAGTCGTGCATTAAATTGCTAATAAGTTTTAATGTGGCCAACTTTGTCTCAGCCAAATGCGCTGTCTTAAAGCAAAACATTTTCATTCAAATGGCTTCCCCTTAACTCAATGTCAAAGCTATTTGCTGCGATTCTCCACGAACAGAAGAGCGTAAACAGAAGCTGTGTTTTTTTTCCTCTTTTCTGTGTGTTTTTCATCTCATCACTGCAGTGGCTTATCAGGCAGGAGCCACACACCCGACCAGATATAGCTATCCCCATATCTGTTTACGAGCCAGAAGATGGATATGGAGCTGCTGCCGCTTTAATGGATCTCAAAGGGATGGCGTCGATATCAAGTTTCGTCAAGCACTAGGATGTGCGAATGTGCCGCCCCCTTGGCACCCCGCGTTGACTTTCGTAACCCCAACCCCACATATCCTACATATGCAAAATAGTTGCACATAAAAAGTGCTGAAGGACTTGAGAATTCTTGCAGGCAACGGCTGGTGTCAGTTGTCGTTACTGTGCTACTGTTGCCGCTGTGTTGGGATTGTCGGTAGTCATCATCGTCTTTATCATCATTGCCTGAACACTGGCTCCTGCTCATCCGCAGCAACTTTCTGTGGCAAGCCGGAATGGAATTTAACTTACGGTACACAAAAAGCATGGGCCCAAAAATGTAAGTACTAAGGTTTGGCATTCAAATAAGGGAAACTTATTAAGAAAGATAGTGATTGTTAAATCAGTTAGGTAAATTAAAAAATAGAAAAATTGTTTTGCGCTCTGTAAAATATATTTTTATGTTATAGGTATCATAAAAGTTGAATGATTGATAAAGAAAGATGAGAATATTTGAGGATAGTAAGGTATATTACCAAGGTGTTACTGAGTTTTACCCCGGAAAATTTGTTTAACTTTAAGAAAATACATTTTTTTAAAGATACAATAATAAAAATGTATCAAAAGGTTTTGTAGATTATTATTTCCAAATAAAAATGTATACATTAGTTTTTCTTGTATTTGGCATATTGTTATACTTAAATATATGGATATATTTAACAATATTTTCTCTGTGTACGTCATTCATTTTCCTTTTCGCTCCGCTCCTTCAGATTTGCCCCTTCCCAAAGTTTTTCGCAATGGGATTGCAATGGCGCAGCGGAAAGGGAAGTGCAGGCACAGATGCAAAGACAGAAACGGACACATGCACATCACACACGCACACCGCCTGCATTTGTGGGCGTGTGACTTTAAATTTCGTTGCATATGCGAGGGCGTTCTGGCCGCTGTAGTTCAATGCATCGAAATGGCGGGCCCAGATGCCTCATTAGCGCTGCGATTCGCAGCCAAAATGCCAGATGATAATTGCAGCAATTTGGCCCCGAAAAATAAGGCGAGACAAATTGTATTGCACAACTTGAAAAGTTGGTCGACTCAAATTGGAGCCAGCGGAGAAAGGAGAATCGCGTTTTGGGGTTACTTGGAAGTTGGCAATGGGGCTAAATTGTAACGAGCTAACACACAAATTCCCAAGTATTCCCAAGTTGCCCCTTTGCGAGAAGTCAAATTTCTTTTCGGCACGTCAAACTCAAGCTCACGTCATCAAAGTTTTCTTTTGGCAATATGTGTGAGCGCCATTACGACCGGAAATGCCACACAGGAGTTCGTGTCTGTGTGTGTATAAGCGCGTCAAAGTTATTTAAACACCAAAGCGACTTTCATCATCTCGAGTTCCGTGGAAAAAAAGGCTCTCACATGTATGTAGATATCCCTTTGCCGCCCTTCTTCCTCCTTTTTTCGCCAAGGACTTTCACTAAGCCGCTTAGTGGAACGAAGGCTGCAGATCCCGAATCCTGAATCCTGGCTGGAAGCCTCTGTTTGCGGGCGTGCTTGTTTACCTAACATGGCTAATGAAACTCGAGAGAGAGTTGGAAGCCTTCGTTTCTTTTGGCGAGCTGTTTGTTTTAAGTGCAAAAAATCCCATTGAAAAGGGTACTAAGATATGCTTGTTTTAATACCCTGAGTGAAAGAGAAGCATTTATTTGGACAAACAGTGGGATTTCGATGGAGCAAATAGTCGAATCTCTGGGGAACATTTTGAATAATGGATTTTTGAAATTGATTTAACAGGCAGAAGGAATAAAATATTAAAATAAATAAAATATTCGTTTATATGTGAAATATTCATATCTTTATCTTCATAACCATCCTTAATTAATATGGGCTTATCCTTTCTCTTTTAATTTTCCTTTACTTGTCACTCAGCTTAATAAGTCTCACTCCTTCCAGATTTTCCCCTTTATTTTTCACTTTTCCTGGAAGTCATAAAGCTGGCACATGAGCAAATTAAGCTCACTTTAATGGACATTTGAGATGTCAGGATTTAATTACTCGAACGACACGCAACACTTGAAGCCTTCATTGCGATTTTCGGCCAGAATTGATGGCATTTTCCTTTCGGCTGTCACTCGGCAATAAAAACGCGAGCATTCAAAATCGCTTCAGTCATTCGGGGGGCCACCCGTTTTTCGAAATTCGAATCGATTCGCCGGCATTCCATTGTTTAGCCTTTGATTGTCATTCACTCGGCGCGGCGTTAAAGTGTATTTTAATTTGATTTCATTGTTCGCTGTCATTTGCCGTCATTTGATGGCCGGAATGAATATGAATTGAATTGGCTGGGACGGCTGCTTTTTTGGGTGGTCTTCGCTATTCGGTCTCCAATGACATTCGTTTCATTGCGTTTCAACAATTCGATTAGCACCGAAATTCAGGAAAGCTTGATGGCCCGATGTCGGGGGCCTTTCCAGTGACACGGCTTTTTAATTAGTTTTTAGTTTCGGGTGGAAACGCCATTCGAAATGGGATGGCTAATTAATGTGACAGACGCAGGACAGGAAGCGGGAAATTTGATTTTCATTTGAGCATTTCACAGTGAGTCCGGAACAAAGCGAACATGGGGTATTTAATGAGGGGTATTAAGTGCCTGAATTTCGGGTAGAGTGGTAGCCACATATGGAATGAATAATTAAGGGGAAACGAAATAAAGTCACTTCTTTTTTGGAAGGCTACCAAACTCCCACAAAATCACCGCATTCAATTCAATAATGCATGACCAATATGCCTAACAGTTGTAGCTGACGAAAAAAAAGGAATCAACAAGCTATTTGTGTTCAAATAAATCTTAATAAAAGAAAAATACGATCGCTTGCTTTTAATTAAAAATTTAGCGACAGTTGAAATGTGAAATATCAAGCATACGCCGTGTTGTTCCACTTGAATTCGATGATTACGTTTGAATGAATTCTCCGATATTTCCCATGCATGACGAGTAAATATTGGCTTTGCCCTTGGCAAATTTGGCAACCTTTGATTGATATGCGTTTAAATCGATTGGTGGTGTAGAGTGGAGGGCCTCCAATCTCGGCGTCTTGTGCATATGTCATTAATTTCAAATGCCCAGCTATGCACACGGGGCAGAGGACACCTCCCGACATAACTGTCAGGCCTGTCGACTGTCGCCTGTCATCCCCGCGTCCTTCGTCCTTCGCCTTTCGTCCCTCCTCCACGTTCCATCAACAATTCATCGTCGTCATCTCTCCGGTTGATTCCGCTTCATGCCGCCGATGTTTTTGCCATTATTTTGCTTAGCAAATATTCAGAATGTGTGCGTTGATTCTTCTTCGGGCGCATTGCATGAATTACTTTTGCCTTTGTTAAGAGCAAACACAATGCCTAAGCTGATGATGGGAGCCTGACGCTGATGCTGATGTGCGTGCCAAGGATTTGTGAGCTGTGAAGCATTCAAGGATGCGCGACCCACATATATGTGCACGGGAAAAAACAACAAACTCAATCTGTTACCAAACCCCACTTTAATTTTGCAAATGGCAAATATAATTGTGAAAATAGGAAATATATAATTTTAATTTATTTCTTGCTTTTAAATAATATGAATAATAAAGCCCTACTAGTTTTTTGATAGACCTATATAAATATATTTTTAACTTTTAAGTCAATGTTATTTCTATTTTTTCAACAATTTTATTTTGTTTGAACTCATATTACTTCAAAATGAAATATATAAAATTGTAAGAAATGGAGATACTGCTTTAAAAAATAAAAAAAATATCTGCGAAATGAAGAAAAGTTCTTAACAAAAATATATTCTCGGATATTTCTCCTTGTGTACTTGCAAGACATCCAAGACAAGGCCTAGTAAATGGCGATGGTGGCTGAGAACATTCTCCCAATGCTAAATATTCAAATCAGTATGGAGACCGAGGCGCTGTCGTATTTCGTTTTGTTTTTTGTAGCTGCTAAACATTTGTCACAATGTCGACTCGCATCTGCCGGCGTTGGCAAATGGGAAGGAAAAGATTTTCCCAACAACTTAGCAATGGCGCATAATTCCATCGTCGAGTGTGAGTGCGTGTGAAATAATTTAAGGCTTCCATTTTATTTAAAGGGAAAATTGTTTTTGCCACAGTAATTTGTTTTCTATTCAAATTTTCCACCAGTGCGGGCCAAGGTGTGGACTTAGAGGACTCAGGCCTGCAGTAATTCCCTTTAAGTGCCGAAAATCAATGGCGAAAAGAAGCCGCTGAACGTTAGTCACTTTTTGGCCCAAAGGCAGATGAATGGGCCACCTTTTCCTTCCTCTTTTTTTGCGCCACCCACCAAGTACTCCAAGTGGCACCACTCGACTTTCCCAGCGCGAAGTGGCTTGCCGTTCGGAATTTTGCAACAAATGGCAAAATCGAAAAATCGAAATAGAAATTGAGAAAAAAAATCAAATTTCAAGTGCTAGTCGTGAGCTATTTGCATAATGCGACTGCTGCATGAATAAACCATGTCGAACCAGGCTCTCCCAATTCACGGTGTTTCCACTCCCCCGCTTTTCCGGTTTTTCCGCCGGCTTTTCCCTCTTCATTCCACTGTCTGTGGAAGTAAAACGTTTAAATCAAATCAGGCAAGGAATGTTTTTTATCCCGGCTAAAGCTGCAGACAGCAGAGGTTATGATGATGCCCACACATATATTTCGCCTTAAACCCATACGGAGAGAAAAAGGAACTCACAATTTGTGCAAAATAAATTGATTTCAAAAGCATACTAACAAAAGAAAAAAATGTTGTTCCTAAACCAATAGTTTCAAAATGTATTTAAATAAATGTTATTTTCGGTCCCTGAATTTCAGTTTTTGAACCTTTGCCATTTTCTCTGTGTATGCGATAAGGTCCCTAACGCTTGATTGAACATTTTTCGCCCAGAACAGCTGCAAAGTACCTTTCCATATCGCCGGCCGCTCATCCCCCGCCCTTACCGAGGACAGTTTATGTGGCTTTAAGGACAAAAGCGTCTGCCGATGGGCCTTTGCCCTCATAAGTATGCCATGAAAAATGTATAGCGGCGCGCATAAAAAAGCGGGCATAAAGGAGTATACCCTTTGGAAAACTACACACAGAACTGACAATGAATATCAAATGTCAATGACAGCCGCAGCGTGGAAACTATTCCGCAGGACGACCAGGACGACGACGGGCAGGACTCGGTCCAAATATGAAATAAATCACTGGACGGGTTATTGACACGTAAGCAAATATTTGCAGCCACCAAGGAAATGTCAACTTGTTCCCATCGACCGCTTTTCCTCCCCCCACTTCGCTTTTCCACCTTTGCCTGGGCAAACACGTCGGCATGCAAAGCTGGGGAAAAGGGAAAAGTCCCAAGAACTTTCCTCCGGAAAACTGGCAGCCGCCTGCTCGTCAAAACTGCGCTAGCATGTCGACAGCAAAGTCCACTTAATCCAAATTCTGTAAAAATTGTCAGCGCTGGGAAATGGGGAGCTGCTTTTCCTTCAACGTTGACTTTCCCGGCGATGGCGATAAGGACGGCAATGTCAACCGGCTGACGTGTGTGTGAGTGTGCGAGTGTGTGTGTAAGGACATTTCATTATGTGGGTGTGTGCTGTTTGCCTGGCATGCCATGTCATCAATTTCGCCTTGAATTTGTTTACCCGTTTGGCCTGCTGACTGTCATTCCTGCGGAGTTGTCGGAAAATTGTGGGGGGAAACTTTGGAAAATGAGCACAGATGAGGTGGCTATTTGCCGTAATCTTAGGTCGAGCAGTTTACGGCAAAGGAAGCGAAATAGTCTTGTCAATTGCTAATTAGGACGTTATGAGCCAAGGAAAAGTAGGTATTTCCAAAGGAAATTAAACTTGAGCAAAATAATTTATTTGCCTGTTTCGTTTATCAAAGGAAGTTAAAATCACATTTTAAAATGATATTGATATGCGAGATAAAATGTTGTTAATCATATCGAAAACTGTCTATTGATGTCCAAGAATATTTCGAAAAATATACGTTTTTGTGAGATTTTTATATAAAATTCAAAACAAAAATAGTTTTTTTTCCATGATTGCTTCTTGGAATTTTAATGAATTTTCTTAGAAAATTGTTTTAATTATTAGGTTAAAGAAAACCCAAGTTTACTAAAATGATAGGTGCAGAAATCTTAAGAATTTATTAAAGAATATATTGAAACTGTTAAAAAACTGTTCATTCAAGTTCTATAATATTTGGAAAAACCAATGTGAATGTGAGTGGAAAAATACAATTTCTTCTTTTTCCTTTGCTTAAGTCACATTGTGCGAAAGTAATATTAAACAGCTTCGCCAAGTTAAGACAACATTTTGTTCAAATACATATTCCGATCACACAACTAATGGCGAAAGGGAAGGCAAACATTTTTCAGGTTAACGACGCTCGCACAAAGTTCAAACAAAATCATCAGGGTCACGATGATGATGTCTTCTTGCCAACTCATCCCCTTTTCGCCTATTTCGGTGATGTCTGCATCGACCTGTCGTCAGTTCACGCATTTTCCTCCCCCTTCCCCTCGTAAAGTGTTCAATGCATGTCCTTAGACACACCCACACACACAGGTCTCCACTTCGCCATCCCTTGCACATCCTTCCACTCATCGCATCACTCTGCGTCCCCGCATTCCGCAGTTAAGTGATTGGTGAAATGTATTTGCATAATTTTTACAGATTTCTCAATGGCTGTCATGCATAATGCTCGGCAAAGGACCTGCCAGCCAGCGTTGCAATGATAGCCCAGGACCTGGAGCCGGGGATGCTTGGTTAGCCACCTTCTCCTTTCGTCCCTTTCCTCCCTTTCGTCCTTTTCCCGAGTTACCCGAGCAAACATGCCAGTTAAGCTTCTCCTTTGCCGATGGTGATGGAAGTTTTTGCATATGCGAATATTTTATGCAGATTTATGTCAACTTTTTTGGGCTACGTGTCCTGCATCCTGGCCACGTGCATTTATTGAATTAGTGTGTGCCGGTGAGCCTGCCTGCCAGTGTTGTAAACTGCCCTAAAATGTTGTAAATTTTTCGGGCATCAGCTTGTCCTGACACCGGGTGGAAACAGGGAGCGGGGGCGGCGACGGTGTTATAAGTAGAGAACAACACGGGCCCAACTGTCAGGCAAACAACGAAAAGTTGTTTGTGCCCTACTCAGAAGGAAGACTCCTCCCGGCCACCCACTGGCCACCACCTACCCACCCACACACGCATGTACGACAACAAACATTCGGATTTGTTGTTGCCGATGTCGCCTGTCGCCGAAGCCTGTTTCCTGTCGCGTTGCGACCTATTCCCCATTTCCCTGCCTCTTAGCTCTCCCTCCTGTGACCAACCACTGCCCATTTTCCTCGCATTTTCCCTCTATACCCTGTAACTTTTGGGGTACCAAAGGTATGCTTAGTTATAGGGATGGTTTATTTATCTAATGGTAACTCGTGAAAAATTCTTATAAACTCGCTCCTATAATCTACATAAACTTTGTTAAAATTTGTAAATATTATTAGAAATCAAAAGTGATATCTATAAATATAAAATGAAATAAAAACTGACCAAATTTACTGAGTACATTTTGTAAATAAAATAAAATATTAGGATCGGTATTATATATTGGTATGCCTGAACTTTTAAAAAGTAATGGGTATCCCCTTGCAATATTTCTTCTATATTTTTTTTTATAATGAAAAGAGAAAACTTATCTCCAACTTTATGATGATTTCCACAAAGGGAAGACCGAGGGAAAAGGCTGGAGTGGAAAAAAGACTTCAAGTTGGAGCTTGAGATTGAGAATGGGAATGAGAATGAGGACGGGGAAGAAGTTTTCCTTCTTCAAGTTGTCGCTGCGACTTCTTGTTTGTGTTGTGCGCTGCTGCTTTTCCTTTTCCATTTCCATTTCCTTTGTGTCCGTGTGTGAGTTTCCCCCTCAAGTCAGCCGAAGACTGAAGTGGGACAACACTTAATTTTGTGTAAGTACTCACTCAGCTCATTAACTGAGCCAAAAAGGAAACTGGGCCTCGTCTCGTCTCGCACCGGAAAATGCAAATACCGAATTCAAAAGCTCTGGCCCCCAGCGCAGGGGAAATTAAATTTAAGCACCGAAATGGACGAGCAAAAAAGCTGAGAAAGTGAGACAGGCACCCGGAAAAGCATGAGGAAAATGGATAAAGCAATTTACCAGCGGCTGTGGCGCATCTTCTTCTTCTGCTGGCCAAGTGGCAAAATGGGAATTACAGAGGAGACACAGGGGGAAGGGCTTTCCAATCCGTTTAGTTAGCGCCAAGTGGAGCCATCAATCAGGAGAACACACTCACGCACGCACGCACGCAATCTTTGCGAATTAGGCCGGGGTGTGGGGATTTTCCGGGCCTTTCCCGGGGGCCTTCCAGATGCGATCGTTGACCATAACTCAGCTTGACGCTCCCCGGCAGTTTGTGGTCAGCAACAAAGCCAGAAACTGCAGTTTCTGCCGCTTGAGTTATGGCCATAAAATGGCATTCAAAATTGCGGAAATGCCAAACCATGAATTTCTTTGTCGCAAATGAAAGGAAATTTTTTGGCAGCAAATTGCAGTCTTTCAACAATAAAATGGTCATGCCATTGATATTGAAACTATCACTAAATTTCACTCTTTTTTAGATTAATGGTCTGAGTAAGTTGAAAAGGAATAAAATGCCCGTTTCCTTGATTAAATTCGTAATAAAATTATTGAAATCAAATTCACATTTGCTGAAATGACAAGCATCAAATTTAGTAGAATCGGAAAACGTTAATTTTTGAATTATAAAATAGTCATAATCGAACGGTCACTTAATTTTACTGCTTAGATTAATGGTGCTCTAAATGATAGAAGGGTTTTTTTTTTTTAAAAGTTTGAACTGCCAAAAGCCTTGCCAATTAATTTAATTTGGAATTTATTTATATTAAGAATAAGGAATAAAATGAAGGAAGGCTTGTCAATAAATTTAATTTCGAATTTTTTAAATTAACGACTAAGGAATAAAATGCAATATTGCAGTTTAATTTAATATTTAGACCAATAACTTCACATCCGTACAAATAAGATGTGTGTCAAATAAGATGTCAAGTAAATTCACTTTGCCCTGGAGTAGCAAACAATTTCCGGAACTCGTTCTGCCAGATAAACGAGATGTGTCAGCTGAATAAATCCCAAAGACTTTGCTTGACATCACCTGTGCGACTTCCCACGCTGGCTGTCTTTTAGGATTCAGGTAACTGCATCCTGTGAATTTTCCTCCAGAAATATCCAATTGATATTATCAATACGAGTTTGCTAAGCCCAATAAATCCCAAAACGTCTTCTGGGATCTGTATTTTGTCACAGTTGAATATGAAATATTTCCTTAAAATATTGCCATTAAATTTGGGAAAATATTTTTGAGTTATAGATAAGTGAATTCAATTGAAGAATATTTAATAAAATATCTGTCGGCAACATAAGTGCATAAAAACTTTACAACGTTATCCTATTTCTTGGGTGTATATTTATTTTATATTTGTGGATCATTTGTCCAACTTTCAAACGTGAGAGTAAGATAAAACCACTTCAAATAATTACAATGCAGTCGGCAGTAGGCTGAAATTACAATATGGGAAGCCATCCGAAACACAAAAAAAAAAGAGAGCATCACAATATGAAAATATATGTAGATACCGAGACCGCAAAGCACACATAAATATGTATAAACAAACAAAACCACAATGGCGAAACAACATTTCACTTAAATTAGAAGCGAAAATGGCGGAAAAATAATTCAGAGGAAGTCCCCGTCTGGGAAGCAGAACCAGAACCACACGATTTCAGACAATAATATCTGTGTCAGCCGCAACAAAAACGGCAACAACAATGGGTAAAAGAGGGGGCGTGGCCGGGGGCATGCCCCCTCAACTCTCAACCCTCAACCCACTTCAACCCTTGGTGGCCAGGTAAATGGCGGCTAAGCGCCAGAACTCAAAAACTTAAATCTCCGTGTAATATTTTTCCATAAAACCGGAGGAGTTGGGCGAGGAGTTTTGGCCACATATTTAATGCTGCAAGTTGAACTGCTGCCTGGGAGGAGAGGCCAACCCAGCAGGTGCTGATAGAACTCATTCGAGTTGCAGGAAAAGTTGCACCGAGGACGAAGAGTTCGGAGGAGCGGGAGGAGCAGGAGCCACTGGAGTAACTGGAGCATGCAAAGCACATCCGAGTGGATGCAATGGGTCTCCGGGGAGCGAACGGAACGGCTATTGCACTGGTGCGACAGGTTTAAAGGGGTCAGCCGGCTGAACAATGCTTAAAACGGACCCAACTGGGCATTCGCTTTCTGGCCAGGAAGCGCTGGATAGAGGAGGGAGAGTCACCAGCAAAAGTTGCCCATTCAACCAATTAGCCAGAGATTATTTCATCGATTTTTGTTAACTCCCCAGGCAAACGGAAATGTCAGGAGGAAAAAGGGTTCCGAAATGGCAATCACCGGGAGAAATTATAATAAAAAACTGATTTAAATTATATATATAAAAAAAATTAAATATAAATATAGTAAGAATAAAGAAGGATTACAATGAAATATACAAATGCCAGTCCTTAAAAATAATTATCTTTCAAAATCCTAAACTTTATAAATTTATATCTTATTTTTTAAAATTTAGTTAGGGTTTATTATTATAATTTTTATTTTTGTTTGCTTAAATATCGTTAAATTTTGTATAGTGTTATATGCTCTCTCCATGTCCAGTGGAGGTGAGATATTTATATATTTTTCACTCTGCATAAGAATAGACAAAGCCACTTTTGCGTGCGCCCAAGACAAAGACAAAGCCAACGCAGCGGGGATTCCAAATCCAGCATCCACCATCCAGCTGGGACGCCGCCCGCTGCTCCGACTGGCTTTTGTGCGGTCCAGGATCCAGGTCCACAGGCACTGCATGTGTGATAAAAAAGGATAAGAGCAGGGAACCAACACCCCGACACCAGGACACCATGATACCATCCGCTGCCGAAGCCAAGACAATATGCTCACGGCTCCATGGATAACTTCGTGGTTTGACAAAGCGACGACGACGACGACGTCAGCGTTGCATGAAAAATGGCACTTGATAAGGTGCCCGAGGGTGTAGCTGTGGCACTAGGAGTACGGACTAAGGACGAAGGAGTCAGGAAGTGTGAAGCGGCGTGCATAACAAAATGGAGCAGCAGCCTCCGAGTCGGGCTGTGTGTGTTTGTGTGCGCTTGCTGCTGTTTTGGGAGCAGCGGAGTTGCATTTTGCCCCGCGGGCTGCCATTTGTCTACCCACGCGACTTCCTTTAACCCTCTTTTTCCCGCCGAGTAAATAGCAAAAGGCGCGTAAGGACCACCGCTTCTCCTTTCCCACTCCTGTGGCTCATGACCGTAAGTAAGTGGCTCTTGGTTAGTTCGTTTGCGTTGCCACTTCCGCATCACGAGCGCCGTTGTTGTGGCGAGTCCTAGTCATCCACCATCCACCGACTTGTCCTAATTTGGCCACGTTCCGTTTCCCAATTGGAGCTCAGAGCTGGATAAACAGCCATGGTGACCCCTTAATCGCCGTAATCAACCTAATGGATAATAGCCAGCGGAAGTCATAATTGTGCAACTGCAACTGTCACTCATAACTGTCAACGGGCATTACCGAAAGTCAGCGGATCGAATCTGGAGCAGCAGAAGGAGGTCCTTATTTATTGCCTTCAATCTGCAAATGGAATGTGCTCCTTTGTCTTTTCTGGGGGGATTTTGGTTTCCGTTATTGAATTATTAATACTTGCATTCAATGGTATTTTCTTTCAGGTGATTCGTAAAGCTTTTAACCTATCTGCATTTTGAATGCAAAGAGTCGTAGTACCTACAAATTAAAATTAAATACAAAAAAGTTATATTTAAAACAAAATATTTTAAATTGCATGATTTAATTTGAAAATATTTAAATAAAGGTATTAAATAGTAGATTCTGTAGCTGAACATCTTGTAATTCCTATCTTTGGCACTGAAGTATTTTCTTGAATTTCCCAAAGAACCCTAGCCAAAGTTCGATGCACGACCTTCGGGTGACAAAGTGGCACTGCAATTTGCAACATAATGTCACCATGAAGGCGCCTCCTCGCAGGATGCTCATTGTGTGTGATGGTCTAATCAAGGACAGCTGGCTAAAGGAAGCCATCTGGAGCTACTGGGTCTGGTTGTCCGTGTCCCGTGACTGCACTGCCAATCGCTGCAAATCAGCGCGGAATTACCTCATCGATGGGCCAAAGGGAGGGGATAGCTTTTCTGGGCCCTCAGCTGCGCACGTTGCAAATTAACTTAATGCGGGATTTTTCTAGGGGCTCAAGGAGGAGTTCGAGGAGCTGGGGGAACAGGACGCATCCTGGCAAGTTTGCTTGTCTGCTTCCGCTTGGCAAAAGTGTCCTTGAGTGCTGCTAATGCCGCTGCATTGGGAAGGAAACGGAAACTGCCGACGAGACAACTCACACACACACACTTAACGAACGGGCTAATGGCTGACTCCTAGCCTCCTTACTCCCTGGCACTTGGCAACTTTTAGCTTGTTAAGTTTTTAATAAAATAAGAGATTCCTTCCTTCGAGTGGCTGCACTTCATCTGGCCATAGATAACTTGCCGCATGAAAACATCAACAGCAATTGAAGCAGCAGCCCTTCTAGTCGGCGGATATTATAAATTTTCAATTTCATATCCTTGCTCTTGGCATTCTGACTTTCTGGCTTTCTGGCTTTCAGCCTTTTAGTCGGCGTCTTGGGCCCTTGGTTATTTTCGCAGCGCTCTAATGAGTTTTCCCTTATGCCGAAGCGCTTAAAATGAAAATATGTTTGCTTTGCGGTTCTGCATCCCTCGCATCCTCTTCACATATCCTCGAACAGTTGCGGTCAAAATAATAGGTGTGGGAACCATAAAAAATTTGTTTATTTTCAAGATATACAAAATTTAAAATGTATATGAATTCTTTTTTATTTTCACAGAAATTATAAACATATGGTTAAATCTAAAATCTATTGTTGTATTTTTTATTCGTTGCTACCAGTTTAACCGCTGCTGTTAAAGCTCCACACACAGCATTTCGATGCGAGGCTCCTGCTCAAGTACTTCGCCACTTTACTTCGTCCTTTTTTTGTGCGATCTGATGAGAGCGTATCCTTGAGTTCTTTTCTCAGATCCTTTTGTCTTCCCCCCAAAGGATGGGGAAGGTGCTGAGGCATGCCAGAAGCCGGGATAAATGCAAAAGGTACCGCCACCGACTGAAGTCTGGCCAGGAATGCGGAGGCGGTGGATTTATGTTCCATTCATTCTGCATATGCTGATTGCTATTTCCCCATTCTCGTTCTGCCCGGCTCTTTGTTGCCGCACTTTGCGAATTATGCCATCGATTTGGGTTGCCTTTGCCGACGTTTCAAGGATTTAAGATAGGATCAAGGATTTAAGATAGCCTTTTTTTAACAGCGAGCTTTATGAGACTTTACAGAATGGTTGTTTAAAGATCAAAAGTATAATAAAATACCCCTGAGCCCAAAGAATTGCATTCGTTTTTCCGCTCCTGTAATTTCAATAATGCAAATTGAAAATTGTGGCGAAAAAATTATCATATTGCATTGGCACGGCTTCCGCATTCCCATTTCATTTTCACTCTTCTTAGTGGGAGCTACGCAAGTTGTATTTAATTTAATTGCGCATAATTTGTATTTTTTACTGTTGACGTGACGGGTGACTGCATTTGATAAAGTCGGATGAGGGGGTGGCGAGTGGGTGGGTGGAATATGAATTACGGGAAAAAAGGAAAATGTCAGGCGCGCAAAAATGTCAACACGACATGCAACAACATGGACCGCAACAACTGAGACTGCAGCAACAATGGGGGAAAATATGCAACTGGTAGAAGGAAAGGCAGGTGGGCGGTGGTAAAAAGGGGGCGGAAAAAAGGTGGCCCTCTGCCACATGCTACAGTACATGGTTGTACGTAGTACAGTAGTTTTGCAGCTGCCGTTGACACAGATTTAAGACACACAGACACACACACTCTCACGCATATGCAAAAATGTGGCCATAAATAAGCGTTGCATACTTTTAAGCATGCATTAAATGAAATTGTGGGCGTGGCAGGATGGTGGGCTGGGTGGCCAGGAGGCCGACTTTAGTTTCATTTCAAGAGGCGGCTTTTAGACGATCCGAGTGCTGCCCCAAATCGATTTTGGATAGGCTATTACCGCACATATTGCACAGGCCACACTCGAGGGCGCTTATTTGGGGTGGGGTGGGGTGGCTCCCTGGCGCCCACGGAAGGGTTAAGCGAAGTGGGCCACCCAAATCGATGCGACTTATAGGTGGTTAAGTAATTCAGTCGGTGATAATGGTGCAGCATTAGCCTAGCTTGCTGGGACGATATATTCTCCAGTGGGAAGCGGAATCTGGAGGGCAATCATAATGAGGTCCTTACAAAATTAGTTGGTCGATTAATTGGGCTGGAAAAGTGTACTTTTCCGGGTTATACGCTTTCAAATTGAAGTTCAAAAGAAATAAGAGTAGTATAGCAAAGTTTTAAAGGCGAAGAAACTTTCTTATCCACAAGCTTATGATCTCTGGAAATAGCTGGAGAATTAGGTATACTTTGGTATGGAATTATTTACATAAAATATATTTTTTACTTGGGAATTTGTTGTGAAACTCTTCTGTATTCTGAAAACTTACTTTGTTACAAACCACAAAACAATAAAAAATGTAATTTGATTCAGATCGAAAATGGTTTACAAATAATTTGAAAATTATTCAACATCAACCTCTTTAAAAAAGGTTATGACTTTAGAACAACTTTTTAGCCTTAAAATATAAACATTAAAATCAATTTGGAAATTTTGCCAAAAAGCCAGCAGATTAAGGCATCTCCTTAGCTGAGGTTTCGACTCTAATTCCAACATTTTGGCCATCGTTTAATGGCAATTAGCAAGGCAAACGCAATTTGGCAGTGGAGTCCGAACAGTTTTCCCGGCAGTGCAGTGCCTCATTAGGACCGGTCACCCACTGAGCACTCCCCTAAGCCCCTCCTCCTCCTCCTCCTCCATCAACTGGGTTCTGCAGTGCATCTGCATCTCCATCTGCTGCCACTCGAGGCGTGCGAAAGTTGAATTTTAATTTAAATGTGACCAACTTTATGACTCCGGAATGAGTTCAACAGGAGAGCTCGAAAGGCTCGAGTTGAGGCAATGATGTTTGCACAAAAGTCCTCTGACCGAGGAGGAAAAATATCAACACACACAACTGGGAAACGGATGCAAATGATGTACTCACACACTCGTCGTCCTCCTCCGGCATTACTTAGCATAACGCATATTTCCGCTTGCTGATTTCGATTTAAATGCAGTTGTGCTCTTTTTATTGAATTTCATTTGAAAAATTTCCGCTATTCAATTGTAAATTGTAAAATGTGAATTGTAAATTCAGTGGAGCTTATTTTATAACCGAATAAATAAATATTTCTGTAGCTGCTGCTTCTGTTTCTGTTGGGGGCTTCGTGTAATCATAAATAAAAGCAAATTGTTTTGTGGCGATAAAAACACAGACAGATCTCTGCCGGAGCAAAAAAACTTGTTTATTTGCAGGACCCTCTCTGTGTATGTGTTTGTTTGTTTTGCGTTTAAAAGAAAATTTCTCTCATTGCCAGTTTGTTGTTTTTTTTTTCGCCTCTTTGTGGTGCGTAATGGGGCAGCTGGTGCTGGGGATTTGTGGACGGAGCAGGAGCAGAAGCAGGTCCTGGATCTTTATTAGAGCCAACCGGGTGCGGAACGTGCCACGGCAATCCGACAGGATATATGTAATAAGGATACGCTCGCCATTAACACAACGTCTTTTGAGGCAAATCCTCCGGCAAATAAAAATAAACACATAACACATAAACAGAGCACGAAGGACAAAGGACTAAGGAAGCCGATGAAGCTGGCAACGACGGCATTTCCTTATGCCTGCCATAATTTATACCCAAGAGTCCAAACCAAATAGAACAACACACACGGTTACACGAGGAATAATATTTGCATTTCTTTAGGCGATTTTAGACCCTAAAACGTAAACTTTGTAAACCCAATATTAATGCCAGTCTGTTTTTCTGAATTTAGTTTTAATTTTGTTTTTCTGAAAAATAAGAAAATCATCAAAACAATTTAATCAAGGAATCAAGACATTAGCAATAATTTTTATATTTTTAAAGATGGATTTTTTTTTTGTAATTTCCTTAATAAAAGTTTATTATATTTATATTTTATTTGTATTTAAATTTTATATAAGTAATGAAATAAATTCCTCTTCATACAACTTTATCGTTTTTAAATAAATATATTAAATATATATAGAATAATTTATTTTTTTTAGTGCAGAGAACACGAGACTCAGCAGCCCTTGATAGAACAATTAAAGTGAAATTGGTAGGCAGACCCACAGATACACGCGCCGAAAACAACGACAATGAGACGAACGACGGGGAATCGTATCCAGAACTCGTTTATGCCACAATAATAATTCGAGGACATTTGTATAAATTTGCTATTGCATTTTATTGGCTCGTCCTGTGAGTCATAATATTTGCATATGTGTGCGCTCGGCATACAAAATGTGCGTCTTTATGGCTGGTTGCGTATACGCAACGTGGCAAATGGGCAAATCAATGCAATCAGTTCGAGAAATTGACCAAATATTGTTGCTAAGACAAAGGCCTCTCGGAATTATGTACAATTATATAATGGATACATATACATATACACGCTGCCAACTTGATTCCATTTTCATTTTAGCCAGAAATGATTCTCCTTTTGCCTTTGCATTTGGCAGCCACAAATTATCATCAGCTGGCGGAGCTTTAAAGAAAACTGTTGACAATGCAGAGACAGCAGCGGGCACAACAGCAATTTCATTGACACACTTTTCCACATTTCTTCTCCGGCGGAAAAACAAGAGAAAATGTTGACTAGCAAAATCGATGGCCTGAAAAAGCCGGGGCGAGAATAAAGCAAAATAAAAACCGAAAGCAAAGTCGCAGTAAATCGCACAGAATTCGCCCTCCGCCCGCCGCCTTTTCCCCCATTTCCCCCTCGAAATCCCTCGAATCTGTGGCAGTTGTACATGTCATTTGGCTGCAGTTTTATTTGCTCGGCCATAATGCAAGTTTATGTTTATGGCCCTGCTCGGGGGTTCCCTGCAGCTGGAGCTGGGAGCCGGAGCCGGAGCCCCTGACTCTGGCCATTGAAGTTAGCTGATCTTGCACTCGACTAAGCGGAAAACACACAAAACCCAAAGCTCGGCGAAAAACAATAAATGGGCCAATGGCTGTGAAATTTCCAGAGCGAAGTCCGGCTTACCCTGAGATTCGAAAGTTCAAATGAAGGGAATTGATATAGAATAACACCACAAATTGTAATTTAATCAAAGAAATAGGTGGGTTTTGGAAATGAATTTTAAAGTTTCAAAAATAGGTGTCGAAAAGTATGCAATAATATATTTGTAGCCCACAAGGGAAATGAATTCATACAGGAAAACGACTATCCTTTATTTATTGCATACTTTTATGAAAGTTATCATATATAAATATTTCTCAATTTCTTCTATAAAGCCTAATTAAATTTTTAAAAATATGTTTAACAACACCACAATCTTCTCGCTTTCACTATGGCAATTGTACTGGTTTCCAAGCCTTTCTATCTAAAAGAAAGCCCAGCTAATACCCTTTCATCTCGGGGAACTCTCTCCCGCTGACCCTAATCGTTGGCACATGACGTCGCAGCGACTTTCACGATGCTGCAAACTGTTAAAAATAGATTTTGCCTGGCATTTTGCAGGCCAGACCCTGGCGGAGAAGTAAAATCGGGCTGCTGCTCCTGCTCCTGCCCAGACTCCCTTTCCGAAGTCAGGACCTGGACTTGGGCACGTTTCCCTTGCGCTGCCGAGCAATGAAATGTTCTAATGCCATTTGCAAGTGGAACGGAAGGAGCGAAGGGCATTTTCACAGGCTGGATGTTGGCTTTTCGGCTTGCAGACAGACGGGCGACATTTTTTCGTCGCTATTTCGCTACGAAATAAAAATGGAAAGTTGGCATAAAAAGTAAACAGCAGCTGGGCCGCGGGGGGAAGTGCTGCTGGAGGTAACTAAACGGAAAGCAAAAGCCAATGCTGCAAGAACTAAGGGAAGGGAAGGGAACGGAAAAGCCAGTAACTGCAGCTGGAGAATGGGGAGAAGTCACTAAATCAGGTCAGGGATTTGCTTGCCGAATGCTTCTCTCTGCAGTTTTCCTCTGTTTCTTGTTTTTTTTTGGTGTGGCTTTGTTTCGTTTTCTTTTGGCTTTTGCCTACTGTTTTCTTTTTTTTGGCGGCCCTAGGAAAAAGTGAAATTGAAATTACGTATACGCCGCGGTGGTCCCGATGCAGGAATTAATTTAATTACAGCCACGGCAGACGGCAAACAACAAATTGAACTGAAAAGCCGGCCAAATGAGTGCGTCACACATTCAAGTCTCTTTATGCTTTGTGTGTCACTGGAGCAGTCAGTTGGCAGCTGGCTAAATGGGGTTTTGGGTTGGCCACAAGGATGGGTGGCTGAGGCTGGGTTGTTTGCCCGACAACCGCAAGCTGCATTTTTAATTGCGCACACGTGCGAAGCAGCAGCCCCAGGAAAAGTAAAGAGGGGGCAGCTGAAGCTGGGAAAGCCGCCCGGAGGATGTGGCTGCTCTACTTGAACTCATTCGGCGTGGAAATTATGGCACGCTCAAGTTGATTTTGACAGGCAGCAGGCGCAAGTATTCCCAGCACAAAACTCAAACTCAAACACACGCACACACACACTGGCATACGCATCCTTGAATTCTGGAAAAGTTTTGCAAAAATGTTCGGCACGTTCGGAGGCCTCTAGACCGCAGATTCCTGATCCTCTCCAGAAATAAGTGCACAGCAATAAAATTTAACAATTTAACTGGAAAATATATTTCTAGGTTAGGATTTAGGGATCAAAGAATTTGCAGAGATTATTAAGATTGTTTTAAAATATATTTTTTTCTTATAAAAATATTAATATAAATAATATATAATATATATATAAAGATATATTTCTTTCTTTTATTTATTAAAATGGTAATATTTTAAATATTATATAAAGATAGATATTATATATTAAGAACTCTTTCTTAAGAGAATCAATATTCCATTTTAAATAAATTAAGAAATGTCTAATTATAGAAATCAATTTTTCTCCGTGTGGCAATAAGTGTCTAACTTGCAAATGGCAGAGCAGCAAATGGCTGCTCCTCCTGGGGCAGGCTCTTAATTGATATGCAATAAACATTGGCCACCGAACGGCTGGCTGGCAGAAAGGCAGGCGAATCGATGGAGGAGCTGGATGTTTGACTGACAGACAAAAGCTGGCAAAACTCCGACAAGTAAATCCGGGCAGGACTCCATTTTTGCCCGCACTTGCCACTTTCTCAGCTTCTGTTTTGTTTCCTTTCCGACGCTCCCGTTTCCGTTTCCGCTTGCCCTGCTCCCTGCTCCCTGCTCCCCTTCTCCCCTCCCTTCCCGTCCGCCTGTCAGGCATTCAAGTTTAATGCGCTTAGTTGGTCCGACTCCATCTGCGTTTCAGTTTCTGTTTTTGGCCTGGATCTGTGTGCTGTCTTACTTTGTTTCCCTGAATGCTCCTCCTGTTGGCCATTGTGTTACATTTAAGAAAATTGAATTACAATGTATTTTGGTAAATTTAGCAAAAAGCGTTGCCTTCTAATTGAGTCTGTGTGGTCGAGGCCCAAAACGCTTGAAATGTACGCAACGTGAATTGTATAACATGACCATTAGACCATAATTAAATGGCCATCTTCAGTTGCTCAAAGTGCTGATTTAGCTGGAAATTGTTTGCAGTTAAATACTTAGTAACAATGCCTCAATAATCAGCTTGTACTTAAAGTCTAAAGATCTCCTTGCAGATTTCTATCGACCACAAATTTACGCAGATGAAGACTTTGGCAAACAAAGAGTTTCAATTAAGATCTCTCAACTACTCATTTGTTATGCATTTACATAGACAATGAACTGTTGAGTGGGCTTAGAAATAACTAAATAGTGATTGAAAGTTTCCATTTGAAACACGTGAATTCCATCAACGAATTGGAATTCTTGTACAATTTTAGAATACTTTTTTATCATGATAAAATATGGAAAAATATTAATTTTAAATATTATAATATCATTTACTTACTCATTTTGTCTGACGCAACAATGCTATTGTATTGGCTGCCTTAATGTATTGGCTTTGGTTAAATTTTATCACGTATACGCCTAGTTTCGCATTGTTGGTTAGCACCAAAAAACTTAATGGTAATATAATTCACAGTTTAATTTGAAGTTTGCGTTTCGACTCGCGTTTCGAATGCTGAATTACACACAAAACAGACAAAGTAGGCAAAAATAAAATAGGATAGAATTTGTTATAACAGACAGGACACGCACACACACACAGCGAGACAAATGCCAGCTGCTGTTTTGAATGTAGTTGTGTTGTTGTATTCCCACGCTAGTACTAGAAATTTGTCGCTGCTTTTGATTGCCATTTAAATGTGCATATTTAATTTGTTTATTTATCGGATGGAGCAAGGAGATGGAGCTCAAAAGGAGAGAGAAAAACACGCAGCTGAAATGCAATTTAGGTTTTAATTTTAATTTATTTATGGCCATTTATTTAAATTCTACCGAAAATATTTGCAGTATACCATTTTTATTTGAACGCCATTTTGGCTTTTGTTGTGATAATTTATGCAAATTATTTTCGAATTTTCCAAGCCTGCTCTGCTCAATGGGGCAATTCGGCATTTTCCTCTGGCCGCCAGCTCAATAATTCATTATTGATTGGCAGAAGTTGTGTCGAATGGATAAACTTTGACTGAGCTCAGATGAATCGACAGAAATTGAATTAAATTTCAATGATAATTCGTGTTGCTTAACTGTTACATCTTTTTAAGTCCTGAAATTTATGTGGAAATTTTATCGGAAAATAAAATTGAAACAAAGACCATAAGAATAATTTTCCCAAATATTCGTTATTATTTATGCACACCTTTACCAAATTTAAATTACTAATATTAAATTAATATCTACCTCCTATCCGCATAATAACTCTTGCTTTGAATTAATCCGCCTTTGAGGCAAGGCATTTCCCCCTTCCCTTTCATTTTGCGTACGGAATTCGTATGCAATTAATAAATTGTTGTCTCGCTTCTACGGAATTTATGCATCGCAAAATTAATATTATCGCCGGAGAGTGTAAGTCCCGTTTGGCTACCAACAAAGAGATTAAAACAAAGCGGTTGATTAAATTTTTATGACTACAGTGTATTTATCCACTGTTGCGGCAATATCACTTTTCCACTAGTTATTAACTACTCTTGCTATGGGAAAGAAAAAGGCAATTAAAGAACAAGTAAGCGTGATACGAGGTTCTCGACTTTTAATTATCCTCTTCTCTCTGTGAAAAACTTCGAATAACTTTTTCAAGGGGAAAAAATTTGTTTTACTTTGTCACATTTTAATTAATGATTTTACAACTTATTGCAAGTTTCCAATAATTTTGTAAGTCTAATTAGGAAAATACTTTTGCTCAAAAAAAGAAAATAATTGTATTCCTTGAAATATAAAAGTACGTTCGTCGATTTATATTATTTCTATATATAGCTTTAAAAACTGCATATTTTAAATATATTTAAATAACATTAATTATTTAATCTATTTGAATTTATTTAATTGTTCTTCTTCAAGCTAATACTCCCTCCGTTCTCGATTGCCCTGTATAACACGTTTAACTGTCATTTTAATTAAAATAAAAACGTCCGCTCGAACAACTCCCGATTTGTTAATAAAAATGGCAGCTAATAATTGTATTAAGGTCGAGTTGCGGCTTTCGGGATGGACACGTTCCAGTGAACCGTTGCCCAATTTGAGTTTTGTTCAATTTAAAATAATTAAAATGCCGCATATAAGCCTAGGCGCAAATCCTTTTTCGAGATGCCGAACCTTTTTTGCAACCGCAAATATTATAATGTGCCCCGGATGCCCAACCGATTTTCGGTCGTCCTTCGGCCTTCCTAAATTTTTGGGCACTTGAGCGTTGCTAAGCAAGATTTATGAGCCGCCAGAGGGGGCGTGGCATTGCCATTGCCATGGCCTGTGCACTGGTTATTTATTTTTTGTTGGTATTTGCCAAGGTCTTTCGCTTTGTTTGCCATCTTTTGCGGCCTCCGAGAAGTTTTCCACTGGCCTTGCTCTTGTCTCCCCTCCAATGACCATTAGTTCTCATCTACGGGTTGTGGCATTTAAATAATTTAAAACATTTGAACGTTTTGGGGCAATTTGGTTAATGGCCTGTGCCTGCGAAGCAAAGGGTTCGAAGGGTTGGGAGTCCCCAAGCGAGCTCGTAAATAACGCCAAACGAACGATAACGACTGGGCTGCCTCAGCTGCCTAATGTGCACGATCAGAGATAAATCCGGGAAATGGGATAAATAAGCTAGCAAAAAACTAAGCTTAAAGACTTCGGCAGCTTTAAGGACCTGTGACGCAGGTCCCTGCAACGCTCGCTTATGTGGCGCACTAGTTCAAGGACTCGTCCAACTAGCTCCAACCCAATTACGCAAAAAAGTACACAAGCACACTTTTAAACAAAACCCGGTACACACAGGGGAAAAAGTACAATTTTTCGTACTTTAAGATTGATAAAACTTAAGATAGCGACTGAAATATTTGATTTAAAAATCGTAATAACTATAGAACTTAAATCTTTCAGTTTTCGTTGTAAATGTAAAATATTTGAATAATATTCAGAACATTTTATAAAGTTTTGAGGATATTTTAAGGGGTTTTCCCCTGTGTAGGAGCGTGAAATAAATGGCATCCAACCTGCCCTGGCAACCTTTAACCCTAAAAATGCGACCCGACCTAGAAATGTGTGTTTGCTCGCTTTGGCCTCGCCATTTGCCATACGGCATATGGGGCATGGGCCATGGGCTATGGGGTATCCTTTTTTGCACAAAGCTAGCGTGCCATGAATTTTTGTTTATGCTTGCGGGCAGAAGATAAACACTGCCACACTCACACTCACGCACACACACGTAATATGTGCCAATGCCAAATGATAACGTGGGGTGCACACACACACACAGTCACATACATATCCCGACTGACGACTGTCGACTGACAACGACATAACCACAAGCAGATAGCGCAGCTTATGCAAACGTTCAAGGACACCGCTGCAGCGATGTGTTGGTGCGAGGCTTTCAGGCTTTCAAAGTGGCGCCTGCAGGTTATGCAACACTTTTGTGTTTGCCTTGTCTGTGTGTGTGCGTTCCTTTCAGTTGGCCCAAAACTCGGGGCCTGGCTTTAATTGCTGGCAATTTGTCTGGCTAATTTGCCAAATTTGACACCTCAGCGAGCGCGCACACACTTACAAATTAATGACGTCAAAAATACAACTCTCGCTCTCTTTTCCTCTTGCTCTTCGGTTAGCCTTCTCTGTGTGAGTGTGCGTGTCAGCAGCTGCTGTGTGTGTGTGCGTGCTGTTTTCACTTTCACTTTCATTGATTTTCAAGCATCGCAACCAATGCTGGTCACTCACTGCAATTTCCACTGATTAATAGCAGATTTTTCACACAATTTATTGGCCAACTTTTCGCGGCAAATACATATAGATTTTCTTTTATTTTCTATTATTATTTTTTTCTATTTTTTACTGAACACTTTCTCTGGTTTTTCTCGGTCGCGTGGCTTCTTTGCGTGGCATCCGTTGGTCCGCTGACAGGGCAGCCCGCAATTTTCCACGTCGAACTGCGCTCGCTGCCAAAACTGAACTGAGCTTCTGCCAAAAGCGTTGCCATGGCCAAAGTAGCAGCAGCAGCATTTTGTCGAGCTGAAACTGGCTTCGAAATACTGGTAACAGTTCTGCAGTTGGCGGCGCATGCGCTTTCCGCCATTCCGATTTTCCCTCTTCCGCTCTTCCCCCCTTTTTACGTCACGGCTCGCATCACACTGTTGCGTCCTGTTTTTCACTCTCTTGGCAGATTTGTTTACATTGTTTGAGGGTATTTTCCTATTTTCGTGCTGCCATCTATAAATAAAGTTACGCATACGCCACGTGGGCTCGTCGAGCGAGGTGAGAAGCCATCAATCGCGTGATTGATTGCGGACATCTATTTTAGGCGTTAATAAGAATTTTATCTGAAGTTTATATTACAAGCAGGAATCTATTTCTGGTCAAATTAACGTGTAAAAAAAATTATTAACAGAAAATATATACTTAAGATAATGAAAGATTTTCCCTTTTTGTGCTTAGTGGCCAATCAAAAATATAAATTTTTTCTAAAATTAAATAAAACAAGAGAGAACGCTATAGTCGGGTGCCCCGACAATCAGATACCCGTTACTCAGGTAAAGGGAGTGCGAGGGAGATGGAGATAGAAATTTGAACACGCATAACTTTTTAACGAATGGTCCGATTTGAAAAATTTCTTCTACATTTCGATAGGTATTGATAAACACAATAAAACTGCATTTTTACTTTTCCGAAATATTGAAATTTTTAAAATCGTATATAAGCGATTGTGGGCGTTAGAGGGGGCGTGTCACCTTTTTGAAACAAACTTGCGCTGCGTAGGAACTCCTAGAATCTGTATGCAAAATGCCAATCTTCTAGCTTTTATAGTTTCCGAGATCTCAGCGTTCATACGGACAGACGGACAGACAGACAGACAGACAGACAGACAGACAGACAGACAGACGGACAGACGGACAGACGGACATGGCTAGATCGACTCGGCTAGTGATCCTGATCAAGAATATATATACTTTATGGGGTCGGAAACGCTTCCTTCTAGCTGTTACATACTTTTGCACGAATACAATATACCCTTTTACTCTACGAGTAACGGGTATAATAAAAAACAAGAGAGAACGCTATAGTCGGGTGCCCCGACAATCAGATACCCGTTACTCAGGTAAAGGGAGAGCGAGGGAGATGGAGATAGAAACTTTGAACACGAATAACTTTTTAACGAATGGTCCGATTTGAAAAATTTCTTCTACATTTCGATAGGTATTGATAAACACAATAAAACTGCATTTTTACTTTTCCGAAATATTGAAATTTTTAAAATCGTATATAAGCGATTGTGGGCGTTAGAGGGGGCGTGGCACCCTTTTGAAACAAACTTGCGCTGCGTAGGAACTCCAAGAATCTTCATGCCAAATACCAATCGTCTAGCTTTTATAGTTTCCGAGATCTCAGCGTTCATACAGACAGACGGACAGACAGACAGACAGACGGACAGACGGACAGACGGACATGGCTAGATCGACTCGGCTAGTGATCCTGATCAAGAATATATATACTTTATGGGGTCGGAAACGCTTCCTTCTAGCTGTTACATACTTTTGCACGAATACAATATACCCTTTTACTCTACGAGTAACGGGTATAATTACTTTTCGACATTCTTGTATCCAATAAATTTGATTTTCCCGAGAACGTTTAGCGGCCACAAGAAAATTTCTAAAGGACCTCAAATTACTAGTTGTCCACGTGTCGAGCAAATTACTTTCCACAACTCAATTTGAAGGCCACAAATGCCCCAAAGAATAACTCGAACATGTTTTCTTTTGTCAGTATATGTGCGCTTTTGGGTTAGCAATTTTCACGCTGATTGGTTTCCAGTCATTTTTCGTTGTTGCCTTCGCCTTTCATTTATTTTGTTCTTCGCCCAGAAATACAAAAAGTCAACGAGCCAAAGCCAAATGTCAACCACCCCCCACTTTCGCCCGCATCCCATCAAGGACCTTCGGAATTTAATAATGAAATAGCCCCGTCGTCCTTGGCCTGCGAACCATTTTCAATTTTCCACTTTCGGCGTTTGGCGTTTGGCCTTCGCGCGAAAATGCGTTTGATAAATTTCCCAACGAAATCGAAACAGGTCAAACTTTATTTATCCCACGCTCGGTCACGAACTCGCTACGCAGTTGCAATTACTGCATCAAAGAATCATTTGCAATAACTAATTAAAAGTTTTTCCTAGGCGGATAATTTCATTTCGCTGCTAACTTTTTTCTGTCGCAATCGATTACATTCCCCCTCCGTTACCCCCCTTTTAGCCATGAAGCTCGATGTGGGCCATAAATAACAACAAGTTAGGCACTTTCCCTATTAGGGGCGTGGCATGTTGTGTGGGCGTCCCTTGGGGAAGGGCAGAAAGTTAAGGCTGAGACAAAGTCGAAAGCTGGAAAAGGGATGAGGATGCTAAGGATATCGAGCCGGGGGCCTGGCTGCGATTTTTATCAATGAACGATGGGCGACGGGACACAGTTATTATGCGAAATCAGTGGGCGTCTGCTGTCCATGTTTGTCCTTGCGTGAGAAGATTGTTGCTGCTGTCGATGAGATGAGTGTCATTTAACCAGGGATATTGGCTTGGTTTTCTTGAAAGTCTAGATTGGAGGTAGATTAAATACTCTGAGAAAAAGTTTAGCTAGCTAATAAAAAAAATGGTGCCTTAAAAATAAATCTCTCCCTGTAGTTTTTGAGTGTGACAAACAATTAATTAAAAATTGTTTTAATTTATAAACTCAATAATTGCAATAATAATTTATTTATTCAATAATTATTTATTCTTTTATTAATATTTATATTCCTTAATATTTTGTTTTTTCAAGTGAAATAATTTTTAAAATTTGTTTTCATGTTTTTTAAATCAGATTTTCTTCCAATTTACACGCTTCTGATAAACTTGGCTGTAAAGAGAGGTGAAATTGGCCTTAGCAAGGTTGTTAAACCTATTGGAAGAGCCTTGCCTGTGTCAGGCTGAAATCAATTACGTTCTATTCAAGGGTATGGATGAAATTGTGACTTAAAATCAGGCATGGAATTTCATTCAGCGAGGCTTTAGTGGGTTTTAATTTCTCCTCCCTTCAGATCTCTCATATCTCTGGCCTGTCTGCCCGCCTGCCACTCAGCTGGCGGCCATATCGTCCTCAATTGAGGGCCAGTCGAGTGGAGATACTGGCTGCGCTGGAACTTTTACGACATCGGCATCGAGTACCCGGCTAATCATAACCGATAATGGCCAGGGGGCGGATTTTCGTGCATTCAACTATCTAACCGGCAGTTGGCAAGTTTTTTTTGCTTTTTTGGCGGGTGTTGAGCGTTTGCTGCTCATTAGGGCGAAACTGTTGCAAGACTTTTAGTCCTGGCGAACTTGCTCTTTATGTGTGTGTGTGTGCCCGGCGCACTTACACTTAATTGAATCCTGCGGGCGTGGTGGATGGTTGGGTGGAAGGATCCTAGTCGGTGGGTGGCTGGGCTGGGATGGGTGGATGGTGGTGAGCCCCTGAGGCATGCGGCATGCCAAAGCGTTTAGCAACCAAATACGCTTTCCTCCCGATTTGCCCCTGCCTTTGCTGTTGTTAGAGCTCACATCCTGCCGCCGGCGCATCCTCGTTCTCATCCTCAATCTCGTTTCCATCGGCATTCACATGCACATCCCAACCTCATTTTCATCCTCATCTTCATCCAGTGAACCAGGGAAGAAGGAAAGGAGCCACTGAGCGAGGAAGCGAGCGGCGCTAATTCAATTAGCAAGTTCAGCGCCAAAGCGGCAAATGGCTCGTTAAACACGCTGTGTTTTTGTTTCCCCCGCATCCCCGCACTTCACCCTTGCTTAAGTGCACTCAGAAAATATCTGTTAATCTACTTTGGAAATTCATCTTCAATTTTATATTAATGCCTAAACATAATGTATTATTATGCGCGGATCCACGTGGGGTGATAGGGGTGATAGATCCCCCCACCCACTCGAGTGAAAAATGAAACGTATTTGTGTATTCAAAAAGTATGAAAAAAAAATTTATTTTTCTATTTTTTATTGCAATTTATAATACAAAAAAATATATGGAAATAAAGTTACACCTCATTGACTCTCATTTAAAGGAATATTTCAATAAGAAAGTAATTAAATTTATTAAATAAATATAATATACTTAAATATTGTATAATCAATTTAATTCCAATAACTTTGGGAAAATACAAATTTCTAAGAATAAACTCATTCCTACACTTTTATAACTTATATAAAAGTCCACGATTTACCCTTTTATTTCTTTGAATTATTAAAATCTTATTTAATTAAAGTTTTTGCCAGTTTTCTCCAAGTGTATTACTTTACATTCAGCATTTGGCGGCGCTCGTCGTCTCCTGGCGTTGGGTTTTGTCCTCCTGCTTAATGCCACTTCACTTGTGTTTGCTCCTTTTTATACCCGTTACTCGTAGAGTAAAAGGGTATATTGTATTCGTGCAAAAGTATGTAACAGCTAGAAGGAAGCGTTTCCGACCCCATAAAGTATATATATTCTTGATCAGGATTGTTGGGGCGGGGGTGGCTTGATTGAAGTAGTTGCTGAGTCCCAGGAAAAACGGTGGAAACCCGCGTAGAAATTATAATCGAAAACACGGGAGAACTTTCGGGGTTTTGCGCGACGTGCGGCTGTTTATTTGACACTTGAAAATAGAACTAACTACATGAATCTAAGCTTAGTGGCTCCAGAGCGGAGCGGAGAGTTGGAGAGGGAGAGCGAAGGGCAGTGCGAGCGAGCGAGATGTGGAGATCTGGAGAAAACTGCCGCTCGACACTGCCTCCAGAAATTAAACGCCTTTTTGGCGTGAACATTCTCCCCCCCCTTGCGAGGACCTCCGTAGCAAGAACCTCAGGATAGTAGGCTCAGGTACATGATTGAAGCGAAGATCGGTGGTCCATGTGTAGCAGCGTGTGGTGGTCCTTTCCACACTTGTGGCAGTGGTCATCACTGCGGCATGAGTCCTCGGAATGATCGTGGGCCAAGCAATTGGAGCAGTACTTGTGGATACGTACTTCCTGGAGCCGTTTCTCAGCACTAAGCCGCAGAAAACGATGGCATTTCCGTAGTGGATGGATCTTATGGCAGACTCGGCATTGGTAGGATTTAATACCTCGGGAACGTCTGCCATCCAAGGCGGGATATGGAACCCAATAGTCGGAATTCTTTGTAGGAAGGACCCTTACAATCGGGTCCGGATCGGAAATTCTATTAGTCCCACACGCGTTGGAAACACGCGCTGAGAAGGACGAAATTCTGTATGGGATTGAGGCGGACACTGGCCCTGGAGGTTTGGATGGAATCGAAGTCAATGGAGAATTGTTGCTTGGATGCAACAGCGTATGATGCCGACTTTGGCAAGTGAAACAATTTTGGACGCTTGTGCAATCCTGGAACTGGTGGTTGCTCGCAAAGCAATTGGAGCACAACTGTTTTTTTTGGATATAGTCTGAACGATCATCCACCGTTAATTGTAGGAAGCGTGGACATATACGCACGGGATGGTTCTTCTTGGAACATAGATCGCAAACATTGGGTATCGGAACTACCCTTGTAGTGAAGGACTTTATTTTTGGAAGTTCTGCCAATCGAGCTGTGGCTTTGGACGGAACTTGGAGTGAGCTAGCAGACCGGATACTATCGACGGCCTCTAGGGTTCGGTGGCGTTCAGTCAAGAAAGAATCAAGCTCTCGCCAAGTTGGAAGCTCGGCTTTATTTTTAATGGATTGCTCCCATAATGAGAGCGTGAGCTTTGGTAGCTTCGTTGAGCACATGTAGACGAGGATAGGGTCCCAATTCTCAATATTTATGCCGGATACTTGTAAGGACGTTAGGCAAGCTTGAACGGTGTTTTGAAGTTCCTTCAAGGCATCTCCAGATTCTTGTGCTATAGACTGCACATTGAAAAGAGTTTTCAGGTTGCTGTTCACCTGGAATCGCTTATTTTCGAAACGCTCAGTTAGATTTGTCCAAGCTGAGCGGAAGCCATCATTGGTGAGTGGGGATTTTGAAACTATGGAATTAGCTTCGCCACTTGTTTTTGAATTTAAATGAAATAATTTTTCAACGGGCGTTAGACTCGGATTGTCTATATATATCGCCGTGAAAAGGTCCCGGAAAGTAGGCCAGCGAAGGTAGTCGCCCGAAAAAACCTCTGTGTCGATAGGAGGGAGTCGACAGCCATAAGATAATACACTTTGGGACGGAGTTACTGGAGCTTGAGATTTTTGGGAGGAGCCCTGTTGGATTTCGATTTGCCCGAGGATCTGAGCGGCGACCCTTTCGTATACATCGTACGTTATATTGTATTTCGCCTTGAGCATAGATTTCGTATCTGCGGCACTATCGCCTGCAGCCAAAATGCAATCGGAGCATATGTCATATGATTCCTTGACCTTTTGCCACAAGGAACTGACATGCTCCCTACGGATTTTGAGGACGGATAAGGTAGGGGTGGATGCACCCGGTACAGTAATGATAGCTTCAAAATGGATCAGAGTGTCAGCTGTGACAATAAATTTATTTAAAGCGGATTTTGCTTGGGATGCCATGTCAAATAATAACTATTTATAGAGGTGGGTAAAAAAATTAATAAACAATTTGGAATTTAGGAACCAATTGAAAAGTCCGTAAGGATATACGGTCACACTGGAGTGTACTGTGGAGGTTTTATGGAACCGTAATATAAATTTTTAGAAATAATTTCGACAGAAAATATTTAAGGTGGGCGCAAAAATATTAATTAAAATATTTAATGGAGACCAGACTAGTATAATATGGTCACACTGACACTCGTGGAAGCGTATATTAATTTTGGAACTTTATTAGTAATTTTGAATTTTTGGTTAAATATATTTGAAAAAATAATATATTTTAATTTTCTGAATATCCTTGAACCACGGTGCGGTTCGGAATGTGTGTAAGTACGTTATGTCTATACGTGTGTATGTATGTACGAACAGCGGGACAGGGTAAGGGCACCGATTGCGGGAGTTTTGGAGACGAATAACGGAATGGCGTTGAAAAGCAAAATATGTTTGCGGGAATTTCTCAAAATTGAAACAATTAGCTCAAAATGTAAGTAGATAGAGTGGACTGTATTTTTTGAATATTTATGCAAAAATATATGCACGCAGCAGGAAACACAGTAAAAACACAAAAGCTGCCAGTTTTGGCGGATCACTTTTATTTTGAAATATTCACTGTGGCTGGATTATATATTTTTTATACAAGGAAAAATTTAGTTTATAGACCACGAATATATATTTTAAAAAATAGGATATATGTATTATGTTTGTGTTATTAGGGTCTTGGAATTTATGTAGCAGTGCAGAGTAGTAGAAGTGGACTGTATTAGAAAATGTATGTAAAAATATATACACGCAGCTGGAACACAGTAAAAAATGAAGAGTGCATTTTTTGCGGAACAATTTGAAGAATAGGAAACTTTTACTGTGGCTGGGTAATATTTTACACACACTTCGAGTTTTTAAGAATATATATTTATTTGTAACTTAAATAAATTATCTTTGCGGATTTGCAAACTTTTTTATAGCAACGGAATTATTTGGAGTGTACGGAATATGGGCACAAAGGAATTGCGATATATTGGAATATATATATTAAATGCCGTTGCGTCGGATTAAAATCTCTTTTGGATTTAGACAAGAAATCATACAACAAGTTGAACGAAATGGGGTTCGAACAACTGGCTGTATGACCGGCAAATAATAGGAATTGGAAATGGAACTTAGCTGAAGCGGTTCAAGCCACCGTAGGCGCTGGAGAAAATCCAGGAAAATTCCAGGAGAGGAAAAAATCCAAAATTTGAAGTCTGGCTCGACTGGACCAAGTGTTGGGGCGGGGGTGGCTTGATTGAAGTAGTTGCTGAGTCCCAGGAAAAACGGTGGAAACCCGCGTAGAAATTATAATCGAAAACACGGGAGAACTTTCGGGGTTTTGCGCGACGTGCGGCTGTTTATTTGACACTTGAAAATAGAACTAACTACATGAATCTAAGCTTAGTGGCTCCAGAGCGGAGCGGAGAGTTGGAGAGGGAGAGCGAAGGGCAGTGCGAGCGAGCGAGATGTGGAGATCTGGAGAAAACTGCCGCTCGACACTGCCTCCAGAAATTAAACGCCTTTTTGGCGTGAACAAGGATCACTAGCCGAGTCGATCTAGCCATGTCCGTCTGTCCGTCTGTCTGTCCGTCTGTCTGTCCGTCTGTCTGTCTGTATGAACGCTGAGATCTCGGAAACTATAAAAGCTAGAAGATTGGCATTTTGCCTGCAGATTCTAGGAGTTCCTACGCAGCGCAAGTTTGTTTCAAAAAGGTGCCACGCCCCCTCTAACGCCCACAATCGCTTATATACGATTTTAAAAATTTCAATATTTCGGAAAAGTAAAAATGCAGTTTTATTGTGTTTATCAATACCTATCGAAATGTAGAAGAAATTTTTCAAATCGGACCATTCGTTAAAAAGTTATGCGTGTTCAAAGTTTCTATCTCCATCTCCCTCGCACTCCCTTTACCTGAGTAACGGGTATCTGATTGTCGGGGCACCCGACTATAGCGTTCTCTCTTGTTTAAACATGTTTTATTACATTTTTTTCGCTAGCTGGCGCCGTTTTCATGGCACCGGAAGTTGCCACACACACACACCTCAGCTATACCCAAAGTGTGTGGCAAAATGAGCAATGAGCAAATGAGCAAAATGTTATAAATTGCCAAAAGTCCGCTTTAGCGATCCCCGAGCTTTTCTTTGTTCGCAGCGGTTTTTTGTTTCCCCTGTTTGGTTTGCAGATAATGCACGGGAAAATCTTGTTCACTCTGCTCACTGACCAAATGTGTGGTCCTGGGTTCAACTCCAACTCCGACTGCCTTCCGTTCAGGATAATTATGAGCTATGTGTGGAATGCCCTGGCCGCAGTCTTACCTACGTTTAATTTATGCACAAATAGCCGGAGCAAATTATTCGCTTTGTTCCGCAAATGTTTTTCGAGTGAATTGTGTTTGGTCAGGAAGAGCGGGGCGGAAAAAGTGGGAAACTTTCGCCAGCGTTTCATCTTCCACTCCAATATCTATGGAGATTAACGAGAGTGTGGTGGTGGTGGTGGCTTTCCTTTTCCACACATTTTCCCCCGCCCTTTCATTCCGACCATAATCGCCTTTTCTTGCCAGTGGCCGGCATATGCCCATCGTTAGCTGGATATCCTGGCTGTCTGGCTTTGGGTCGCCGGACCAGCAAACTGGTTACCGATTCCCCAATCCGTTTGCCCTTTGCTGGAATTTTCCTTTTTGCTTTTCACACATTTAGTTGGGTTTCAGTTTTCGCCCCGACCCATTTTTTTTCAGCAGTCACCGCTTTTTTTCAGCAGCTGCAGCAACAAAAGTCCATTATCCTTTTCGGCGTTATCGGTAATCAATTTCAGTGGACCATCGGAGTGGCGGAAAAAAGTTTCGGCCCTCTAGTAGCGAGGGACCAACAAAAGCGGTAGTTTCGAAAGTAACAACAACAATAACAGTTGTTAGTTTTGAAATATGCACGACCACCCAATCGCCCAATCGCCACCCACCCACATGGAGCCTAACAAAAGCTTTTGAAGTGCTGTTTGCTGTTGCAGCTGTATTTCCATCACCCATGACCTACACTCGAAACTGTTATATTCAGTTTCCACGCAATTAGTGAAATTTATAACAAGACTCTATACCAGCGGTCGGCAGCGCCCTATTAAGTGAGCATAGGGTTTTGTTCTGCCCAGCCGCTGCTCGCTCACGTATACTGTAGAACAGCGTTCTGCACACACACTCTGATGATCTGCCCAGTGCAATTTACTCATACAAATATTAAACAAAACGTTATTGTATGTGTGTGCCGACCGCTGCTCTATACCTTTCATTGGAATTTTAAAAATGATTTATAGCACTAATTTCTCTTAATGATTTAAATCAGCTTTCCAGTTCCATTTGTTTTGGATACAAATATTTACAATCCATATAAGTACCTTACAAATAAGTTTACCACAGAAGCAGGCTTCACTTAAAAATAATTTGAATAATAATAAGAATAATTTGAATGATAACAACATCCGTAACTCGTAGCGTAAAAGGGTATAGTGTCTTCGTGCAAAAGTATGTATCAGGTAGATGAAAGCGTTTCCGACCCTATAAAGTATATATATTCTTGATCAGGATCACTAGCGGAGTCGATCTAGCTATGTCCGTCTGTCTGTCTGTCTGAAAGAACGCTAAGATCTCGGAAACTACAAAAGCTAGAAATTTGGCATTAACAACACAAATTCTTGGGTCTAAATGACATTTTGTTGTGTTTATTAATACCTTTAAAAATGTGTAACACATTTTAAAAATCGGAAAATCCATTAAAAAGTTATGAGCAAAAAAATAAACAGCCACTAGATGGCGCTAGTAGCTTTGACGCATATATTCATCTCACTTGCACTCCCTTAGCTGAGTAACGGGTAGATACTAATAGTAGTACTCGACTATAGTCTTCTCTTGTTTTTTTGGTTTTTGTATTAGAAATAACATAATTTATTTTGGGTACCAAATAAACAATTTTGTATTTAATTAATATAAATTATTTCTTTGTAAATATTTATATTTCAACGCATTTTTTTTTTTTGGGTGCATGAGCGAATTTTGCGAGCGCATTTTGCACTGCAATTTCAGTCGCCCCCGACGAATAATTCAATTGCAATGTGGGGCAATTTTCGTTGTTGCTGCCGCTCGGTGGCGTTGCTGCTGTTGGCCAGTCACTTACATAGTTGTCGAGTTGTTGAAAGTTTGATTTTTTCTCCCCCCATACCAGCTTTTTGCCATTGCCGTTGATGTTGCACTCGCAATTGGCTACAAATTGGCTTGTCGAATTAGGAGGGTGGGCTGAAAATGGGGGAGGCTAAATCAGGACTCAGCCTTGCGCTAGATTTCAGCAGCAAGTGGCTCCTAATTGAATGCGGACAGCTGCAGGAGCAGCCGAGGGATCTGCTCTCGCAAATATAATTACGTTCTCCATACACTCGTTCGTAGGTACATATTTCTCCTTCTGCTCGTCAGATGAATTATGCAGATGCCTCTGCCGCTGCTGCTCCTTTTGTCTGCCTGTTCATTTCACTGCAGTCCTTTATCCTGGGCGAAGAGGATCCGAAAGGCGGCGCCGGGGATAAGTGAAACTGTAGCTGCCTCTCCTCCTCTCTTGCCCCTGTGAAAAGCGCTTTTCAATTTGGCGGCTTGCCTCAACACAACTCGAACCATCTGAAATGGGCTCTCGGTTCGGCTTTCACTTTTCAATTAATTCTTGTGGCGGCCGCGCTGTGGTATTTTATGTAAGCGCTCCCCGGTTGCCATTTCAATGCCCTGAGGTTTGCCAAATGGGTTGGTTGGTTTGATTAGAAGGCAGGGAAATTATTAAGATGACTTTTTCGATGTTTTGAATTTTAGTTAAAGTGATTAAATATATATTTATTTATTTGTATACCCTTTAGCAGGGAAAATAATAAAAGTACTTTTTCATTTTTTTTTAATTTTAGTTGAGGTGATTAGATAAATTCTTATTTTAAAGACAAATAATATAATTTCTCGGAAATATTTCCTTCTTATTATTATACCATATGTTGTGGTTATAAAATCTACTATTTATCTGTATAATAAGGTTTTTTATTTCTTCCCCATATTTCCATAACTAGTTTTGAATATTAATAATCTCGTTTAATTTCCGGAATATTCTCTTAACATTTTTTTAGGATGTTACCTATTCAGCAAGGGGCCAAAACATCAGGCTCTCCAGATGCCCCACCATTATTTTTGGCTCCGGCTTTTTTATGTGGGTCAGTGCGGAATTTGGCTGCTGCTCAGGGAGGCTGCCAAGCCACGTGACTATTTGGAACAATTGCAGGAGGCAGTGTCCCGGGATGGAAAATCTGGCCGAAACCCACGGCAACAATGTGGGGCGAGTGTGTCGATTAGCCAAATTGAAAATGACAAGCTGGGAGCGAAAAAGAAGCGCCCGAAACTGGGCCAGGGAGCAGCTTCAGCTTATTATGCTGAAGATGATGCAGTGGGGCTGTGGGTTGTGGGTGCATGCCCACTGGGAAGTGGGTCAACTGTTTAGCGAGTGACTGCCAATAAGAGCGCATTGTGGGGTCGAGAGCAAAAAAAACAAGAGAGAACGCTATAGTCGGGTGCCCCGACAATCAGATACCCGTTACTCAGGTAAAGGGAGTGCGAGGGAGATGGAGATAGAAATTTGAACACGCATAACTTTTTAACGAATGGTCCGATTTGAAAAATTTCTTCTACATTTCGATAGGTATTGATAAACACAATAAAACTGCATTTTTACTTTTCCGAAATATTGAAATTTTTAAAATCGTATATAAGCGATTGTGGGCGTTAGAGGGGGCGTGTCACCTTTTTGAAACAAACTTGCGCTGCGTAGGGACTCCTAGAATCTGTATGCAAAATGCCAATCTTCTAGCTTTTATAGTTTCCGAGATCTCAGCGTTCATACGGACAGACGGACAGACAGACAGACAGACAGACAGACAGACAGACAGACAGACGGACAGACGGACAGACGGACATGGCTAGATCGACTCGGCTAGTGATCCTGATCAAGAATATATATACTTTATGGGGTCGGAAACGCTTCCTTCTAGCTGTTACATACTTTTGCACGAATACAATATACCCTTTTACTCTACGAGTAACGGGTATAATAAAAAACAAGAGAGAACGCTATAGTCGGGTTGGTGTCCCGACTATCTAATACCCGTCACTCAGCTAAAGGGAGTGCGAACGCTGTACTCGGGTTGGTGTCCCGACTATCTATTGGGGCTAAAGGGAGTGCGAGGGAGATAGATATATAAACAATTTTGATTGCGTATAACTTTTTAATGAATGGTCCGATTTGAAAAATGTCTTCTACATTTCGATAGGTATTAATAAACACTATAAAATGGCGTTTATATATTTTTAAAATCTTAAAAGATGTGGCCTCCAGACACATTTGAAAATCGTTTATGGCGATTGTGGGCGTTAGGGGGGGCGTGGCACCTCGATGAAACAAACTTGCGCTGCGTAGGAAGCCCAAGAATATGTGTGTGAAATCTCAACCTTCTAGCTTTTATAGTTTCCGAGATCTCAGCGTTCATACAGACAGACAGACGGACAGACGGACAGACGGACAGACGGACAGACAGACAGACAGACAGACGGACAGACAGACGGACAGACGGACATGGCTAGATCGACTCGGCTAGTGATCCTGATCAAGAATATATATACTTTATGGGGTCGGAAACGCTTCCTTCTCCCTGTTACATACTTTTGCACGAATACAATATACCCTTTTACTCTACGAGTAACGGGTATAAAAAGACTACCAGAATAAATAAACGGGAAAAATGTATATTGGTAAATCTCAATTTCCAGCGGTCCACTCGGCGTATGAGTAATTTTCTCTAAGCGGTTTACAGAGCACCGTCCACTCCTCTCCACTCCGCAGTATTTTCAGTCCGAGCGACTGGGGTTCAATGCAAAATCCGATATACGATTTATTTTGGTTAACTGCACATGCAATAAACTGCAGAAAATCGGGGAAAACAGGGAGCAGAACGGGGATGTGATGTGTAAATATTGACTTTTGAAAATCGAAATCGTCAAAATGTTCATAAAAGTCCAATGGAAATCGTTCAGCGCAGCAAATATTTGGCTCTGCGAGCAGACATGACTCCACATCCTGCATCCCACTCCTGGTCGTTCGACGACTTTTTCGACTGGGTCCTGCGGATGCGGATGTGCATGACCATGGCAACTTTGACCAGCCAGGCAGCACTCACCCCTCACTCCTTTCTGACTTCAGCTTGCTGAAAATCACAGCGTATAAATAATGAAAAGCGATTTAATTTTTAACAGCTGCAGTTTGTGTGTTGTGCAATAGAGTGGCGATGTGGAGCGATGGGGATGGCATCGCGTGCTTTTGGCTCGACTTCTTTCCTCCTGTCGTCGCATGCTGACCATCCTAACCCAATTCAATCCCAAATAACCATCCTGGAACGACTTAAATGCTCAAATTTCACACATCATTTGGGCACGACTTGCAGCCATGGCAGCTGGGGATTGGAAAGGATTTGTATGGGGTCTCGCTGATGAAATTTCGGGGCATCAATTATGGACATTCACAGGTGGCTGCGGTTTGTGGCCAGCAGATCAAAGGTATGGGGTTTCATTGATTATTTTTACTCGGAGGATTATTAAATTGAAAATATCTAAAAATTTATGTCGCATTGAGTGTTTTGATAAATATTCCGATATAAATTTATACAGGCTTATATCTGCTGAATCATCAGTTTGTTGAGCAAGTTTCAGAGGTGGGAAAATTAATTACTATTTTTTTTATTCCTCTTTAAATTGATTGAAGATTAATGGGCATTTTTTGTATAAAACAAATATTTTTTTTATTAACGCCATAGTTTAAATTGGTTTGGGCAGTGTTTTTTCGACTTAAAGCTGCTGCTCTCCGGGAACTCCTTTCAAAAACTTGTTACCTTAAACCTCTTTGACTTTTTACGACCTTTGAAACTCGGCTACAATTCCCCAAACGTCGTTGCTAATGTCTTCTAACATATTCCCAGCAGTTGTAAGCTGGCTTTTATGGTCCTAGTGTCTGAGCCATAAACGAAAGTTTGGCCATTATGTAATTTTCACATTTTCATATTTTAATTTAATGCCCCAGTTGATTGAATCGGACGGTGCACCTGAACTGCTTACAAATATGACTAAATGCTCGGTTTTGGGGCCGCCTTAATTGCTAATAAAACTTGGCCGTTAAAATGTAAGTGATTCATTCCCAAGTTTAAAGGCAGGGACAACTTAGTTGCCGGTTTTCTTAGCTCCTCGGAGGGAATACGGCTAACAGCAAAGTTGACATTCATTATGGCGGGCGAAGGAGGAGAAGCGGAAGCTGCTTGGCTCGCCATTTTCTTCCATTTCCGCCATTTCATCGCAGGGACAATGGGGACAACAGTGGAGAGTGTCCTGCCCGATCCTGGAACTCCTCTTTTGCTGACCCCCTCTGCTGCCCCCTGGCTCATCAAAAACTGTTTGAAATGAGTTTTTATTAGTTTTTGTTGCTGCCATTTTTTGCTGTCACTTGTTGTTTCCTATCTTTCTCTCCGCCCCTCCCCTTTCTATGTGCTTCTGTGTGTGTGTGGTTTTTTTGTGCCTGTGCGTGTTAATTAAATTTCAAATGCACAAAAGAACTAACGACACGTTGAGAGGAGAAATTTGAAAGGGAACGGGGATGGATGGCGGTCGAATAAAACCGAACCCATTCTCTCGCTTTAATTGCATCCATGTGTGTAAATGAAAATGTTTGCTGTGTGTTTTCCTCATATTTTCCATCTCCCCCCGCCCTGTTTTGGCATTTTTGCATTTAAGCAACACAATTTGCAACAACAAGGAGGAGAAGTGGCCGACGAGCTCCGGCGGCAAAGATTTAGTCGGACCAACGCCAAGTTTCTGGCCATAAACTTCATTCCGGGGCTTCCTAGTAAAATGTTTTCCTCTTTGCAGCGTGTATTTCCCTTTTTTTTGGCTTGTTGTTTGGCAGCATTTGTTTTGTTATGGTTTTAATTAAGTTTTAACTGGCGCTAGACCAAAAATGCACCACACCAGATCTGAGCGTAGAGCTCTAGAGTTGTTATAATTCACATGCAACACGCTGAGAAATATATACAGATTTATTTTAGGTTGATTAAGAATTTTTTAGCTCACTGGCTGATTTAATTTGTCCATATTTTTTTTTTGTGCAATTTTAAAGCACTTTATTAATCGTCTTTAAATTTAAAAATTGATTTCGAGTCAATGGCAACATTTTATTTAAAATTTTATTTTATTTTAAAAAATGTTTCTTAATATTTTAAACAATATAAAATAACTCATTACTTCATTTATAACATTAGTTATGTGTTCTTTTATTCCCTATTTAATTTCCCGTGCATAAGCCTGGCAAACACACAATGGAAACCGAAACCTTGCCCATGAGGCGGCTTTCAGCTTTCGGTTTCGCTTGGCCTGGCGGGATCTTTCCCGAGTTTCCCGGGAGGGGAGGGGAGCGACGGGGCTATTCCGAGGCTGCTGCTGCTGACAGGCGACGGGGAAATTGATTAATGTGACTTGTAAATGGCGCCAGATGGAAAATGGAATGGGAGCGGTTGGCGGAAGAAGGGAGCCAACCGTTGTAAACGGCCTAGAAATGTTGACTCGAAACTGCAGCAATTTGTGGCAGAAATTGTTGCGCCAAAAGTGTCACATGCAATTGTGCGGAGAGTCGGGCCCAACACTATGACAACATCTATTAGCCAAGGTCCTGCGTCCTTGGGCTGCGTTTAGTTAATAGCCTACACCATAATTAACAGCCGCCGAGCAAACAATTTCAATGTTTGCCCCGAAATGAAAAATGATTTTTGGCCTTTGTGGCCTGTTCCACGTGGCAAGGCATCATAAATTTCCCGCTCGACCCGCTCGCCGTGTTCAAAAATTTCATTATGCGAAAGTGAGTTTCGTTAATGTGTTTTCCGAGGAGGCGGCGAAGAAAATGCGGAAAACTCAGGAGGAGCTCCGGCAGACAAACAGTAAACAATAACGACACGACACGAGAAAAGCGGGGGATCTTAAACTTAAGAAGGAAAGAAAGTCACGTACTAAATACTTATAAATAAAATTTTCCTTTGAGAGGGATTAAAATAAGTGGTAGCTGGAAAAGTTTAATTCTATTTCAAAGGTTTAATTTTAATGGTTTTCCATTGATAAAACTGGTATACAAAAAATTATAAATTGAACAAAAATACTGATGCTAGGAACCTATGTATGTATATTCAGAGTCTTTCAGAGTTGCCACATTGAAGACTCGACTGACTCTCAGTATAAATTTCTTTATTTTGAAATCGATCTATAGAGACTCTTATTCGCCACAGAATATAATCTGAACAATTCGCTTTCTAACCAAGAAAAAACAAAAATAATCTTATCAAAGTTTCAAATCTTGCGACGTAAAGTTTTAAGTTTTTAATTTCGATATCACCACCACCGGGTGAAAAAAAGGAATTTTGGTATTAAAAAAGAATGCGACAAAAAAATTGTTTTTATATCACCTCCCACAACAAAATCCTAGCTCCGCCACTGCTTTGGGAATATTTAAAATCCATTTTTCTTAATATTTTGTTTTTTATAAATAAAACATTATTTAATTTATTATACCCGTTACTCGTAGAGTAAAAGGGTATATTGTATTCGTGCAAAAGTATGTAACAGCTAGAAGGAAACGTTTCCGACCCTATAAAGTATATATATTCTTGATCAGGATCACTAGCCGAGTCGATCTAGCCATGTCCGTCTGTCCGTCTGTCCGTCTGTCTGTCTGTCTGTCCGTCTGTCCGTCTGTCCGTCTGTCTGTATGAACGCTGAGATCTCGGAAACTATAAAAGCTAGACGATTGGTATTTGGCATGAAGATTCTTGGAGTTCCTACGCAGCGCAAGTTTGTTTCAAAAGGGTGCCACGCCCCCTCTAACGCCCACAATCGCTTATATACGATTTTAAAAATTTCAATATTTCGGAAAAGTAAAAATGCAGTTTTATTGTGTTTATCAATACCTATCGAAATGTAGAAGAAATTTTTCAAATCGGACCATTCGTTAAAAAGTTGTGCGTGTTCAAAGTTTCTCCATCTCCCTCGCACTCCCTTTACCTGAGTAACGGGTATCTGATTGTCGGGGCACCCGACTATAGCGTTCTCTCTTGTTTTTAAGTTGTTATACAGACTTTTTTAAACATTGGCAACGGGGTTGCTTCTCCTGCACTGAATTCTGGTGAAAAAAGAATAAGATTACTCAAGTACCGGAAACTGTTACTTACGGTCTTACCGTTCTGTGATTAGTTTGATCGTACTCCGCTTAAGTACAAAGAGAACAAATATAATTACACCCAAGGCCAAGTGGTAGAAGTAGGCAAGCCAAAAGAACCATTGCCAGAAAAAGTTACCACGATAAAAGTATGGAATTAGATCCAGGAGCCAAGACGTGCCCATCATCACACAGATTCGCACAAACCTAAGGTATCTGTGATATGTGAATAATATGGAGTGAGTGAAGTTCATGTTTTATAGTTATAATGTCGGTGGCTCTTACGTGTGTCTGTTCGAGTTGTGGCTAGATAGTATATACTGTGTCACATTTCGCTGCACCTTAATTAAGTGAAAGGCCGTGAGGACGAACATTATCCAATTAACAATGGTTAAAACCAGTATCGGTCCAATGAAATAAACGAGTATAGACCAGTCATTAGCTGTAAACGATATAAAAATATTAAAATATTCATATATAAGAATGGTAATAAAAACTTACGATTAAACCAGCACTGAAAGATACCAATGGAAGGGGTCCACTGAGATGTAAACAGATCTCCACGCCAATTGCGATCTATTATAAATATACCTGCGGTTGCAAAGCCCGCTAGACCCCACACGAATGCGCTGTAGGAAGCAAACAGATAGCGAGGTTCACTATTAAGATTGACAGCCAGCAAACCAATTCTTAGTTTATGACTGATAACAAAGAGCCAGAGAATACAGCACATCGCAAAGAAGTATCTAGCGTAACCTATAAGTGAAAGGATGATTAGTATTTTGTTATATTTTATTATATCTGAACAATCTACCTGCTGAAGTGCAAACCTTGTTCATTGGACTCCCGTATCTAGTCAGAATCCACATAATGTGGTGTATGGAGAAGCTGACTATGTAGCAGATAAAGCATTTTCCGATTATATTTCGTTTCTTATGTATAAAGACATATACCGCGATAGTAAGGGCATTGCAAATCAGGGAAATCGCGACAACTTGGGGATAAAGAATAAAGAGTAAACTTAAATACTTAAATATTTATATGTGGGTATCTTTTTACCATTTATCTCTTGGTCTGCCTTTTGCCTACTTTGATACTCGCAGGGCCTGTGTGTGACCAGATATATCCTTTTGGAAATGTCTGAAGAGAAAGGATTGACATAGAGACAGAATGTGTCTGTGCTCATGGTCCACTTATGCGAACGAAGACCAAAATTTCCGTTCTAAAAAAACGCAATTAATATACAAAATAAATGGATTCTTCATAAGGCAAACCTCGAACAATAAGAGCTCATCTTCCGTCAGGTCGTAAAACGCATCACCGTACTCAAACCAATCACTTTGGACGATAACGTCGTTGGTGAGATACAGGGTTGACGTAGTACCGTCCTTCAGAGACATTGTCACATAGGGTTTATCCCCGACAACTTTATTCTTCACCTTTTCACTGCACTCGCCGTCGTCTAAAATTTCATTCCGGGGACAAACCCGGACACTTGGTGTTATAAGTGATACATTTTTTGTATCAGAGCTTTCACTGTTAGGAATATTTGCCCAAGACTTGTTCGGAATGTGTAGCACAAAAAATATAAAGAACAATTTCAGAACCATAATAGAACAATTCCACTTGACATTCAAAACTCGAATGGTCCTGAAACTGATTCTGAAACTGACTCATATTCCCTGCAGAATTTAGTAAATAAATCGACGTTCTCCGATAAGAGCCTTGAAAAGCTATTATTATAGATGAAGTTTATGATTTAAAAACAATTCGTTTTGATTTATGTTTCATGAGTCATATCATTCTTATGAATGGAAACTAGCACGAATGTTCTTAAAATTTTGATAAAATATAAAAAAGTAAAAATAAAAGAGAAAATTTGTTAAAAAGTTTTAAATTTTAATTTCGGAAATCCGAATTGTTTCTCCCAGTTTCAAAGATTTCTGAAGATTTAAAAAGAATTCTAAAAGTCAGTGCAATACAATTTTCTCCCTTCTTCTTATTGCAATTTATTTTCCATTTATGCCAATAAATTGCTTATTCAAAAACAACCTCAATCTGCAGCTTTAAAATGTAATGCCAACACCAATGGCTCGCATACAAATGCTGTGTAAAAATAAGTTAACTGACTTCGAATTGGCTGCCTACGCAGAGTCCTGTAACGCGAAATTTGCATTTTCTGCATTAAGTCAACAGGGCGGATGGGTGTTTTCCGGGGCGCCAGAGGGAAAAGTGGGAAAAAGCGGCAGAAGCGAGACATTTGCTGCGTTGCTGGCGTGACATTTGTTTGGTTTTAATTTCGGTTCAAAGGTTGCCATGGCTGCCAGACTCCCAATTCCCATTTCCCAGCCTCCGATCCCCCCGAACCCTGCGGCCGATGAAGTATTCTGGGTGGACCGAACGAAACACTTGCTGTCGTCGCAACTGGTGAATGCAAAATTGAAATATTGCATGAATTGCAGGAATGCACTAAGCCATGAAGTAGCCACCCCCTCCCACCTCCTTCACCCCCTTCGAGGGCAAAATGGGCATGGCCAACACACGACGTCGTGCAACTATTTAATAAACATCAGCAGTGGATGGAGTGTCCTCCTCCCTCACTCATTTTGGCTGCGGTTGGAGTTGGAGGAGCTTTTGATGATTCGCTCGGCTGCATTTAATAAGCTGCCGGAAAGCCAGAGGGGGCGCAGGAACAGCTGGGGGGCGTGGCCAGGTCCTTTGACTGCAAGTCAATGAGGCCGCCTTGGGGAATTCTGGGAACATTAAGCAAGAAACCGAGAACATGCCACCTCTGCCTTTGAGATATACACTATAATTTTCGATATAGGTACTCTTACGTTTCCATCATTGATGGAAAGTTTTAAGGATGAATTTATTTATCTTCTACTGCGTCATGAAATTCATTCTGATCGATTTCAAAGCCCTGCTTCTTCACACAGCAGACATCCTTTTTGTTTCTACAATGACCCACTGGTCTGACAATATAGCATTCATCTTTGTCCAGACACGAGGCCATAAGCGAGGGTCGGGATATATGAATGTTGGTGTCTTCACAACCTGGAAAATATTTAAAAACTTATAAAAATAAATATTTTAGTTTATTTCTCAAGGATCTAAACTTACGCAGTGGCAGGTAGGTACGTTTCCCCAACATATATACGTCACTGAAAGTAAGTAGGAATATGAAAACGATCTGGAGAAACATTCTGAAGCAACTAAATCCAGAAAGTCAAGATACTCTTAGACTTACTACATATTTATTAATTAACCTAGCGGTGAAAATGTAATTGGACTTGGTTATGCCAGCTTATTTAAAGTTATCCTCTCTCGACTCCATAATTTATATGCCCTTTCGATTTGTTATGCAATCTATTGGATTCCCAACACAGTTTACTTGGTGAAGCAAGTGCGAATGGAGCACAAAAGAAAAATGTTGTTTGCGAATGTTGGTAAACAAAAGGAAACTGCTCCACCTCCACCCAAGCCAGGCGCCCTCTTGGATTTTCTGACTGCTCTGGCTGGCTGCCAGCTGCTTGTTTGGATGGGTGGGAATCCGCAATAAACCAGGACCTGGAACTACGAGCAACTACGAGGCAATGGCAACAGCATCTGGAGCAGCAGCAAAAACCCAAAACTATTTGCACTCAACAGCGGCAACAAATGTTGCTGCGGTGTTGCCTTGTGCTACTTACGACTGCCATTTGATGGCGATGGCGATGTCGATGTTTTTGCCCTGGCCCAGCAGCCAGCATCCTCGACAGGATTCCAAATTCCAAAGTATTCCTCGATTCCGAGCTGTGCAAATATGGAGGCGCCTGGTGATGTGTTTACAAGTTTGTGAATTGTTGTCATTGTCGTCATCTGGCCGGGCTTTCAGCCTCAACTGGCTGTGGCTACACCCCAATCTTGGCCAGCACTCGGTGCTCAGTCTCAGCCCGCTTTTCATTACCAATTGCAGAGACCCCTTCCCCTCCCCAGTCACCCAAATGCAAACATCAATCAAGCTGCATTATGCAAATATTCGCTCGAAAGTTGCAACAAAAGCGCATCGAGCGGGGAAGAAACTGAAAGACGACAAATGGTAAATCGGAAATGGGTGTGGGTTTGGGATTTGGGCTGGGGTTCGGGTTCGGAACTGGGTTCTAGAGATTGGAGAGCAGCCTGTCAGACGTCAAAAAGCAGTTGCTATCCGTTTCACCGCCCATCCATCCCATCATCCATCGCTGCTGTCAGTTGCATTACTAAGACAACAAGAATAAGGTTCATCAGTTAGACTGGGAGAAATTACTGAAAGCCCTTTAGGATCTTCTTTGGTTCTGAAATGTTTCTGAAATCCAAAGTAGTTGTGCTAAAAGTAAAGTTAAAAAATGTAAACTTAGAAATAAATATATTTAAATACACTTTCATTTTTCATTTGTTATCATTGATTAGGCAATTTATAAAATAAAATACGGTAGTTTTAAATCTCTATTTAATTTCCCCAATATCTTGAAAGCACTGTAAACATGTCTAAATTCCCCAAGAAGGTATACAAAAAAGTAGAGGAAGCCCAGCCAAGACAGCTGCCAATAGTTCGACTCGGCGGGATTCGTTTCCAGGGATTCTCCGGCTCGCCGTTCGCCTGAATTAAACGATAACGAGTTTTGGCTTTCATCGCTTCATTTTGAAGCTAAAAGCAAGTGAAGGGTTGCTGGCTGCCAGCGCCAGAAAAGCCAACAGCCAAGATGGAGGAGCAGAAGAGCAGCAGGACTGAATAACCGAAGAACTGAAGAGCCAAAGGGCCAAAAGCCGGCTTTTGTTTATGCGTAAAGTTTCGCGACTGCGGGGGACAAGAGGAGCTCGAAATGTAGGGCCATTGCATTTGGCGGGGCAGGATGAAATTAAAACGTCTACAGCAATTTATGCCAACACTTTAAAGGGCAGCTACATAGGGGATCCCCGATCCTGCACACACACACACATGCATTGTATTGTATTGAAGTGCCATACAGCGAATCCATATTCCCGAATTCCATTTCATTTCCCTTTGCTAACTTTCTGCGGGAGTGGAGCTCTGGATAACTTTTTCGCTGCTGACAATAAACAAAGGCGGGGGTGGAAAATGGTAAGGAAAGGGAAAAGGAAAGCAGAAATCTTCCATGACTTTTGGGGGCGGGGGCGGCAGGAGCAGGAGGCGTGGCAGATTTCAGTTTGGCCCTCGTCTGCAGTTTGTTTAGCTGGCAACACTTTGTCGGAAACTTTGCATAAACTTTGCGTTTGGCTTTATTTTTTTGTTCTGTTTTTTTTTTTTTGGAAAAATCCCGAGAAAAACTTTGCAAATTACTTTTACGATTTCCGAACAAAATGCAAGACATACAAGAGCAAAAATTGCCGTGTGCCGTTAATTGCAAGCAATTTGCGTTGCATTAAAAGTTAATGCCAAGCCTAAGTCCGGAAAATTCTCAGGGTTCGCCGAAATATGCGATTTAATGGCTTTGCCTAGGAAAGTTTGCAAATGACGAAACACTGTTCGGAATTAACATGCATATTTGATGCAACTACACTCAAAAAATTATTTTTCTTAAATATAGAAAAAAGAAAAATTTACTGTGCTTTAGAAATATATTCTATAAAGAGGAAACATTTTCTAAACTTCAGAAAAAATTCTCTATTAAACGAATTTTTTAGAATTTTTTTTCTGAAATGCAGAAAACTCCTTTTTTTTCTAAATTATAAGGTGATTTTTTCTAATCTTCCTTTTTTTATTTGAGGGTTAAAATCGCCATTGATTTTAGAAAAAAAAAGACTAAACTTTTCTAAAAACAAAAAAAAATCGCCGTCAAAATTATAAATATTTATACAAAATAGAAATATTGGTTTTCTAGAAAACAGAAAAAATGATTAATTATTTTTCTAACATTCAGAAAAAATGTGTCTGTTTTTTGAAATATTTTTCTAAAAAATAAAAAATTTAACCTTATTTGATCAGTTTCCCTTCTTATACACTTTTTAGAAATTTTTTTTTAAGCCTTAGAAAAAATTGTCTTAAATCGAAAAAAATTTTCTTTATTGGTAGCCTAGGGGTCTAACGCGTGCGTGCATGTATATGTTATTCAAGTTTATAGCCGCAAGTGTGAGTTCAATCCCACGTCGAGCCGAAAAACTCATGTTGTCTTTTTTTTTTTTTATCCCTAATATTTACATATTAATAAAAAAAAATGTATTGCATTTTTTTTTAATCATGAGTAGTTATATTTTGGTAAAAATGATGTTTAGGTTCTTCAAATTTGAAACATTCAATTACTGTTACTATTAAACCATAATAAAATATATATTGGCATATAAATATTAATATTAATCATGAAATATTTACGAGCAAAATTAAATGAATAACTAGGGGGAATAACTAGAAGAGAACCAGATCAATTTGACTAAAAAGAGGAGAACAAAATGTGAATAGACTTTGTACAGCGCCTCACGTGATGCTTCCGTGGCGCAGCTAGTAGAGTGCTTGACTGCAAACCGTGAGGCAAGCGGTTCGATTCCCGCGTGGGGCGACCCAAGATGTTTTTCTCAAAATAGTAAGTTATTGGGTTTTTATATTTATAATTTGTAATTTGTATACTCATTTCAGTTATTATTACAGTTCCAATTTGAAACTACAAGTGCATTTACATTAATGTATACATCATCCACCCATGTGCTTAATTAAAGGAAATTCGAATAATATGACAAACAAGAACGAAAAACAACAACACAAGGGCAGGGGACGTGGCGTCACAGAAACAACCGTGCATTATTCCGATTCCCAAAGCCCGAAAAAAGATTTTTGTATTTTCTGGATTTGAGGTTTTTTTTTGTTTTTTAGAAAATATTTGTCTATATTAAAAAAAAAACGTATTTCTATTTTTTAGAAAACCTTTATTTCTAAATTCTAAGAAATAATTTTTCTACTTTCTAGCAAGAAATTTCTAAATTGCAGTCTTTTTTCTTTTGATTTAAAAAAGGAATGCCTTTGATTTAAGAAACCTACTTTCTTTAATATAGACAAAATCGCCAGTAAAGCAAATTCATAGGCGATTTTCTAAAACCAAGGGCGATTTTAGTCGATTTTTTTTTGAGTGTACAGCTACAACTACAACTTCATTTCCGCCCCCGGGCCACGCCCACCTTTTGCATAATCCTTCAGCTGTTGAGTAGTTCTGCTGGGGAAATAAACAATTTAATTAGGCGGTACGCATGGCCATGTGTGTCTGCGAGTGAAATCAAATATGCGTAAACATCAGCTACAAGATTGCGGCACCCCCACCCCCGCCCGAACACCCAAAACCCAGACCCTGGAGTACTTATACATACATATCTAAACACGACGCAGGCATGCGTAATTAAATTTACATGAATTTGATATTGAGCACACAACCGAAATATCCTTACACACACACAAACACGCTTGGGTGAATTGCGCGGCCTGCAATTAGCATTGCCTACTTGGCAGCGCAGAAAGGAAGCTCCAATTTCTATTGCTTTCGAGCGCTTGGGCTGGAATAGAATTCTAGCATTTGAATGCGTAACACACGCCTACAATCGAGGTCATTGCAATAGCACTGAGGTGTATAGGATGATCTAAACACTTAAAATAGGTTCAAAGAATTTTTTATTATTTTTGGTATTGTGTAATGAACAAGAAAAGCGTTTCTTTGCTTGCCAATTATTTCCTTAAATATATATTTAAAGAACTAAGGCTTAAAAACACAGTTTATTATAATGAATATATATATGTTTTTTTTTTTTAATTGGTCAAAGTCTAAATATGATGTTGCATACCTTAAGTCACCTTTTAAAAGCGCGAATTCTAGGTTAATATAATAAATATTTCATAAAAAGATGAACAAGAAATATCATATTGAGGAAATTGTTTCAATATTTTTAGAGAATTTTTTTCTACATTTGTTATTCAACATTGTTGACCTCGGCTGTGCTACTCATATACGTAGGAAAGTGAGACAACGTACTGACACAAATGAACTGTTGCGAAAGTTCATTGCGAGGGGAAAACTTTTGGCATTGTCTGATTCGCTGCCCCTCCCTCCTAATTGGCCGCGACCCCGCCCCCTACAGCCCCCTTCCGCCCCCCCGTCGGGCCCAATGAATCTCTAATTTGGCGCATTTCAGAGTTCATAATAATTAAAATTACGCGCTGTGTGCAATGTTGTTTGTACCCGCCGTTGTTGTCCTTGTTATATGTATTATTTATGGCTTGCGAAACTTTGTCCTTGCGACTTTTGCCTTTGACTTGATGCCAACTTTTTGGTTTTCGTTCATGGCATTCATCAACTTTTTGCGTAAACGTCAGCGAATCAGACAGGCAGTCAGAGAAAGAGGGTAAGCGAAAGAGTTATAAATAGAGATATAAGTCAGTGCTTTTGTCACATTCCGATGCGCTAATCTGATTATGAAAAGCGTTTAATTTCCCTGAATAATTGCCTGAAAATGTGTACATAAATGTATGTATGCTAACAGCGAGCTGTGGGAAAAGCTGTTGGAAATTCTGTTTGACAAGCACACGACAACAAAAGCGGCATTTTGTTATTATTTTTGTTATTATTCCAGCTCTTGGCAATGTCAACAATTTTGCGCTTTTATCTGTTTGCACAGCAGACGGTCTCCCACTTCCCACCCCCTCCTTCGCCCCTCGACCTCCCATTCAGTGTGTGTTTAACATAAAGCGATTAATTGCTTTTCATTAAACGCAGCTCGCACTCAACCATCTCATTTGCCCACGCCGCCTTTTGCCAGCTGCGCTTATTTAACTTTTAATTTGAAGTCGCGTTGAGGCAATTTCGAAATGTGTTTACCTTGGGAAAACGACTTATGCCAGAAACTTTAGAACACTCTTGAGCGAGACCCGAATAAGATCAAGATAAAATAAGAAGATTATAGACCAAGAACTCAGAGTTTGGTTCATATAAGAAATATGTTTTTAATGCATATAAACATTTAAAGTATATTTAACAAAAATAATTTAATGGAAACTTTAGGTATTTTTTTAAAATAATTTTTTGTCAATAATTATAATTTCTGGATTTCAAAACAGATCAATTGGGAATTTTATCACGAAATGAACCCATTATGACTTTCAAGCTACAATAAATCCTTAAAAAGTTTCCTCAACTTCAGAAATATTTATGAAATTAGGTATTTTAAATATGGTTGAACTCTTTGCTCATTCCTTTCTCTTTTAGGTGATAACATTGCCGTCAATAACTCTCATAAATTATGCACATCCTGCGTAGACCTTTGTAAATGGCCGATAAGCAGTCTGCGCCATGAAAAATATCATTCTGAGCCAGACAGGTGGGCAAACAGTCGCTCATCTGGCAGATATTGCGCCAAGGCAACGCCCCGTTTACAGTTCAAAGGTGGCTGGAGGTCAAGGCCGTGCCTACACACAGGCCGAGAATTTGAGGCAATCCTCGGCTAGACGAGTCGACAAACAGCTGGCCAAGTAATTGGCGTGGGCTTAACGGCAGGGCAATCAACCAGGCGAATATCCCCGGCCAATACCAATGCGATTACCAATATAAGCGATATATCATCTTATTTCAGCTGTCTGCTTACCAATCGCTTTTTTTATGGCCCAGCTAGAGACCCATCGAAGGCAATAGAAACTTTACAACTTGCAGACATCTTTTGGGTCACAGACAAGAATTTTGAACTCGACTTGACTTCATTGATGGCCAAGCAAGCCAGTCGTGTATGTCGGTTGGTGTTTGCATACGATGTGGATCATTGGCCCTAAGCTCCATTGGACATGGACATTGGCCATTGGCTATTCGAGTGGGGGAGTGAGGTCGATTTTTGGGGCACAACAACAGAAGTGCATTGAAATCGAGCAAACTCTTGGCTTGAAGTTTCCGAAAAGCATTTCCTTGTCACCATCGAACTTTTCGACCCATTGTACTCATTTCGCCTGCATTCCGCACTTCTACTGCCACAGGGACCAGAGGACCAGCCTTAGCCTTGGCCCCCCGAATAAGCCATGGCTAACAGAGGTCTGTTAACAACCACGTGCTTTCCTGCAAGTTGGCGATTCTGCGCAGTGGCTGGGTTCACCTCTCTGTTCTGCGTACTGTTCCCACTATGTGGCCACGGTGCGTATGATTGATAAACCAAAATAAATATTTGCCAGCCTCTGCGATGCATAAAGTAAGGGGCTCGAAAATACTTGGGAATGGGATTGTGGTGGCTTTTTTAGGCGTTGGTCGCACGTCGTCGAGGGGTTGTGACCCCCTGTATAAGGGGGGCGGGGGTTATTCCTCCAAACATCTGTGTTATGGGCCCAAACATACAAACACACACAGATACACGCCATTCAGACTGACAGCAGTGACCTTGAGGAGGCTTTTGCATTGCCTGTAAAACAGGAGAGCGTCACGTGTAAGCAGTTTGGCTTATATACCTATGTATGTACATAACTATATATTATGTGGGTATTTTCACTGGCCTCCTTGGCATTGTAAAAACTAATGGAAATTTAATTTCTCTTTGGGGCGGCATTAGCATTTTCTGGGCCCAGGGTTGTCATGATTATTATGCTTATTATTTCAAGGACTTGGTTGCCCAGACTCAGGTGTCGATTAAAGCTGATTAACCGAGACACAGAGCAGCTGTCGTGCCAATTGCGGCTTTCCCCCATTTTCCCCCACTTTCCCAACAACTGCCAATGCATTGAATTACCATTTAATTGTCGAGGCAACACACCCCCACAGGATGTCTGCTGGATTTGCAACTGTCAAAGTGACAAACATGGGGCACTGCCTCCTCCATTCACCATTCATCCACTTATTTATGCCTTTTGAGCATTTGTTGTGCACTCGGAGTTCTCCAGTTATCCAGTTCGACTCATGTGCAGTGGCAGCCACACACATAAATTGCTTCTGACATGCTCCGTTGACTTTTATGAGCGAGGATTGTCTTTGGCCCTCCTCCTAATTAGAGCCATGTCCTGGGGAGTCAAAGGGGCGTCAGGAGGTGAGCTCCTCCATTTAACAAGGAGCCATGTCAGTGGCAGACTCCCAAACTGCAACCGCAAAAGAAAAACTTTTGCGAAATAGAAATGTTGCAAAATATTTTGAAGCATTCGCCTTTCTCCGTTTCTTCATTTTCACATTTTCCATTTCGCATTTTCCCCCTTGCACTGGCCCAAAACAACTTTTTGTTTCGTTCAGGTTAAATGCGCGCGAATTGTTTTTGGCCAGCCAAACTTTGTGATTTAACTTTTGAATAACCGCCAAGAGGGCAAAAAGGGGAACGGGGTTTCTGGAGAGAGAGAGTGTGCCAAATATTTAAGTGAAATTCTTTTTCGCTAACTCAGCAGACAAAGGATCCTGATCCTGGCGTCCTGACTAGTTTGTCATTTGCGAGCGCACTTAACGACCAAATGCCAGTCAGCAGCCAGAAGCTGCTGTCCCTGAAAATTGGGATACATTTAATGCTCTTAACCTTTTTATGCAAATTACCATTTCCTCGTCTATCCATTTCCGGGTTTTTTCCTTCTACCCCATTTCTTTAGTCACATTTGCGACTAGGAGCGCAAACATGGATTCTGCTGCGGTCTCAACTTTTTGCCCAGCTGGCTAATCAACCTGTTTGCTTAGGCTTTGGGGACTTTGTCCAGGACCTGGGCTAATGGCCAGGGGATTTTTTAATTAATGCACACATGCGGCGTATACGTAATGCGGGCAAGATCAACCGCAGAGCCAATTAAAATATGTTTAAATTATTTTCGTTCTCTGGCACTAAAATGTTTTCAAGGGGGAAATCACCAGGAAAAACATATCTAATTAATATATTTTTAATAGACTTGATTTGTTATTTTTTAAAAGTGTACAAACCATTTTTGCAACTTTACGAAAACGAAAGTGTGCAAACGAAATCCTTTAGATTTCCATATAAATATCTTTCATACTTTTTCTAGTTTATTTGCATTTTGGGAGTAAAGTTTGCCCTGCTTATCCCCTGCTTCGTTTCATGGAAAAGTTATGAAAAATATAAATTTGAAAGCACCAACGAAGTAGCCTGTTGTGGTCAGCAAAAGTGGAAGTGGAGGGGCCAAGGCGCCTCGTGGTTGACCGACAATTTATTACAATCACGTCAGAACTCATTTGAATGGCCGCCGTCCCAGCCGCAGTTGCCGGTCGTAAATCAGATGCTGCACTGCAGCTGATAATGCTGAAAGTGGGACGGGAATTGAGTTGCGAAGTGGGCGGGAGTCTAGCTCCTCTGTGGGCAAGCTTCTCAATTGAATTGGCCGCCTACTTCTGGCCAAAACGAACGCTCCAAAGGAGCAGGATGCGCTGCTCGCTTTTTCGGCTTTCAGTTTTTCAGCTTTCAGTTTCTGGGTCAAAGGCAAATGGGTCAGACGCGGAGGAGCCCACGATGGAAGGCCGTATAAATCACAGCGAAAGTTTCCGAAAATGAAAAGTGAAAATTGCTTTAATTTTATTTCACCCAAGGCCTCCGACTCGTAAAATGCAGAAAACCAACAAAATTTTGCATTCTGAAAATAAATTTATTAAAAAAGCTTTAATTTGCTCAGAATTTTAATTGATTGATGATTTACAATATGAAAAGCTTTACACTTAAAGCTATTTATGGTAAACGTGTAAAAGGCTGGGCCTTAAGATCAATTTAACTTCAAGATTGACGTTCTATTTGTTTTATTTACTTCCGTGTCTTCTAGTTTTATGGAGTCGAAGATAATATAATTCCATGTTCGGAATTAAAATGTAAATTAATTTCTTTAATATCAAATTCGTATTTAGATCATAAAATATTGTATTGTTCATAAATATTTGAAAACATTGTCTATTATTATATTAATCTTTGACATCTTAAGGTTTTTTTTGAATCCGTTCTAGTATGCAAAACAAGTTCTGTGCCAATAATTGAAACATAAATGAGACCCTCAACACCCGCTAGATATTGCATGATTAATGACTAAGCACTGCAAGTGGTTCCCTAGTGGGTTGCAAGCTCAAGATCAAGATCATTGGGTTCCTATGCCATGGCTGCAACATGACTTGGCTAGATCCGAGCCAGTGCCTATATAAACTGGGCTTTGGTTGGGTTTAAGTCATCAGTTACTTGGAAGTCTCTACCAGTTACGGATATCCAGTTCATCATGCGCTTTACTCTGATCGCTGTCTTCCTCTTCGGAGTGATCTTTGCTGTCGTATCCGCCGGAGGAAATGGCGGTGGTGGTGGAGGCGGTGGCCAAGGAGGCTGGCAGAAGAATGGAGGAGGAGGCGGTGGTGGTGGCCAAGGAGGCTGGCAACAAGGAGGAGGAGGCGGTGGCCAGAAGCATGGAGGCGGCCAAGGAGGATGGCAGAAGGGCGGTGGAGGCGGCGGTGGTGGCGGTGGCAAGCACGGCGGTGGAAATGGCGGTGGTGGCAAGCACGGAGGCGGCGGCGGTGGAGGTGGTGGTGGAAAGCATGGAGGTGGCGGGTGGTAAATCCTGAAGTTTCCTCAACAAACCCCTGAAAATACTCCAGCCACTCTCTACGATCTGATGCAGTATGCCAAACTAAATTCATTGGCAATGCTGATCTCCTAACAGCAAAGCCTCTTTCTTTGTCTTTTTCTATTCTCAATTGTAATAATCAAATAGTATTGACTTCTGTAGTTTCGAATCTAAATAAAAATTATTTTCTTGCAAATCAAAAGGTAATATTTTTAATGGTGTTGGTTAAGATTTTTTTTTAGACCTTTCGCAAATAAAAACAAATATTGGGATAGTTTTTATACAATTCTCTCAGTTTATAAATGTTATATCTTAACTTTATGATTTGGCTTTAGTTCCCCAAAAAATAAAATTATCAAATAAGTAAGAGCTAAGATAAAAACCATTATCAAGACTTTCCTGGCCACTCAAGGGAACCTGCATAAAGCTGCACAAATTGACTTGTTTATGCGATAATTTCGTGGAGAAACTCCAACAATTCGATTATTTAGTGATTTCGGAGGATTTGCAAGGACTGCCAGGGGACAAGGCGAAAAGGGGAGAGGCACTAAAATAGAATGGCCTGGGCAGCTCACAGCTGTTTGCAGCTTCACATGCCTCGGAAAATAAAACAAGATTTATTTAGTTGGCCCGGCATTAACTGTTGCCCTTTTGTTATGGCCAAGATGCCCCTTCCTTAACCGACAGGAACTCTTCTATAACGACTTTGTATTCATGTGTGCGTGTGTTCCGAAGGAGCCAGCACATAAAACTCAGATGGGTTTTCTTTTCATTAAAAGCGGATTTACGCACACACAAAGTGGAGAAAGGTGGAGAAGGACGTAGGACGAAAGACGAAGGACGAAGGAGCGAGCCGGGAAGTGAGAGCAGCTTATTGCACAATAAACACGAACCCATCCCCCTCAACACACATGCACACAAATTATGAGGCCGGCCAGGCGAAGAAAAGTCCCCTCGATGCTCAGATGCTGAGTCAGCTCCCAGAAGTTTCACTCCTTAATCACGGAAAAAAATAAATGGTACTTTTGATATAATAAAATAATATTATATCACATTTTATCATACCAGTAATTCTAAAATTAAATATCAATATTATTTTTCCTTTTGAAAATTATTCTTTTTTTTTAAATCATAGAATATGTAATTATTATTTTCTCTGTAGTTTCCTCAATTTTAAAATGATTTTCTTTTGAAAGGTAAGTAATCTGATAAAGTATTGACCTCATAAGTTTAAGTGTGGGAGAATTTGTCAACGGATTATACTTTTTAGCAGAAGTTCACTGAAACATAACCCAGAATAACCTTTTAAAAGGACTCTTATAATATAATAACATTTACATTTCAACATATTACTAAGATTTTATGTCAATTTATACTTTATTAATAAACCTGTTTTATTTTATTTTATGAATCCATAGAGGTTAATAATATTATAAGTTGCTCAAAAATAATTATTTTCCTCAGTGTAAAAGACGAAGGCGATAACGAATCCACAAAGGCAGTGGGGATATGTGGGGAGCCTTTGGCCTTTGTGTGCGTGTGCTAGTCGTCAACTGGTCAATGTTGTCACAGACGAATGTCAACAAGAGATAAGCCATTCATTTTATTCATTCATTCAGGGCCAGCCTCCCAGCTACCTCCCCGAACGTCCCCCAGTCCTCGTCTTTGGCAGTTAACTATTCCGTAATTTGAGACTTGTTTGCTGTCACTCGAGACGAAAATAATCGACTTTGCCACGCCGTCTTCTTTTGCCGTATCGCAATCTTCAAGGAATTTCGGTCGCGACTTGTCTCCGATTTCGTGGACGAAGACCGAGTAAATAAAAACACGTATACGCAGGGACAGCTTTGTGGTCCGAAGGATTGAATACCCTGAAGGATACGTCAATTATCGTGACCAATGGTTTACATAAGCTGTGTGAATATGTATATATATATATGTAAACGTATTTTCTGTAAGATAAGCTCAATCGATTCGGGGTGTAAGCTGTCTGCAGCAGATGAAAGTTACCCCATGTTGATTTTAATGAATGGATGGGATTTCTGTAAGTTTTATTCGTATTTTTACTTTGTCCCGAAACCGTTTGATGCTGTTATGTAATTTGAGGAAAATATTTTACCGTTCTTTTATACATATTTTTCCCCCTTGACCATAATTAAATTTCGCCTTAACTACCCCAAATTGCAATACTATTTCCCAGGGCACAAGAAGCGAAAGCCCAGTACTGATATTTTTTGTGCCATGGCTTGAATGATTATTTTTGTGTGTGCTTCTGCTCGGGCGGCTGATGTGCGAAAGAATCCCAAAGTCCTTTGCTAATTATGCCACAGAGTTTTGCTGTTGACTTTGCCCTGCTCTTGGAAATAAATGATAGGATGCTTGGTCAGCTCATTCACATCCTGGCCATGTTTGTTGACCATTTCTTGGGCTTTTGGCCATTTGCCCGAGACAAAACAAATGTTGCTGCATCCGGAGCAGAGTCCTTCTGCCGTTTGCCCGGCTGTCTGGCTATATGGCTGTACGTCTGGCTCGGCCTTACACATGTACCGAGTCCGAGTTCGTCCTGCGGCGACCGCCTCCAGTTTTTCTGTGTGTCCACGCCAAATGCATTTTTCAACTGCTGACCAGGACAGCAGCTCCTGCACTGAGAGGAAATTTGTAAATAAAATTAATATAAGTATGTATATTATTTGGTAGGGAACATTCAACATTACATATTTATTAATATTACATAAATAAATACATTTTGTAATAACTTAATTAAAATTTCAAAAACTTAAAGTCTTAAACCCTGGGGATTTCTTCGGTACTCTAATATTTTGAGTATCTGCTCAACGAAATTTAGAAAATTTTAAATATCTGTAAAATTTCCCAATGGGGAATTGTATACCTTAGGGGATATTACGTTGGATAGGATTTAAAATAATTTTACACCTTTAAAGCCTCCTACAGTCATGTCTCGATGAAAAATGTTTAGGGGATGATTTATCACAGTGTGTTGATGACTCTGGTTCTGATGCTTCTGGTCGGTCGCCCCGCCTCGTTAGCCACAGCAGCTTCCAGAGGGCCAGGGGAAATTGGAGAAAATGGGTTCGGGCCAAATGTTGCACGGTGAAAAATAACAGAGCACCGGATGTGTCGCCCCCCATCTCCATCTTCAAAACCCGACAGCAGTTGGTTTGAGTGCTGTTTGACTTGCGTATAAATGCAATTTACAGTTGCAGGCGACGCCTCATGAATTTTAAGGAGCTGGCAACTTGAACTGGGTGCCACGCCCACTCGGAATTACTTTTGCCGTTCGTCCCTTCCTCCTTTCGAACACCAAACACCATTTTGTATGTGCTTGTGGTGTATGTGCGATAAATGCGTTACTTAATTGTGTGAACTCATTTCTGATAGGTGGGCGTAGTGTTGCTTAAATGCAAATGCAGAGTACAGAGTACAGAATGCCGAAATGGAAATTGAAGAATCGACGACTCGCATATTGCGTATACGCCTACGTGGCCGGGTATTTACAGTTTGCTGGCCCCTTATTTATTGCACATGTTTTTATTGAATTCCTCGGCAGACAGGCAGTCAGGCGGTCAAGGGGAGCAGCGGGGGGCGGCGTTATAAATATTTATACCCGGACGTATAATATTGCCAGCATTGTCCGGTGGGCGGAACTCCAGGAACTCCCTTTGGCCGATGGTTTTTAAATTGATTTCTCGCATCCATTGTGCCGGAGCCGCCGCAAACAGACAGGCAGCTTCAGTTCCAGCCAGATATATATATAAATATATATGAAATCCCTTGACCCTCGATGGCCAGGCATTTATCTTGCGACCCTTTTGGGACTTCGCAGCCCTTTCGCCCTGGCCAGAAATTGGCTTGTCCGCACTTAAATAATAATCAATTCTATTAAATTATTGAGTAAGCTGCTTTCGCTAATTGTGGGTGGCCCTTGGGAGGCAGCAGTAGCAGTTATTACAGCTTATTTGGCCAAACTTTTCTTATTTTCCCCTCAGCTGGCCCGTCATCGTGGCTGGATAAACTTTATTGCCAACTTTATTTTCGCATTTCCTTTCAGGATTTGTCATCGAAGTTCCCGGAGCCCTTTTTTCTCACTCGTTCTCGATATTTTGACTGTTATCTGGCGCATTACTGTGATTATTGTCGTTCCGAGGAGGATGTGGTAACAGGATACGCTAACTACATGTGCCACATGGCTGCAGTCTCTCTTTTCGATCCGCTTTTTACCCAGTTATTTCAACTGGTCCGGATTAAATTGCTTGTCACAGATAAATCAACAAAGGGCGAATATATTATGCACTTTTTTATTTGAGATTTAATAAACGAGATGGAAAATGCAATAAATAAATATTGCACTGCAGACACGCTGACATCTCTTTAAAACGAAATATATATTTCTTTAATGGCTTACAACGAGCTTTTCTACATGATATATTCATATATTTAATTTAATAACTTTTTTTCGGTGGTCTGTCGAACATAAATAAAGAAGAATATGAAGAAAATATTTAACAGCAAATTGTTATTCAACTTTTAAGCTTTCGGCTTACGATTCGTCTTTTTGTCGTTGTATTCCTGCAACATATCCTTTCCAATAATTTTAATGGGCCTGTTATGAATTGGATGAAAAAGTGAGAAATATTTTATTCATAAAAAGTTTTTAGTCGGATACGTTTATTTAATCTTTTGTCTCTTAATTATTTTAGATTATGTACTCCCCCCTTAATTGGCTTACTATTTTTGAGTTCGAAAAAGGATTAAGTTGCATAAAGAATACAAAAATGTACTTAAATGTAGGAGGACTATTTCAGAAAATAAATAAGACATTTCGAACCAGCTAAAAGGCTTTAAAAATTGTACTTTATTTCTCTACATTTATTTAACAGTCATGCCCAAAAGTATGTTCCACTTGTGACATTAAATGCCACACATTTAACAGCGCTGTTAACGCCATTAACATAATTTTATTAACGAACAGAAACCAGTTTTTTGAAAGCCAAAACTTTAAATGGTGTAAAATGCAATCCAATTTAAAACACGGAACTGCCGCAGGAAACGGGAAAAATCCGGAATACCAGTAGCTGTGAAAATTAAACCAACAAATGTAAGCAAATATTGTTTATGGTTATTCCTAAACGCAGCACAGACAAACTTTTAATGAGCCGAACCTACAGAGGGAGCTGGGGAATTGGTGCTTTTGAGTTTAGCACAAAATTTAATTTGCACTCGCTACTAAACTATGGACTGTGCAAAACCTTCGGGGTCGGGGGCTTCGGTATTTCGGGATTCCGAGTGCGGTTTGAAAATGATTTTGTAATTTTGCACACAGAAGCGGAGCGCTCAGCTGGAAATAGCTGAACGCATGGCACAAATGCGCATAAATAAACATTCCAGGACGAACATTCCTGTGTTCCCGCAAAGGGATAATGCGGCGGAATTGGGGGTGGGCATTGGGTGGCTTACATGCAGGTAATAACCGGATGCAGCTAATTGAATAAAGCGTGTTTAAGCCGGGACAACGAACACAGGACATTGCACTCCGTCCAGGGGATGTCAGAGAACCCCTGAGTCCCGAAGGACCGGAGTCCGGTTCAGTTGGGAATTGCTCCTGGTCCACGGAAGCGGAAGTTGCACTCTGCCCACGTGTGTGTGTGCCTAATGGTTAGACTATTTAAGTTTTAATTTGCTTAGCGTTGGGGATAAGTGATGGGAATAAAATTAAATTTTATTTATCGCGTATATCACAATGGATATACGAATTTTAAATATTACCAGATTTTGTTTAAGAAAGTCAGGGACCAGAAATAATGATTTTATCAGATTTTCCTGATTAAACAAAATCGTACATAAAAATCAAGATTGATTTTTTTGTAATTTATTTTTTGATTTTGATTTTTTTTTATTACTTACTGAAAATATTTAGAATTTTGGTGTATTCAAATAACTTTAGAGACTTCATTCTGAATATTTAATTTAATAGTTGAGAGTATATTTAGGCAGTATGAACGAGTCTACCCATCCCAATTTATTATAGTAAGTTCATTATACCCGAACCCTTTCTATTTCTTTTTTCAGTATAGTGTAGAAGAACTTCCCTCCAGTGTTCACTGTTTTATTTCCGTTTACTTGCGGTAACCAGCTCAACGGCTAATCCCATATACATTTAGCAAATCACGTACGGCACATCAGTCCACGTATGTATAAATAGTACATATAGCGCACCGCAGGCGACTTACCTGCTTTGATGTTGCAATGATGATTAATGAAAACGAATCTATTCAATACGTGCTGCGCTGCCTACGCTATTGTCGCCTCTGGTCCAAACATAATACCCCTAAGACCCCGAAAAAAGACCTGAAATTTGTTGCCCTTTGATTGATTTGTCGAAGGCATCGCATCCAAACACTACCTAATTGGTACATTCAATGATTGGCAAAAATGGGTTTTATGAACTTAAATTTAAGGCGATTTCTGACGTGATCTGGCCATCGGGGCGGAAGTCCAGGGGAAATCATGGAAACAAAGGGGCAGAATTATTGTGTGAAAAGCTGTGGGGAAAAGGCCAGGCAAGCAAAACAACAATTTGATTTGCCGGAAAATCAAATCAATTTCAAAACCGAAGCCTCCATTGCCTTCGGACGGTTTACGGCTGACTGGGCTGGCTAATTATTTTGGCCAATGGCCACAGACGAAGGGGACAGAAGGAGGGGAAACAGCAGGACATGTCCGGGGATTTAACGTCGAGTGACGCCTACACAGAAGACAGATTAACTAGCCATGTTCCATAGGGCTCCTCCTCCACACTCCGCACTCAGCCAAAAAGACCCAAAGTAGATTACCAAATTTAACACTTCATTGGGTTTTTATATCCAGGACATGGACATGGCCTGTGAACACAGATACACAGATAGCCGGATAGCCGTTGACCCTTCGCCTTTGGCATATTTAAAATTCCATTTTATTTACCCGCACCGCACGCTCATCATCAATGGATATTCCATATTTTATTTTATCTGCCGTTTTTAATCAAATTCGCACTCATCGCGCGTTCGGTCCCATGAAATATTCAAGTTTCGGCTGTCAGCCAGATGTTGTGGGCTGGTCTCCCGTCCTGACATTCCCGATCTGGTTCGGAATCGGCAGTCGGATATCATACAGATTCAGCCCACTGTCAGCTGCCAAAGGCTTCGCATTTCAGTCGCTTTTTGGCATTTTTATCGCACCGCGCATATGAGTTTTCCCTTTTCTACGTTGACAATATTTTTAATGAAGTTCCCTTTGCTTTGGATTTCGGTTTTTGGTTCTCTGTTTTCTGTTTGCCGCGGCACGAAGTGTCAAATTAAAATAATCAGAACATGACAGCTACCGGTGTGCTGTGGAATCCCCCTCAAACGTTAAGCCCACGCCCAAAAAAAGTTGAGCCGGAGAAATATGTTTCATTAGCGCGAATTTCGGCGCATTTCTTGCAACTTACTTTGTGCGCTTCATTAAAGCGACAAATCCGATTAGGCCAGCCGAAGAAGTTCCAGTTCCAATTCCCGACTTTTACTAAAATAAATTGAAAATTAAATCGAACGTGAACCGCAACATGAACATTAGGCGGCCAGCGACTAAGCATTTAATGTCAACCCTCAAAACCCAGAGGACCAAAAACCAAAAACCATCACAAACACAAAGCAAAGTAAATAAGCAGATGAGAAATAAGGCGAAATTGCCAGCCAGATCAGCGAATCTCTCGGTACCCTTCTCAATATTCCATCGCAAGGGTTCGGCCCGACTGGAAACTTGAGATTTATTAATTCTTAGAATGATTCCTATAAATTTGTCTCTGCATCTGGGTCCGCTGACCATCGGACGGGATGAGATGGTTGAGATGAGCTGGGACCGGGGAACGGAAACTGACAGAGCATGGAAATCTCGGGCTCGGCAACAGCAGATTTTTATCCAGATGAATTGCACTTTGGCATGGGGATCGCAAATGGGAGGGTGTAAAATATGCTTAATAAACGAAAACACTCAATTAATCTTTGCTATCGGGGAGAAAAGACCTTTACGGATATTTAAAAGCTTTTTTCTTGGCTTATTCTCATTCAATATCCATTGGGTTCCATTTTGGAATGACCGGTTAAAGGTGGATATTAAGAAGAGTAAATTTCAGATATCGGTATTTCTAGAAATTAAACTTCCTAACTTGGATAATATTATTTTGTCAGATATTATAAACTAAATTCTTATAATCATATTAAATCTTTATAAAATATGGAGTAATTTCGTTGTTAAACTCCGAATCCAAGAAATATAAATGTTAGTACCTTTATACAAATTCCAAACGTAGATAGCTGACAATTTAACCGCAGAATAGAAAACAATTAAATTTGTAGAGGATTTTCTTATTGAGTACCAAATTGGCCGTCTTTACAATTTTGTTGAGTTAAAGTAATGATCCCAAAAGAGAAGGTCTGGGTCACAAGCCGCACGAGGCTCTCAAAAGGTTTTACATTTCTTTAGCTTTTCAGTCGCAAACCAAATCCAATGGAATTCATCTTATCTGCCAATACAACTCACACAAATATCGCATTTAAGCTATCAGTTTTTATGAAGCTGCGCTTAGATGTAGCTAGTTGCTGGTTGGTAGTTGCTAGTTGCGGATTGCAGTCATTGCTGCTGCGGTTGCTTGTGGCCACAAAAGCTGCAACATCGATACTAACCGTGGAACAAACAAAACTCCCATGCTTCATGTTTGGTTACCTAATACATTTCTCATTTTTGCCAAACAGCTGAGCTGAGGAGGAGCAACCGAAGGCACCTGGCCAACTGTTGCTCCCCCTGCAACTTGCAACTTACAACACCAACCGACCGACGACAGCAACTCCCCCATGGTAAAGTGTGGCCCTACAAATTGCTTCCTCATTGGCCACAGCAATTAAAAGTAATGAAAAGTTGTGTGCAGGGCAACAAAAACCATTGCCACATCGTCATCCGCAGCTCCGTCTCCTCATCCACATCCAACTTCATCGGAGGTCTGGATTCGTTGGACTCGTCGCATTCGGCGGATGCGGAGCTGCATTAAAGTCAAACAACGGTAATTATGCAAATTGCAAAATGGAGCGACTGCAGCAGCGACAGGCAACGGCTGTCAGGCGGTTCTCCAGCTCCAGATCCCAGCCATATAGCCCCATCTCCATCCTCCGTCTCCTCATCCGCAACTCTAGGTTTCGTCCAGTTCCAGGTTGAGTCCACCGGCCACACATCGACGTCGCCTTCGACTGGGGAGACCGCAAGTGTTGCCAGTAGGAAATCAAATTAGCGCACCACATCGGGCAGCCAGCTGGGTAGCTTTGGCCACTCGCCTACACAGAGAGAAAATATGAATAAAACTAAGTGATAAGGTCCCTAAGAAATATTCGTGTTTCTTACTTTTTTGGTAGCAGTTTTTTATCTTTTGGTAGTATTCATTTTTTTTATATAATTAGAATTATTATTATTAGTAATTATTAAAGTTGGAATTACAATGATTTTTTAAAATTTATCATCCATTTATTTTGCTGGTTGAATTACTTTTTGGTATGCCAAGTTAAAAAATTGAAAATAATGAAAAGGATTTATTTTTATGTCTTAAATTTTAAAAGCCTAAGTAGTTGCTTGTATTTATTTTATAATTTCAATGTTTTTTGCTTGAAACTAGCCATTAAATTTACAGTGAAACCCGAATTTTAGGCTGTATTCTAGTGATGAAATAAGAATCATTTTCTTCTGTGTAATTTCTAGCTCCTGTACTAGATGCAGACCGCAGATATGACCAGTTGTTGTTGCTGTTGCAGTTGTTGCGGTGGCCACCAGCACGCACAGCAGCAACTGCACACCAGCAACTGCTTACTACTCTGCATGTGCTCATATAAGCAAATGTGATTATTGGTCTGGAGGCATAGAAACAGGCCACAAATGGCAGAAGGATGTGAGGAGCGGAGGCACTCGACTGGAAAAGGAAGCTTTGGTCAGCGGAAAGACTGAAAGTACAGGAAATGGCCTCAAGCGATCATCTTCTAAGCTTTTGCTAAGCCGTAGTCAATTGCCTTGTGATATGTACGGGTTTAGTATTCTGACTCCAATCCGACTGTCCAACAAAGTGGTCGAAGATGAATGTCAGCTGGAGAATTTCCTGAAGATGTTGGGAAAATACACATGATATTTACCAAATATGTGAAATAATGTTTGTATACGAAATTTATCAAATATGGTTATGAATTCCAAAGGAGAGTAAACAGTAATCTAACCTAAATTACTATACTTACCAACCTACATGAAAATTGTATTTTTCCCTACCCGGTTTCAAATAATAAAGTTCATGTAACCTTCAAAGCGTTCGACCCTCTTTTTTTATAGTGCCCTTAAACAATAAAACTGGCTTTAGAAGATATATGGTCACTAGCTTTTGGGCTACAATAAATGCCAAGTTCATTGGGAATCAATCAGTGCAGAATCCTAAGCGAACTCTTAGGGGCCAAAAGCCATTCGAACAAGGGTCCATGACTAAAGCAATTTTAATTAGTGGTGGCGGGACCAATTGGGAACGCAACTGCCGGCCAGGGACACGTTTTTGGATAATTGACGTTTGACGACTCTTAGACCTCCGACTTGGCCAGTTCCTTCCAGTTCGATTCCTTCAGTGGCCCGAGCTGCACCGCCTCCAGGCCATAAACTTGAACTCGTTTCGCTGCGTTCGCCGCCGATGTTGCTGCTGTGCCTTTGGTGTTGCTGCTGCTGCAGCTGCAATAAACTGTTGGGCCGCTTGCAAGTTTTATGGCCACTCCGCCTCCTTGCCGCCTCGCTGGGGAAATGCAAAATAGCGGAAATGGTTCTGCCTGAAAGTGGAATTAGATGGCCAAGTGGCCACCATTCGAGGTGTTGAAAATGGCCGGACTGGAAGGTGACGTCTCGGACAATCTGCCCTCGGTTCGCCCATGACAGCTGCGCTAATTGCAAACCGCCATAAAAATGCGCAACATATTCGAAGTGGTAGATGGAGAAAGATTCTAGGCGAAAGATAAACCCCCCACCCCCAGTGCCACACAAATCAAGTTTGGTCAAATGCATTTTCCAGAAGCAAAAGCGGCACTGTGACAGATTTAGCATGAAAAAGCCGGTCACTGAGCTAGCTTAGATATTTCAAAGCCAATAATTCAAACAACTATAACTATATATATATAAAGGATTTATTTTTTCTTTCATTTTTTCTAGTCAGAATGCTAAGGTATTATAATTTCAGGGTGTGTATAAATTTAAACCAAACAAATAATATGTATGATGGCAAAAAAAGACCTTTTTTCTTCGTTTTTTAGTCGTAATTATGTATAAATACATACCACAGCAAAAAGGCCGACTGTTTTAAGTAGCTACTGACATAAGTAAACGATCCACATCACTTTTCAATAAATTTTAACAAATAAAAAATTTGTCAAATTTTTAATTTTGCATAAGGGGTTCCATCACGATTTTTTGTAAAAAATCGTCAAAAATTAAAGTTTGTATGTTTAAACGCCAATCGATAGGGAATTTTATTACAAACTCAACGTGATATGACATTCTATATTTGGACAATTTTTACCTTCGTTTCGAATGATTTTATTGAATTTTTTGGTTGAAAATATAACATTTCCAATGATGATACGACTGTCACTTTTATTAACCTCGGGAAGATTTGTTTTGCTTGATTCACTATTAGCCTTTTTTGTACAATTTAACCAACATTTGGCCCGCAATTATGTTAAACCGCAGAGTGGACTTTATCAAAGAGCTTTTACGGTGAGTAACCCCATTCAAACTTCAAGTTAGAAGTTCTGTTGTGTTCTCCTCCGCCGAGTCTACGGTGTGTTCTGTTTTTCGCTTAATTGGCATCGAATTGCTTGGATATTTCAAACCCAAAAACAACATCAGCAGCAACTCATCAATACAATGGCCAATCCGATGCGGATGGAGCCCCTTCCGCGGGAGCATTTTTCAAAGTCCGAGGCGCGTTAACAAAAATCCTTTTGAACATGTCTGTGCTCCTAATCAAAATTCCAAAAGTCATCAGCTCTTGTTTGCCGACTCCACTTTGGGCACCCAGTTAACTGCTATCCTCCACGGATCCCATATCCCCTCGATCCCCCAGTTGCAGCTTAATGACTGCCGGCCAGGAATTCTTAAGCTGACTTTTGGTCCACTCGGCCAGCGAAACACAACAAAAAAGGACAGAGAGGCAGAAATGGATTTCTTTAATTTATAATTTATTGATGTTACCGATTCTCCGATTCCCCGATGTCCCTGTGTCCCAGCCTGTGTCTGTGAATTCCCCACAATTGCTCATTAGGTGCCGGGCATTAATCATCGTGGAGTGAGTGACCCAGAGAGACGGCCACTAGGTCATCCGCTGGGGAGGGAAAGTAAACAATTTAACGCCCTCGAGGCGAAATCCCGAAAACTTGCTAATTATCAACACATTTGATGAGATACAAGTTGAGTTGTTCTGAAAAAGGGAAAGCGGGTATTTTAAAGTTGCTTAAAGGGTGAGGAAAGGATTTATGTTTATACTGGAAGAAATGGAGCAAATTAGATTTTAATATAAATATATTTTATTTGGAAGGATTTCTGAATTAAATTATTGGAATGGGAAAAGAATTAAATAATATTCCTCAGTAAATTAATTTATTAATCGCAAAGTCTTTGTAAAGTTGTACGTATATTTTCTGAGTGTAGATTCAGAAGGGGATAAGTCAGCAGCAGAAATCCAATTTCGTTGCACATCAGACTGAGCCACGCCCCCTTCAACGCCCCAAAGAAACTACCGAAGTAAGTGCTGAACCACCTTGTAGCCCCCTTCCCCCATATTCTTCTCCTTCAGTCTTCTACTCTTTTCACCCTATGCACTTCCATTCCCTTCACGTTCTTCTTCCATTCCTTGCTTCCTTCCAGTGCGTAGCTGTAACGCAAGGGAAAAAGTGATTAATTTTTGATATTGTTGAAGAGATTGCCTATAAGGTGGGGGTTTTAAAAGGAGAGCAAACGAGACAGAGGGTTAAAGAAGGGGGAAGAACGATTGCAGGTGCCGCTGGAAGGCTGAAACGCTGGAACGAGTTAGAGACCCAAGACCGAAACAGGATACTCCTATGCCTTCTTTATATGTAGGTACCCATATCGCACATCCCTTCTCCCCTCCTCAACACTCCTTCTTCTTCGCGTCTCGCTTCTGTCTGCCAGCTATCAATCAGCTTTTGACATTTTTAACTGGAATTTCATGAAAATTTATTCGATTTTAAATTAAAAACGAAAAACGAGGGGTAGAGCGAAAAAAGACAATAAACATGGACAGACCAATCCTTGATCCTTTATTAGCCCGCGAAGGCGCCTAAAAATACCAGCAATTTGTGGAATTTACATAAAAATATCGACCTTAACGAGTTTTACGTTCTGTTTATTAGGTGTTCTCGCTCAAATCCCCCCAAAAAAAAGAAACAAAAACAAACACACACAAAAAGACAAATAAAGAATCTTAAATGGCAATTTAATGAACTCAAAATCCATGAAATGAACGTCAAGTATTGGCCATCAAAATTCATTTGCACTCGAGAGTGGCTGTCAGGGAGAAGAGAGGCCGAAATCCCCGAGTCCAGAATCCAGCATCCAGAATACGAACCCAAACTGGATCTGTGTCCGTTTTAAGCCGCTTAAAACATCAGATGATTGCGGCTGATTAATCAGAGGCAAGCATTTAAGCCCCTAGCGAAGGCGGGGGGACACCGCGTTTATTTGGGCCATAAAAGTGTCATTTATCAACTCGAATAAAAATGAATCTGTTTCTGAGTTCCCGCCACACGCAGTTGGTAAGCGTTCTGTCTGCTTTTACTCCGCTCTCTATTCACTTTTAATAGATTTCGCTTAATTGGCTGGCTGCTTTCTTTATGATGCGACATCAATCAACAGATACTCAACTCAATTCATGGCTCTCCATTTCTCCTATTTCCACCAAAATGCAGTTTCGATTGCGGCTTTTACGTTGGCTACGCGCATTCCCAATTTGGGTTTATTACCCATCCGATTTCCACTGATTGGGCTCGAATTTCAAATTTCTGCCCCGCTTCAGTTCTTTGTCAACTTTATTTCTAATTGGAATTCGTTTGCAAGAGGTGGGAAACTACAATCTAACCGCAATGCCATTAGTGCCAGGACCTCCCTTTCACTCGCTCTGTGTCCCCAAGCACGCACAAAATCAAATGGGGCACACACACACAGCTCCTGTCTGGTTTCATCCTGGCATCGAACTCCTGTCAATATTTACATTAATTCTCTGCGCTACAAGCACGCCTCGAAAACCCCGAAACCCCTCGATTCGGAGCCTAGCAACAGCTGTCCGTTCAGTAATGGACACAGGACTACAACTAACCAGGGTCCACACCCTCTGCACAATTGCACTGAGAAAAATTGCACACAAAAAAATAAATGGCATAAGAAAAATAAATATTTGCATATTGAATTCAAAGATTGCTATTGCATATTTCAATTCATTAAAATATTTAAACTTAATTGCATGAGTTTAGAAAATTAAACAATTTTTAATTTATTTATTTAAATATTTATTACTATAGATTTTCCTGCATGTGTTTTCTTGGCAATATTTTATAACATGAACCCAAAAGTAGTTAAATATCTCTGAGAATGTTCATGATCAATACTTATAATCGCATAAATCCAACTAAAACTAAAATTTAAAATTAATATTCTGTATAAAAAGTTGACATAAATTAATTGAATGTTTAACAAATCATCCGCAAAACATTACCATTAAAACAGAAAAATATAACTGACAAGATTTACCTTTATGCTTTAAGTAGTTGAGTTTCTCTCCTAACTTTAATAAAAAATGTTAAAACTTTTTAATAGCATTTTTTTATTTTTTAGCTTATCCCTTTTTCCCCACAGTGTACTCCCTTGCCGACTCATTGCCGCCTAACTCTTGCTGCCTGCGGTGGTTAGATGACTTTTATTCGTAAACTGAAACAGAAACTAACCGAAACCAGGAAAAGTTCTCGAGCAGCCAGCTGGAAGTAGGAAAAGCGTTTTTGCTGCGGTCTCCGAAAAGATGGGGGTAAATTCAGTCGAAGTCGAGTAGATGAGTAGATTTGAGCAAATTTTCTGCCTTGTTGTGGTCAGTCACCCCTAACTGGTCGGCAGTTAACGTTTTTGGGGCATATTCCTCGCTCAACTTGGTTTTAGTTAATTTATTTCAATTAGCAGAGAAGAATGTGACGCAAACTGTTTCCGATGGGGCAGCTGCAGCAGCACGACTGACACATGTCATACATACACAACCCCCTATTTCCTACCCCCATTCAACCGCATTAAGCATACGCCACCGGACAAAAGGCAACTTTGACTATGGCCTTTTTTGCGCTTTTCCAGCTGCCTGACTTTATGGCGCGTGACAATTGTACTGGGTTTTATTTTCAAAGCCCCCTCCTTCTCCTCGCATTTATTGTCCAGCAATTGCATTTAAATTCGCCAGCGAATTTCGTTTAATTAACGTCAGCGATGGACAGCGACTTGTGCCCCCTGCCGACTATTGTTATTTAGCAATGAGGCATGAGGCCACGCCCCGAACTTAGTCCACTAAAGCCCCCTTAGTTTCGACGATTTGCAAACTAAACATAGCCCAACTTTCATCCACATGACTCGCTAAACTTTGGCCAACAATTTTCGGCTGTAATCGAAACATTTTGAACTGTTGGTCGCCGGCGAAGAAGAGTTTCCATGCATAGTTGCACAAAATACTTTGCCGAAACATGCTGAGCATGGTTAGTCTCGAAAAAGCAGAAGTTTATGCAGATGAAAGTATCTGGAGTCCTTTGTCTTCCTGTCCAAATATCGGGAGCCCATGCCCAGACTCCTCCACCGCCCGTTTATTCAGTCACTTTTCAAATGGCGGTTAGATCAAAACAGCGACATTGCGAAAATTTATGAGCTACACAATACAAAAGAGCAGAGCACACATGTGGCAGACACGAGACGAAATCGGATGAAATACGCTGGGACGAAGGGCAGACAGCGAATAAAAATATGTATGGGGTATGAAAACGGAACAAAACGAATGGAAATATTTCATTTTATGCTCATAATAATGACACCAACTTCGGAACCCGAGCCAAAAATGTTATAAAATGGTTGATTATGTGAGCAATTCAGACTTCTGTCTAAAATGTGTGAAGTTTATGAACTACCAGGCGGGCATTGTAAACAAACAAACAAAACACCCGAGCGGCGGGTCGGACATCTGGAGTTGTTTCAAGTGTCCGCCTCATAAAAAAGACATCAATTTCGAGTTGGTTTTGGGAATCATAATAATCCAAGAGGCGGCAGAACGAGATCTACGCGAAACTCATTAACAAAGTGATCCAACAAAACATTGTAATTATCAAGCAGCAGCCGGGTAACCAGGGGAAAGATGCCTCAAAGCCAATCTTCGGATCGGACCAAAACGGAGCGAAGAATCGGGCAGAGAAGAGCGCGCTTCTCTATATAGCCTGAGGCTATTTTCAGCAGCATTCCGTAATTAAACACTTGAAATGGACTTGGCCGTGGTCCAAGTGGAGGGGCAATAGGATCCGCATTTGGGTTCTGTTCTTAATACCCCTTAAATTGACCGAGGGTACTAGGAAAATCGCAACAATGCAAAAGCACTGCAAGAAATATTCTTATTTGTTATATTTAATTTATGGTATAAAGACCACCTCCCTAAATAAATAACTCTTAAAATATTGTTTTTTTTTTAAATAATTTTGAATATTATTCTTTAAACCTAATCATTTTTTAAATTTTTTTAATTTATACTTTTTTAACTAAAATATCCCAAAAACATACCGATTCCAATGTAATTAAAATCTATTTTTATTCCCAGTGCACAACATAAAACCACCTCCACTGGCTCTCCGCCAAATTTGGCATATAGGGTATCCCCCTCACAAGACTCTCCCATTTAGCACTCTTTTTCGTTATTTTCGCACATGTTTGCATTATGGTTCATAATTATAGGCGCTGTTCGTGTGCCAGTGGTCGAAGGGGTGTGAGGCGGCGAGTCTGTGTGCTCGAATGTCAGAAGTTATGGCTTCCGAAGTGGGCGTGTGCCATAGCCCCTCCGATTCTGGATTCTGTGGGAGAACGTACGAAAATGAGTTGGCAATAATCGCCGCTGGCCACACCAACGCCAACGCCCACGGGGCGAAGAACTCTTCACCTCCTCAGAACGAGATGGAAGCCAGGAGATAGTCCACCTTTCTACCCGCGACTCGAATTTAACCATTTTAAGTACTCCCGCGGCCTTTGTTTCTGTGATTTCCAGTGAAACATGAAAACGGCAAATGAACTACGAATGGCCCCGAATGACTAACTACTCAGGGCCACTTCAGATGGGCCAAAAAGCCGCTGATAAGACGAACAAGGGACACAGAAAAAAACGAAGACCAAAAACACGAGAGTGTTGAAGAGCCACAAGACGGACTTTCAGTTCAGCAAGCGGTACAGTAAGGACTGAAATAATAGAAAACGTGTAAGAAAATAAATAAATATTGAAATTGTTTAATATTCACTTTTTTGGATATATAAAAAAACGAAAAATAGTATTCATATTTAATCAAAAATATTTATAAGATACGTTATTATAAAAATTCAAACTTTATTTAAAAAAAAGTTCCATCATATTAAGAAATTTATAAAATAAAAATGTTGTCTAAAACATTTTTTGGGATTTCATATAACGAATTAAAACCATAATTTTTAATAAATGTTTGTATACTATAACACAATTTTACTGTACCTGTAAGAATTAAGAATTCCCGCCACTTCTTCCAGATTTTTCTTCTACTTACTCCGTCACTCGAAGTGATGTAAATTTTGACAGAGCAAACAATTGAAATGAGACAAAAACACAACCTGGCGCTGAAAGGTGTACTCCGTCGTTCCCTCTCCCTCCCGCACTCTACACCCCTCTCTCTCACTCCACCCTACAGCCCTCTCTTTCTGATGGGCTTGTTTCAAGTGCGTGCCAAAGGAACAAGAGGCAACGCCTGATTAATTTGAACTGATAAGGTCTCATTTGCTTGTGTTGCTGCCCCGTTTGATGATGAGTGTAGGCTGGAGAAACGTTGCGCAGGCGCAAAACATTTTCCAGGTCATACGACCGAGACAACAGAGCATTCCCTTTATCTTTATCGCATTTTGAGTGAAACATGAGCAATGTTGTTACCATTGTTGTTGTTGTTGTTGTTTACCGCCGGCCACGTTCGAAAACAATTACCCCACAAAGCAAACTCAGAGAGGGCACGAAAGGAAGATAGGGCCGATAAGCATCGAGAAAAGGTTTTAACGCATCGTCAACAACGCCACCAGCAACCAAAAACGCCCAGCGGCCACTTTTGACAACTGCTTGTCCGCTTGTCCGTTGTCTGTTGTCCGCTTGTCCGTTGCGAATTCGGCGTAAACCCGCTGACGGAATCTGCCAGGGATCGGTGATCGGACCTATAGGCTGCAGCTTCCTCTGATTCGCCCTAATAAAGTTGTTCACCCATGTTCCTGTTGCTTGTGTCTTACGCTTTTGCCTGCTTGCAACTTCTGCTGACCGTTAAGTATGTTTGGCAAACTCTAATAGCTTGCAGCTGTGCTCTGCAACTATCTGTTGGCAATCTGAGATCGCTAAAGAAATATCCTCCTTGCCTCTCCCCGAACCCGGTGGAACACCCCTGGAAGAGCGTCGCCAGGCCATACATAATTTAGCCAAGTTGGGGCTATAAACTGCAACGGCAGCTTTAAATTATGAGCGGGTTGGCAGCAGCAACTGCAGTTCATTTCGCTGCCTCACATTTCCAATTATAGACAGGGAAGCATATTTCACGCGGTGACGGGTGGTATGAGAAGTGAGAAATACCCTACAATACACTACAAAATATAGTAGAAGTGATTTTTGAAATAAAAAATAATTCTGTGACTTATCTGTCAACAGTGAGAAGCGCAGAGAAAGGCTATGTTACTTCTTACCTAATCGTTTACTCGCTGTTAAAAGTCAATTTTTACTAAGTTAAAGAATTATTCAAAAATTTAAGAAATTCTTTATATGAGCTACCATTATTCGGTCGCTTTAAGAGTAAGCAACGGAAATCCGATTATGTTAATATCTCCTAAAAATCGTAAGGACTTCATATTTAGTATAACACATCTTCCATCAACTAAAGTTTTGTCGTATTGATTAAACCAAAGGAATATTTCTAATATTATTTATTGTAAAACTCAAATTAGGATCTCAGCTCCTTATACCCCTCAATTACAGGGTATGAGCAACTCTGGCACTCTCCACCGCCTGGCAGTTGATCTAGTCTGTTGCTCGTTTCACCTGTTGCCGATGCCGAACTGCTGGAATAGCGAGCCCCATTCCGCATCCACGCCCCGATCGCTGGCATGCACAACATAAATTCAGGGGCTGGCACACTTGGGTGTTGCGCTGTGCTCCCAGCCCGAGTTCCAGCTCCAGCTCTTAGCTCCCATCTCCATCTAAATCTCTCCGGGAGCTCCGGCCGCTGCACTAATTTATAGTTTGCGGACTAGCTGAGTGACTGACAGGCAGGCAGTGAGGCAGGCAGAAAGACTGGCAGGCCAAAAGGACGCTGCGACAGACGGACAAATTATTTGCTTGCCTTGGCGGCCAAAAAAGGCTGCTACCGGTTCGGTTCGATGGAGGCTCGCAGAGATTCCATGCTGAAGTAGAAATGGAAGTGGAGGCTGAGGCTAAGGCATTTCGCGGGCTGGCCAAAATTGAATGCAAACCCCGAGGTTGACAGGACTGGCCGACGATAACAATCGCTCAGATACACTGGGCACCCAGTGATCCGCAATGCCTGCGCATCTACGAGATACTTTGCGTTCCTTATCGCCGATCAGCTTGTTTCGGGCATTTTCTCGTGTAATTTGCGCCTTGTCGCCTGCTCTGCATACAAATGAGTTATCCAAGGAAAAGGAAAATACCCTTAAAAATACAGCACTTGCCGTTCGGCAGCCAAATCGGTAACCCAAATCCCCAGCCAAGAGATTCAATTAAAAATATGATTTTGCATAAATCGAGAGCATGGGAACGAATCGGACGGGGGAGTCGCCACAATTTGTATCTAATGAATCACTTGGCCGCAGCTAACCGCAAATTAAATGCTCTTGGACAAAAGAAACCCATCCGCTGTGTTAACTCTGACTTCTGATTCGTGGGCGGCGCCAAGTCGAGATGAAAAATGCTCGGCTGCCTTTGTTATTGCCACTGGATTTTCGGTTACGACTTTATCTTTCATTTGCGGTTAGAAGGGATGAATGAAAATGCGATGGGGAAAAAAATAAAGCCAAAGAAATGCGTGTGCCGTAAAACTAAAATTGGGTTCCAAGAGTTTCCAGACTGAAGTTCATTAAATTCTGAAATCCGTAAAATATGCAAAGGCGTGCCCCAGCAAAGCAGATTATCAGGGGGCAACTGCTGCAAACTGACTTTTAATATATGATAATTAATTCATTATCGATGCTGTGACTCTCCAGACGGGCAGACAGCGCTGACAAGGATTTCACTTGCAATTAAAACGAACAAGGCACAAAAGTTGCTACAGATGGAGCTCCTTGCAGTTCTCCTGGCAGACAGACAGGCAGACGTTCAGACACGGGGCTCCTGGCGGGCAGGCAGCTTTCATTCATTAAAGCGCGCCCCAAACTGAGCCCCGACATGGACTAAAAACTGATTATCTGCATATAAGCCAACTAAAAACTGGATGCAGCCACTGGGCCACCACTCTGCATCAGCAGTATCAACGGCCAAAAGGCAGCGGAAAAAATAATTGCCCAGAACTGTTTAACATATCACGAGAGGAGGAGACTGCCGTCGAGTGAGTCTTTTATAAAAATTCGCAACATGTCATTGGAGCCGAGATGCCGAGATGCCGTATCGTGAGGCACCGGCACCCTCAACTCCGTCGGACGGAGATGGAGAGCGCATTGTCTGTGCTCAGGACATGGACATGGACATCGTCGGGCATCGACGTGGACATGTCAATGTCTATCTTTTTGCTTCTGGCCCACAGTCGCTGTCCTGTCCCCTGATCCATATCGGCCGAAAGCTAACGCTTTAGCGGCTTAAACATGGCTTTTAGCGTTAATTAACAACGAATTTTCGTAAAAATGCAAAATGCGCACGGCAACAGGAAACTGTAGCTGAATAACAACAAGTAGACAGAATGTTCGGTGACACGAAGCCGATAAGCCGGCCAACCGCAGCAACATCGATGGGCCAACAAGTCGAAAACATCCAAGTTCAAGGACCCTCGAGTGAGATTTGCATTTCCAAATGCTGTCTGCCATGCTAGGTATTTTTTTTCCGTATTTTAAATGGCCAATATTATTCATGTGAAGGGGATTGAAGAACCATTTTACGACAATTGTGTGGAAGTTAATTTGCCATTTTATTGATTCAGTTTAAGCCTGCTTTGAATGTTGCGCTCAATTTAATTGGACTTATGTGAAGTTATTGCTTTCACTTGCGGGCTTAGTTTATACCTATCATTTAAGTCCTAAACAGTTAAATTAGTTATGTTGCACTTTTCCAGTGACTTTTAACATTGAGAAGCGCAGAGAAGAGCGCTGTTAACTAAAAAGATTCACTGATTGCTCTGTCTTCCATACAGTTTTCTTAATATAACGAACATACTTACGAGTGCTGCAGAAACCATTAAAAAAGAAAATGATTTAATAAAATATTCAGTTTTTATTCAAGCAAACTAAAAATTAACAAAATGGTTTAAACATTCCTTAGTTAAATACATCTACTATATACACGCATATTGCTAGTTTAGGCCAATATTAGACTGCATTACAGTATTACACAGCAGAGGGTCAAGCGGTCTCTCTGAAGCTAAGATAACTTAAACGTAGACTAGACCATTAAATTAACTACGCACTAAGTCGATTGGAAGAATCCGTGTAAGGCTATAGGGAAGCACTTGGAAGTGTGTTGGAATTGCAAGACCTAGAGCTACAGTATAACTTATACCATTAGGAAGCACATCTGTTTGTCTCGATAGTTATGTACAAAGAACTCATCACTCGTATACCATAAACTTAAACATAGATCACAGAGGCGAGATTTGTTTTTGACGCCTGCCCCATCGGTTCACAACCGATCCAGCGCAGACGTGCGCCTGCAACAGCCAAATGGGATCCTGGTTGCCTGGGATGCCTGGATCAGGATCACCCGCTTCCAGTTCCACTTCATCTGGGCGGGCAGAAGCTGAAGTAGGGGAAGAGCTGGCAGTGCAGGGAGTAGAAGCGCTTGGGATCGGTCTTGAGATCGAAGCCGTCCACCTTGATCACGTTCCACTGGTTCTTCATGTGCGCATAGCTGAAGGACACCTGATCTTGGAACGTATCCTGGCGAATGAACTCCATGGGCTCCAGATGCGAGTGGAAGTTGTCCACCACGGTCAGCGGGACCTTCAGTAGGTGCTCTGTAAAATGAGACACAGGAATAAGTTAGAGGTTAGGGATTTTGGGATAGAGCTTTCGATATTTAATCGATATTATCGAAACAATATTGAGAAAATATCGAAAATATTGCTATTTTTCAAGCTCTACTTTGGGATGCAATCAGGCTAAACTCACCTATTATAAAACCCATTGTGACATCATCCGGAAAACGTATCTTGTCGCCGATGCTGATAAACTTGCCGCCACCTGCTATGGGCAGCATTTTGAGAGTCAGGGCCCGGCTAAGACAGAAGCCAGCGCCGCCAGTGGCGAACCAGAAGGTTATCTTCTTGTTGGTTGTCGTGTTCTTCTGCGGGTTGGTAAAAAGAAGGGAGAAGAAGAGGTAAGATTAACGGAAGAACTGGCTCATGAATGGGTCCCATCCCCAAGAAGAGGATGGCTGGACCAAAGGATAAACTCAAATAAATATCCATTTTTTCATCGTTTCGGTCTCATTTCTGGTTTTTGGCAATGGCCCAGAGAAAATTGACTTTAAAAAAAAAGCCCAAAACCGAAACGTGGCTTGATTAATTGACCATGTAAATGGACATGTGCGAGTTGGAAACTTAATACGTGGGTAAACCGAGACTTGACAGGATCTTTCTCCCGCAAATGAAGCGTAAAGTTTTCGGGGTTTTTTAATTATGCACGCTGCGGCGATCAGGCTTGTATTTTGTTAGTGGTGTGCCAGTTTTTGAATGGGTTTCACCGGGTCCTCCCAACCCTGCCAACTGGCCAAGCCAAGATAAAACCATGGCCTATGCACATTCATTACGGGATCAGTTGGCGATATTTCAAATGGCCTGCACAGGAAAACGGGTTCAAATTCGAACTCAAACTGGGACTCGGACTCGGATTCAGACTACTGCTGTTGCCTTTGCTGTTGCTTTTGCTATTGCTCTGGCCGCGCCAGATCATATCGGTTATTAATGATAGCTTGCGCTGGCAGCTGGAAGCCAAATGGCGGCATAGACAAATGGCCATGGTGGCCACATAAATAACGGCCACGGTTCGGCTTTTGGGCCGGGCCAATGGAGATGGAGATGGAGAAAGGCGATCGCAGCTTGTAATTACGAACTATATATATATGGAAAATATGCTGAAATAACAGAAATAACTGGCATTTGCACTTACGCTGTCCAAGTGGATCTCCAGCGGCGACGAGATGCTCGGCTTGCCCAGATACCAGTCCACACTGGGACTATACTCGTCCAGCAGTTTCACCAGCCGCGGCACATTGACATAGTTGTCATCGTCAAAGTGACAGAACCACCTGGAAGAAACGAAATAGAGAAGTCCATATTAGAACACAAGTTAAATTTAATTAAATAATAATTATTTTTGAATATTCTTGAACAATGCCCGCCCACGTGGACTTGACCCTGGAGGAGATGACCCGGATTGCCCTGGGTGTCCCAGAATTAACCCATGTAAATGTGGCCGTCCTGCACAGCCTTCTTAATGTGCTGCTCAAGAAGCTCGACTGCCAGCAGGATGTGGTGCGAATCAGCGGCTTCGAGGGCAAGTGCATGGAGCGCATCCTGGAGCAGTCCAAGATCTCACCCCTCCCCTTCGATGTGGAGGCAGTCAAGCCCATTTCCGAGCAACTGGACAAGGTGCAGGAGCTGGAGCAGCGCATCAAGCAGCTGGAGTGCCAGTTGGAGTGCCACTTCCAGCAGATTCGCATCTGCAACCGGGCCAAGGACAAGAAGTACAAGAGCCACCAGGCCGAACAGTATGCCTCGCCGTGCGAGGATCTCTGCACCGTTTGCGACGAGGACAACAAGGTGGCCTGCAGTCTGCTGGCCAACATGGACTTCATGAAGAAGCTAATGCGCCGCATAGCCACCCCGATTCTCAACCAGATGGAGGAGGTCAGCCAGAAGCTGGAGAGGTTCTACATCACCCTACAGGGCTACCTCAAGCAAACCGAGGCTCTGTTCAAGCGCCTGGAAATAGTCAAGCAGTGTGTGGTGGAGATCGAGAGTCTAAGATCTCTGGTTCAGGAATACAATCTAACCTTTCTGGGGACCATGGAGGAGCTGCAGGACATGCTGGACAGCAAGTTGGACAAGGTGCACATGCCGGCTCTGAAGAAGTACATTCGCGATCGCTTCGATGACATCGATCGGCGTTTGAGATTGATCGAGGAGAAGGATGCCTGTCCGAGGGCAGCTGGATTTATAAATAATGGACTGTGCTGTCTATCCTGTAATAATCCCAATGTGGGTGTCGAAGTTGGTCCCCAGATAATGGGCGTTTTCCCCGATGCCCCCGTGAGGAATATGCCCCTTCTGCCCACCGGTCCACCTTTGAATTGCCAGAAGACTGTGGTCTGTAGATCGGTGGAGAAGGAGCCCACCCTAATGGTGCGGGTGAACAATCTGGATCTGAATGTCCTCGCCCATCGATTGAACCGTCCTGCCTCTGGTAAAGTCTGCAAATTGCCCGAAGCCAATGACGCCATCTATGGCGTTCGCAATTCCTGTGTTTCCGGTTAGTCAGTCAGTAATCTGTATTACTAACTCGTAGTCCCTATCCAAATCGTTTTGTTTCAGCAATAAAGCATACATATATGCAAGGCTGTTTCCGTTGAGCCGCATAAAAAGTGCACTAATTTAGATTGCAATTACTGGGTTGGAGGTATATATAAGTAGTACATATACCTAAATAAAGATGTGCAGCTGCAGTTTTTATAGTGACAAACGATCAGCCATATCCGGTAGCCCACGGTGGACTAATGATGGCATTAAGCGGCAGCTGAAAGGTCCAAGTAACCAAGCTGGCCATCATTATCGTGGGGTTTGGGTGCAGTTCCATGTTCGTCGACGGGGATCCCCACTTGGGAATTCGCTTGGATTCCAAAAAAAAGGGGGAACCTCGACGAAGAGAAATTTGCAAGTCATACTCTACAGAATTCTGGGTAATCAGGTTTAGGTTGATCTTAATCAGCAGCTTGTTTAAACGAAACGTTTTTGTTTTTAAGGCTGTGAACATCTAGCAGAGAGATATTATCTCTCTAAATATAGATATACGATGACTGATTGTCTATTGAGGCTTAGCCAAAACCGTTAAGAGTTTGAGAAATGCGATCTTAAATATTATTATTCCCTTTCATTTTAAAGAGTATCTTTATATTCGAGTAACCAAGCTCTTTTCTTGGCGCTTCGCGACTTTCGTTGAGCTCGTAAGTATTCAATAAAATCGAATCGAATCTCGGAGGATTGGAGGATTGGCTTGCCTTGTCTTTGCTTGTCGCTGCGTCTGTTGGGTAATTTAATATAATTTTTATTGCATAAGCCCCGACTAGACATACGTACGTACATGGGTGAGGGGCAGCGATTGGAAGTGGATGCTACTCCTAGAGCCTGGCATTCATAAATTGCCTGCCGAGATGATGTTGCTGCTGTTGTCTACGACTTTGGCTGCTGCTGTTGCGGCTGCCACATGCGATACCTGTGCGAAAAGGCCGCGACTCCCCAGATTCACTACCTCTAAATCTCCCGCCCATGTGTATCTTTCCCTTACCCAAACTCCAACTCCAGCCTTTAGTTGCTTCGTGACGCATAAAAATGCGCGTTTAATTTGCTTAATTATGCACAGAGCATAACCCAGTCCCCCTCTCAAGAAAGGCAGCTGCTTTCCCTCTTCTTTTCCAAATTGAAATCTAGACGCTAGTTTATGTTCGTTGTCGTTTAATTAACGCTATCCCCCCTCTTTCTGATTTCTTTGGCATTTATGAAAATGTTTTCATTCGGCGGTTCTTTCGATTCGGGCTATCGATTCGGGGATCGCTGATGGTGGCTTTTCTCTGCTTATCCGCTTCGAAAACTGTTTGTTTGTTTTGTGTTTCGCCGGCTCTCCGTTTCTTTGTTTATCCGTGCATCGGATTGCACTACAATGCATTGGGAGAAAATCTTATATTTTCTTAATCGAATATGTCAATTAGTTAACAGGCGATGCATAAGTATATTTTTTAAGAATTTAAACAGCTATTTTGCCAAATATTTGATGGAAAAGAATTTGATTTTTTCGAAAATAGTATTACATTTTTATTTAATATCTCACAGAATAGTATTACATTTTTATTTAATTTCTCCACAAAATTCTCTACCATCTATTATTAAAAAAATATCTGTTTAAGTCCCTTTATCCCTTAAATATTTATAAATTATAAAAATTTCTCCCTGTGCATGCGAGTGTGTGGCCGTTGGCCGAGAAAAAATTGAAATGCGAAACGAGTGCAAACTTTAGTTTATTTCCATAGCCGTTTTTCCAATTATTCGCGCTGCTGCAGCAGCTGCTGTTGCTATATGGCTATATAGATTGAACCGATGTTGTAGCTGTTGTTGCTGTTGCTGCTGCTGATGTGGGCAGATTTCGATCAGTTCGCCAGCTGGGCTCTTTCCTTAAGTTTAAACCCCGCCCCGACCCACACTTAACCCCCTTTCACCCACTAAAAGTGAAAAATAAAAAACAAGAAACGCTGGCGGGGCGTTGGCGGCTGCGTCGTCATTCCATATCCACATTGCAGGCGAAATGAGTTTATGTCTGGAGCCACAATAAAAAATGATTGACGGGGCACTTCAAGTCGGCCAAAGGAGATATATCTGGGGTTGCAGGCGTTTCAAGACCGGGGCTTAATAGATTTCGCATTAAGAACGGCAGGCAACTTAGTAACGAACGAACAGGCCGCGCTAAAAGTATTTTGACAGCCAGCCAGAGATAAGCGATCGCCAAAAACCTCGACAGACGACGATGACGAACTGATTTCATTCGGTTTTGGTTTTGGTGTCGGTTTTGTTTTTGCCTTCTCGACTTCTCGACTTCTCTCCTTTCGGAATGAGACAAGCCAGGCTCTCCTGCAATTAGCAATAAGTCAGCTGTCATCTGCCCGAGCAGCAGAAAGTATCTCGGGCCTTGGGTCTCGAGTTTCGAGTTTCGCGGATTGATACAAATCAATGTGTCATTATGTCTGTGGGGGCAGACATACAAGATATTTACATTAAGCGGCAGGGCGAGCACTTAAATCAACCAAAATGTTTGCCTCATTAACGGAATGCATCGAGAGCTGAAAGGGAAATTAATCTTCCCACTTCGAATGCACTTTTTCGATGCTTTCCATTTGGAGTGCAGAGAAAAAAACCTGATTTCGAACTTGGAAATAAACTTTGCGTGGGCGCAAAAAACTTTTAATTTGTTTTAGATTTTGAATACGATCAAACTATTTTTAGAAAGCACGAAGAAATTAAAGAATTTTAAACAGGAGATAAATAATGACCCAAGTCAAATGAATTTTATTTATTAATAAAAAATGTTCAGGATTATTTTGATTACCAAAAGATGGAAGCAAAAACTAACTAATGGTTTGTCAAATATAAAATAAGTTCTTTTTATTTTTTATAACTTGTTAACTTGTAACTTGTATAGCCTAATAAAATATGAAGTAAACTAAACAAATAAATTATTAAAAAATGGTCTATCCCAAAAGTATTTTGATTTTAAATTATTTATTAATTTTTCAGTACTTTTTTTTAAATACCATTTTTTCTTTGTGCACCCAAGTGAGTCAGATATTAACGAAGCTGTGCGCCTGCGCATCTACAAAAGCATTTCTCTTGGGCGGCCGGACGAACAATTGAAACGCATTTGTCAACTGGCGTCGTTCGTGGCTGACAAAGCAAATCATTAATTCTGAGACAGTGTATCTGTAACTGTATCTTTGTATCTGCATCTGTATCTTGTGGATGCGCGCACTTGAGCCCACAAATTGAAGGCAATTGCCGGCGATTATGCGAACTTCTGTGGGTGTGGATGTGGATGAGAGTGTTGTGTTGGCGAGAGGCGCTAATTGAAATGTAGAGCAAAGCACGGCAAATCCACTTCCCGGATGTGGAGTAGCAATTGCATTTCCTAGTCCAACTCCAATATGCATATCTACGTATATGTATTGCAGTCACTGTTGCAATTGCAGTGAAATTGCCTGTTTCCGCCGCCACAATTCCGACAAAGATTTGATTTTCTCGTTATTTTTTCCATGCGGCGACAATGTCAACAAATGCACGTTGTTCTCCCTTTCGCCAGGGAACGAATCAATTGAATAATTGGGATTGTTGTGGTGCTGCCACAAGTGGCAAATAAATAAATGAAATTGATGCCTTTCTAAGCGGGGGAAGTGTCGCCATGGTACTTTTTTTCCCTCCCTAAAGGAAAAACTGCCAGCTTCACACGCATCTCTTTGCTCTCTCTATAAATAGCTGCCCCTGGCCGCAAAAACCGTGGAAAAGAGGGAAAATTTTCTCACACACTGAGCTGTAAGCATGTGGCTTTTCACACATGTATGTAGTATGCTTTCCCAGATAGGCAACCCTCCGGCCAAGAAAGTGCATTACCATTAGCAACATCAAACCACGATTAAAACTGTCGCAGCCATAGATGGATGTGTGTGGAGTAAATGTGGTTCGAGTGCGAGTCACTCTATTATTTTATGGCTCAATGTGGGATTTTCTGGATTAACCCCAAGTCGGTGTGTGCCCTGGGAAATTTCCTTGATGAACCGTATCGAAAACCGGGCGAATCGAATTCCCACGCACCCACAGTCTTTGAAGTACAGACCTACATACATGCAGCATTAACATCATCATCACCAAAAGGTCTTGATTGATGCCCCCCCATCCAACCCATACTATACCATCCTTTGGCACCATTTCTTTTGCCCCATTTACATTTTATGCTGTGAATATTACGCATATTACGTGTTGTAATTACACCAAGGGTCTGGGTCTTGGAGTTCCCAAAAAAAAAACGAAGAGAGGCGCTCTTATTATGTCAAAATGTTGATTACGAAACGTGCTCGGTCGAGAGAGTGTATCCGTGAGATGCGAAATGCGAGGCGACCTCGGATTGCAATCAGATAAGTGGCCGTTTATACAATTGCCTGACAAGTTTCGCCAGCTCAGATCCACTAGGTGTGGCCTTAAAAGCCACACACCCAGATCAAAAGCGAAATAAATTAGAACTTGAAACAAATAAATCGAAAGAGATTAGGCCAGGCAGCTGAGAGAATGGAATTTAGAGTCGAAAAAACACACAAAACTAATTAATAAAAAATACTGGAGTTTTTGTTGGCCCTAAGCCAAAGGCAAATGTCGCGCACAGTGGGGCACATTGGACCTTTGGCGCCTCAGTGGCCTGGAATTCTCACTCATAATTGATGATTGCTGTCGGTTTTTGTTGTTTCTTTGTTTTTGGTGGGAGTTCCAATGGAGTCTTGAGTGACGGGCCAGGTCATCGCCTAGTTGTCTGTCTCTCTATGACTTGCAGTTGCTATTGTTGCTGCTGTAATTTTAATTAAATTGCACTAATTGTTTGGTATTATAATGGATACCCAACACCGACAAGCAACAGCAGCAGCAACAGCAACTGCAATTAGCCATTCAAGGCGAGCGAAAGGCGTTCCTGCAGCCAGCGCACAGTGGGGCAAATAACTCAAGTTTTATGGCAAATAAATTCACATTAAACGGGGGGGCACAAAACGCAATTAAAACAACTGGCGGATTTGCATTCAATACCAGACGCCCCACGGTTGCCGCTGAAACCAATTGCGAGCAACATGTTGCTGCCGTGCGTAAGAGTCGTTCCACGGCAGCAACATTCGGTTGTAAAAAGCATGGGGGCAGCAAAGCAAAAGCAGCGTGGCATAATTGCCAGTTCGAATGCACGTTAATTAACCTCTTTTTCATGTTCCATGCTCGGCTTTTCTTTTGGCCAAAGATTTCGATGTTGCTGCCTGGCTGGCTGGCTGCCTGCCGGGTCTTAAACGCTGCCAATCAGCCAGAAGGATGCCCGGCCAGTTTCCTGTGCCTGTGCCACCTGATACCATTTCGTATCTCCTTCGGTTTCATTTTTTACTTCGGTGGAGGGTCCACCAGCAGCAACATAAACAGCAGCAACAACTGCCTCATCTTGCCTCTCATAACTGCACATTTTCATTGCCGGCCATTTATTTTGTTTCAACAATTTGTTGTAGTGCCTGTTGCCGTGGCTATTGATTGCATGCTCCGCGCTCCCATAATGACAGTTTCAAGTTCTAAGCCAAAACGGCAAGTCAACGCGAGATGAAAGCCAGCCATCTCATCTGAGCACCAGCCACCTCGTCTCGTCATCCTCATCATCCGAAGTCCAAGCATGACCAAGTTGTTCTAGATTTCTGGATGTTGCTGCTGCTGCTCGGTGTAATTACAAAAAAAGAGGAGAAATAATAATAAGAAATAAAAGAGGAGAGGAATTTCTAGGCTGCTCCTTTGGGCGCTAGTTGAAGTGTCTTTTCTGGTCTGCTCCTTTTTTTCTACTCGGGCTGCGGTCGCTGGACAAGTTTTGAGTGGAGGTTGCTGTTGCTGCTGCGTCTTAATTGCGCAAATTAGAACGCATGGCAGCTGCAGCACAAGAAGACTGGGAAACGAGAGCCGAGAACTGGGTGTTTGTATTTCCTTGCCCATGGATAGAGTGGATAGATGGGCTTCTCCTGCGGTCGCTTATTAAAAGCATTAAAGTCTATTATTACAGCAGCAACTGCGGACCACAAGGAGTCATTGCTCTTTCTCTCACTCGAAGTTGTTAAGCAAAAATGCATCGAACGAGCACATTAAGCCCTGTAAATATGACAACATTTTAGGGTTCCAGTCGATGAGATGAGATGATGATGTTGCTGCTGCTCCTACAGCGGCAACTTGCAACCTGACCTCTTAACTCCCCAGCTAACGCCATAATGCTGCATGAAATTGAAGCTGAGCACACGTATGGATATCCAATCAAGGGGAAATTACAAAGTTAAGACATATATATTCTGGATTAGTTATGGTTAACCAAGTGGATGTTTCGAAATCGAAATACTATCTATACAAACGTGAATATTTACTACAATATAACAAAATATTATTGTTATATTAAATAGTATTAAATTAATATGGCTTCCTTATTAAGAAGTCACTAAACATTCGGAATATTTTATTCTTCGAAAATATTATATATACTTATTGGATTCTTTAGTTCGTTACATACCTAAGTAGTATTTCTTTTCTCGGTTTACATTTATCCCCAATAAACTATAGTTTCTACTCACTTTTTGCCGCTCTCCAGGAAGACATCCAATTCGGCGGACATTTTGCAGCAGAGCGCCTTGCGAAAGTGTCCCTGCGAGCATTTCGTGTTGATGAGATGGCCCTCTGAAATGAAGAAGGAGGGTGGAGAGGATGAGCGGAGAAACGAGGTGAAAAGGCTGATAAAGATTGGTAATTAAGCGGGCCAACAAGAAACAGAAGGAGCCCAACGGTGGGCCCGGGCCCACTTCTATGTTAATTAACTAAAAGGCCAGGCTTCGCAGCCTCGCAGCTTCGAGAACGAAAGCGAACAGTAGCTTGTTAGTCGAGAATGCCGCTCATATCCAGCGGATACATTTTGTATCGTTTGACAGCCGCCGCCGCCGCCGCAGATAAAGATGCCAAAGAAAATAAAAAAAAAAAACAGAGTACAAAAAAGCGAAAATCAGAGCAACGCACAAAAACTTTTGCGCCTTAATTGGATGAAAATTGTTGAAATATTTAAACACAAGACAACGGGGACTGGTGAACTTATCCTTTGTCCAGCCAGCTCTGCACATAACTCAAAATCCCCGAGCGTGTTTAGCCGAATCCTTTTGGCCTAATCAAAATACCAAAGAGGAGTCTGTGTTTCTGTGCGAAACTTGAGATCGTCTTTGGGTTTTGGGTTCTGAACTCTCCGTTCTTCATTCTTGCTTCTCTGTCCGCTGGAGTATGCAAAAATGAAATACAACATCTTTTTTTTGAGCGAAATTGAAATTTGAACTTTTTTTTAATTAAACCTCAAGAAAATCGAAGCGCAGCCCGAGCTGCAATTCAATTAAAATGCGGGTGAGTGATGAAGCTTCCTCACTCGCTCTGGTCCTCTATGGGATCGGATGTGTATGGGATATGGAATTTATAAACTTTAATCGGTTTTCGGTTGGTCCAGACAGTGGCCAATATTAGGCGGTGCCGGGGGGCGTGGCACTTGGCTGATGTGAAACTAAATTGAGAACGGGGCTAACGAAGGCAGCGAAATGAAAGGCAAGGGATCGGGTTTTGGGTTTTTGGGTTTTCAGTTCGGAATCGGGATCGAAAGGTAAGAGGTCGGTGCTTGGTGTTTGGCCAGGTAAAAGCCTGTTGTTCTTTTGTGATAAATTCGTTTTTCATCCTCCAGCTTGGAAATATAATTTTTTCGGGGGAACGGGCTAAATAACTAATGGCTTCCTCTACTCACTTGTCTTCTCCTGGTAGTAGTGATCATCGGTGTCCGTGAAGAACCAGGTCTGCAAATAAAACGAAAAAGAAAATAAAAGTTGGTCGATCAATATTTGCATAATTGTGATTCATGTAAATTACACAAGAAATCGTAGCATGGGAAAAGTTTAGAGTCTCGCGAGCCTACTCTTCAGATGGCATAATTATTCAAACCCAAAGACGAAAAAAACGCGTTTGGTCAGCAGCTTACAAGAAAGCGTCCAGCAATCAGATAAGAAAATTCCCACACACCCCTGAGTGTCTTGAAAAGCGGTTCAAGAAATAACTCAAGCAAAAAGGCCCCGCAGAAGAAGCGTCTTTTTTATGCATCGCTGACTGCGGTAGGGTTCTAAATTCTCAGGAGGTATTCCGTATAAGTATTTCCCGCTCATTAGTGGCTTTCACCAACCACCAAGCCGCATAATCTATTTCGCGAGGGCTCCCTACTCCCTACAACAAAAGTCTTTTGGCCTTAATAAATTTGTTACTCGAACAACTCAATTGGCTGGCTGGCTTTTTCCCTTAATAACTTTGCCTTTGTGTCAAATCAGGCGAAAATCGTTTTAGAGCTTTGACAACTACACGAACAACCAGCTAGCTGTATGGCCGATGTTTGTTGTTAGCCGTGTTGCTGTTGGCCATGTTGCTGTCGTCGTTGTTTCGTTTGGGAAGTAAGAGGCAAGGCAAACAATACGCCCGCTCCACAAGCATTTTGAGCAACGACTTGTAACAGTTAGAAAGTCAACGTTTGCCAGTTCGCCTCCAGTTGGAGTTCTTTATCCACAGCATTGGAAAAGGCACACGGCACACACACATCGGCCCACTCGACTACTCCAGTAAACCGAGCAGCAACACCAACCAGCGAAGTCTGTTGAATTTTCATGGATTTTTACCAGATTTTCTTTCGTTTTTTCTTTTTTACTTTTTCCACTTTTTTCCACTTTGAAGAGTCGTCGTCGGGATGCTTCCCCGCTTTGGGGCGAAAAATGTTAACACCATGTTGCCGGCTTGTTGTTGCTGGTGTGCTCCCATTGTTGTTGCTGTTGCCGATGTTGCAGATGCTGCTGCTGCTGCCGCTGCAGTTGCAGTCCGCACTTGACTAGCTTTTAATTTATGTGGCTGTTCCAACTGTTGACAAACAGCATTACAACGTGTTCCGCAAATTTATGGCGAAACTTGGCCGCTCTGATGGAAGTGTCCCATAAATAGAGTTCTTTAGAAGGCCAAGTTAATTGAAAGCAGCGATTGGAAATGCGAGAGTGGAAAAATCAGGGAGTAAGAGCATCACTGGGACAAACAGTCGGCGAGCAGAGATTGCAAGCTATCAACGGTTGAGAAAAAAAGTCAATAGAACCGAGAGATGATATGATACAAGCCCAAAAATAAACACAATATTCCTAGTATTTAAGTATTTAATTCAATTTTAAAGAGTTTTTTATTAAATCACATTTTGTATAGAGCACAGAGCCCCCCAAAAATCTAATAAAAGTAATAGTTATATAAAAAAGTCAATAAAACCAAAAGATGATAAGATAGAAGCCACACAACATTTCTAATTACACTAATATTCCTTAATCAAGTTTTAAAGGTTTTCCTATAAAAATATTATTTTATATTAATTTTCTATTAAATTGTTTTTGATTTCGATCTCTAATAATAAGAATATTCCTATCATTTAACTATTAATAAATATTACAAATAATAACTACTATAAATTTATACTTTCTGTATTTCATCGATTTGTGATCACATTTTATTGGTATCACAGAGCCCCCCAAAAATCGAATAAAATCCAGACGCAGGATCTAAAGTTCATAAATTTTCGGCCAACACTTGGTGGCTGAAATCTGTTCAGTTTTGCTGGATTTTCATGGCGTGGCATGCACTCAATTGGAACGAAGCGATTGCCACAACAATTCGTTATGTTTTCGGCGCCCAAGAGGGAAACAGAGCCAACAGTTAAAAAGGCGGCCCAGGAAAAGCACAAGCCAAACACCAAACACCAGACCCGACCAGGCCAGGCCAGACCAGCTGGCCAAAACTCCGGCTGCTGAGCTCCACTTGGCCAACAGAAAAAGCCGCAACAAGCAATGCATTTTCAATGGCGTCTGCGTCTCTAACTGCAGCTGCGGGCCAAAAGCAACTGTGGCCAACCATTTGGACAAACCATTGAAGCATTTTGGCCGTTGGCTGTTGTTGTTTTCCCCTTTGTTTTTTCTTGGTCGCGCTAAAATTTAATGCCCACCCAATGCCCAATCCCAATCCTCACCTGGAAAAAAGCACGTGGGGTGCGGTCAGCTAGCCGCGCATTTTGTCTGCGGCTGCAGCTGGCCTTACATCTAGACCAGGCCCAAACTAAACAACTCCGAGTGCCAGTAAACCGAAGCCAACAACTGCACTTTGTCTGCATTTTTCTGCATCGGCCTGGCCCAAAAAGTGGAAAAGTGGGCAAAATTATTATCTATGAGCAACGGGGGCGTGGACAATGGATATGCTTTCCCAAAATTGTCCAGTGTGCTGCCCGAAAGACCAAGTGAAAGTTGTGGCCAAAATGAATGGTCTCAGGATGTGACTAATTTCGTCAAGACTTCCAATAAAGCTGCCGCTAGTTGGGGGGCGAAATGGTTTTATTGATCGACTTTAGGAAGTTAGCCGTTACTGAACTAATAAAGAAGCTATTAAATTTAAATGGGGAAATTTTAGATGATATTTATATTACCAATTCAGTTTTTGCGGTTATAAAAAATGATACAACGTGATTTTTTCGTTTGTAACATTTAACTACAAACTATTTACTCGTTTTATAATAATTGATTGGAAATTGATAAATGTAGTTCATTTTGAAGAACGCCTTAGTACTCAATCCTGAACCCAAAGACTTAAGAACAAACACTTTAAAAACCATAAATTATTCTCCGAGAAGTCAGTACCCCTTCGTAGACCCAAGTGCTTCCTATAAACTATAGGCTCATCAGCAGCCACCAACCAACGCACACGCATCGCTCAATTCAGGAAGCGACCACAAGTTCTGGGCGTTTCGCATTTTGCGTAATCTTCTCCGGCTACAAAACCACAAAGGCTGAGATTTTAATTATGGGTTTTTCGGGTTTTCTTTGACCCTTCCTTCGAAACACCTGCCTACCCCGGGCCACGAAAAGAAATAACCCCTTGGGCAACTGAGGCACAAAAGTGTTAAATGCTCACAAGAGAAACAGGCAAATGAATCAATTACGTGATTTGTTGTGAGTCAAAGCAACTCTCTGAAATCGAATAGAGGAGGTATTCAGAGAGGTATTCCACTCAGCATTCAATTAATGCGATGGCAAAGTGATTAAGAGCCAATCAACCGGGACATTCTGAAATCGAATTCTGTGCTCTTCGCCGGATAAACAGAACAGGCCATCATCCTATATTCCTCTGTATTTATTCGTATACGTGTATTCATATATGTTCACAACGCAAATATGAACTGACAACGAGAACCATTAAAAAGGAAGTTGCATGCGGGCTTTTGTGGGTTAAAAAGTGGGATGGGATGGGCTGGGATGAGTGGGGGAGGTTGGACAACTGACGAAATTGTGTCGCCGCCAGCGGAGGAAAAAGCAGCAACAATTGAAATTCCAATTTATTGCGAATTGAATTCAATTGAAGAGCATTGAGAGCAGAACTCAAACAGAGCAAAGGCCCCCGCAAAAGTTCAGGCACGGGCTGTAACTATATGATAAGTTCTGAATGGACATGAATGCGCTTTATGCAGTGGGTTTCAAAAGTGTGAGGTCTACAGAACTGAAATGACTATCGGTAACCTTTCTAACGAACCCAAAATTCACAATTACAAAGGTTAAACAGTTCGACATATTTTATATTTATTTATTTATATTCAGAAAAAACTTTTAGCAATGATATGAGTTATAATTCGAAAAACTCTTACCCCGACTTTGGTTCGAACCCACGACCTTGCCTTTCGGTAACCTTCCAAACTAAGTGAAAACGTAATATAGTTTTTAAATTACAAAGCCAAACGCCATACTTTTTTGGTGTTATTACTTTTAGGTTTCTTAATATTTAGTCGACAAATTACTTTCGTTCCGCACTGTATTGAATACTATATAGACATCTGTTGGTTTTGAATTCTATCTTGTGCGTTGGCGGCACACTTTCGGTACCCGACTATTGTCATTAATTGGCCTTTAATTGGCATTGCATGCTCATACCCATGATTCCGAATCCGAATCCAAATCCAAATCCGGGGGAATGGAGGCAAATCAAAAACTTGAACAACGAGATTGGACCAAGTGCGGATGGCAGGTCCGCTTCCTTATTTATGAGCAACTGACGCAACCAGAAACGCTATGGTACTACACAGCATAGTACGTACAGTGATTCATCATGGGTCTGTGGACGGGGATGTCTGTCAAACGTGTCCAAGAACCAAGAACTGGGCACCAAGAGCCCAGAACCCAGTGATTCAACCGTGCTCAAGCCCACAACAGCGATATTAAAGCGCAGAAATGCCAGCGAAGGAGCCGAGTTAATGAGATTTAAGCCGCAACTGTGGGACATGGCGCGTTATGAATTTAATAGCCCCAACTGGGGACACCAAAAACGAGGAAAAAACAACGAAAAAATCTAACCAAGTTTTACGACATTGTTTTTCCAGGGAGCCGAGTTGACCAAGTACATGTGGGCCTAATAAAATGCGACGAGAGCTTCAAAGAAATCTGGTTTCCGACCAGAAAACGACGTGAATTAAAGCCAAACTGGCTAACTGGTTCCGTTCCATGCGAATCAATCAAACAATAAGTCAGGCAACCAAACGAAACACTGAAGCTTCATTAAAAGTAAATAGTAAATCAAGACAAGCAAATCGAGACAAAGACAAAGACAACCACCCACAGGAACACTCCGTGGACAAGCTGTCACTCGGTGTTTGCTGATCTAACCGGTGGATTCAGCCATTCAGCCATTCAACCATTCAGAGATCCAGAGATCCAGTGCTGACATTTGACATACGTCCGCTGGCCCAACAAATGAGCCAAAGTCTTCAGATTGCCACTGTGTGCCGGTAAAAGTGCATGCAAATCGGGCTGCTTTAAACGAACAAAATGAGAAAAAACTGGTAGCCAAAGTCAGTCGGTCCAGGTCGAGGCAAAAGTCAGTGGCAGGCCTGCCGACTGTTGGCCGGAAAATATCCGAGTGGAAATAAAAACGAAAATGCAAAACGTTTTCCCCCCGTCTAGCGTCTAAGCCGCATCGGGCATTCAATCAAAGTCGAGCTGCAGCCAGTTTTGGCCAAAACTGTTTACAGTAATTTATGCTCATTTGTAAGCATGAAAAATTTGAATCATTCATCAAACGTCCGACAAACAAGGAGTGGATGGGGGTATGTAGATTGTCAAGTACCAGATCTCTTGATCTGTAGTGGAAAAACAGTTGCCGGGTTTCGAGTGGTGCGTTGACCTCCAAAAGTTCGATTTAAATATATATTTTTGTGGATTTTGTTTATGCTTTGTATTAATAGTTATAATTGTATTTCATTTTCAAAGTTTTTTTCAAACGATTATCACTTTTTTTTTAGTTCTTTGTATAAAAATTTGTCTATACTTTCAGTTCCAGAAGGTGGAAAACTCTTCTTTGCAAAACTTTAGTCATAAAATATAATTTAATAATTTCATAAATGTGATTATTGAAGTACCAATAGAAGAAGAAAGTACCATCAAGATTCTTAAGTAGGATTGGTTACTTAAATTTCAATTAATTAAAAACCTAAAATCGTCTGTAATAGTTGTTCCCCACGGTTTCTAAATTTGTTAATTTTCCCAATCAAAAGCCATTTCTGTACTCCCCAACAGAAAAGAAGAAGAATACCCACATCTTGTGATCCCCATTCCGAGGCATCCTAAGAAACAAGCTCAGCATCGATTCAACATCGGGTTCGCCAAGTCAGGCTTTGCCCTTTTATGGGCGCTGTCTTGACGACAACAACAAGCAAAACATTAATCAACAGCAACAATAACAGCAACAAAAGCCCGTCAACAGCAACTACAGCCGAAGCAACAAAAGCAACTAGCAACAATTACAACAAATTGTTTTCAAACGATGCTGCGCAGCCAATCAAATCGAACGCAACTTTTGAGTTTCGAGCTGGCTGCCTGTCGTCGCTGCTCCACATTGCTGTTAACCACACAGCAAATGACGTGCAACAACATGAGCCACAGTTTTCCATCAAAATAATTGGCCAAAACCGAAAACGAAGGAAAATAGAGAGAGAGGAGCAGCGATTGCCGGCGATATGTTGCTGTTGCCGCTGTGAAATGTTGCAAGTGCAACAGGAGCAACTTTGGTTGCTGGTTGCCTTGTTACCGGGTGAATGTTGTTCGAACGTTTAGTTTGGAAATTGTGCCGATAACGATAACCGTTTCCAGTTAAAAAAATGTACTTTTTTCACCCCCTCTGCTAACTTTATTTTTGTGTTATTCTTTAAGCCCCTTTTCCGTTCCTAAGGGGTTTGCAAATATGAGTGAAAAAAACCCCTTTTATTGCTGCTGCTGATGGCAAGCAAATGCCTCTGGAAACGTGCTCGTCAAGCATTTTTACAATTTTCCAAAAGGTACCATACACACACACATGACATGTTCCTTTGGGGGTTATTTATTTGTGTTTTTTTCGGTTCGTGTTGTGATGTTGCTGTTGGGACTGACTTGCCTGCAATGCCAGTCAGCAACGTCAACCGAGAGGGGACGAGTGCAGTTTTGTGTAAACAATAACAAAACACATTTGTGACGCGTGATTTTGCATAAGTTGGCACTCCGTTTCAGACGATATTGCTCTGGCACAACAACGGCAACTTGAACAATGCCTACAATAAATATCCTTTCACCACATGAAAACCCATTGACCGGCCAGAATTCGATTATATTTCGGCTTACCAGTTTAGCACTCAATGAAATCATAAACAAAAGCGATCGTTTAGATTTTTTGTTTAGCCATATTCGTAGTCGGTAAGCCCCAAATGAATGAAGACATTTTTATGGCCAATTAAGAGACCGCCAAAAAAATCAGTAATCATAAATCGTCGGACATAAAATTAAGCAGCGAAATCAAATCAATTCCCGCCAGCTTAAAAACTCATTATGCAAATTGGCCAAACCCAAAGGCCCCAGAGTTGGCAAATCTTTTCGAGGCGATCTCGATCGAGCAACCTTTGGAGCTCACCCCACTTAGCCAATTTTCGCCCACCCGCCAAGAAATTAGCTGCAACTAATCGACGATCACCGATCGATAGATGATAGACAGACTCACCTGATCGCGGGCCAATTGGAACCAGGTCTTGATGATCAACGCCAGCCGGGTGTCGTGATAGTTCTTCGTCGTCTTCACGCTGATGAAAATGTCATCTAACTCGGTGACCGGCGGCTGGGGCGTCGCAGTCACCGCTCTTTGGGACAGATCGCGGAGCAGTTCCCCATTGCGGCTTCTTCTGGCCAATTCCGTTAGCAGGGTGGCCGTGGGTCGCTCACTGACCTCGATGTCGCTGAAGTTGAAGCTGCGAATGTCCTTGCGGATGATGACGGTGGTGGGGGAGGCGGCCGGAGCTCCCGCCCCCGGCTGGGTGGGCGTGGAGGACTGCACGTACTCCTGGAGCAGCTGGTCGCGATGTGTGGTCACGGGTTCACTGGCCAGGCCATCCACCTGGCTGTGCGGCACCTGCAGATAGAGAAATTTCTTTAGTTTTCAGTGATAGATATATTGGTTTTAATATTTTCTTAGAGTGGTTTTACAAGTTTCTGTCATAAATTTTTTTTAAATTTTATTATGTAAATTTGATTATCACTTGACTGGTAATAAAATGTAATGAATTTATAATAATTCTTAGTATTTGGCAAAGAATCTTTCAAAGTTCTTTAAACTATTAAAATAAACTGTCGGTAATTTCAAAAGAAATGTTTATTTGAGAATATTTGGTATTATCTTAAAAATTTTAAAAATATTTGTATAATGTGTAAAAACTTTTCCAAAAACTTGAACTTGTTTGTATTGTATTCTATTAAAAATTCTTTAATAAATATGATTTTTAAAATATATTCTCTGTACTCCAAGAACGATACCCGTTTTTCTCAGTGTCCGCCGGAAGAAATATAGCAAGTGGCGGGGGGTTAATGTAAATTTGTTGTGTAAATCGCACGTAGGGCAATAAAAAGATGAAGACGCCCCCGCTCCATCAGAGACACACTCAACTCGAACTGGGACTGGGGACTGGAACTCCCACTCCTCTCGACTCAACTTCGGGCATTTTCACCTGGCAAACAAAGGCGAACTTCAATGGCAAACAACAATGGCAAACAAATGAGCGGCAGCAGGCAGAATAAACAACAGCAACACCACCATAAATGCTGAGTAAGAGCAAACAAAACCGGGATCGGGATGGGGATTGGGTTCTGGTTCGGGATCGGGATCGGGATCGGAACCCAGATCGGGATGGTAAAGGGAAAGACCAGAAACCCACTGAGATTGCTTTGAGTCGGAGTGAACTGCTTGATTAATTTCCACTGATAACAGGTTCATTTGCTTTTGTTGTCGGCGATTCTTCAATTGCTCTTCTGCGAGATTTCCCCCAGTGCTCGTTTTAATGGCCCTCCACACAGAAAATGGGGACAGGTGGGGCGTGGACTTGGAGTTTTGCCTTGATTGAGGCGGCGATAAAGGTGCAGAGTTTGCTGCTCGAATGGCTGGTACCCCGGGCTGAAAGACAGCCCAGTTCTAGCACTCTAGTTCTTTTAACCTATGCAAATCGGAAAGCAACTTCCGCTATAAATCTAGCTCTGGCTTCCCGAGAGATTTCTCTTTTACTCTTCAGCCCCGCTGGTTTATATTGCTTCACACGATATTGTCTCGTTGATAGCGCGTCCACAAGTTGGGCTCATAGAATTTTATTGCCGCACGATCGACAGCCAAACGGTGTTCAATATAATGGCAGCTCCCTAATGAGGAAATGGGGAGTGAGAGGGAGAGAGACGATGATGATGACAGTGGCAGGTGTAAACTGCCGTCGCTCGAATGATGGGAACCCGAAACCCAAACCCAAAGCCAAAGCCGAAGCAATTAAAATGTTGAAATATTAATTTGGCGACGGCTGAAATTGCGAGTATGGGAAATCTGGTACCGAAGATTTGCCCAAGAAAGATAGCGCCACTAGTCGTGACTTGAGTGAGGGATTCGACTTATAAGTGAAAGCCACTGAGTGGGTTATATAACGCGGAGAACGCCTCTTTCAATTAAGCGGGTGCCGTAAATTCAAGGTTTGGATTGGATTAGAATGTGAGCCAGTTTCCAATCCCCGATCTCCGGCATGATGCAAGTGGCTTATGCCCGTACTACATAGCGTGTATGCAAATCAAGTACACGGACTACGGTCTACAATAACAGCAATGCTTTGTGACACTTTTGTGGGATTTGCGAATTACTCGAACGTGATGAAACTGAACAAGTACAGATACAGAATTGCGGATTCTGATTCAGATTCAGTTAGAGATACAAATACAAATGCGAGACCGACACGTGTGCCCATATATGCAGGCCGCCTGCGCACTTGGTCAGATACAAGATACAAAATACAATAAAATAACTAAGAGTACACACTAAAAAAATGTATATCATAACAATACAAGCCCACAAACATTTTCTGCGGTCTGTGTTTTTGTGCAGTCGTTCAAAATGAGTCTGTTATAATACTACAGAATGAAATAATACTTTGTAATGGGGTTAAGCTCTGAAACCCAACTAGGTCTATTACATTTATATTACTCTAATATTATATTAATCTTTCGAAATGTGTGATAATAATATCATAATATCCACAATATATTATCAAGAATTATTTCTTTATGTGTACACCATACGAGTACCGAGCGAAAGGCGATCCAATAAACATAGAGCCGGAGCCAATCCCAAAACAAATTTAACACGGTCCGCACAATCGCCGCCCCCCACCACGCCCACTCGAATGACTAATGCTTCATTAGCCGAGTGATTAATATGTTTATAAACATTTCCATGTCAATTAATAACGAGCGAACCAAACCAAAAGAATCAGGCGGTGAGGTGCGAGTGAATGATATGAAAGGGCGCCAAATGGAATCCAACCCCCGGTCGACCTGTGCTCAAGATTAATTGAGTTAAACTCTGGTCTCATAACGGAAAGCATAAATCAGCGAAATCGAAAATCAAAGGCATTCCCCACCGAAAAATGCAATCAGAACCACTCGCCTCCAGCTGGGCGAGCGGGAAAATCTTCATTAAATGCTGTTTAACAATATTATCCGTAAGATACAAATCTAAGATAAGATACACACAACAGCAGCCAGCCATTCAGGCATTCGGGCACTCAGGCATCCCAGGCTCAATTAAGCGACCACCAAAAGATACCCAGATACGCTCGGTTGCCCAGCTGCAGATACATACTCCTTTTATCAGGCGCCTTCGCCTTCTGCAGCTTAATGTCGTCAACTTTTTCGGGCTGATTATGTGAGCATCGGGCCAAAAGGAGGGGAGGAGGGCTGCAACCAGCTGCACCAAGTTGGCCATGGGAAGACGAGAGCAGGCACCTGCTTTTGGCCTGGCCAAAAACAGGAATCACATCATCGCTGTCTTTTTGTCTCTCTGGCGGCAGCCTGGAAGGCTTCTTGTGGCCGCCGTTGCCTTCCCGAAGCTGATTTGCATGCTCCTCAGCTGAAGAGTTTGTTAATGTTATTATGTATTTACCCGGCACTTGGAAAAAATACTAAAATCTTGATGGCAGCGAAGTTCTGGAAGCTTAGATTGAACACTTTAAAGTACATTTCTTACTGAGTCCTTTCAAATTTAAAAAAAAAATATTTTAATGTACCTATTTTCCTTGTACAAACAAATGAAAATGTTAAGCAATATCTAAAAAAGTGATCTATATATTTTTAAAATGTTTATATATTTTTGTATTTGCATTTTATGAGTATGCATCACAAAATAAACAAACCTATCAGATAATAAATGCTAATAGAGTTTCAAATTCTCCCAAAAACTTTATTATCTTTATTTAAAAGAGTATTGAAATCCTATTACTTCGCAGTGTAGCCACAAACAAACTACTCGAATCAATCAGCGACTGATGGCCATTCGGCGCGCCACTTTAAACAAATTCATAAACAACCAAATCGTTTGACGATTATTATTCATTTCGTTTATGATTTATGCGTCAGCAACACGCGACATGGCGACCTGGCGACGTGAGTTGCAAACTGGACATGGGACATGGTACTGGGAACTTGGAACTGGGAAAGGTGGCCTCCACCCCCTAAAAAAACCCCCACCTAATTTCGAAATTATTGCTTTATCAGCCGAATGCCAAACCCAGTTTAGTACGCCGAGTATGTGTCCAGTCAACTGTTCAACAGTTCGAAGAATCGAGCCAAGCAAAGTCAAGTCAACAAACAGCAATTTTTGCGCAACATTTAGGAACAGAAAAGAACACTCATAAATAAAAAATAAAAAAATATACAAAAAAGAATTAAGCAAATTGTACATGGCATGCAGTTTTTAACTGGGACAAGTCACAGACCTCCGATGGAAGAACTTCAATTGAAGAGACCAACAACGAGCAACAACAGCAGTTGTCGACAGTTTTTTTTTTGTTTTTTATATTTCTTTTTTAATTCGGCTCAGCATTTAGTAGTGCGATGTGTGTAGCACTAATTTCTGCCGAGTTTCCGGTTAGACTTCAGAGCAGAAACAACAAAAAATACATATATCGCAACTGGAAGATCCACAAGAGCTACAACATCAACAGCAACATTGTCCGAATTAAAACAACATAAAGTTTTTAATTACACCAGTAGCAGCATGCGAAAACATTACAGAGGAAGGGCCACAAACTCACAGAGGCCCCAAAGTTGAGCAATTGAGTTGCAAATTGAGGAACCGGAAGGTGGCGAATGGGGTGGGGGATTACATGGATATTCGCAGGATGAGGATGCAAGAGCTGATTCAATTATGAGCTTCAAACTCTGTTGCCAGGGGCGAAATGTTGAAGTTTGTAAAGCTTGGATTACTGATCGAAGAAAGGGAATATGGACAGCATAGCCGGCAAAGTTTAGTTAGAAAAGTGCTTTTGCTCTATGTAAACTATAGAAATCGATTTTAATATTACTGGAAATATTTAAAACAAAGAACCAACTCACAAATCTAAAAATTGTTCTCTGAAATTAATAAGCAGCTCAGTTCTAATTTCATGACTTTTAAAAACAAAGTCTACATACAGAAATTCCATCCAAAGGTGTCATCGGAATTGCAAACACTCAGAAGAACTGCTTCCCTATTTTTAAATGCAATACGAGGCGTTTGTAAACCAATTCCCACGGACCTCAACTATTTGTTATCTGTGATGCGACTGACAAGACTCTCCGCTGGACGAATCCGTTCGGCTCCACCTCCTTGGATGGCCCCCTCTCAGCCTCACGTTCGCAATATTAGCACACAATATTTTATTACACAAAAATTTATGCAAAAACCCGAGGTAAAAAAGGAGAACAATAATAAATGGGGAGAGCAGACAGGGCTCAGAACCCTGACAGGCCCTGGAAACGGGCATCTGAAAGCTTTGGCGACGCTCTGCCGACGGCAAAAAAAATCCAGGAAAGGCTAGCCTCGGGAATCGAAACTTGGTATACTCTTGTGGGCATAGCATTCCTAAAGATATACATTCCTGTGATGTGAAGATATTGATTATTCTTATAATCATCTACCATTTAACATTATATGACTAAAAATAAAGTTGGGAGGATTTAAGCTAAATTGAAAACCTCTTGGGAAGCCTACCAAAATTGGAAAAAACCAAGACCTACATACATCTAAAAACTCAAGTATTTTGATAAATACAGTCTAAAGACCTCCTGATACTAATGAGGATTACACCCTATATAAGGTATATCCTTTAAAACGAGTTATTTGCAAACATTTGAGCCTAATTATGATACCCCCTATAAGGGTATCAAAGCGCAAAAAGCCAAGAACCGAAACTGTTTTATATGCAAGGCAAGGGCGTAAAAGGTTTTTTAACGGCCAAAGCCGGACGTCGAACGCATGCGCAGCTGCAAAAGTCAAATCGCCGGCGTTGATTTATGAAAGTGCACGAATCGTCGTCGTCGATCGCGGATCGGGGATCGGAATAAAGAGGGGATAATGCAAATTGTCTGGCCTTTTTCTGTGCAAACTTATGCAGATCACCAAGTACACACACGTATGACAGTTTCGCGGAGCAAACAAACACCCACGCATTCGCGTTATATCGCCCACTCTGAAGAACTCAGAACTCAGAACTCGAACTCAGAACTCACTTGGATCCCCGGATATCCGTAGGCGCTCTGGTAGAGCAGCAGGGTCATATAGACGACGGCGACGGCTAACATCATGGCTTGCAGGATTCGCTTGAAACGTTGCGGTAGCGAGAGCACAGTCAGGCTCATCATACGATCACGGGCCACTACGCGCACATCGAAGCCCCGTCGATTCGATCACTAGGTTTTACGTATATATATGTTTGGGTATTTGTGTTATATATATTTCTATTCGTTCTTTTCCGCAGGGGTTCTGGGCTTTACGAATTGTTCGATTCCTTGAGTTTTCGAACTTCGAATCAGAGGCAATTTTTCAACACGCGCGCACTGACGTCTTGCTTGTTGCAAGCTTGGAAAGTAACTCATTGTGGAAGCGCCTTTGGGTTCGCTTGGCGGCTCGGCCGCTCGGCTCTCCGTTCCAGCGAAAATCGTAAACAAAACAAAAACCAGAAAGACCAGTAAGGGGAGAGAGCCAGAAGAGAGAGAGAGTCAGAGCAAGGGAACCAGATTGAGATCGAGAGAGATAGACCTGCTCGAATTGGAAGCGTGGGCCGCTGCAACTGCAATTTTCCAATGGGAGCAGGCGCTATCTCTTTGATCGCCGCATTCGCTCAGTGGAGCTCTCTTGCTCTCCTCTCTCTCTCTGCCTTTTTAGCTTGTGCCACAGTAGCTGCCGCTTGCATGTGTGAGTGCCTCCTCCCGCTCCGCCCACTTCTGATCAGAATCGAAATCGGAATCCTATACGACTGCCTTTGAAGGTCCCTTTTCCTTCCATCTGTGGCCTACGCGTCCTTTAAGTAAACATAGCTCAAACAACTTGGCAGCGCTCCAAATGCGGTGACTCCTTGGCTATCTCATATATCCCCCCGCCACGCCCCTTCGCCGCTCGGCGACGACAATTCCATTAAAAGTTGTACGTTGTCACTTTGCGTTAACTTATCTGTGGAGCATGTTGTGCGATCGCATTTTTATTGTCGCCATTGTCTCCTGCTCTCTCCGTCCCTCTCTCTCCTGCCTGTTTTACCCTGCCCACACAGGGAAGCCAACATACACTCGACAAAATATTAAAGCGAATGATTTAGAATTTCAATAAATATTAAAGCACACTCAAATTTAACACTGGTAAAAACGAGTACTGTAAAGTAAACTTATCATAAACTAAATATGAAACATTAACGATATTTCTTAAAGGGTTTAAAGAGCCAACGTTTCTACCAAAGGATTATAATTTATTATAACATTTTATTTTGCTGAAATATCAGCAGTATCTTTGAAAAAATATTTTTCAAAGTTGTCTAAAGGAACCCTTTTCCAATTAGAACATTTTAGAATGGTCCAAAGTTCTATCAAATTTCTTCACATAATTAGATTTCATTACATTTTGGATAATGATAATGATGATGATAAATTATACATGAAATATAAATTTCAACATACAATTTTGATACCCTTTTATCGCTCAGTGTGTCAAATGCATCTACATCTCACGTGCGTCGGCAGCGTTCTGCGACGTTTCTTTGTCGCTCGGTTTTTGTGTAGCACTTGGCCTGCTCCCCACTTGACAATGCTTTGCATGCCGGCCGACCATCCAGTATCTCCGCCGCCTCCTCTCGACCCATTCATCCCGATACCATCCCATCCCATACCATCCCATCCCAAAACCATCCTGCTCCTCACCAGCTTGTCATATTCCATGTTTGTGGCGGCGACAAAAGCTCTTGCGGCTGCCTCTGCCTGCGTCGACTGCGCTGTCCGCACAATCAGCAACTCGGCATCTTGTTCGCTGTCCCTTTGTGCGCCTTTCGCCTGAATTGCATTAAAAAGAGTCGTCCGTACACTGGGAGAAAATAAATTCGATTACAAAAACAACTCATTAAATGTGAGGACTAAGAGTAATGGTCTAGGTCCCCTACTTAGCAAGTTTATAAAGTAGGTTATTGAATTTATAATAAAAGTTAAAGAAAGTAAACAAATCTTTAAAAGTTAACTTCTGAAAGAATATAATTTTAATTTCACGATGTTTTCTTCGGGGCACCTTTCTGACAGGGTTATGAAAAAAGCCTATCACCAAAATTCAAAATTTAAGTTGACTGGACCTTTTATTCAAAATGGTTGATTATGTCATTAAAATGGAAAACATCTAGTGACCTTGAGAAAATACGAGAAAAATATCGTTTTTAAATTGCAGCGTTGTTTTTTCTATCAATAATTTTTCTCTCAGTGTCGCGACGTTGGTAGCGGCGGCGCAGGCCAGGCCAACCTTGTTCTGCCACAGAAAAAGACATCGCTCGGCTCGAATCAACCGCTCGCTCCCCACGAAACCCACAAACCTCACTCCCCCTTTCCTCCCGCCCCCCACCGCCCACTCCCATTGCTCATTTTTAATGTGCAATTCCGTATGTACGGCTCGTAGCCATGGCCACCATTCCGCTAGTAGTGTGTGTGTTTGCATAGCAGCGTGGTTGCTGGTTAGGCATGTGCCACCTCCAGCTCCAAGCTCCGAGTTCCGATCCCCAGCCCCCAACTTCAGCTGCAACTTCAGCTGGAAAGCCCAGAGATCACAGCCTAGCCTTATAACCAAACGAGTGCAGCTCCGTTTATCGGCCGGCCTAACCTTGTTAGGATTGTAAAATGTAAACCGAAGGCGTTGCCGCGGACTCAGTCCTCAACTCGGACTTACACTGGTCAAAACTTAATAAATATGAAACAAATTAAAACTGGTCCAATTACAATAGCATTTCAAAAGAGTTAAGAGAATTACGGATATTATAATACAATTTGAAAATTTTTGGTTTTCACTTTTTTAGTAAGCCTCAAAAACTACCAAATTTTAAAGTTGAATCTGATCCATTATACATTTTTACAAGATAATATTTAAGTTATTCTGATCCTAATTTCAATTTAATATAGTTAGTTAAGGAAAGAAATGATATTTATGAAGATAAAATACCAACAATTTAAAAATATCTATATTCAAATCTTTTGAATTATAAAACAAGAGAGAACGCTATAGTCGGGTTGGTGTCCCGACTATCTAATAATTGTAGCTCAGCTAAAGGGAGTGCGAGGGAGATAGATATATAAACAATTTTGATTGCGTATAACTTTTTAATGAATGGTCCGATTTCAAAAATGTCTTTTACATTTCGATAGGTATTAATAAACACTATAAAATTGCGTTTATATATTTTTAAAATCTTAAAAGATGTGACCTCCAGACACATTTGAAAATCTTTTATGGCGATTGTGGGCGTTAGGGGGGGCGTGGCACCTCGATGAAACAAACTTGCGCTGCGTAGAAAGCCCAAGAATATGTGTGTGAAATCTCAACCTTCTAGCTTTAATAGTTTCCGAAATCTCAGCGTTCATACGGACAGACAGACGGACAGACGGACATGGCTATATCGATTCGGCTAATGACCCTGATCAAGAATATATATACTTTATAGGGTCGGAAACGCTTCTTTCTAGCTGTTACATACTTTTGCACGAATACAATATACCCTTTTACTCTACGAGAAACGGGTATACAAATATGCAATTTCATTCCGTTTTTTAAGGTGTAGCCTAGCTCTAGCTCCTCAAGTGATCGGCTGGGCATCCAACTGCATTTCGCTTGGCTGGCACACGCTCAAGTTGCCTCCATCCGCGTCCTCGTCCTCGTCTTCGTCCTCATCCATGGTCATCGTTAATCGAAAACGGGCTGCGCCGTCGCCCTGCGGTTACGAGTGTCGCCCGGCCAAAGCGAACCGCAGATTGTGGAGTGGCGGATGCAGAAGGGAGTGGGTGTGCCAGTGGAAGTGGGTGAGGGGTTAAGGGGGATGGAAATCCACGAAGGGGCCTTTAAGCCTGGCCAACAACTGTGCGCGTGCGCAGAGCCGCCAACCTGGCAATGTGTTCATTTCGGGCCCATATTTCGTTCGGTCGGGCAGAAATTATGCCCGGTAGTCATGCAGCTCTAGCAACTCATGAAGCTATGCACTGAGAAAAATTTCTTTATATTTGCACTTTTCATTTAAAAATATAAAGAATCTAAAAGATATTTTTCTTTAAGTAAAAGAGGAACACACCTCCTTTAAAAAATCTTTTTAACTTTTTACAAAGGGTTTTATAACTAAATAAAGTAATTATGAACATCAGAAAGGTCTGTTACAAAGTGTTATTCATGTACAAATAAATCATTAATTAAGTACAATTATTTATTTATTTTAAAACTTTAACCGTTCAATCTCAAAAGCTAAATTTTTCCTTGTGCCTTTTGAATCGCGAGAATGGGGAAATTAAAGCGAGCATTTGACTGACGGACTGACGCAGTCTCTCCGGCCAAAGTGAGTGACTAGTTGACTGCCAGACACGCGGCTTGATTGCTCGCCTTGTCCACGTCTGCGTCCAGATTCACGTTCACGTCCACGTCCCCAACCGCATTCGCCTCAAATATCCGCGGAAATGGGAAACGGGAATGGGCTCGTCGGACCCGTCTATGAGAATCGGATTTGGCACTGAGTACTGCCTGCTGCATACTGGGCTTAGAAATCGAGGCAAATCAGGGACACCAAACGACCGACACCCAACCGAGACGCAGCGGTCGCACATTCGTCATGGAGGCTGTAAAGCCACAGCTGCAGTCAAAATAATAGCACTATTCACTGCATCCTTAATTTATGAAATATTTCGATCTATCTATTTAAAATGATAATCACTTACGATCTAATGTCCAACTTTTTAATTTCAAGTTCATATTAGCTGTACTAATTTGAGTACAAATGCAGATATTTTATATATATATATTTTTTAGTCCGTATAATTTATTTAAGCTGGTCTGTAATTTTTTTCTAAACCAGCTTTACAATCAATTAAGTCAATGAACTAAAATTAAGAATTATTAGTTAATAATATTAAATACTTAGTGAATATGAATTTGAAAAGCACACTGCTTAGATTTCTCATACTGCTGACTACTTAATTAATACTTATTTTGTTAACAGCATATCTAGCATTCTGACCTCCGCTGTACTTGCATCACCAGCCGTGTAAACATGCACATTTCGCATTCGATTTTGATGCGTATTGATGGCTGCCCGGCCAGCATGACTGACGCTAAGCAGCTCCGAGATTAATGGTTCCGAATTAGTCAGTGTCACTTATTGGAACGTTGAGCTCTCCCCTCCCTCTGACACTTTGGCAGGGAAACAGATGAAGGAAAAACGTGGAAAATGAAATGGAAAAGGGGAAGGCCACTGCATTAGAAGCAGCTTAAGCGGACTCATTAGACCAACCGCTGAAGTCAAAATAAAAGTCAATTACAAATCAACACAATGAGTTCGTACAATTGAAGGCAGGAGATCGGAGAAAAGCCCGAAAACAGAGAGCAAAATAAAAATTAATTTCAACATTGTGTTTACGATATCATCGATCAATAACTGTCAACACAGCGGTTCGATTTTTTGAGGCTGCGATGCCCTAAGTTGAGGTATATGAGTTTGTATGGGAAGTTTAATGAAGGCAGGGGAATAACAGGATAAAAAAAAATACAAAATAAGGAACGTGGTAAAAAAATAATTTATTGAAAAAAAATTAAGATACTTTTTCTTCAAAATATGAGGCATCCTTAGTAAAACATTTTGAGAATCGCATAGAAGGGCTCTGAAAATTAGTGCGATTTTAAAAATCCCAAACAAGGGCACATCGATATCGACTCGCAGCCACCTCGAATTTCGCTGCACCCATAATGTAATACAAATTACATTCCTTGTATTTATTTCTTTACCGATTCTTGGTGATTTTCGATTTAAGATAGCGGGCGATGAGAGTGGAGATGCGAGAGACCGGAGACCACCTGGCGTCTGCAGACCCCGCTAATTGCATTGTGGGTACGTAGGGCACAAAGGAAAGTTGCCAGGTGATGATATCAGCATGATCAAGCACTTAAGTAAGTACAAATGATGGCCTGGCCCCCTTTTGAACAATCCGCCCCGTGGCTCCATACCCCACCATTTGACCCTTAGTTTGCTGGATAGTACGGAAAAGTTTACAATTTGTTGATTCAACGCGGCATGAAATCGGCTTGGAACTTTGTACAACTTTAATTAACCGATTTCTGCCGACCCAACAGCGGAGGAATGATGGTAAAAGTCATAGAAATGAGTTAAATTACATTTAAGCCGATTAAAGTTCAGCTCGGTTTCGGCAAAACGATTCGATTTGTCTCGTTTGGAAGGGCCAAGACCGCTCGATCGTCTGGCGGCAGATGGTTCCACTCTCAAAGTTCATTAAAAGTGGCCAAGTTAATGCGCTGGGCAAACAGACATAAAACCGGAGACCCCGATACGAAACTCCAGACCTGAACTCGTTCCATGCATACTTGAGCGATGATTTTTCCCAAAACCTAATTTTCAATTTACCAAAACAATTAACAACAAATTTTATTGGCTTTTAAGCCAGCCAAACACTCGAAACAGTGAGCGCATCGTAAAACCCAGAGAACCTATATACATATATTGTATCTCACAGAGTGCCGCTATTGATCCAGTATTATTTGTTCAGCCCCGTAGATTTGTTTGCCTTTCTGTTCTATTGAAGAAGGTACGTGTGTATCTTTTAATTAACAGCTCCGGAATGGGATCTATAAAACTGATGTAACCGAATCCGCTCTACCTATTTGATTTGTTTGATTGGCAAATGGCATGGATAGGTTCGGTTTGGTTTGGCTTAGTTTGCATTCTCCACGACTTCATCGGTAAATCTTTGGATGGGCCCCAAGTAGGTGCCAGCTAGCATGTTGTTTTGCATGTCGAACTCAGGCTCCTTTTCCTCCGCGATGCTCCAAGCTGCTCCACGTGAGTCTAGGCCTATCCAGTGCCACTGCCAGTGCCACAATGTGCCATAAATTTATGACACTACTAAAAATAGTAGTGGTAAATGGTAGTCATGGAGTGCAGAGGCTGGCGAATCTGGGCATCTTCGTGCTGTTATGGCGGCTGTTACACTATGTTGCCTTTGTTTCCACTGCGCATTACAAGGGAGAACGAGGAGGGAGAATTACTTATATGCAAGTGAAAATGCCATTTAAAAGCAGATAAATAAACTTAATGCGAACCAGCGCCGCGGGAAAGAGGCGAAGGATGGAAAGTGTCATTTCTGTGGATATTTATGTTGGTTATGGAGGAGAATATCCTGTGGCGCAGATGGAGGGATGGCTACTCCAGGAGTCCTCCTTAGACCTCACCCACACATCAGTACAACTAACTTGGCCAACTCTATCATTAGGCCCAGCTGAGAACCGTTAAGACAGCCTCTACCTGTGGCCCCACCAAATTGGCCCTTGCGTGCCACAAAATAGCGTCTGGCTTTTACCAGCAGATCTTAGCCCCTTAAATGCTGCGTTTGCGATGCGCAAAGGAAGCTATAAATAACAATTAATTGTATTATTAAACTAATTCGAAAACGCTGCGAAAGGAGGACGAAAGGCCGTCAGTCATGCGATCTGAAAGGAACCTGCCACATAAATTTTTGGTAGCCCCGCTTTTTAGCTGGCTAATTTACATTTCGTTGTGCGGTGTGGCCGGGGCAAAAGTAAAAGTACTCAAGTCGTCGAACGTCGTTTCTAAAAAATTGTGCCCCACGGCCAGAAGAGCAGGAGACCCAGACCTCGGACCTCAGTTTTTGGAACCCAGACCCTGGGACCAATCAATTATGGAATCAGTCAATGATCAGCAAGGAGCTGCCGACTCCCGCCTGCACGCAATGGCCCAAAGGATGGTCGATGGTCTCTCGCTGGTCAGTGGACCATGGCCCATGGGCCGCAAAGTGTTGGCGCGAAAGTCGCAAAAACTTACACATAATGACAACAATTAACGCCCAAACCGTTGTGCCATTTAATGTTGTACACAGGCGACTGGGGAATGGAAAGTCGTGTAAGAAAAGTAAAGAAAACAATATCAGTTTTGCATATAGTCACACTGAAACAAAAATGTTGAACTTGATTTTAAAAAGAACAGCTTAAATAAGTATATTAAGCATATATTTAAATATTTATCGATTTAGTATTTTAATAAAGATACGATAGGATTGAAATGATTATTTTGGGATACATAATTTTTCTTATTCACCGTATAATACATAAAAACTAACAAGTGAATTACAAATTCCTAACGCATGAGTTTATTTGGCTCGTTTAGTACGTCGCGATAGCAGCACTTTAATACCTTTCTCGATGAATGGCTTCACGTAATGGACATCCGTATAGACGCCGGGATATCGTCTGCTGGCGCATCCGATCCCAAAGGACACGATGCCGCAGACTTGCTTATCGTAAACCAATGGACCTCCTGAGTCATAGGTGCAGGCATCCTTTTTTCCCAACACCGAGGCACAAAACATGCTGTCCGTTATAGCAGCTAAGCAAATACATTTTAAAAGTAAGTACAAAAACAGAAATATAGCTAAAATAAAGTTGTTTTTAAGAATTTCAATTATACAAAACTTGCGGTAATCTAATAATGACTAAAAGTATACCACATACCACATAAGATGTACTCACCTGAATGCCGGTAGACATCGCGGCAGAACCTCTTTTCGATTACTGGCACCGTAACCGTTCGCAGCAGCTGATCGGGACCACTTCCATCCGGATAGGTCATTCCCCAGCCGGCCACGACCAGCTTTTTGCCAGGCGTCAAGGGCGTAGAGCACAGGGATAGCATACCGATATTTTTGCCCACCATGGGTCTATTCAGCAGCACCACAGCCACGTCCATGTTCATGGTGGACATCTTGAACTCGGCGGACTTGATGATTTCCCTAACCTGCCGGCGAACTCCGCGCTCGTTGAGCCTCGAGATGCCCCCGTCCACACTCCAGCCTTCCTTAGCATTCCGGTTTTCGAAACAGTGGGCCGCCGTTAGGACGATGACATCCCGGATTAAAGCGCCGCCGCAGATAAAACTGTTGTAGTATCGCATGGCCAGTAGATATCCGCCCAGTTTCGCATTGGTCGTCACATGGCCACCTACAACACGTGTCTGGTGGGCAGGACGCAGCAATATCCTGGCCAACTTCTCCAAGTCGATGGTCTCGTTGGTGTTCGAAGCACGGATGTCTATCGAAAACAGAATGCCCACCAGCAGGCAGCAAACGAGGACACGTTGCATTGCGAGCGCAGAATATATTTTAATATGATCTATAGCCCAATCCACAACAAATCGTAAAAAATCGATTCAGCGCATCTAATTAAAATTTTAAAAACCTTTCACTGGGATAAGAAACGACCTTATACTCTTTTGAATAATTAATAATGCGATTATATAAAAGCAAGCATGTACTTTAAAAGGTTTTGTAAAAGTGCAAATGGAATTTTGTTTTGTTTATTAATACATATCGACAGGTAAAAATTGTTTCAAATCGGACTATTAATTAAAAAGTTATAAGCAAATGATGAAATGGCCTCTAGGTGTCACGCGTGCAAGCAGTGCAAGCAGTCGCTTTGCGGCTGGCATATCTCTAACTCTCTCTCACTCTCTTTAGCTGACAAACGGGTATGTGATGGTCGAGATACAAATTTTACTTGATGTGCAATAGTTTCTCCAATTATAACCCAACTAATATGCTTAGTATTAGCTGTCAAAAAGAAAACAATCCATAATGTAAAAGAAATATATATTTTTAAATTGTAAGTACTGAGGATGTGTTTAAAGCCACGCCTCGGCCTACACAGAATTACTAAGCAGGTGCATAAATGGCTGAACCGTCGACAGTACGCCGCTATAAGTACGGCCGCAGTTGTGGTCCAATATCATGAGGAACCAGACAAATCGGATGGTGACAGAAAACTTTACCGTTCCTTGAGCCTATCGAATGGATTGCGCGCTATGTTAATATCCGATCCCTATATCGAAGATCCGCTAATCCAGCAGGCTTCCAGCGAAAGTATGAGTTCCTCGATTGAGCATTTTCATGGCAAATTAGCCGCTTGTGCCGTACTTGTTGGTGTTGGATCGTTCAGCGAACCGCGACAATATCAGGGACTAGCCCACTTTGTTGAACACATGATATTTATGGGATCTGAAAAATTTCCCGTTGAGAATGAATTTGACTCGTTTGTGACGAAAAGCGGAGGTTTCAGTAATGCGCATACTGAGAACGAGGAGACCTGCTTCTACTTTGAGGTGGATGAGGCCCACCTCGATAGGAGTATGGATCTCTTTATGAATTTGATAAAGGCTCCACTAATGCTTCCGGATGCCATGAATCGCGAACGCTCGGCCGTACAGTCTGAATTCGAGCAGACCTATATGAGAGACGAAGTGCGTAGAGATCAGATTTTGGCGAGCTTAGCTAGTGATGACTACCCGCAGGGCACTTTTAGCTGGGGTAACTTGAAGACACTTCAAGAGGGCGTTGACGATGGCCAGTTGCACAAGGAACTTCACAAGTTTTGCCGAAATCACTACGGTTCCAATCGAATGATAGTGGCAATTCAAGCTCAACTTTCTCTAGATGAACTGGAGGAAATGCTAATGCGACATTGTGCAGATATACCGGTTAGCCAAGAGAACTCAATTGACGTCTCGAGGTTTAATTACCAAACAGCCTTTCGTGAACAGTTCTTTAGGGAAGTATTCCTCGTTCAGCCAGTCGAAGATGTGTGCAAACTGGAGTTAACTTGGGTTGTGCCACCCATGAAGAACCTGTATCGCAGCAAGCCAGACTATTTGATCTCACAGCTTCTGGGCTACGAGGGAGTTGGCAGCCTCTGTTCGTACTTACGTCGACGTCTTTGGTGTATTAGCGTTATGGCAGGAGTGGGCGGAAGTAGTTTTGACTCAAACTCAATATACTCCTTGTTCAATATATGTATTTACCTAACTGACGATGGGTTCGATCACTTGGACGAGGTATTGAAAGCCACGTTCGCTTGGATCAAGCTTATTATTAATAGCGACCAACTGCAGGCTTCTTTCAAGGAATTACAACAAATTGCAAATAATAATTTTCGATTTCAAATTCAAATGCCCTCGATAGACAATGTTCAAAGCATGGTTGAGAGCTTGAATTACCTGTCACCGAAAGATGTCCTCACAGGTCCTCAGCTTTACTTCCAATACGAAGCTGCGGATATTGAGCTTCTAAGGCAGCATCTGGATAAATTTAATTTTAACATAATGATCTCGTCATACATGCCGTATGAGGAGAACGAGTACGATCAGAGAGAACCTTGGTTCGGAACTCAATACAAAGCCATTTCGATGCCTTCAAAATGGCTTACTATGTGGCAAGAAGCGGCAACACTGAAGGAATTACACTTTCCGCAACCAAATCCCTTTGTAACCACCGATTTCACACTGCATTGGGTGGAAGCAGGAAAGCCCCATATTTCGAGAAGTCCCAAAGCTCTGATCAAAACCGATTTATGCGAGCTGTGGTTTCGGCAGGACAACATCTTTCAACTTCCCGACGGATACATAAACCTTTACTTTATCACCCCACTCGTTCGGGAAAGCGTTAGGCACTATATGCTCGGTGTGCTTTACACCTATTTGGTGGAGTTCACCATAGCCGAGCGATTGTACCCAGCTTTAGAGGCAGGATTAACATACGGTCTTTACATCGGTGATAAAGGATTGGTTATGCGGGTCAGTGGCTACAATGAAAAGCTTCCGCTATTGGTAGAAATAATACTAAACGTGATGCGAACCATAGAACTGGATACGGATCAGGTTAACTCATTTAAAGATCTTAAGAAGCGT